>CM073453.1:33752500-35002500 GCA_037074485.1 Delonix regia
TCAAGAATAAATTACATTCTCTTGTCACAACGGACACTTAAATTAAATTACGTTATTTTTTTATTTTATAATTTATTAATAAATTATAATTACACGTAGTTCAACTAAAATATTTTTATTTATATAATATAACATATATAAATAGGGATTTAATTAGTATAAAAACAGTTAAATTTTAAAATGTATAGTAAATTAAATTAATTAAAAGTTCTAGTGTGAAATAAGTAACATTGAAATAAGCATTTAAAAAGATATATTGTTCCATAATTTATATTGTTTATAAAAATTAATATTATCCTTGAGAATATTTTGATTATATTCTAACAATAAAAAAATTGTGTATATTTTGATTATATTGTTCCTTCTTCTTTTGCTTCTCGTCAGATCTGGTTAATATGTTTGGCCGCCTCCTCCTCCTCCTCCTTCTTCTTCATATTTTTCTTGTCAGATCTGGATATTATTTCCTGCCACCACCTCCTCCTCCTTATTCTTCTTCCTTCTCCTCCTCCTTCTTTTTCCGCTCAACGATTGTACAACAACGCCGGCAGATGCAGGTGTTCGGCTTGTCTCTCCATCACGGACAACTCCGGCTGACAACGAAGTTTCTCTTTCCCACCGGCCGACAGCCGCTATTTCCCACCGACCAGTAGCCCATTTCACTTCAGCCATAACTCAACGGGACAAGCAGTGGGTGACGCTAGCAATTTTCAGGGGCAAAGATGTCATAACACATGTGATTCCCAAGAGTGCGGCACGTTCCTTCACTTTTCGGAGGGTTTGGACTTTCCTATGAATATTCGATTGAGCATTCTCTCCAAATGGGGGTGGTTATAAATCAGGGTAACAAAACGTGGGAAAGGACATTTCACGGACCAACTTTTTTATTCCCACGTCCCAATCCAAATGGGCCCGTAGTCATTATTGGTTCATAAAATATCGTGCTTCATAGTTCAAACAATATTTTTACTAAAACATTTATTAACAGTTCACCTAATTGAATATTATCTAATTGTCTAAACCTGCATAGATTGGACCAAAACAAAATGCACTACACCTTAATCATAATGAACAATGACTCGTACTTATCATATGAATAATATAAATTGTGTTTAATTCAAATTGATATACAATAAAATAAGTGCTTTATTGACCCAAAACAACAGTGTTTAATTGGTCCCAGACAGTCCTCAATAACGCCAGTGAATAAAGTGCTTTATTGACCCAAAACACTCACATCACATCCATACGTTAGCGTGAATTCATGAGGCAAACAGTTTCCTCAAAAGGAATAAGAACTCATGAAGCAAATACAGTGATGACAGATCAGATTAACAATAGGATGAAGGCCCAGGCTCATGACATTCAGCTTCACCGGCAGGCGCCGCAGGAACCATAGGGCGCTTCTTTTTCTTCTTGGCTAAGCAGATGAGGCCAACTAAGAGGAACGCGAGGAAGAAAGCACCACCCAGAGAAGCGCGCACTGCGATGACCGTGGTGTGGTTGTGGTTCTGTCCTCTTGAAGGTGGCACTAAGATGTCGTTTGATGACGGAGACACCGCATTCAATGGTGGTGGCCCATAAGAACCCGCAAATACAGGAGGTGAGTGTGATGGTGATGGTGATGGTGACGGTGAAGGGGAATATGAACCATTGTGTGGCTTTGGTGGTTTAACAGGACCTTGTGTGGGCTGTGTTGATGAGTTATTGGGTGAAAGTGCATAGAGAGTTGACATAGAGGGTGGGGAGTGAGAGCTTGGTGGAGTTATCTTGTGAGCCGGTGCGGCATTTGGTGACGGAGAAGTTGGTTATGACACCGGAGACTGACCATTATTGTTAGTTGATGGTAGTGGTGCTGCCGTGGGGGTTGGCGGTGCGCTCTTAATGGGAGTGCCTGAAGGAGTTGGTGGTGGCGATGGTGACCACTTCGAATGTGGTGGTGGTTGACCCAAGTCCGAGGGTGGCACCGGAGACGGACCGTTTTTGGTAGCTGATGGTGGTGGTGGTGGTGCGCCCTTAATGGGAGTGCCTGAAGGAGTTGGCGGTGGCGATGGTGACCACTTTGAATGCCGTGGTGGTTGAACCGAGGGCTGCACTGGAGAGGGAGCGTTATTGGTAGTTGGTGGCCGGCGGTCGGTGGTGCGCCCTTAATAGGAGTGGCTGAAGGCGGTGGTGACCACTTTGGATGGTCATACTCATAGGGTGATGGTGGTGGAGGGGAATTGTAAAGGTACATTTTGCAAACCGAGGAGGTCAAGATTGGTCTCTGCACAGCCGGAGTTAAAAGGCAAACTGCTTGCCAATAATTTTGCATCTTGTGCATTATGTACTCCATGTGGCTTCGTAGTAAGTGTCACTAAGTTTTTCAATGCATTCGAGCATGCCATATACTTTATGTTACGCATCACTTTTGATATCCAAACCTCGTGGTCCAAATTAAGAAGTCTGATTAATTTATTCATTTTGCAAGATCATGAATCTTTTTTAAATTATATGATGCTACATATATATGAAGCAACAAAAGGGAGGAGCCAAATAGAAAAAAAAAAAAAAAAAGTTCCGATAAAATATTATATAGTGCTAGCATATGCTGTATATAAACAAATGTAAACTAAATTGTAATTGGTCGTTCTTGAAAGGTATGTGACAACTATAACAAAGACAAAATTATATTACTAATTAGCCGATGTGATTTGAGAATCTGGGGACTATATAATATGCCCCAGAGCTAGAGGAGATGAGGTTATTGTCCATTCAATTACGCTTTAATAAAAACTTCTTACTCTTTCAATTCCTAAAGCCAAGAATTCTTATATAGAGTGAGTGATATGTGGCCAAATCAAAAAGACTGTAGGGATAAACTCACGTAAACTTCTTCCTAGACACAGTATAGAAGTCAATGAATATACCTGATTTTTTTGTTTTTAAAAAAGAACGTTGGGCATATATATTTTGCACGCTATATATTTTTTACAGAAAAAATTGACATGCCGGGGTTTATTTTTAAATATACGTTTGGGTAGGCAAGTTGCGAATTTATTAATATACGTCTGCTGACAACAATCATGAACATTGCAACCACTTGATAGCCTAGTAATCATAATCATAAATTTTTGGGTTTTAGCCCTTGGGTCTGTGAGAGCTTCAAGCAGTCTCTTTTATATATATATATATATATATATATGAATTCAACTATCTTTTGTCTCTAATATTTTCCTCCGTTTTTTCATCTATCTTTTCTTCTTCTCTAGTTGCCTTCATCATATTGACTTCATATTGTTCTTTTATTGGTACAGTTTTTTTCTTTTTTTAGGACAGGTTTTATTAGATTTATTATCTTTTTTATTTCTTTTAATTCTTCTTTTATCTCTTCTAATTCTAATTTTATTTTATATATATATTTTTAGTGGTTTCGTTATTTCTCTTAATCTTTTAATCTTAGAGGATTGGGGTTTTGTTTCTAATATTTTTTTTTAATTTATCTAGGAGTTCTTTTTATTTTTTCATCTAAATCATAAATGTCTAATTTTTTTCTATATATTTAGCTCTATAAAACATCTTAATTATTTCATTAAAAATATATTTGTCCAATTTACATAATTAAATGTACTTTCCCCATCCCTATTTAACACAAATGGTAATGCTATTAAGGATTTATTTTCTATGAGAATATATGAACTTCTAGTAGATTCTTCTGTTTGGCACTATATATTTTTAGCTCTATTCTTTTTATGACATGCATATTTATCAGTCTAAATATTCAACAGGTAGCAAGGAGTTGAACAGATAATAAGAAGTGTAGGAAATTAAGGTTCATAATTTTAAATCCATCCTAATCAATCAAGTTCTGATACTATATCGTGACAACTTGACAACTCTTTGTACATAGTATTGTTATACTCATAACATAAATATAATAATTAAATCTCTTGAGATCAGTAATTTTGTAATTCTAAATTTCTAATCTATATATAAATAATTATTGATTATAAAAAGTTTTAAATAAAATATGAATTAATTTTGACCAATACTCAATTGAGTGATAAAAAGAATTTTATCTTTTTTCATGTAAAAATTTTTTATATGCCTCAATAACAAGACTTTTTTTTTTTCAGTCTAGTACAGCACAACTTTCATTTATTTTCTATTGAAGGTATACTTAATTCATATCTTATCCTAAATTTAAAATAAATAATAATTTATCAATAATTATGATATAGGATCATAACATATTAACTAAAAGTTTAAAAAATAATTCCCTTAATTTTAAAATTTCGTACCTTAATTGACTGTTATTTTGTACGGAAAAATTTAAGAAGTATAATGGGGGATGGATTGTAAAAGATAATAGCGATCATTAAAAAGAACGGGAGGATTCCGTTGTGGGGAAAACCAGTTTGGTTCGTAATCTAAGGCTCTGCCCTTCGTGGTTGTGTTGACTTTCAAGGAATTGCTAGTTAAAAAGAAATTCGTTTATATATTTAATTTGGTGTATTAATTTTTATAAAATTATTTTTTAATAATTTTATTTTTTAAATAATTTTATTAAAATTATTATACTAAATTAATTGTTACATAAATATAGATTAATATTTTTTCTTCGTCAATTACAGGCTCAGGCAGGCAGTTCTTCATTCCGTGGAAAAATCAAAATGCGATATATATATATATATATATATAGCAATATTAACATTTTAGATCTCATTTTACACAATCTTATACTATTAAAAAAATAGCAACTTTTGACACTCTAAATCCTAAACTTCATACTTAGACTTCACACTTTATACTAATATCACGTAAAATTATATAATAAGATGATACTATATGTTTCGAAAATTATGATACCAAGCAAAGGAGCAGCAAAAGAGAGCGCCCTCCTGTGTGGCACAGGAGAGGATCTGTTTGACACTTGACAGCGAAGCAAGCAAAGCTATGGCTGCTGGAGAAGCAAAGCATCCCCTGCTACGGTCAGTGCTGCCACAGGACGCAGAGGAGCAGCATCAGCTACAAGAATCGAACAAATCAAACACGTTTCTTCTCCAACGAACATGTTCGGAATCAAAGAAGATCTGGCAAATAGCAGGTCCCTCGATCTTCAGCCGCCTCGCCATGTTCTCCATGACTGTTATTACTCAATCTTTCGCCGGCCACCTCGGTGGCCTCGACCTCGCCGCTATTTCTATTGCCTGTACCGTCCTTATCTCCATCAGCTTCGGTTTCTCGGTAAAACTCCCTTCCTCGTAGTCTCATTCTTCGACTTCTTGTGAATTTCACCCACATTTTTAATTGGGGATGAATGGTTATTGTCTTGTCTAGCTCGGCATGGCGAGTGCGCTTGAGACCCTTTGTGGCCAAGCCTACGGCGCCAAACAATACCATATGTTGGGCATTTATATGCAACGTTCCTGGATAGTTCTGTTCCTATCTTCGATTTTGTTACTGCCCATGTTCATTTTTGCTACGCCCATATTGAAGCTCGTCGGGCAACCTCATGGAGTAGCGGAGCAATCAGGTTTGGTGGCGATTTGGTTGATCCCATTTCACTTAAGCTTCCCATTTCAGTTCACACTGCAGAGGTTCTTGCAAAGCCAGCTGAAGACCGCCGTCATAGCATGGGTTTCAGGGGTTGCTCTTGTAATCCATGCATTAGTAAGCTGGGTTTTTGTTTACAAGATGAAAGTTGGGATTGTTGGGACTGCCCTTACACTTGATTTCTCATGGTGGGTGTCGGTTGTAGGTCTCCTCGGCTATGTTGTTTTAGGTGGGTGTCCACAGTCATGGAATGGTTTTTCTGCAGAAGCTTTTGTTGGGCTCTGGGAATTTTTCAAACTGTCCGTGGCTTCTGGGGTCATGCTTACGTAAGTGCTTATCCTTGGCCCTTCTGACTCTATGCTTTGAACCTTTGAAAGTGGATGCGATTCTTTGAAGGCATGAGTTCGAAATTGCAGGTTAGAGAACTTTTATTACAGATTGTTGCTTATAATATCCGGGTATATGCACAACACCGAAGTCGCGATCGATGCTCTTTCCATTTGGTAACTTCCTATTTATAAACATTCTCTTTGCTATTACATACTCTATTCCTTGTCTCTTTTCCAACCTTCAATCTTATTTGGCAGTGTAACTATCTTTGGTTGGGAATCCATGGTACCGCTAGGATTTTTGGCTGCAACTGGGTATGTCTCTGGTTGTTAGTGTCCTTTTCTTTCTGACTCAGAACACACTGGATAATTGGTAATTGCAAGGGGGAAAAACTTTACCTAGATTGAAAGATTTATTGTATGAGATTTTGGTATGTTTTCAACAAGACTGAGTTGCACCAAATATGGATTTAATTAGTGATTGGAAGATTCAGCTCCATGAGTAAGATATCTGTCCTCTATTCTCAGTGGCTTAAAGGGTTCATTAAGGTAGAGGGTTTAGCCTGATTTTTGGTGCCGGCTCAGCACTAGAAGCCTAAACGGAAAATCTATCATTTTATATAGACTAGTTGACTTCAAACAGTCATAACTTTTGATCTGGGATGAATTACAGGGAATATTACGTATCAAATGTAAAGTTCATTTCGAAATTTTCATCATCACAATCAGGAATTACAGTTGAGGAAAATTTTAGAGTCCAAATTTCACTATTCAAGTGCGTTGTAGGTCTATTTTAGTAATTTTTTTGAAATATTGTTATATCTTAATTCATAATGTTTGTTCTCAGAACGGCTCAAGCTCAAAATCACTCAGATGAGTTTGAGAAGCTCTACTACTAAATTACTCCTGCTATACTTAGTAATTTTCTTTATTTGATAAAATATTTATGCAATTTTATTACTGTCATTCTTGAATTACAAGACCTATTATGATTAACCATTACTACCCAAGTACTGTTTATCGGCTATATCAATAAATAATATTACAAACTTTCTTTTCAATTTGAATTTAAACTACTGCATTCGAAACTTGCTTTATTTCATGCTAATTCGCTGTGTCATGCATGTCATGACTCCATGTAAAGCCATCCTTGTTTCTTTCCCCATAGAGATGGATTATCTTTCAGTAGAAATTTGCTTCATATGAGTGTTTTCTATTATGAAAGAGTAAACCTCGATCCAATGAATGTAGTTCATATGTTGTCTATTTCTGTTGTCGCTTTCTACTCGGTTGCTGACATGTAACTTGTTCCATTACAATAGAAATCAAAAAGTTGTTCCTACATAATATTGGGAACTGTTGCTACAGTCTTGTTAGGTGAGTCATTAGAGTTATATACAGCCTTTGTCCTTTGATTTCGGATATAGATTTTCTGAAGCATTGTTGGTCCCTGCCTACTAAATTCTTTTGTACACTAATGGTAATTTGCTTATGCTTTTAATAGTGATATTTGTACAATTAGATCTTTGGAGATCATCGTCCATATAAAGTGTACATCACCTTTTTTTAATACTCTAAATTATTTTTGAGTTTGATAAATTTCAATATGCTGCTTGACATGGCCTCTGGAAAGTGTGAGTAAGGAAGTTGATACATGTGGTTTATGAATGACCAATGCCGTTACGTTGATAGTTTTGGAAGTTCCTGAGAATTATATAAGCTCCCAAAAGTCTACGGCATTCTTCATTGTAAATCTAAAAGTTTTTGGCTGTCTTTTAGCAAATTCGCCCAGTGTCTTAGAAAGTTTCCGAGTCTTATATTTCTATTATTTCTCAGCAATTTACATTGTTTCCTTTAAGTTCACATTCTTGAAAGAAACTGGAGAACCATGCTTTTGTTCTCTTTTGGATGTGGGCAGTGGCTAATGCCGTTAAAATATTGGACCTTTGTTGTCTCTCTTTCTTGTGCCAACTCTCTTAATGTCTCAACATATGGTCATAAAATTATATGATTGATTCATCTTTTTGCTCTAAATAAAAAGTAGTAGTTGACAACTAATCATTGTTCTCTCCTTCATAAAACATTCGACAATGTTCAATTCAGGGTGCGTGTATCAAATGAGCTTGGAGCAGGCAATGCAAAAGGGGCAAAATTTGCAACATTGGTATCAATCGTGAATACTGTGGTGGTGGGATTTATTGTTTGGTTGATAATTATGGTGCTTAATGAGAAGCTTGCCCTGATCTTCACAACAAGCTTCTCTGTGATCAGAATGGTCAATGAACTGGCAATCTTGTTGGCTCTTACGATTCTTCTCAATTGCGTTCAGCCAGTTCTTTCAGGTGAATTGGGAACTGGAATCAGACACTATATTAGCTTTCAACTCCATGAATTTGGGAGAGAGTTTGTAATGTCTGCCTTATGCTGACCTGTATTGCTTTGCAGGGGTAGCAGTTGGATCTGGTTGGCAAACACTAGTGGCTTATATCAACATCGGCAGTTACTACTTGGTCGGGATCCCTCTTGGGATTCTCCTGGGCTGGTTGTTACCTTCGGCTATTATGGTAAGTAGTGTACTTATGCTGTTGCTAGAAGTTACCACCACAATACTACTTCATTGCCAGCCCATCACACTTTGTTGCTGGTAGATTCTGATCGTCGGATTAATATTTTAATCATTTATTGATTTTAGTCACCACAAATGATTGATTTTGGTAATTAATATTAAATGCCTATTATCAAATTTGTGGTTATTTTAATGTTGACTGTTGTATCTACGTATTAAAAAATAGATCGCAGACCATCAGAATTTTACTTCATTATAAAGCAGATCTAAAAACTGTATTGCAAAGATGGGAACATGTGCTGGCTTATGAAGGCTGTACGTTATTCACTGCTTATTCATATCTTTATGGTATTTGTCACTGTCAGGGGATGTGGACTGGAATGATGAGTGGAACAATCGTTCAAACATTGATACTGACAGTTATTACCATGAGATGCGATTGGGAAAAAGAGGTAATGAAGCTTGTGTACACTTGAAAAATTCTACGGTTTCAATCCTGGAATATCATCTAAATTGCAATTGCTGTGCCTGTGTGGGTACTTTATCATTCGTAGGCACAGAAAGCCCGGATTCATATCAGGAGTGAAGCGGCTCCCAACCAATGACAGCTGAAAAAATTCATCTTTGTCCAAATTAGTCATTTGATTTCTATTATAAATTCGGCGCTGTTGATCTGAAAATGCGATTACAAAAAATGGGGTAAAAGATTCATATTTGTTTTGATTTCTTTCATTCACATTCCTATATTTTAGGAAAAATATGTAGATTTAACTGTTAATATACAAGAAATTGTATGATTTGATGGTTTGAATTAAATTTAAATAGTCGCATGCCATCAAATATTTTAATATTGACTATCTATGGTGTTAAATTTTAATCTCACAATACTGGATATGAACACTTCATAACGGAGAGCAGTACTATTTTGGCACTTGAGGATGTCTGCGTCCTTAGGTACCCTTAGTAATCCGTGACTCTGCGAGAGAAGATGTACAAATGCTTTTGTATGAAGTGATATTATTCTGTACCAGTTTCAGGAATGTCCTTACGCTGATGCAAGCGTGTTCCACGTATCTTTTTTCTCTATTTCGTCTTGTAAACTTGATTAAAATATATCAAAGGGGTTTTTGAGGCATATAAATAAAAGAAAATTTTTTAAATACATAAGGTTAGAAATTATTACGATGAAATGCTATAAATTAGTGAATCGGTTCACACGTGTTAATTTTTTTTTTACAAAAAAGATCATAACCTAAATTGGAGCCAAAAACTTTTTTTTGACAAAAAAATTCCAAGTCCTTACCAAAAGAAAAATTTGGGTCTCACCTTTGTAGATTTATTGGTAGACAAAATAGATAAAAAAAAGTATTTAATTGTGAGGGAACAAAAAATAAGTAATAAATATATGATGTAGGTTATGGAAATGATACTTAGAATTATGGTAGTAAAAAAAATTCAAACTAAATGTCATAAGTGAAGAAAATAATTCAAATTACATGTAATGAGTACAAAGTTTTTAACGTAATAACATGAATAAGATGCAGAGGCCTATTCATTGAAATAATGATTACCAATTCCATAAGAAGACCTTTTCTTTGCTTGTTGCAGTCGTCACGACTCTAACTGTGCAACTTCTCCTTCTTGTTGCTCTTCTTCTTATGCATCTTATAGTGCAATCGATAGTGTATTTAAATCAAAAATTGAGGACTGAACTAGAGGAATTGGCTGATATGGGTGAAGAACCACTGTTGGGATGAATCACCAAAATCGAAGAAGGCATGACCATACTTAATAACAAAAGTTAAGTAAATATCAAAGGGCACTTGATGTGGGGTGAACGAAAACAGTGACAACATAGTAGGTATACAACTTGATGTTGTTGGAGATGGAACATAGTATGATGGTCCGGCACCGTCAAAGTTACCATATGGATAGGTTGTGGTAATTGTGGAAGGACTAACAGCGTGGAAGTCTTGATGTGGTGTATCTGGGGTGGAAAAAGAGGCAAATGTACCCGCAACAACTATCAATGAAGCTGTAGCTCGAGTTTGGCTATGTCCTTAGCCTTCCTCAGCAACAAGCGGTGTTCAAAATGACATGTTCCCATGTGCCCGCTTACCGGGCTTGCCCTCTAGTATGTAGGGTTGCGCAAGAAATTTTAGAGTTGGTTGGTCAACCATCGAGAATCATTGTTCCTCGAGTGCCTTCAAGATATCTTGGCAACCCTGGCCAACAGTTCCATGAAATTGAGGGTACTCTATGGATGGAGGATCATGCAAGGTCAACCTATAAAGGTCTTTTGCAATGTTAGCCTACAAAAAAAGAAAGACACGAAATTAAAATTTGAAGTCCAGTGAATATTAAAAGTAGCTAAAGAAATCATGAGTTACCACGTAGCCCGCTGCACCGCTCGTAGGATAGATCCATCGACGTGTGTATTGCTAGTAGCATCATATGTATGTTGAGTTACGATCGATGGGTGTGGTAGACATGGGAGCTTGTACCAAATAATCATGTCATCTATCCCACATGTCTATTAGTTGTGCGTGCTCTTACTGCCAGTTTTTCATGATTTTTACCTCAACTGCAACGTATATAAGGAACCTAAGTTAAATGGACTATTAGGGATGAATTGTTGTCAGCCAAATTATCAAAAGACATGATTTGGTTGATGCCATTCAACAATGTGGAAGCATATGAGGGGCACCCATGCCATCCACATATCGTGAGAAGCCAAGCAATACTCTGGAATTACTTCTCAAACATTATTTAGTTGATAAGGTTGCCAAATAATTTATCATTTTCAACAAACAAGGTTATCCATAGAAAACTTGAAGGTAAAAAATTGTAACACTTACCAAATTATGATGCAAAATTTTGTTCTTAGGAAAAGAAAGAGTATTAAAATTTGTGGTGTGTATTATTAATAAGATATGAGCTTTGGTTTAGTGGTAAGGTTGGGCATTTGGATACAAAAGGGAGTGGGTTTGAGATGCAACTCCTTCCTCCCTCAGAAATTTTTTGGTTATGACACGTGTCCTCCTGCCAAACGAAAAGACCAAAATGCCCCTGAGAATTTCTTCTTCTTCTAGTGAGCTTCCTTTACCTCGGTAGGACATCACCTTTTCTTTCTCACTATTTTTGCCCTCCATTGCCACGCCCAGCCGCGCCACCACCTCCGGCCAGCTCCCTCCCTCACCGCCGATGCATTCTAGATGGCCACCGCCAGCAGTTGCCGGCGATAGCAACACTTTTCAGTTGTTTTCGCTAAGACAAGATCAGCGATTTTTCTGCGAATTTAGTGAGTTTTAATCGGTTTTTTCATGAAAATGATGTTAGGAGAAGTATTTTTGGCCCTTTTCCATTGAATTTTAGCTTTGGAAGCATGATTTTAGGCTAATTTTTTAGAGTTGTTCTGACAGGGACTAAATTGAAAAGTTTTGAAATTTTGGGGTTTTCAGAAAATGGTGGAATTATGAAATTTAATGGGCTTAAATTGGTCCTATAAGAAGACTTTTAAGGTGTATGACATGAAACCCTATTGTTCATAATGGTTTTACTTAGGTTAAAGGTAAAATTACGGAATTTGGGACTAAAGTGAACATTTAGGATGTTTTTATGGCAGTAAATGTAAATTGACGAAAAGTCTAGGAAAGTTAGTGATGGAATCAAATAATATGAGCTAGGGTTTGTTTTAAGTAACAAGAGGGTAGAGGAATAATTCCTTACTTTTCAAATAGCGTAAGTAGCTCCTAGGGGTGAGACGGTCTTCCAAGGGAAAGCATTGAGTCGTTAGTAATTGATGGCACTCAGGTGCGCAGATAGCACTTCCCAATACTCTTCGTATATGCTTTACTTTTCATTGTTTGGAAAGGTTTTAAAATTATCATTTTTTACTTTGGTATGATTATATTTTATTAGAGTTGAGATTATGAGTAAATGAAATCCCTTGATATGTTAAATGGCTTTATGTACGGTTTTGAAAATGACTTTGGAGAAACCTCATGCGTACAGTTAGAAATAATCGCTTGGTAAATCATTATTGCAAATATAAATGGATTTCATGGATACTTGCTACTTTTCCTATACATGCTTGTTTTAATTCCATTATAATTGGAAAGATTAGTTAGGACACTAGTTACCAACAACATTACTGTTAGCCCTTGGTACACCTAGGTAATTACCTAGCTAGCAGGGTTTATGATTGTGCTAGCTCCGTGTGACAACCATCACACAAGGACCGATGAATGATAAACTTTCGTGAGTTATGACCTCACGCCTGATGATTATTTACCCTCGAGGATTGTGTGTCATCACCTATTGTGATTTGCCCTTGTGGCTATATGCCACACCGGATTGGTCCATAGTAGTCCTTCCCCCAAAATGATACCTAGAAACTCATTGATTTTTATGCAAGACATCTTAAATTCACTGCTTTGATGTATGCATTATCTAGCTAGTGGTTTATTTGCAACGGTAGCTATTTTGAAATTTTAAATGTTATCCCATTTCATTCTGCTATTGATTACGTTTTGAGTTCAATTTATATATGAAATTTCATTACTGATTTTTAGGGTGCTATCTGTTAGAAAAATTTTGTCTCAGATAAGGAGACAGGTGACTTCCAGGAGGAAGTGGAGTAGTGACGAGAAGTCAGTTGGTGAGCCCACTTGGGGATTTGTGGGATCTATTTCTTTTTTATTATTTTGTTATTTATAGCTCATTCTTTTTGGGATATATATAATTAGGGTGGTAGTCATTGTTTTGTATTATGGGTTGGTATAGTGACTATAGTTGAACTTTCTTTATTATTGTATATGGAATATATGTTCTACTAGGTTATGCTAATGAGAGCAGAGCTCTCCTATATGTATATGTTACTTGATAGGATATTGTAAAAATTTCAAGATGTCTTATTTATTAAAGAGGTTCTGCCAAAATTTTTACAAAACTCTTTGTTTTGTATTAAACCCTTATTTCTATATAAAGGCAAAGGTATTATGTATGTGGTGAAAATTGCATAGTCTTAGCATGGTATTGAACGTCCCTCAAGTGTAAAGCTTATAGGTTCAGGAATTTTTCTCATGTCTTATGCCGATCCCACTCCAGGAATTTTGGGATGTGACAAAAATAGTGCATAGGTATATACAAGTGTCATAACAAACCTCATGGTTCCTAACCTGATCAAGGAAAACTCGTTATTGGTGTAATGTGTGTTCTCTAGATCAAGGACGACCAACATTCCTCCACTTGTAAATTTGGAAAAATATAGATTTTGCACTATGTGTGATAAATAACGAGGGTGGTCCTATGTACTTAAGTATACCTAAAGCCCAATGGTGGAAGCAAGGGGTAGATATCGGTGCGAGCATTCGAGATAAGTGGTCTCTTTGGGGCAAGCATTGGAAATCGATCATATGCCCAAAGATGCAACAACATTAGGCACCCACCTATGCCCCGCTCCTCGGGATTTGTTAAGTTACACAACTCCCAATAAAGATGTGCTAAAACTACAAATCCCTAGCTTAGCTGACTAGCTTCTTCAAAGTTTACCAGTAATGGTAAGTACATCAAGTAAACTTGGTGGGACGATCTATTAGGGAAAAGAATACCCCCTATGAGTCTAAGTATGTATGCACGAGCAAAGTGCTGAACCTGCTTGTCGTTTGCATTGTCAGGGAGCTTGTTAAAATGTTGTAACAATCATGTCATGCTTAATCGCTGCCTATCAAACTGGTCAGCTAGTGGTCTCACGCCTAATAACAACTCGCATACATTTGACCACTTATAGCTTGTTGATCCCGTAACTAGCATTCCTGCACAAGGTAATCCAAGCTGGACGCCAACGTCCTCCAGTGTTATAATGCACTCCCCATGTGTAATGTGGAATGTGTTGGTCTTTGTCCGGTTTACCTGCATGACCTGCATCTATTCTGTCACATCCTAAACTCAAGAGTGCAACTGGCACAGATAACGGGAATAACCCATTTATATAAGCCTATCATGATGTTTTCTTAACCAAATTGTAAATGATACAATAATGTAAATTCATGAGAATCTCATTATCAAACATATTAATATTCATATATTTTTTTAGAGATTTCGGCAAAGTCTCCTCTATAACTGAGACTTCCTGAATTTGCTACAAATATTTGCCCAAAAATAACAAAATCCAGAAAAGAGAGCTCATCTCTTAAATCATCTACAAACAACTAAATCGCAATAGGGGAATGGAGAATCTGCTTATGGTCATACATACTCATTTACAGTTATTTACATTTTTGACCAATTACACTAGTACAAAATATAAACCCCAACAAAATAAGAAATAAAAACCTTCAGGCTCTTCTAGCCCTTATGATCAGAAAACTGCTCTAGGTGATTACCTGAAATTAAATAAAAGATAAACGAGTAGCATTCCAATAATAAAACCATTATAATACCTTTAGGTATGCATGGCTCTATGCAATTTAATGTATAATAACTTCTCAAAGTCTAATACTATACCTATTGGCATCAACCTTTTAAAATGATCAGTACTCTGTGAATCATCGTTTAAATCCTTACCATAATAAGCCATAAACATGCTTTAATTACATGCAATATAACAATAAAGGTTATGGATTTATTTCCATGTAAATCAAGTCGGTCAGTAGTACAATGTCCTTGGAAAATAAATTTATCAGTCAAAGATCCATAGCTCTCAGGAAACTTTATCATCGGTCAAGGGTACATTAGCCCTTAGATAATTTTCTCATCGATTAAAGGAACTAAGCCCTTGGGTAATTTAAATTAGACGGTCATAAGGCATAAGCTCACGCTATAATCACTTTTCATACAACTATCTTTTTATGGTTTTTTGGCATGACATCATATACAATTCATAATTCAAGACTAATCAAGCTTAGCAAGCTATGCCATCATATAATAATGTAAAATGGTAAACAAACATCATATAACATGTCATACAGTTGGAAAAGTTACCACTTACTTGATGGGTGAAGTAGGCTCCTTTATCTTGGTTAAAAGATACTTCACCAAATAATCCTTATATCACAAAAGTACAATTTCCTCAATTCACTATCACTAATACATATTAATTTAGGCTCATTCCAATGCCTCTTAACAAGTTCATAAATGGAAAAGACTTACTAAAAGCAACCAAAATATCTATAATTATCATACTTACTCATAACATTAACTCAACACATAATTCAAATTAAGAAGAGTTTTCTTCTTTTAATGCATCACATTTCCATTACCAAACTCATATCAAACTTCCTTATTTACCACTAAAAACAATCATGCCTTAGCCTTAGCTCATCTTCCTTGATTCTATCACATGACTTGCTCAGTTTTTTCATCAATTAAATTCACTTCCCTATAAACTAACTAATTATTCAAATTCATCCTAAGTTGTCATACTTTAACTCTCCTTTTCACCTTCAACCAAGCTTAGCCATGAAGAACAATAAGATATCATTGCATAAACATTTATAGTGTTCCTAAAATACCAGCTTAACCCATTAAATTTTAGAATTCTACAATTCTTTGTTAAACCCTAAAAATTTGGAAAATTTTTAGTTTAGTCCCTAGAAGAACCAATCTAAAAAACTTGTCCAAAAACATGCTTCCATGGCTGAAATTCAAAGGGAAGGGACCGAAAATCCATCTATCATCAACATTTTCATGAAAAATTGAGCAAAACTCACTAAAAAACCGTTGAAAATCCTCTCTTCTCTGCTACCAACAAAAGACACCGGAAAAAGGATGTTGTCGCCAAAAACTGTAAGGTGCGGCGGTCAGAAGCTCATTGTCCATGATGGGAGATGCTAGCCAGAACTGGGACGATGGCAGAGTGGTGACAGTGGGAGGAGAAGTTGAGAGAAGAGCTAATGTTTCTGTCGAGGAAAAAAAATGCTTGAGAAGAAAAAGGAGAAAGTGAGGAGCAATTTGGTCATTTCACTTGGCAGGACATGTGGTAGCACTAGAAAAATTCTGAGGGAGGAGGAAGCTAGGTCTTGAACTCGAGCCATTAGACTTTGGACACCAAGATCTTACCACTAAGTCATAGCTCATTATTTGATTAATAACATACACTATAAATATTTATGCTTTTACTCTTTATAAGAATAAAAAATTTGCAAGTGTTACATATTCAGTTCCCCTGGTGTTCTCCAATCCATTTCATTCCATATTCGACTAGACCTAAATCAACTTTTCTCGCATATCATTGACAAGTGAAGCCCTAACTTTGGACCGTCGGGTTCTGGCCAATATGCTTACACTCTTATTGGATGGAACTCATTACTATATGCATTACATATGGTTTCCAAGCGAAATACGAGATCAATGTAATGTTGTAAATCAATGCCTACCTTTACACACGCAACAAGAACATGTTAGCATGGTTATTTTTTAGTTTGAAATTATCCATAATCACAAAGCCGATTGTTGAGGTTTACTTTGTAACACTGACCATATTGGCAATTTTGACGATCGTACGGCTCTTCCACTTCAAACAAGGCATTACGTCGGTCAAATGCCTGCACAAAACAAGTAGTAGCCATACGTGAATTTGCATTCATCTAGTTGTTTAGTGTCTAACAGAAAACTTGTCCTGCTTGTATTTGTGCATACACCTTCTCTATGCATGTCACAAAGTACTTATTCCCCTTGTAGAAGATGGCCTTTGCCAAGCCAGTTATTGGCATGGACCTAGCACCCTTGAACACTCCATTCATATTTTTAGCGAGGTTGGTTGTCATATGCCCGTAGCAATGACCCTCCACATCATATGCCCTGGTCCATTGGTGTTTGGGTATACTAGCGATCCATGCGCCAGCTTCTTAGTGCAAAAGGGCAAGCTCAGCTAATTGGGTGTCGACAATGTGTCACTCATACAAGTAGACAATATTTATAAACTTCTCTTTTACCTATGTTGTTTTAAAATGTTTGTTTAAGTTGCTTGCCATATAACAAATATAAAAGACATGATGAGCATATGGTGGGTGCCACCCAACCCGCAGGTTCGATACTGAGGTTAATATTGATGGATGTCAATCTAAAATCAAGCATATCCCTTGTCTATCTCTAACCACCCATCTCCTTAGGTTTAGTAGGAACCACAACCACGCCCCTTGCATTTCACCTTCAACAATTGCAAATACAAGTGGCACGACATTCCTGTCCCCATATTGTGAAGTAGCCATTAACAGTGTTCCTTTGTTTTTGCCACTAAAGAATGTTCCATCTGCTTGCAAAATCGGCTTCAAGTATGTGAACACATCAATGCATGGCTTGTATGCCTAGAACACACGTTGAAACCTTGCTTTCGGTTCTCCATCTGAACTACCCTGAGGACAGTCTTTATAACAGAACTCTACATATGACCCAAACATAAAATGTTTAACAGTGGCCAGCCACTTCGGCAACAATTCATATGAGTTCTCCCAATTACTGAACTCTACGACCATTACTTAATGATTTGCCTTCTATGCTTTTTGGTACGACACAGTATAGCCAAACAAGCTCTTCATCCTTTCAATTATCTGAGACACCGACACATCAAGTATATCTGTCGCCATCCTAACAATACATGATACAATGACATTAGAATCTAACTTTGGATGATCCTGAGAAAAGGAAGCAGTAGACAAGTATGTGAGCCCTTGTATCTTGTAATCTGCCAGTGATTCCTCCTTGACTTTTTACATGCCCTAACCCTCCAGTTGCATTCGTCGCCATAATTTACACAACGATATTCTTCATATTTTGCATATGAATGGTACAACATGAAAGTGTAGTGTTCACGAATAGAATACAACTTGATTGCACGTCATAGTGCTAGCTTGTCAGAATATCACAGTCCAACGCACAACTCATTGTCATTTAAAAGACCACCCGTTCCTCACAAATCATGATCTATAGCCACCTCCATGTTGACTTTTGCGAAAAATGTTGCTGCGGGATCCTTATATTCATTTATGGGTGACATCAGCATGGGATTTAGAAGATCTTTAACGTCATCGCCATCATCATTTGACTCATTCTCCTCGTTCTCTGTCCAATTGAAAAGCATCACCATACTCTTTATTATGCTCAACATCATCAATTATATCATTCACTTCAATGGGTGGAAGAGGTTCATTAATGTTGGGGCAACCTGAAAGACCCTTTCCCAAGTAAGAATTGATAAATGATGTTTGATTATTCAACTCACTGAAGTAGCTAGAAAATGATTGTGTGTCTGGGATGTAGTCCTCCACTGTTTGGTGCTCCATATTAACTACAAGTTTAGTTGTCGAGATGTGTGCATATAACTCAACCTCACTTAACTATTATCGAAATCATGATGTCACGTGCTATATGTTTTGCAGATCAAAATTGTCTTCCAATGTAATTGTGTGGTACCATGTTGGGTTAAGTGATGCTGGGTATATATCAATCGAGACACAAACTGATTTTGGGAAAGTCGTAACTTTTGCCCAACCACTTGCTTTAGGTCCACTAAATTGATGTTCGTATCCACTGTGAGTATCTTGACATCTGTGCATTCAAATGTCACGTCGTGCTTACTTTCATAGATTCTTCCATTCGTGTATACACATACAAGTTCATTCATGCTATCCATTTCTTACCCTACACTCACGTTTTCTAATAATCAAATAAATTGTAATCAAGTCAAATTACATGATCAAATATTAAATTTCAATTTCATTCCATCATACTTTTCAATTTCATTATGTATAACATTTCAAGATAGAAAATTGACTTCTTTACCATTATTTTTTTAATTCTCCACTTACTAAACTATGCAATTGAATTTCTATCGAATGCTAAATGAAAAAATTCAAAACTTTATAAAATAAGAAAATTACAGTTATTTTCCAATAATTGTCATGTAAGTAAATAGTACATATATTTGCAAATTTATATAATAAATCAATTACAAGTGCATTTGCAATATTATAACCTAACTAAATTATAAATATACTCTCAGCATTCAACAATGCATAAATTACAACAATATTATAATTTACATAATTTGGAAAAACAATCTCAACATTATAAAATGTATAACTTACAACAATATTGTAGTTTAAACAATTTTCTAAAATAAAGTCAACATCACAAAATACCTAAATTACAACAATATTATAATGTAAACAATTTGCAAAAACAATCTCAACATACAAAAATAACTACAATATTATAACTTTAACAATTTGCGAAGATATTCTCAACTTCCAAAATACCTAAATTAAAACAATATTGTAATTTCAACAATTTGTCAAAGATAATCTCAACATCATAACATATCTGAATTGCACCAATACTATATTTTAAACAACTTGCAAAAATAATCTCAACATCATAGAATATCTAAATTACAACAACATTATGATTTAAATAATTTCCAAAATCAATCTCAGCATTATAAAATGCATAAATTATAACAATATTATAATTTAGACAATTTCCAAATATAATCTCAACATTATAAAATACTTAAATCACAATAACATTATAATTAAAACAAATTCCAAAAATGATCTCAACATTATAAAATATTTAAATCACAACAAAATTATAATTTAAACAATTTACAAAAATTATCTCAACATTGTAAAAACCTAAATTAAAATAATATTATATTTTAAATAAAAAATAACTACTCCAAAAATATCTCATTTACTCTTCTTATCTTAATTATGAACAAATATTGGCAAAAAAAAATGAACAAATAAATATAATACTTATTTATTCTTAAAAAAAATTTTACCTATATTTACAAAAAAAAATAGTATATCTTAAATGACTGATAACAACAAAGACTCTTTTCAGATCTTAAAGTTAAAAAAAAAAAAAAATGGTTGAGGATGAAGGATAAAGGATGGGGATGAAAATGAGAGAAGAATGAAAAGAATGCCAAAAGAAGAAGAAGAAGGAAGTATGATAAGGTGAGGCCCGCGCAGGGGAGTGGGGACAGAGGGGATTAAAAACGGTTTCTTACTTTGACGTGACAGGACGAGTACTCGTCTTGTCACGTCAAACCTATCTTCGAACTCGTTTAAATTTATGTTTGTCTTGGAACCAAAAGTTGTTAAATAGAACAAATTAAAAAAAAAAAAAAAAAAGTCTCAAAACCATAACCCAACTTCTTTTAAAAAAAAAAAGTTGAGAATCGGACTCCCACATTTTATGGTATTTCAGTGTAATGCTTTTCAATATGCTAGATTTAAAAGAAAATTTCTATTATAGTGTACGATAACAAAACCTATATCAAAGCATTTTGCGTAGCTTAATTGCACTGCGAATTATTATATGATGTGTTGTATCCATCTCTATATAATTAAATATTTTTCAAAATCAAAGTACTCGAGTTAGCTTTAATTACATCGTTTATGTATTTTGAGCCAAAAACATAATTCACAACATGTTTAGTCGTTGCCGGTAATGTTGGAACAAATGAAGATATTTCAGGTCATAGCATAATGTCAATTTGATCGAGTGTCGAAATAATTTTTTAAAAGTTTAACGTTAATTAAAAATAGTTTTTCGTCAAATTAATATTAACTCATTTAAAGAATTATTTTTTATTAATACTAAATTTTAAAAAATTTATTTTGACACTTTAAATTTGTTAATAATCAAATTAATATTGAGGCAACAAATAGAGATCAAAATAGTCTATTTTTTCCGTCGAGCACTTCATACTGTAATTTTAATTAAATTGTTTACTTATATTATTCATATTACGTTTGTGATTATTGAATTGTTAGAATAATTAAAAGAAGACTGTCGTTGATATCTTATGCTCGGGGGTTATCTCCTTTTATATAACAATTGCAATCTTGCTGGGTTGATATAATTTGATATCTGTAATTAATTAATTAAGGATGATTTAGACTTGAAATCCAATCAAATCTCCTAAGACAGATAACGCAGAGTTATCCAACTTTTCAATATAATGTTTTATCTGATTTTAATATTTCAAAACTCAGCAGTCGTTGTTTCTTGTTGAACTGACTACAATAAATTCCAACCACTCTTGGCTGGATATAAATAACAACGGTTTGCTCAATTTTGTGGTTAAAGAGGACAATAACTCCGCCGCCTAGTGCATTATTGAGGCCGGAATTCAAAGTGGAAAGGACTGATCATGGAGGGGAGACTTTAAGAAAATATATTTTTATTTTAATATGATTTAAATGAATTTTTAGTCAACATTAAGTTTATTGAAAAAAAGTATTATAATACACAATGAGTCACATACCATACATTACTTAATTGAAGGCAAAAAAGTTAAGAAGTTTCTAATATTATAATTTATTAGACTTGATATCTCATCGTTTTTTTTTTTTTTTGAATAAGATGGCATCATTTTAATCAACTACAAATTAAAATGATAATATCTTTAAAAAAAATAAGATGTTAACACTAGAAAAATTTAGTATTATTTCTGTACATATTAAAATAATTATTTTAGAAAATCAATACTAAATAATTTTTAACATTAAATGCTATTAGAACCAGGTTTAGGATTTAATTTTTATTGGTGAAAATCTTTAAATCAAATATTTAAATCAAGGGATGAAATTTTTATCATTTAAGAGGAACAAATTCTTATAAATTAAATAATTAAATTAAGAATATAAAATAACATTATAATATTATTTTTTAGGCACTTACAATTTCAAATGTATTAATACATCAAGTTATAATATAAAAATATAATTATAATAATATTAATCTAAAAAATAATAATATTATAATTATATTCTTACATTAAAATTAAGTGTACCAAAAATTTTATCTAAAATTATGTATAAAACTTAAAATTTTAAAAATTCAAAAAGCCCGTGCCCATTTAAACCATCCCTAATTAGACCCACACTTTACAATACATACATATATATATATATATATATATATATATATTTCTCTCTTTAACAAGTGAATATTATGTTTGCTTACTAACGTTTAAACTACATTGATCTAATCATAACTTTAACAAATTAACTTATTATAACTTTAAAAAGTCTAACTAACTTGCTAAGCGCGACACAAAAATTATAGATAAAAATTTAAATAAAAAAATTCGATTAAAATATAACTTGAAATTTTTTAATCTCAAATTTATACTCAATTTTCAAAAGCATGCCCAATGATCAATTCTAAGACTACAATGATAATAATGTGTTAAAAAAATCAACATGATAGTATTAAAAAGGTAGTATTATTTTTAAAATTAATATTTAACAAAGCTAAAGAAGGGTTATACCACTGGATTTGCATAAGATGTGTTTATTATTACAAGTACCGTATCCCAAGATGAGTGTGACTTGCAAGCTCCCGTGCCATTCACTATAAATCTTATCTCCAAACATAATGCATTCAAAATTGAAAAGTTTGCTTGGATTTCCTATTTTCATTTTCTTAATTTTTTTCTTCTGAGAGGCAGAAAAGAGAAGTAAAACAAACAGAATAAGCATCTACCTTTGGTTCAAGAAAAAAGATAAATTTAATAAAAGTCCCTTCAACTTAGGGTGTGATGGAGTTTTGATAAACATGAAATAATATAATTAATAATAAAAAAGAGTAGTGTTATAAGGATTGGAACAACAAATTATGTGCCATTTTCAACGGTTTAGAAGTTTAATTGGAGAGAGAAGAATATGAGTGAGTTATTTGCATATTAGTTTTATAATATTATCGTTATAAAAATAATTTAATAAAATATTATATTATTTTATAATGGTTAAACTATTCAACAGGCTTTTTTAGGGAAAGAAGAGCATCTATTAACTAAAGAACAACATCTATTGTTGTTGGTGAAGGATATTATTGGTGTTATTAACATTCCTGTTTAATAAAATTCTTTCAAAGTTCATTTATAAATTTTTTTTCTCATAAACTCATTGCCATAATAAAAACACAAAAAATATCTCTAACTCTCTCACAATCATAAACCTATTTCATGAATTTAATAATAAAAATATTATTAGAATGTGTCTACTTTGTAAGAATAATATTAACAAAATTAATTTATAAATCATCACGTCCTATTAATTTTATTGTCACTCTTAAACAAAGTGAAGATTCTCATGTTTCTGGTTTAAACTCCCTATCAATATATTAATCCAATCCCTTCCATTTCACTTAATTCTATTTCTGTGTCCTTTTAAAAACTCCTAGACACAGCCTAAGCCGCTCAAAACACACATATATATGTAGAAAGACACTACAGGGAAGACTATGAAATGTCTGTGATTGAAGTTGCAAAATGGGAGGCAGAAGAGCGCAGTTCTGCCACATTTGTAGATAAACGACACCGTTGACTTAATTTTATGAGAGTGAGGGATCACGATCCACGATCCATGGAAACCGCGGACAGAGAAGAAGATGGCAATCTCAGGCAATCTCTCCTACCAGATTCATTGCCAGATGAAGTGCAACCACAAGATCAAACTAATGAAAAAGAGACGTTTGCCAGAAAGCTCTGGATTGAAACGACGAAACTATGGGTCATCGTGGGTCCCTCTATCTTCAGCCGCGTGGCGTCATTCACCATGAACGTCGTCACCCAAGCTTTCTCTGGTCACCTGGGTGAAGTTCCGTTTGCCGCCATCTCTATCGCCAACACTGTCATTGTCGGCTTCAACTTCGGCCTCCTCGTATGTCCTTAATCCTAAGAACTACTACTTCCTCTATTACCACAATCTTTCTTTATTCGTTTCCTCTAATTCTGAATTTTTGTTGTTGTTGTTGTTGGTGTTATAGTTGGGGATGGCAAGCGCGTTGGAGACACTGTGCGGGCAGGCGTTTGGGGCAAAGAGGTACCACATGTTGGGAATTTATTTGCAGAGGTCATGGATTGTGCTGTTCCTGTGTTGCTTTTTGTTACTTCCGTTCTACGTTTTCACGACTCCGATCCTGAAAGCGTTAGGACAGCCCGATGAGGTGGCGGAGGAGTCGGGAATTGTGGCTGTGTGGTTGATCCCGCTGCACTTCAGCTTCGCTTTTCAGTTCCCTCTGCAGAGATTCCTGCAGTGCCAGCTGAAGGCCTCAGTGACTGCTTGGGTGTGTTTGGCGGGTCTAGTGGTGAATGTGGTAACAAGCTGGCTCTTCATCTATGTTTGGGATTTTGGGGTTGTGGGTGCGGCCATTGCTTTAGACATATCGTGGTGGGTGTTGGTGTTTGGGATGTACGGGTACATGGTCTGTGGGGGATGCCCTTTGACTTGGAAGGGTTACTCCATGGAAGCCTTTTCGGGAATCTGGGAATTCCTCAAACTCTCTGCTGCTTCTGGGGTCATGCTCTGGTATATATGGCTCTCTTGTGAATGGTTCTTTCTTTTGGGTAATAAATTATAGAAGAATGGCTGCTTTTTCTCCTTCTGGTTTAACATGTGGTTGTTATTGCAGCTTAGAGAACTGGTACTATAGGATACTGATACTAATGACTGGGCATTTGAAGAACGCCACAATTGCGGTGGATGCCTTGTCCATATGGTAACTTTTCAAGTCGTTGGGTTTGATATTTGTTTAGTCAGTGCAGCGATCCATTGACATATATAACTTAGATTTGATTTTGCAGTATGACCATCAGCGGATGGGAAATGATGATTCCTCTGGCTTTCTTCGCCGGTGCTGGGTACCCTTTTCATCCCTCTCTCTCTCTCCTTCATGCTTTATGTGAAATTGGGTTCTTGTCTCAGTTAGGTTAAGAAAGATCAGACTATTACCCACATAGAACAACGTACAGTTCGTAAAGTATGTTCAGTACATAAACTTTAAATTTAGATCTCTATCTCATTTAAATTTTATATATATATATATATATATATATGCCCGTGCGATATTGTTCAGCCTTTAGTGATCACTTACCTCAGTCAATTCAATTTGCATGCCTCTGTAAGATTCGGGCATTGTATTGTTTTCATTCCTATTTTCTGTCGGGGGTAATTTCTGCGATGCACAGCGGGGTACTTTCCACCCAAATAATGTATTTTTTTTTTAATTTTGATAAATATTAATTTTTTGAAAATTGTTAAAATACATAAAGGCAATATCAATTTTTTTTGGTACTAATTAATTTTTTATTTTTAAAATATACACTATTGTATTAAGTTTGGTACAATGTTAACACTAGAATAGTATGTCACTAGAATAAGGGGGTTGTGGCACTCAAAACTTTTAAATAAAAAACTGTTCAGTAAGATCCAATTTATATTTTTTCTTTTATATTTTGATTTTTTTTTTCAAAAAATAACCTAGTATTGCGTTAAAACTTGAAAATGAAAAAGAAAAAAAAAACTCTCTTGCTGTGCTTAATGCTGAGGGATCCATTTCGTCTGTTGTGTGTCTTTTTTGCTTTTTTTGGTTTTCACTTCCGTTGAGGTTACTTATGTGTTGAACGGTGGTTACCTGTCACACTAGCGTCATTTATTATCCCAGAATCTGGTCCCGAAAATTCATACGACATTCATTAACTTGACGAAGATGCAACATGGCGGGCGAGTAAATGCTCTCTTCAACGATCAAATGACGAAATTCATTCATGCCCTTCTAATTAGTTCACTCGAAAGTTATGGTTATCTATAAATTTGACTAAATTATTGAAGGATGATCTCCCACGTGGAAGTGACCACACTTGAATGAATAATGTACACTGCAGGGTAAGGGTGGGGAATGAGCTGGGAGGTGGGAATGGGAAAGGAGCAAAGTTTGCAACGCAAGTATCAGTGGCTCAATCGACGGTGATCGGGCTCTTCTTCTGCATAATAATAATGGTATTTCATCGCCAGTTTGCATACATCTTCACGTCCACTTCCGATGTGCTTGACGCCGTCCATCACATGGCCTACCTTTTGGCAGTCACTATCCTTCTCAACAGTGTTCAACCCGTTTTGTCAGGTTAGGACAAGAATTACACCAAACGGGAATAAGGGGAATTTAAATATAGGTCAATCTAATAAATGTTGAATTATTAAATAAAAATTTAATAAATTTTTACAAATTGTTTATTTTTTTAAATATTATTAAAATTTGAAGTGCTCAGGAAGACTCCACCAAAGTTTATTATTCAACAATTTTTACCTTTAAAAAAAAGAAGTACCTAGCTGCTATATTTGTCATTTTGGTCAATCAGTTTTACCTAACCAAATAAAATATTACACTTTCAGATTACAAATTTAACAAATTTATCATAAAGGATTTTAAATTTTGAAATTATTTTGAAAGACTTAGAAACAAAATAATTTTTTACTTTAAAACACCCTAGTTTGAGACCTGAGGATCTAATATTCAACATATAATGAAGGAGAAGAGTTTCATGTCCCAAAATAGGGTCCTTGGGAGTAAAAATAATTCTAGTCCCAATGAATTTTGAAATTTAAAGTTCTTAATAACGAATATGCTAAACCTATAATTCTTGCACGTAAATTTTGCCAATGAGCATGATACATAATATGCACATGAATGGGTAAGGTGGTCGTATTTAGTTATATATTAGTTTTGGCATAGAAACTTGTTATGCTTGCGTTACTGAAGGAAGCTGTGAAAGTTGATATGAAGGAGTGGCTGTGGGTTCGGGGTGGCAAGTGACAGTAGCATATATCAATATAGGGTGCTACTACATAATTGGACTTCCCCTTGGATTTGTATTGGGATGGA
The DNA here is from genome assembly GCA_037074485.1 of Delonix regia. Lineage (NCBI taxonomy): Eukaryota > Viridiplantae > Streptophyta > Magnoliopsida > Fabales > Fabaceae > Delonix > Delonix regia. The sequence continues at coordinate 33,779,609 of CM073453.1, forward strand.
TTTTCAACCTTGGTGTGAAGGTATACTACAGTACACCTTCCTCCATGTCTTAGCTGCTAATTAGCCTAACTGCTACACGCTTGAAATTTCATAACTTGGTCTGTTAATTATTGTGAGATGGATATGCAGGGCACTTGGGGTGGCATGATCTTCGGTGGAACGGCCATTCAAACCCTCATACTCATCATCATTACTTCACGATGCGATTGGGACAAGGAGGTAGCCTTCTCTTCAACCACCAACAATCTACCAGCTTCTTGATTCCTATATGAGCTCTTGCAGTGTGGACTGATCATTTCTGTGTTGTTGCATTTTCAGGCTGATAAAGCTAATATGCGTGTCAACAAGTGGTCAAGCTCTAGCCCAAATTAATAGTCAATTAGAGGCCTACTTTAACACCTTATTACTCGCCTCATGGAGATGCATCTTTAGTTTGGTGTGCCTTTGATTCCCGAGCTACCCAGAGTTCTTTCAATTTATTGGATTATGTAATGCCCGGTTGATGTCAATTATATAAGGAACAACAAGAATAGAAAATTTTACAGACTGCTGTGAGTTTTGTACGTGCACGCACTTATAGAAACTCAGGTATTAAAAAGAAAAAAATCAAATTAATGAACACTTTTTACAACTAAAACCAACACAAACTTGTTACCTTTTTGTCCAATAGTATGTATTGTAGCATCCGAACATTTAGTTGGAACAGCTAAGCTACGCGTTTAGAGCAGCAAATATTTATAATAATGCAAGTGCTATTGATGTATGATCTAAACTTATATTCTTTCAGCACAAAAACAATAACTTATGACCATTGAAAAACTATGTATATATTTCCACTTTTCCATTCTGGAGCCATAACGAGAAGCTTTATGCTTTACAAACACACATACATCCTGATGAAAAAATCATACCCCATTTTTATTAATACAAACATAAATGGTCAAAAACTCGTCCGTATGCTCTCTTTGTGGACAGATTACAGGTGTACAAATCTTGTTGTAATTATTTACACACACCAGTGCAAAACTTCAAAATAAGACCCAAAAGGCCAGCAAGCAACTTTTTCTGAGGCCCACCAAAAAGTAAAGAGACTAAAAGAGATGTTTACTGCACCTTGGGATTTGAGTACCCTTAGAATACCGTTGCTATTCGACCGTTGGAACAGTTAAAGGCAACCGGGTCCCGCCCACCCATCCCGCGCCATCACCCGGTGGAATCCGAATCAATTGCCCTGCTTCTAGAAACGGGTTGCTAAACCGAGTCCACTCGCTCGACTCGCTTCTCCCACTCGTCTTCACCGTCAGCCACTTTCCCTTTATCTCCTCCTCCTTCGTCACTGCCTTCGTCTTTGTTTGCTTGATCAGATCCCAGAACCCATCATTTCTTTTCCTGTTCACAAACAAGAGTACCAATCTTTCCTTACTATCCACCAACCTTGTCAAACAACCCACCAACTCCGCCATCTCTCCCACCTCCAAACTCTCCACCCTGTTCCCTAACTCTTCTACCCGCAAGAAAATCTCATATTGAACACTTCTAAAATCTTCGCCCACCAATCTCACCATTTCATAAACCAAATCATTCCTCTGAAGATGTAATGACTCAGGTACCCGACTTATCTGCTCCACAAAACTTACAAGACCTTCTATTTTATACAAGAATTCCGAATTCGATAGCCCCAAAGGCTTTCTATCTTGTGCGCCTTTCTTGGCATTCGCGATGTTGTCGCTTGAAGACGACATCAAATAATAACCCAAGACCCTCGAAACCAATAAACTCTGTTCTATAACACCTGCGTACCATCGAACCCAAGAGGACAATTCCAATGATTCGACGTCGGAATCGTCCCGGAAGTCGGACAGGTTGAGGAAATTGCGGCCGCCATAGGAAGGGTAACAGGAGAGGTGGTCCCTGAGAGTTAAAGGTCCCTTGACGAGGACGTTGTGTAGTGTGAAAAGGCATTTGAGGGCAACCGTGACACTGCGCGTGCGGTGAAGTCGGTTCATGAGAGCGTTTATGCAGGCTTCCGGTTGAAGATAGGAGCCCTGGCGGCCAACGGAGAGGACGGCAAGGATTCGGGCCTCCGACGGAGGAGTTGAGAGGCTGTGAGTGGTGGCACGGAGGATGGAGACGTGAACATGAGACGCGTGGCGCTTGAGGGAAAGAGATGCTGCCATTATTGAGGCTTTGTCTTTGAGAACGTCAATGAGATTTCTTACCCTTTTCTTCTGTGCCATGGTGGAAAGAACGTGGGGTAGATGACTATGAGGATGGAATGTCGGATAAAAAGGGCGTGGAGTTAAGAGGCTCCGTATTTTATTGGTACAAAACAGAGTCAAATACCCAAATCGCGTTCTGGAACTGTAACTCAATTTGTCTGAGTTGTGTCATCCAGTCTCTCTCTATAGATAAATATAAAAATAATGAATTTGATTAAGTAAAAGTATTGAAAACAAAGATCAAGAAGAAATTAAATCATAATTGATGTGCTTAGCAGTGCGCTTACCTTGTCTTGTTGACGCTGGGAAGCAATCGTATTTTCTTGAAGACCGTTAAAGACTAATATCTGCGATAACAACGCTATCAATTTTATTTGAACGTTTCAAAATGTCGTCATTTTCGTAGAAATGATTTTTTCCCTGTGTTTCTTTAAACAAACTCTTATTGAGCCTAGTTTCAATTACCACGTCTCAAAACTGGATGTCAATATATTGAGCAACTTATATTATAGAAAAAATATCAAGTTGTATGGTTGGCAATCATATCACTGACATAAGGCATACAATACAAGGAGGCGGCCTCCATGACCATTTTGTTTTCTCATGCTATATGTGCTAATTTGAAAGGGACTGTTTAAACACAGACTTTGATTATTCCAATACTTGACAAATCAATTTTAAGTGTCGTGCTCATAATTAATTACATGAAAACTAAATTATGCTACCTAATATTAAATTATACAAGAAAGAAATGTATGATACTTATTGAGAGGATAGCAATTCGAAATCAAAGGCGTATCCGATCCAAGCAAGATTTTCTGTGGAGTTGATGGGCTTGCTGAAGCTGCAAGTAATCTCCATATGGAATGGCACGATATGCAGGGGGATGAAGCTCGCAAACCAGCTTGGGCGCAGGCTCTACAATGGAGTCAAGGGGTGGTCCATGAGAAGTGCCTATTGAGATTCGTGCTGCTTTCTTATTCACCATAGCTCGATGTACCACGCTCTTGTATTTCCCGTTACTCAATATCTGACCACAAAAACCACCCACATATCCATTCTCAACTTTTCATTGGGCATCGAGGCAGAAAGCTTAAAACACAGTGATTGGTGAGTTTACCTCCGTGTGATCCCCGACTTTGACAAGCAAGGAGTTAGGTGAGGGCTGGACTGGAACCCACTTGGCGTTGTGTTGGATTTGAAGTCCAGACAGTTGATTTGGCATGAGGAGGGTCAAAAGCCCATGGTCTTCGTCCTGAGGCAGGCCCATTGCAAGCTCGGGCTCTAGACATGGTGGATAAAAGCTTATCACTAGTAACTGGGAGCCCGATTCCACCTTCATCTTCTTCACTATGCAGTTTTCTTCGAGGCCCAAGCTTCTGGATATTCCTTTCAGTAACTCCGCAACCACTTCCCTGCTCCTCTTGCAGTATTCTTCTAACACTTCACTGCAAATATTGGAGAGCAATTAAGACAAAGTGAACTGAACATTATCATAACATCGTCAATAAACAAGGCGATCGGGCTCATGTGGCATAAGGGTCCCCGCTACACTTTTATGACGCACGTACAGTATGATAGGAAACTGGAAGTAAGTGGTTGATGTTGTTAGTTTGATTCATTATTTTTGCAGCAAGCTTGGCCAAATGGGAAATGTGAGACAAGAAGTACAGTACATTAATTAACGGGATCCATTTATGTTCATATAATACACATAACTGATTGACTACTTCCATCTGTATTAAGAGCAATCTAAGGTAGAGGAGGAGTACTGTGAGAGTGCAAAAAGATACCTAAAACCAGAGGGTTTAGTGGGAGCGTGGAAATGAGGATGGACATGGAGTTTAAGAAAATCTCTCCAGAAAAGAGTTTTGTCGACCCCCACATTGAAGCTCGTTCCATATCTTATTGGATCGAATACCTGCCCTCCCGCGTATTCTCTTTTTTCCTCCTCGCTCAGCTCAAAAAACCTTTGGCTTCCTTTCACCACCTCTTCCCTCACTCTCTCCAACACCCCGTGGTTTATAAGCTGCACATACACACACATATATGCTCAGTATTATGAAACAACCAATGAAAACTTGTGTCTACGTGTGTATACATATATACAGTAAGATAATCTTATGAAATGGGGGTGTTTGTGATGGGAATATTAATAGCGATACTATAAAGAAGCCCCAGTGATGGCAAGCATCACCAAGTTGTTGGATGGCGTTGGAGCGGTGAGTGGGGTTGAAGGAGGTGAGGTGGGAAAAGTCGATGGTGGGAATAGTGTGAGTCTCTGATTCCGATAACATGGAATCCTCTGGACTTTGACGCCACACATATTTGGAGGGTAAAGACCTCACACGATTCGATTCAACTAGCCCTTTCACGCTTAACATCTTTGCTTATCACTCACTCTTCCCCTGGATCAAAGCACTAACACCTGGTACGCATCTTCTGCGTTCTCATAGAGCGTGGCTTCTTATATACACAACACAAGTTGATGATTATGGCGCTGCTGAGTTATCTTCATTTCTGTGGATTTTAAAAAAATTAAATCTCAAACATGACCTGCATGGAGTCTAATCAGGAGGGGAAATCACAGTGGGACAGAGGCATGTGGCCTGCAATATATATGAGATAGTCATTTGAGAAATGATAGTGAATTAATGCACAGAAAGCGATGTACCACCCAAGCAAAAGCAGAAATGGGAATGTGAAGGAGATGAAGGTGCATTAGCATGATCAATATCAGCATAGAATAGCTAGGCATCGGATATTCGGTTTCATAAACAGAAACTACAGTAATATTAATGAATTAATAGGTGAGAGCAGAGGGAAGGACAATTTATAAACACTTGTTCACAAATAACTATTTTTAACCAAAAAAAAAATTTAAAGATAAACTCAAAGTTATCAACTCCTCCAAACTTAAGCTTGTTTTCAACCAAAATTCAAAATTAGACCTTGAATAATATTTATTTTTTTTAATTTAGTAACGAAACAAAAAAAAAACTTAATTTCCTAATTTAATAGCTAAAACAAAAAGCATAGTTTCCTAATTTATATGAGTGAAAACAAATGAAATCTAGTTTCCTAATCTAATAACCAAAATTAACAAAAAAAATAAAAATCTAGATTTCCTTGTGTGCATCATTCTGTCCATAAATTCAGGTTGGAGCTATAGCTAGCTAAGGACATGAACAACGAAGCAGCACTCACAAATATTAATGCATTACACATCACTCTATACGACTAACACTGGTTACGTTTTCAAATTTGAAACTTTTAAATCTGAAGCCTATAAAATATATTTAAAGTTAAAGAAAAGAGAAAATAAATAAATTTTTTAAAAAATAGAGATTGAGTTTCATATATATTTTTAATTCTTGTATTATTTTTGTTTAATTTTAAAAGCACTTTATCAGCTTTCAAGATATATAATTCCAATAATTAAATTCATGCACGTATGTTTTCATTATTATTATATTTTTAACAAAAATTTTAAATAAAAACTATAAATTGTTTTTAGTATCAACCTGAAACGTTCTATGTAATTTATAGTCCTTATCTAAAATTTTGCCTCTATTTTATGGTACACCAGGGATGGATGAATATCATTTATTTTTCACCACGATGTGATACCTCTTTCTGAAATTTGTGGTGCCAGCTCTCCAAATCAGTGCGCCCCCCATTATCTATATGTTGGCAAAACTAAATGAATTTAATTACGTAACAAATTTAATTACATCCATTCATCTTTACATAATGGTGATTAAATTTTTTAATTAAAATATAATTAGTGCTTTATTTTTTCATAATAATATGAAGTAATTTAGTTTAATTTTACAATGCACTATCACATACTTTCATTTTTTTGCCTAATTTTACATATACAATAATTTCATTTAAGAATAGAATCATAAAAATATTAGAAAATTTCGCCTAGAGAGACAGAGAAAATTTTTTTAAGAGCATCATATGTAATTCGATGGAAATTAATTCATAAATATTCTTTAAAAAAGCTATACATAATTTTCATCAAAATTTTTACATGCATATATAATTTTTTTAAGGAGGGTGTTAATAGAGTGAATTCTATTATACTCTCTCTCTTTTATTCTTTATCTATTTTATTAAATTTGTTTCCTGCATTTAGTCACAGGACCCAATATGATATCAACAAGAGATAATATCTTTTAGAAAATATCATGATTATTTAACCAGAAATAAATATATATGTAGTCATCGCAAATCATAGAAATTTGAATAACTAAATAAATAGAACAAAAATTGCACCAATTGGAAATAATAACGGATTAATATCCACATGTTCTATGATTTGGATTTTCTACATTTGTATTCTTTGCATTTGAGATATGAATCATTAAATTTTCATCCAATAATTCAGATTTTAACAAATATTAAATAGTATTTACTAATTTTATGAAATTTAAATTATTAAATTTTCATCTAATGATCCAAATTTTATCAACTATACCTGCATTTGAAAATCTCAAATGCAATGAATCCATTTCCCATGTTCCACGCGGTTTTTATGTTTATCATTTTCTTAAAAAATCACGTCTATATTGGGGAAAAAAATATTGTCGTGGTTCTGCATATTAGGTACTACTGTTCCAGCACTACTTTTTCACAGATTGTATACTATCTCAATAATTCATCTAGTAGAAATAAGATAAGAAACTGGGAAACAAATGTTACATTTTAAGTAAGTGCATATAATAGAGAAATTATAATATTAATTTGAGAACAGATAATTAGGATATAAAATTAAATATTATCCTAATTAAAAATTATGAAATGACAATTTAATAATTTAGGAATTGTTCTCAGGATAATACTAAGCTAAGAAACTTAGATAAAGAAAGATAATTCGGAAAATTAAGATAAGTCTTTTTATGTCAAATAGAACCATTGCATAAAGCTAGTTTATTATACAAAGATTTTATGGGAGTTTCTTAAAAGTCTGCAATTCCAAGATAACGTTGTATACGAAGCTTAGTATAAAATAAAAATAGTTGTGGTTCAGTAAAAAAAAAAAAAAAGAGAAATAGGAACCGAATGGGAGAAATAAGGATGTAAATATAGATAAACATGGATGTGGGTCCATGTATTAGATAATATACTAGTTTAGGAGAGAATTGTTTTAATAAACTAAAGGACTGTTTAGTTGTTAGAATTAAGGTGAGGGAATGAGAATTATATTTGGTTAATAGATTGAGTCTTTATTCTTATTCCCTAAAAAGTTTACTTTTCCTTCATATAAAAGAAAGTTCCCTCTTTACTTAAAATTATGGAATAAAATTGATTTCCTATGAATGAAAATTGCTTAACAAAAGTATCTTCATTTATAATAATTTTTGAACAAAAATATCACTGTGATACATCAAAATCTTAATTTATTATTAAATTATTATTTTTAATTTATTAGTATTAATTTATATATATTATATTAATTATTAAAATTATTATATTATTAATTAAATATATATTAATATATAATTATATTGTTAATTAATAATGTAAAAAAATGTCTACTTTTTTTTTGTATAATAAAGGATAATATGATAAAATATACACACTACCTAATTAATTTTCATGTATAATTTATTAATTAAACAAAATAAAAAAATACATGTCTATTATCATTTTTTTAATTAAATAATATTTTAATATTCACATTTTTACTCCCACTTCTTTTTTTCATTTCCATTATATCTAATGGGCCAAAGTGCGCCAAGTGGGAGATGTAATAACGGGGCAAGAGAAGAAGATATAAAGGATTATTAAGCAAAGAAAGGTCAAAGGTTTGATGAAGTTGATGCGGTGGCAACAGAAAAAGACCTAAAAAAATGAGGTCTGAGGCATATGAATTTCATTAAGTTTGAAGTGGCATTAGCATATGAAAAAAGATTAGGTGGCAAAAATGACAGCAAATAGGTAGAGTTGTAATAATCTAAGACAAGAATAAAAAAGGTCAGGATTTGTTGGCTGCAAGATAAGTGTCTTAGCCTTGATTAGGATGAAAGGTGATGTGCTGGTAATGTGAGATGAAGCGATGGAAATCTAGCACGGTGTGAGGTGTAAACACGTAATAGCCACATGGAAAAAATAATGGAAATTGGGACACTATAAATTGAACGATTGTTAGAACTAGGTGAAGGCATCAAACAAGAGGAGTAATACCATAACAGCATCACTACAACTACAATGAAGAGGATATTACAACGAAAACTTTGCCGTCGCAAATTCCATGTTTTACAACAAGTTCATAAAAATTAAGTCATCACAGTAGTCAAGAACTAGCAATGGTCGAAACTGACCATTATTAGATTCATTGGAAGCCTAACAATGGTCACCCAAAGGACCATCGCAAGGTCCATATCAAGAGTGGATCATTCATGAGGTGGTCCACGTCCTTTCTAGACTGTTGTAAGGCATGGACCTTAGACGGTCCATATATTTTGATTATATAATATGCCTTGTGGTATATGTATATAGAAGAATGCATACTGGGAACTTAATGGGAAAGTTTACAAGTAATCTAATTGTAATTTTATTTTGGATTGACAAAATAAATCATATTCATCTTCATCATTACGTTTACATATTGTTTTTGTAGAAATAGATGATTAAATTATGCTATTGATAGAGAAAATATAAGTCATTCTACTTATATAATTTAGTAATTTTCAAATCAGGATAGAATCCTATATAAATAGTTGAAAATTCCTTAAAATACATCAATTGATAGGTTAGTCAGAGAAAATGTCTCAAAGATAGAACATTAGGAAAGGCTAGTAGTGGCAAGAAAAATGAGAGATTAAAGGAAATATTATAAATGAAATCAAATAAAGTTTTATTTGGACAACAGACAACTACCTTAAACATATGAAAAGAAAATAAAGGCACATAGAAGATAAGTAGAAAAGGTAATTAGCTTTTCTATTGTGTTTCAATCAGAATTTTCCTTACATATTTATATCTTATGCTTTGTTATGTTTCTGCATAGTAATTTAAACAAAGTATTTGCATCTTGGATACCAGGCATGAAGATAGTCATTATCCCAAGTAATCTCCCACAAGGATGGGGAAAGTTTAATCAAGCTACAAAGAGCCACTGTTTATATGCATAGGACTGAGGTTAGAGAGCCCAAAGCTCAATTTGTATGCATAACCAAATATTAAAACATGGAAGGGTTGGAAGTGAAATTCTTTTATTAACTGTATACTAACTATTAAGATGTAAAAGTCTTATGTTTACTTTTAAATTCATTTTTACGTGAATAAAGACAATCAGCTAAGACATTAAAGTTAAAAGTATAGTTTATTAAAATAAAGTAGCTACTTATTGGAATACAAGAATAATAAAAATACTAAAACTATGTTATAAGATAGTAGCCAGTGTAAATTATAAAAGTTACAACAAGACTTATAAAAATATATCAAACATTTATCTGTAGTAATGAAGCATTTATTTTTATTGCATACTTTGTAATCTAATATTAGTAGTTAGGATTTAATTAATTCAAACTCGTACTTTGGATAGAAAGATAAAAAGGAAAAAAAATTTCAAACCCTAATTTCTTAAATAACCTTTTTAATAGCTACTCTAAAGTGGGATGTCACATATTGAATGTGAATTTTAAGCTTTATTTAATTTGTATGATGAATAATTAATTTTCAAGAGAATTTAAATTTTATTCTCAAAAATAAATATTTAGTTGATAAATTAATTTAAAATAAATTAATATTCATATCATAACACTCGTACTTACAACTAATTCTTACTATAACAATTATTTTGAATTCATTCATATTTGAAGTTATAATTAAAAATATGTATTTCTTTGTTTTGTGATAAAAAAAGTGTTTTTTTAAAATATTTTTGCTACTATATTTTTCAATTAAAATTTAATTAATGTATGATATTTTTAATAATAATATGCTAATCATACAAATTTAATTACAAAGTTGAATTTTAGAAAAATCGTTAACTATTTTAAGATATAAGGAATCAAACAAAGAAAGAGAAAGGAGAAAAAAACTTTCTAGGACCAGATGTAACTGTATGGGACTAATTAGAAATTTCATAGTTTTATGGGCCATACTTAATTTTTACCTAATATTTGACATGCATTCTTAATTTTTCACAGTTAAGTCTAATCTCAAATAATAAATATATGAATTCTCTACTCAACCAATCAGGATTCGATTTTCAATCTCACTTGTCCCTTTGAAAATGTCCTTTTACTCATCATCCTTTTATTGTTTCAGAAAGAAGGGCGTAAGTGTAACTAAGGCCTATAGAAACAAACTAGAAGGAGAAAAATAAACCACATTACCAAATAAAAGTAAGTTCAAGCTCAAATCCTTTTTAATTCGGTAATATTAATTGATTTTGAATTGGAAATATCATATTTCAGCAAAAAATAAAAAATAAAAATTGAAGGGTCAAATTGATTTTTTATTTTCTTAACAGAAGGAGTAAACGATAAATTTTAAACCTACAACTAAAGTCACTCAAAACTATAAACAAATTGGAATCCTAACATTTAAGAAAGCCGAGTTAATTTTTATTGTCCATTTATGTTTTAATTATTTAAGTTCTAATTTTATCTTAAAACTATTTGATCACTAAAATTTTTTTATTCATTAGTCATTAATTAAAAGATCACATACTTTTGTCTTTTTCCCACTGATATCAAATTAGAATATAATAAATTTAAATTATTAATACCAAATTATGTAAAAATAAAATAAAATGATCAAATTATTATAATTTTAAAAGTCCAGCATACGATTTCAATTTAAACCTACAATAAAATAAAAAGCCCATAATGAAACAATGTGAGCCGGGAGCCTATTTACTAATAGAGAATACAATCCATTATGTCATATTTGCCATTTGGACCACATGGTTAAAAAATTTATGTAAATTCCAGAATAGAATTAATATATAATTTTCTCCCAAAAAAAAAAAAGGAGGAAAAACTTAAAAGTAGGAATCAAACAAGGAAACATACAGGCTTTTAATTTTATATTGTACAAAATCATATGTATTTTTTTTTTTTAGACCTTAAATCAATTGTACATCCCCACAAGTTCCTTTTCACACCATATTCAAATCTAAAACAAAAAATAAATTAAGAAATAAAAACTTTAAAAAGAGAGAAAAAAAAAAAAAAACTGTATGAACGAAACCTGTAGGTGAAACCAGGGTGTGATCGTAGAATCAATCTACCTAAGATATCAATGCCGACTAATCCTCAGGTTGTGGACATAACCGATCCGTAGATCGTTCTTCCAAGTTGTCCATTGCCACCTCTGAACTATTCGGATGTGGCTTCCTCGACGAGCTCGAACCGCTCCGATTGATAAACGGCGGCGTCCACGTGAACCCCCACCGGTCCGACCGTTGGTGCTGCAAATAGCTGCCCCCACCTCCGCTTCCCACGCTTCGCGTCCTGTAACCCCTTCTTTCGCTTCCCATTCTCGTGAAAGTCACGGAACTTTTCAGCGTCGGGTTCAGAAGCTCCTTCCTCACCTCCTCCGGCAATCTCAGAGTGAATCTCTCACTATTCACGCGCTGCGAAATCAGTGAGTGTCCCGTCGAGTGAGATCGCGGAAACAAGCTCGCAATCCGGAACCCCGTTGACCTTGACCTCGGTGGAGGGTTCTGATTCCGGTCGATCAAATTGATGACATCCATGTTCTTGGGGGAGGAATCTGCTACTCTGTTGCTGTTGTCTTGATCAAGTTGGATGATATCCCTGTCGTGTCGATCTTCAGATTCGGGTCTTGGGTCCGGTTCAATAGCGGAGTCGGGTATCTGAACGGCGACGAAGGAGATGTCACCGGGCGTGGGAGCGAGGTTTGCCCGACAAACAGGGCAGGTAGAGTGAGAGGACAACCAGAGGTCGATGCAATGGGGATGAAAAACGTGACTGCATTTGGGAAGGAAGCGCAGAGTTTCGTGGTCTTGAAACTCGTTTAAGCAGACGGCGCATTCCAGGGCGCTTGTCCCAAGTTTAAGGCCCTTGACGGTGGAGTAGAGGAAAGTGGGAAAGGTGCGGATGATTTCGGGGTCGAGGCCTCGGAGGTGGTGGTCGCTATTCCCGGTGGGGAGACCGAGGTGGTTGGTTCCTCTGAATCGTCGCTCTGCACATTGACGAGAGTAGACAGAGACGAAGCCTAGGGCGAAGAAGACGACAACGAGGATGACCAAGATGATGGCCATGGATTTATCGAATCGGACTTCGTAGACTGGCTCAGACCGGGAAGGGGGAGGGGGAATTGGGAGCTGTGCGGAAGCTGGGGAACAGGCGTGGAGGAGAAGGAGGAGGCGAAGAAGAAGAAAGAGATGAAGGCCATGGTCAGAATTGCAGAGAGGGAGAGAGGAAGGAGCACGAGTCTCCCGGGAAGAGAACCTCATAGCTGATCATGAGAGCAAGTCTCTGAATTTCGCTTCTATTCCAAATGCACTGCCTCTTACTGAATGTCCCCCCAAAAGCAAAAGGCCAAAGGCTGACAATAACCTCAGCATTTTTTCGTTGACCTGGCAATGTAGGAACATATAAACACACACACACACAGAGGATATGTTGAAAGGGTCGTGAGCTCTGCAACGGGAGAGAGGTTGGAATTTGGAATCGTTGAGTTTTTGGGTTTTGACTTTGCAAAGTTAAAGTGTGTCCCACAAAGTATTTTTAAAAGTAGGGTACTAAAACATCAACAAGAACGCTCATTCTTGCCTATCATCAATTTTTCCCCCAACCTGTCCCAAATAAACTTATAAATGTGAGAATGAAACCTCAACCATGACAGTAATAAAAAGAAAATGATAAAATGTGAGTGATGACTGATGACCAATGTGAGAAATTGTGAATTGTGAATTGTTAAAGCTTTTTGCTAGTATCATCCATGTCAGGTTCAAGTTTCAACCCAATCGGTTCGAGACATCTATGCTTGGAATTTCGGATTCATTTGGCATGCTTCTAGTATCATGATTCCTAGCTCATCCAATTTTTTTTTAAAAAAAAAAATAATAAAACGTCTAATGGAAATTATAGCCGCATCGCATAATTAAGACAGACCAGCCGATCAGGGGATGACAATTGACAAAGGGAAAAACAATTAGTAAGCAACAGTTTCCCATCTTATCCCTCGTCCTTGTTTAATTTATATTTGATAATTTCTATGAGCCTACATTGTTGAATGTTTCATATGACACTCCAGAGATCAGAAAGGCTACAAAAATTGCTCCATTGTGCATAACGAAAGGATAATGTTCTTGCTTATTACTTCTCCGAACGAGCGAGCTCATTGCCTTATATATTATAAAACTATTAATCAAAATCGTTTATATTTAGATTAGACCTAACTAGTCAATGTAATCTTATAGTTTAAAGCGGTCATCAATCAATCACCCCAATCCTTAAAAGCTTCTCAACAATTCCAATACATAATAATACCATTAATGACTCATAATCATTACAATAATATAACCCATAATCATCCATAACTACTCATCACTATCTATGCCAAGTCTTAATTTGGGATTGTACGCATAATTCATAATTGAAATTGAAATGTACGAACATAGGAGCATTGCAGAGACCAAGATGAAGGTGGCCCGCAAAAGGAAAAAAAAAAATAGAAATACTAAATACTAATTAACGACGTCATTTTCAGTCCCCAACAACTTCAACTTTCTCAATTTCGAATCAAAATTGCCGACAAGCTGCAGTAACAAATAAAAGATAAAAATAAAATAAAATCTATTTCTACCATGCTATACCTCAGCCATAATTTACAACTTATGTATAGTAAATACCAAAATATTTATATTTTATACAAAACTCGGTATTATAATACATATGGAATCACAAAATTTGATAACTACGTTATAAATATTCAACAAAAATCTGTTTAAAAACTTTGAAGTTGGATGACTTGAGGAGCACTCCCGTCATACAAGGTCTCCTCTCATAAGGCAATTTTAAACAAGATGAAAGTTTATTTAAATTATTTATATTAATGAGCTGGGTAGATAAATTCTTTGATAATTTTTTTCTTTTAAATTACAATAGTCCACAGTAACTTTTTGCCAACTTTACACACTTTCAAAGTCCAATTAATAAATCGTGTTTTGAATTTGGTCCAATCAATCGACTCAACACATCAATATCAACTTACACTGGATGGAAATCATTTGGCGTGCAAGGAATATTTTAAAGTTCTCATGTCATATAATTAATATGATGATTTAATTTGCCATTTATTCAGAGGTTTGATTTATAACGAAATTAAAACTAGACTTTAACTCGTACTGTGCACAAGTTGGTTTCTTCATTATTCAATTATCTTAATTAAAATATTATGAAAACACCAATATTGTAATTAAGATATGAAAAATGCATAGAGTCATCATGCCTATTTAATCTAACAAAGTAATAAGTTGGGTTGGGAGGTCTCTTTGATAACTTGTTTAATATACTTTTATTAACTTGATTCATTTAACTTGCGGACTAAATGAGATAATACCAGATTAAATAGGATGACTTTTCTTTTTTATTGGAATTTATAGTTCAACCCATCTACACTTATCATTAAAAAAAAAACACACACACACACACACGCACAGAGATCAATCCAATCCAAGACTTTAGATGTTTGCTTTATATTCCATTCTCGTTCGTGTCATACTCTTAAGTTTTTAATCCCTCGTGCCTTAATTTTACAAACCACATTATCGCCTCCCTTGCATCACACTTCATCAATCTTCAGCATTTTCACAAAATTATAGTTGCACCGTCACATGCATGCAAAATGCAGCATCGCACGTACTCTTTGTTCTCGTCTCGATTGGTCTTCTCATTTCGTCTTTTTTTGGCCTTTGTAGAATCGCAATTACAATTGGCATCTCCGGTTTATCTTCTCACTTCGTCTTTTTCAATCTTTGTAGAATCGTAGTTGCAGTTTGCATCTTCAACATCGATTGAGGGTTCTTGTTTTGGTAGTCAACTAATGATTAAACAGTAAGCTTCTATCATTTTTGCTCAAATGTTTTTCAGTCTCTTCTCTATTGACTCGTCTATTTTAGTAGTGACGATGAGTGCGCTATCGGTTCCTGTTTTGGATAACTTTATTTTTCTTCTTTTTCTTCTTCTTCTTCTTTTCTAGTTAGATTGTCCAAAGGCATATGCTAATATTCTATCATGTGACTATTATTAATGCTTAGTGAAACTTTGAAATGATTATATATTTGACTATTTGTTAACTACAAGTATTGAATTATGTTTATAATTTGGCAATTTTGGCACCTTTCAATATTCATGTTGGATTATATATTGATTTTTAATTTGCCTGTAAAATAATCATAAATTAATTTACTAATCAATAGAACATATTTGTAAATATTTTACTCATTATCATATTTTTATTATTAATTAATCATTGAATTATTAAATTACTGTGCTTATTTTAATCCTTTGAAACTTAATTTTTATTTTAATTTTTTTTATTTATACTAACATAGAAATTGATTGGTTAAATAAGATATATGCTCAAACAAAGCCATATATAAATTTTTATAGTTTTTTATATTTTAGTGAATTAAACGAATCAATTCACTTAACCTATCATATAGGTTAGGTTGAGATTATCAATTTACCATCTTATGGAGGTTAAATGAGCTACTAATTTGCCTAACCCATTTTGGTAACCTTAAAAATAAATATGTCTACATCATTACACAGTGAAGTGCTTTCAAGGAACAAAATTATTACTCTAAATAAATAAATATAATAAAGTACCATATTTAAAAATGTAACAACCAGTACATGACGATGATGTGCTAGTTAAATATTAATTTTTATTCATGTAAAATATTAAAAATAAATATCATACAGTATTGTGAGGCAAACAAATAAAATGGTATATATATACTATATGATAAATAAAAGAGGCAGAAGTCTTATTTTAAGGGGAAAATCAACATCTTGAAAACAGGAAACACTTTGCATGTAAAGGGACATTAATGTGAGGTTGATTGAGTTTGGACGAGGCTATCATTATGGAATTAGCTAATCGCATAAACAACAAATTTTTCTTGACGTAAAAAATGAACATTTTGCATCTCCCTTATGAACAAGTTCATAACAGGCTTTCAACACAAAATTCAGAATTTAATAGAAAAAAAAGAGAAGAAGAAAAATTAACCTCATTTAAATTTTATAGAAATTAAATGAACATGTTATAAAAAAAAAAAAAAAAAGACTTCCATTGCACTTTAATTTAATTTTTAAGTTTTTCCTCTTACGCTAAAATGCCTTCTCTTAACTTAAAGACACCATATATTTAGGTTTAGGTTAATGTAAGACATTTTAATTAAGAATTTAAAATTAGACTTAAATATATATATTACGAAAAGAGGAGGGGTTCATGTAATTTCAACAAAAATTAAAAAAATGTATGTATAATCTACTAAAAAAAAATCTAGGCTATATATATATATATATATTGCAGATCAATATTAGCATGATAATTCGTATATTAATCGTCGAAGATTGAGAATCAAATGGAGAGTCACTTGACTTCATTGGATCCCTTTCACTGCAAGTTATATATATATATATATATTCAGTATTAATTGAAAATATAGGTTCAAGACTTCAATATTCAATTGCCAAGTGGCGTTCAAGTATACTTTTGCTTTGGACGAAACAAGTGAGATGTAGTAAAGTTTTGTCTGTAAAAATTGTAATCATACCAAATATATAGAACCATATGACTCTTAAGGGCATTTCTCAATCTCTCAACATTATTTAAAAAAGGAAAAACTAAATAAGTCCATAAGATGATAGGCAAATAGGCAGGCATAGTTGTGTGTGATGATGGTCTTTAGATGTGTCTCCAAAAATAAAATCTTGTTTCTTTATTCAAAGTCCACGCCCGCATGATTGATACAGAGGAAGCTTATCCTATATATTCCCCATTTATATTAAATTCTCTGAAAAGGACCACATCAATTTGATTTGTAGTCATTGTTTTACTTTTTTAATGTTAAAGATAATGATGGCACCTTCGAGAGCTCGGCTTCTTGGTTGAGACATATATATTGTTAAAGTTCATCCGTTAAAGATATTTAGATTATTTGCAAAGAAAAAGAAAATTAAAAAAAAATTAGAAGAAAAAGAGGACGCAATCTTCCTAAATGAAGTGACTGGTTAGAGATCCATTTTTGTTAAATTTGAAGCTGATCTCATGGAAATAAGTCTCTAGCTGTTTAAATTTACAAATTCTAATTATATAAAATGTTCTTTATCTTTTTTTTTATTTAAAAAAATGAATCTGTGAATGACTATAATAAAAAAAAATATATTCCAACTATATATACAATTATTTTACTGATTTACATACAAATTTCTAAAAACTCAAAGATAAAATCATGGAATCAAAGAATATTTTTAATTTCAAGGTCCAATCAGAAACTATATCCGAGCTTGCTACCATTTTCCAGATTTAGCAAATCGGAATAATGGGAACATACAATCATGGTAACATTCATTTCGGCCGTAAGCAATTGTTGGTGAACATGGTAGAAATGAGAATGCGAAAAATTTTGATAAGATACATTATATTTGATGTGATATTAAAAATATAAAAATAAAGATAAATTAATTTATCAAAGTATTTTTATTTTAAAAAAATTAAATATTAATTATTTATTTTTAAATTTGTAAATAGATTATTTGTCTTCCATCTGTCCACTCGTCCTCCTCCGGTGAAAGCATATCGCCTGCGATCACTCAGACCTCCGGGGTTGATTGAGCTCCCATGAGCATCCACCGTCCATACACCTACCACTACGACACCCAGATTGAGACGGAGAATTTGAAATCTCCGGAGGCGTTTGTGATCGCCAACACCCAGATCGACACCCACCACTGCCATAGCAATATCACGGCGAGGAACGTCGTTGTTTTTGGTCACCGATGACTCATCGTTGTCCTTGTAATCTACATCCGAAAATGTTGTTGATTCGTCTTCTTCGTCGTGTATCTTTACGTTTGTTAGTTTCTCCATTTGGTCGCCGATGACTCATCGTCGTTTTGGATTCGTCTTCTTCTTCCCTTCAACCTCAGAACCCATTTCTCTGATGGAGGTTCCGATCTGGCATGCAGGCTCTGTCGGTGGTTATGGCTGAGAATGAGAGGGAGGAGAGTGAGTAAGAAGGGTACTGAAAACGAGAGAGATGAGAGTGAAAGGAAGGGTAAAATAGTCTTTTCATGTTTGATTCGGAATTGATCTCAATCTATCTGAGGGGTGAAGGATTAAAGTCTCACGTACTTGTTGGGAATGGACGAAACCGGTTTTTTTTAGTGTCAAAGGTTAAAAATAATCGGCGTGATCAAATATAATATAAAAATAATTAGATATGATTATTTTTTATATTGTGATAAGAAAGGATCTAGATTTAAAAATGAAAACTCTTTAAGAGATTCTCATGTTAAAATACATTCAAATATGAGAATGGGACACTCGTTCTCATTCCTTTTTCTCCCCTTAAATCTAACAAACAAACAGGGCGTTAGATTCTTTGTTGTAAAAATTCATAGGAAATGTTATAACGGGATCTTTTTTCAACGTTGCTTCTACTTCACTTGTTCCATTTACCTCTTCACTAATAGTATGCAAATTAATGTTCTGTGTAGTTTTTATTAAAAAATAATTAAATTAAATAGTTTAAAACGCTTATTTTTAGATTATCAAATATAAAATCATATAGTTTATTATCCTCGTTTTTTTAAAGAAAATTTCATTACAAATTTTCAAAAATTTAATAACAACCACTTTACTTTTATTTATTTTCCACCATTTTTAAACTTTAGCTGACATGTTTGTAAGCTTTCCCGACTGGGGTGGTGATGGATTATAAAATTAAAGTAAAATAGGATGAGAAAAAAAAAAGAAAAAGAAGGATGAGCAAAATGCTATTGCAGTATTAGAGACATCAGACTCTTTAGGACTGAGGGCTAACCAAAAATAAAAAGCATCATTTTCTTATTTTCTAAGGCCCTTCTTCTTTCTAGAGGATCAATCACTAAAATTGCAGATTCGGGATTGGGCCCATATGTAGACTCAGTTTAGTTCTTATGTTGCTCCATGAATGTATAACAGGCCGTCGAGTGGGATTCCTTGAGCCCATAAACCCCTTCAGAAAAGCTTGGTTTTGGGGGAGAATGCAGAACATTCCCTCTCTATTTTAAGCTTGGTCGTATGTGTGAATGACTATAGAAAGGAGTATAGTGGCAATGAATGAGATCAAAGGTATGTTTGATTTTAGAAGTATCTCTCGTTTTATTGTTTAGAAATTTAATAAATAAAATAAAAAGGTTATTAATGAAATAAAATGATTCATGAATTATTTTTATAAATAAAATGTTATTTTAGTAAATTTTTAGTTAAAGAAAATACATTGATAATTGTACACTTGGCTATTCTATTTCAAATCTTTAATTTGGAAGGACCGAAAAAATTGAGATTTGGGAAGATAAGAAGATGTTTCAAAATTTTTCTTTTGCTATTTTATTCCATTATCAAAATGCTTTTAAATAATTTTTTCCAAAGTAGCCGTTTTCTTTCAATGTCATTTTATTCTTAGTCATTCATTAAAATATTCTTATTATTTGAGAGTCTAATAAAAGAAAGTAGAGAGTCATTAATGAAATTAAATGACTTATAAATTATTTTTATAATATTACTTTATAATTAAAATGTACGAGTTTTTAACCATAAATGATATAATTTAATTGTTTCAGCTAGCAATTTCGTTATATCCGAAACCTCTAGGTTAACAAAAATTTAAGTATTAGACGAGAACGAAGAGTTTCAGAGTCCATTCTTTATTATTGAGTTCCATTTTTTTTAAAATAACTCCACTGGTTGTGCTTGTTTTGACTATTATGATTGGCCATCTATTAAGACTCTTAAATTTTTAACCTTTTGTTTTAGTTCAGATTGTACTTAGCCCGAACCCACATCTCAGGTATGACGCTGCACAGATTTTCTTTTGTGCGGGATTGTTTAATAATTTTGGCATCCATGAGACGCAATTCATGCTATTTGCACGTAGGAAAGTTCTATAATTATCATCTCAGAGAATAAACTATTGTAGATGCAATAAAATGTAAAAATAGTCACACCTGGTACACTTGATGTTACAAGCATATAAACCCAAAAGGAGAGTTTATTTTAAAAGATTAGTTTATTAAGTAGGAGAACCTCTTGGTCTTATAAATCTCTCTCATTCAAGGGGACTTCTTGATGTGAGAATCCTAACAATGCATCCCTCTTCAAAAGTTGACGTCTACAGTGACCCACTCTACTGATACTGATCCATTGGTAACTCTTTTTCTCTTGGCAACTTTACTCAACTTCTAATATTCGATACGGTTACATCATACCTTAATTTAACTTGTAGGTTGCCTTCTTCATATTTTAACTCTTTTAATGAAAGCATTAATGTCACAATCATAAATACAATCAGCCAAAAGAAAAAGCCTATCTCAAAAGACTAATATATTAAGTGGGAAAACCCTTTCGTCTTATAAATTCTCCTCACTTAAAAAGGAGACTCCTTCCCATATGAGACTCCTAACACCTGGTGACCCACTCTATATCATCCTAGACAAAATTTTGCCCATCCATATCTAATAAAAAATTTTTGAGAAAAAACAAAAGAATAAGTGAAGACACATGCAAAGGGAAAGAGAGAGAGAGGCCCATGGTTTTGGCGAAGAAGCGGTTTCGCGGCGCTGCGCCGGCATTACAATACAAGGACAGCCGAATTAAGAAAAACGAAAGGTACAAACTAAAACATGTGAGAGTGAAAGACAACTTTTGGTCTCAATAGGAAGCAAGCAAGATGCACTACTTCCAACTCCTTCATTGCCATGTTGTCCCTTCCAACTTCCAAGCTTACTACACGTTTGCGTTGTCTTCATGCACGGCATGTGTTTTGGCTTTTCTAAATGTTATTCTATTTAATCTGGGTACTCCAACTCTAAGCTTGGCCAGGTTTGGTTTTGTCGTACAGGGACGCGATATTACTTTTGTGGGAGAAATTTATTCCTACCTGGTCGTCAATGTTGCTATCTTTTTGAGGGGGAGAATTACCATTGACCGAGTCAAAGAAAATGATAATCAATCTAACGAATGAAAGCGGCAAATTGACGATATAGGGAACCCGACAATGGCGCTGAGCGAAGGAAATCCCAGAAATTAAGCAGCATATTCAATTAACAAATTGAGAACCACGATGGTTAAGGGTAATCCAAACATTTAGGGACAAAGGGGTGATGTAAAAGTCAAATATTGTACATACAAGTTTGAAGAAACAACTTTATATGGTCTTTTACTCTACCTTTTGTCGATATTGGCTGGACTGTTCTATTCTTTGTTTGCTTAGGCTCTAAAATTTTGTGTTTGATTGAAAACGTTCTACCAAGATATGGGCTAAATTTTTCCATCTCTAGGGCTAGTCCTATATATATATATATAGATGTATAGACTTAACTAGGTAAAACTAGAAAATGGGTTCCCTCCTTCCTAGTTTTTTTGTTTAATATTTTTATCATAATATAAAAATAGACTATAAGATGTGGAGTAAGGTATTCAATTTTATCTCAATAATAAGATGGTTTACTATATATAAAAAATAAAGTTGTCAATTAGGGTCAAGACAATTAATTAGCCCTTTTCTTCTGTGGGTGAATCCTAGTAAATTTACTAATACAATGTATTTTGCTCCGTGTGTGTTTGTCAGAGGTGAAAGGAATCAATAATATATATATTATATGATAAAAACCATATGTGTGCGTGTGTGTGTAGATATAGATATAATTAATAATTATAATTTCTTGCTTGAATTTATTACTTCAAATCTAACAAAACAATGAAAGGTTTGCAACAAAAAAGATCCTATGGGCCGCCGCCCTATTTAAAATGAGATATTAATTTATTACTTTAATTCAATTTATTTTTAAGGTTGAATATAACCTGATCCTAGCGGTCTATCTCATTTTGAAAGCTCTATTTTAAATATTTATTTCTTTTATTACTTGTTTCTTGCTTACCTTGCAAATCAGGGATGCTTAATTAAAAAAAAAAAAAAGGGAAAGAAGCTCAATCAGCTCATTATACAATCTTTACGTAAAGATTTTGAATAAGTGCAACTTATTAATTTCTTCAATTTCACAACTAAATATATATACTTCATTTTCCTTATTTTGATTTGATCAATGGAAAATTAATTAGCCGAGGGATTTGAAATTGTAAAGTTGCCCAGAGAGGATTCCTCTTAGCGCCAGTATTATGCCGTGTTTGATTCGGAAATTACACCAGAAGAATATCTACTTCTCAAGTGTGAATCTCGAATTAAAATAAATATCGGCAAAGGAACAATGATTGCGTTCGGTTTCAAATATTTAAAACACTAATTAATCCAAACGGCAATGATTAAGTCGCTTTCTGTCCACATCACAGATGAAAATTGGAATTTGAAAGCTTCAATAATTGATCAAAACCCCTTTAAACATAGTAGAAACGATCCATAAAACAGGTTGTTGGAATGAAAAATAATAATAATTATATATACGCACAAATATAGAGTAACATCAAAGTGAATTGCGTTTGTATTTTCTTAGATCTGTCGCGTTATGGTTTTGGAACCCAAATTGGACGTTATTTTAATGCATGAAACTACAAGTTCATTGTATCTGCAATATGAATGTCATAATATTTCAGCATCGCCGCGACATGCATGGTGGGCTGTGACGTTTATTGTTATTATTATTATTTTTCTTTTTTGGTCCAATACTTTCTTACTCTGTCTCGCGTGCACTCCTACAAAGCCTATATATATCATATTGGTTCAATTTTTCAAGAGAATATTCGATTGAATCGGTCATCATAGGACCTTTTTTCTTCGTGTTTCCTTGGATCATATAGTGAATTGCTGATGTATATGGCTTTTCTTTCTCTTTGGACGGTAAGTAATATTTGAAAAAGGAGGTTTTGCTGAAGTATGTTAATCGGATATGGTCAATATTTCTATTAATTGAAGGTCAAGATAAGAGTGGAAAGAAAGAATTCAGCAGAGAATGGAAGGAAAAGATGAATGATGAATGAATGTTTGAGTGATATTAGTTACTTCTTTTCCTTAATTAATTATTTGGGAATTTTCTTTTCTATAAAATTCTTAAATTGAGGAAAACTTAGAAGATTTTGAAATATTTTACAAAATTTAATTAAAATTATATATTTTCCTAATTCTATTCTAAGGTACAATGTGTGTAATAACTAGCTAAATTCTATCCCATTTTGTAGTGGACCCCTGCCACGGTTGTGACCTGTGAGGTTTTCATTGGAAGGTATGGGTAATCAATTTGACTCTCAATGGAACAAAATCTAAAAGGGTATATTATTTTTTAAACGAGTTTAAATCATACAGTTTTTTTTACATATACATTTAACTCTTGAAATTAAAGCATGACTAAAAGGTCTCTAAAAATATTATTAATTTTCTTTTAATAAAAGCATAATTTTTGTAAAAAAAATTCTTTCTTATAATTTTTATTTTGTATAGAAAATTTTAACATTTAATTTATATTAAAATTATATTAAATTTGCACTATTGCTTATGTTTATTATAATATATTAAACAAAATATTATTCTTGAAATAAATTACTATTTATAAATTATTAAAATTTTTAAATAACTGTTTGAATATATTATCTGTATTAAATAATTTTTAACAGATAATTTTGTAATTTTTTAAAGTTAGAAAATTAATTATTTTATATTAGTCTAATATATATTTAATACTTATGATATATAAATAATACATGTAGAGATATTTTGGTCAAAATAAATGTAATTTTTTTACTGTCAAGGAAGTAACTATAATGGGAGAAAAATGTATATTTTGAAAATAAAGGGAATGAATGTGTAATTAAAACATCTCTTACAAGATGAAGAGTAATTTATCATGTATAAGTGAAAAAAAAAAATTAATGAGCTAATAAACAAAAAATGAACGGAGAAAGGAAAAGAACTGAGCAAAATTAGATTGCTAATATCTATACATTGAGAGTAAGGCTGCACAAAGGCCGAGCCACTCTTAGACTCGAGACCCGGCTCGAAATACAAACAAATTGGAAAAATAAGCCTCGGTCCCGAGACCCAGCCCGGTGGACCTAGTGATATTACCGAGCCAGGTCTGCACAGACTATTTATTCTTGCTCTCTAATCAGCTGATGCTTATTGCATTCATATTCATGCTCGTGTCAAATTTAGTGGAGCTAATATTTAAATAAAAAATAAATTTAAGACCATAAGTTCTCCACATTTGGAAATCAGATGGAAGAATTGCCACTTGTCACAGTAGGACTCAAGTAAGGTGATACTTTTGGACTAGTAAAATCTAACAGTGTATGTGTAGCAATAAAGCCAACACAGGCCATGGTAAAGGCATAATATTCAGATACTTGAGAATTTCATTGCAACTTAAGAATTAATTTCATCGACATGGAAGATACTCAATTGTAAATACAAAGATAACATCAATTTAACCATAACAATGGACCAATTATTCTCTGTTTGAAGGTACTCCATCCTTGCGAACGTTGAAACTAATATATAACTATACAAAATTTGATTTGACTTTAAATTTTTGGCTGTAACCCTTTATGTTCAGTATTTCAATGGGTGCAAAAGCAATTTAAAATCATATAAAAAATATTGTTACATTTCCAAATAAGTTTAAAACTTTCATTGTGGATAATAGCCAAACTTTCATTCATTTTGAATCATCTTTAGTTGAAGGAATTCATGTGACTCTATCTTTATGGTGACTGTACACAGTAATTGACCTATCCAACATATAGTAACATAAAATAAAAGAAGATGAATATGAAAAGATACTCAAAGATTAATAACTATTAAGTAATTTTTTGGTCTATAACTCCACATACTTCAATCATGTTTTCATGTACGTCCCTAGCATAGAAAATAGCTTCAAACAATTCATGTTAAAGTTCCAATGTGATCTACAAACCAACATGTGCCAGCATAGCTATAGTATTAAAAACAAGGCATAATGGTAGCAGTGAAAATTGCTTGAGATGGTAAATCCACATCAGTGACAGTGAGCCAGTAAAGAAAAACAACAATTAATTTCCACTTCAAAATACTTTCACAAGACAATAAAAACACTCTTAAGCAATACATCATTAAGGAACATTACCGTCATAGCATCTGTCAAGGGTTCATGTTACTGGATACAATTTTCTTAACTTCACTTTTAAGATTGTTTAGATTTGATTTATACTCCCGCAACTTAGCAAGAAACACATCCTTGATGTTTGGTTGCAAATTTCTTGCCTCAAGGTCCATTTTTCGAATCTATAATTTCATAAGCACAGCCATATCAGAATTCCAAAGTACAGAAGAAAGAAATACAATTTTCCAACAAATATGAGAAAAGAAAGTACCAACGCTTCTGCTTCATCAATTCCAATTTTTATTTCAGATACTTTTTGCTTCTTTTGCTCTGCAAATCAAACAAGAAATTGCATGAATTATAGGAGACCATATAACTCAACATAAAAACATAAGCTTCAATAGTCATTCTTCTCTTGATAAGATCTTTCAACTTCTTCCACTCTCATAGCTCATTACTTCAAAAGGTATCAAATATTTTAAGATCCATTGGATTTTCTGGTGAACCAAATATTTTTGTAATGTGCTACTTAAATCACTTCATTCTATGATTGATACATTAGAGTGCTTCTGTAACCTGTCAGCAGACTAAGACAATAAAGATGGGGAGGGATATCAAACATAAATAAGTTTATGAAGAATTGCAAAAATCATACAGGACAGAAAGGTCCAATGCATCCATATAATAAGCCATTTTTAACCTTTCTAATACCTCAAACTACGATAAGGCAGTTTATGCTAAGACAGGGCATTTCAAGAACCACTAAGTAGAACAATAGAGCATCTAGGTCTAACAAATAAGTAAGATATTGGCTCAAATCCCAAATAAAAAGGCTATTTATGTGTCAGGAAACATGCACATCAAGGAAGAAACCTATATCAGAAAGGCACTTAATATTTGCATCCTTTGGGAGAAGTTCTCGAAAGTCATTACAATTTATAAGAGTTACCAGTCCTCCTGCAGAGCATCCTGAAAGGAAGGCCTACAAAGTATTTTCTCAATTAGAAACTCTTTAGCCAAGGTGTGGAGGCAAAACATTTAATGAAACATAAATAACAGATCATCCCATCAAGTGCTTGCGAGAAAAGAATGCATATTCTATAAACTAAAGTGGCAAAAAATATTGATTACATCTATGTAGTAATGCAGTATTCGCTTTTACTTAAAGTTACACTAATTCATATATAAATCAAACTTTCTAATGAGCACTAATTAATGGCAGCAAAGAAAATACCACTATCTACAATTGCATATTCGGAAAGCTATCTTATCCAAATGTAATCAATAATCTATTTTAAGAAGAGAGGGAGAGTAAGGGCATAATTAATTCACGCTCGAATAACTAAATCTATCTGTAAAATTTTAATGCCAAATCAATTTCAATTTTAAACAAAAGAGGTTAGTAGAAGTTTATTGATTAGTCTTTTATTTGGTATTTACTCAAACAGAATGAGAAATATAAAACAACAACTCTGAAGGATAGCAGAGAGCAAGAAAAGAATACAGATTACAGATCCAATTGCAACTTTGTTTCATTCTATTTATTGAACAACTATGTCCATGATAAAGTTTACATTCAGGTAACATAGTATCTTATCCTTCTTCTTTAATGTCTATTTTGGTTCTCGTGATAAATCTTGCCAAGTATCAAAATGAAAAAAGAAAAAAAATGAAAGAAATGATCAAATTGCTAAGGAAGTATAACTTGTTTTGCTTTAGACATGGCAATTGATAAGAGTTCATCCATAAGTGCTTCCTATATGAGCTGGCCTCTAAAATATAATCGACTTCCTTTCTATAAGTAGACAAAACACACATATAGTTGAAAGCAACTCTATACCTACTTTCTCTTTTTAATGTGATAAATAATTATGAACAACCAATCACAATCTTTGGTGAAACCCACCTCAATCTCATTTTCTGGGTGGCCAGCCAAAGAAGCATCGTCACAATAATGTCTGTTGACCTTGTTCCAATAAAAAAAAATTGTACATCAAACTAAGCATCACCCTCTACCAAATAATGAGACAACTTTTAGCTAATTAAAATTATCGACAGTGCCAGCTTATGTGATTAGGAGAAAGACCTACAATTTTCATCTCCTTGATTAATGCTTTTGCACAGTAGTAATTAGTACCACAAGCTTTCAATAACAGAATGGCATTTTACTTACTAATTTTGATTGAAAAGCTGAAAGTTTTAATATGAAATTGTAATTTTTGAACAAAATTAAAGGAGCATCACAGATGAAGATATACCTTTTGAAAGTGACTAACATTGTTGGTGTTGTCCACAAGATGTGTGGCCTTACAAAGAAGGTATGGACACCAGTGGGCAGTGGCATACACACACAAAGAAAACCAAGTCTAAGTTAGTGTAATGTCATCGGGTTTATGCCAAAGTCAATCCAAATATTTAAAGGAAAATTATATCAACTTACTTTAAATTTTGCTAATAAACCAACTTCATTGTCAATAAATAATGATAGGGCAAATAAAGACAGCACATCAGTTACCAATGGGAATGACTTGAAAAGTGGCCTCAAAATATGGCCTTAAAAATTACTGACATCATACTAATGAAAACCAATAACATTTCTGTCTATGAGCCAGAAATGACATACATTAAGTGTTCATATACTGGAACTAAAAAAGAAACTAAACTTCAATGACTGTTCATAACATCTTGTGTGTAACACTTGAATCCCTGGAAACATCTGTAGAAATTAAAAAAATTGATATTAATTTTTAAAAATTGACAATGAAAAGATAAATTTAGATATTAACTTACTAAGAGCTTACTAGATGCAGCACTTTCGAATTCTTCAAATTGGTCAAAGTCACGATCATCAAACTCAGAGTCTCAAAGGGTTAGCCAATCCTGGGCACACACAAGTGCCTTAGTCATCCTGGGTGACAATGAACTCCTAAAGACATCAAGCACTCATCCACCAGTGCTGAATGCTGATTCAGAAGCGACAGTAAACACTGGCATGGTTAAGACATCACGTACTAGCCGATAGAGTACTTTATATTTTGATGAATTTTCTTTCTACCATGCCAAGATATCAAATGGAGATTTATCATTAAGTACTTCAGCTTCCAGATACTTCTCTAACTCTGATTTTTGGTCTACACCAACCTTGACCCTCTTTAACAACTTCCATTTATCTAGTGGACCATATGGGAAAAAGTCTGGATCATCTAAACCTTTAGACTCTGAAGTGTCTATAGCCACACTTGAATCTCCAACGGTTTCAACTGATCCTGGAACAACCGCATCTGAATATTATTCATTCAAGCGATACAAATTGTGTTTGACCCTCTTCTTCATGCTCTCACATACTTCAAGATCAGGGTATATGTCTTCAAAGGTGGCATTCACATATGCAAGCTTGTACCTAGGGTCTAATACTACCCTTATTACAAGCAACATGTTAAGGTTTTTTGAGTGACCCTAATATTTGTCATACTTACTTTTTATATTACGAGCCATTTCCCCGATAATTGAATTCTGATGCATAGAACTTGCAAGTAACAAGGTCTGAACATGTGCAATTTCATGGAAGCAAGTATTTGCAGTCACATGCAACAATACTGACAACCTTAATGTCATGTCATAAAACACCCTAAAAAACTTAACAAATACAACCGTATTACTCCAATCTGAAGCATTGGGCGGACCTTTTTGATGCATATCTTCTTTAAAGTGTGCATTAAACCCCTCATCTTCGTCCTCCATTCTATCAAATACCCTCTGAAACTTTACGGCATGCTCTAACATCAAGTAAGTGGAGTTCCATCTGGTTGGAACATCCAAGCACACTAAACTTTTTGCATTCAATTTTCTCCGTCTCTACAAAACTTTTAAACCTTTGTAATCTCGCAGGAGAAGACTTGACGTATCTCACTGCATTTCTAATGGTAGCAATAGAATCATGCAAATCCTTCAACCCATCATTTACAATTAAGTTTAAAATATGAGCGCAACACCTTACATGTAAAAAATCTCTCTCATATACTAACCCATTCTAACTTTTCAAACCTTTATTTAAAAAGCTACTGCTGTGTCATTGGAGCTTGCATTATCAACTGTTAATGTGAACACCTTTTCAATCCCCCACCCAAGCAGACACTTCTCAATGACTTTTCCTATAGTATCACCCCTATAATTTTCAATAGGACAAAAATTTAAAATCTTCTTTTGCAACCTCCAGTGCTCATTAATGAATGAGCTGTGAGACACATATAGTTGAAGTTTTGCACTGATGTCCAACAATCAGTTGTCAAACAAATACGATTACATGAGTTCTTCATGAAACCTTTAAGATCTCTACCTTCCTCAACATAGGTTTTGTAACAATCTCTAGCAATGGTCATTCTTGAAGGAAGAGGAAATCTAGGTTCAAATTGATTCAATAGGCTTCTAAACCCATACCTCTCTACGGCTCGAAATGGCACCTTGTCACATATCATATATTTAGCCATAGCTTTGTGGCACGCATCTGCATTATATGTATGTGGGACGAATGTTCTTGGTTGAAAAGAATTTGATGGGGTCAAATAGGCTAACTTAGATTGGGATGTCTCATGGGCCCTATTGGGATACTTCTGACATCTTCTTAGGTGTTTTTTTAGTGAGTTCGTGCCATGTTTGTTAAGGTCACAAGCGTATGAAGCCCTACAGTAATTACAGGTAGCTTGAACCTCCCTATTAGTCTTTTCTAATGGGAGCTTTGTAAAATGCTCCCATACATCCAACTTCCATGGAGGAAGTTTTCTCTTCTCACTTATTGGAGTAGACTCCACAGCAGATGCTGATACTGCAGATGCTAGAGCTATGGTATTATGTTCAGGTCTTATGGCTATTGGGTTCGGGTTGGAAGAGGGCACATTGCTAGCTTGGGATTGCCCTTCTCTTGGGGATTGTTGACTACTAGAATCCATCTATCCAACATCAAGTAAGACAATGGAACATTTAATAACTTATTAAACTGGAAGTTTGCATAGCCACAAATGACTCAGCATTCATTACATTTATATAGGCAACTTATGTTTAATGCTATGTTACTGTTATTTGGAAGGAAAGAACAATTTTATTATAATTAAAATATAATTAGCCTTTAACAAAAACTTTAAACATTATTTATGGAATATGTAAAATAAAAATGCATTCACCAATAGATTTAACAGCATATTCCTTTGCTTTATAGCTTTACATATAAAAGTGACTCTAATAGTCCTAACAGGGCTACCATAAGTTGACAACTAATTTTCATTATAAATTAGTTTGCATTTCCTGTTCATTTGAGACAAAAAATCATTTAAATTGAGGCTCGTAAACTCTAATGCATTTCCTGTTCATAAAAATCATGATCTAACTAATAACTATCATAGTACAAGCATTTGCAAGGCATATTCTACTCTTATTAACAATGCATTATGCATGACTTGAAATTATCATCAATAGCCAAAATTCCTAAGCATTTTTTATCAAAAATTTAGGCAAACCTCTCCATTCTGATTTCCATAGTGACTAGGAAGGATGCCAGGAAGTGGGAAGCACAAAATCATACCTTCAATTACCTCAAATTGATCCATAGTAAGGATAAACAATGGCAACGCAACAGTGCAATGCAATTAGGGCTACGGCTGAACCAATCACGATTTTGATGTCCACTGCGATTGGGCAACTTTAACAAGTTACTACGTGGTTCCACATGAAATGCAAGTCGGAGTGTGGCCGACGAGTAATGACTGATAGAACCTAGCAGCGACAGAGTACTATGGGAATGGCTCGCGCTTCACAACCTTAGGTGGACTTGTCTTCGTGTGATTATAGATCGGACGGTGGTGGATAACCGTGACGCGACAGTAGGGAGACAGCGATGACGCGAACGACAGTGTGATGGTTGAGAGT
This sequence comes from Delonix regia, assembly GCA_037074485.1. Classification (NCBI taxonomy): domain Eukaryota; kingdom Viridiplantae; phylum Streptophyta; class Magnoliopsida; order Fabales; family Fabaceae; genus Delonix; species Delonix regia. The sequence goes on from CM073453.1 coordinate 33,811,044, forward strand.
CGATAACTCGAGCTCGATGCGTTCTTCACTCGGAGAGACTAAGAGAGAGAGTCTGCGACACTGATGTGTGATGTCTAATGAGATGAGAGATTGTGAGTAATAGTATATGAAAAAAAATTAAATTAATTATATAATATAAAAAAAAAAAAAAAGCCATTGGGCCGGGTTGGGTCTGAGCAACCACGTTTTTACCTTACCCTGGACTCGGTTAGGCCTGGTGGCTATTTTTTATACTTTTTCCATCCCTCAAACCCAGTACCCCTTTTGTACTCGGATCGACTAGTAGGGCCAGGCCGAGTCGGATTATCGGGTTTTTTTTAGCCCTAATTGTAGGTAACTCAATTGTAGTTCTCAACAAGGTTAAAGTGATTATTTGGCTTGTGAATAGAGATGGAGTCAAGTTCTTAAATTTGGGGATCCTTATGGAGATTGTCTCATTTGGAGACTCACATGTGAAATTTTTTTTTTTTATAAGAATGAGAATGAAAGTAAAATTCTCTATGAAAGAAGTTTAAGGTTGAGGATAGGGACCGGGGATTGTACCCCTCATCTTGTAGGTCCTTGTCCCTACCCATTTTATATAAATATTTATTATAGATATATATATATATATATATATACTACTTTTTGTATTTTTTGTATTTCACTTGTCATTTATAATTATAATAATTAAAAGTGAAAATTTCAATTTAACTTAAAAAATAATTCCACTCATTACATATTATTCTTCTACTTCTTTAAAACTTATACAACATAATAAGATTACTTTCAAAATATTTTAGAGCTGCAATCACATAATAATGGGAAATATGAAGTGAATATTAAGAAAAATAATATGAATTATTTGTAAATTAGGCTTAAGGATAAATATAGAAATCAAATTTATTTAAATGGTTTTATTTTCAATTTAATTATCTTTTTGTTAATTTTTTCATAATTAACTTAGTTGATTAATAGTTATTTATTGTAACTTATAGAATTTGTTGTAAAACTTGTTATTTGAAAATTTGTAGTTTTTTAAATAATATAAACAAGGAGTTTGAACTTTAAATTTAAGTTATATAATCAATTTTTATAAAAAAATTCAAAGCCTCCATAGAAATTTGCATCTTTGTCGGAAATGAGGACGGATAAAGAAGGATAAAATTGATAATAGGGATGGGGGGTAGGAGTACTTCGCAAAATTGTCATCCCTAGTTATGAAGCCCCATTTCCTATTTATAGGTGCATATATGTTATATATGTAGTGTGTCTAATTCAGATTTTGGTAAAATATATAAAATAAAAATTTTTTTATTTGATTTCAAACATGACTAATGAAATATTTGACTTTTAAATAAAACAAAATTCAACTTTTTAAAACTTTTTTTTATGTGCTTTTATATATTTTATACTCTTTGCTCAAATTGAGTCTTTTAAGTGTTCATATAATTTCACTTCAAGCATACCTCTATGATTTTCAATTTCTTTAAATTTCAAACTCTCACTCTTTAGTTTTCATGCAATCACAATCACATGTATATGCATAACTTTAAATAAATTCAACATTTAGGGTTTCTATTCACACTTTGTACTTTCACTTCATTTTCTTTTGTTCAATTCATTTTTTATTATCCAAGTTTTAACCTTTGAATGCCTTCATTTTATTTTTGAGTATGATAATTTATTACTTTTTAGTTCTTTGCTTTATGGGTTATTTTTTGTTCATGCATAATATCTTCACTGTTTTTTGTTTATGCCTTCTTTTTACTCTGTGCAAAACTATTATACATTTGCCACGTCATAATATCCCAAGTGATCAAGTCGGATGAGTAGCAATAACAGTGAGTCGTGACTAGCGATGGCTCGTCATGGACTCCCGTGCAACCTTCGTTTCCATTGGTATACTCACACGGTACCATCTGATGTAGTACCCTGTCATGTCTTGCCCTTCTCCAATCTTTATTTCAGTGTTTGCTGCACATGCTAAAGAATAAGGAGGTTCCCAGAATTTGAGGTCTCCTCTATTTGAACAAGTCAACAAGCCTGTGAGGGAACAAGATTTATAGCCTAATTAATTAAACCAAATCTCTGACCAAATCAGTTGGCTTAACTCATTATTAATGGTAAGCCCACTTGTACCCGGATGCCCCGGTTTTAGTTTAGTGCTAGCGTCTTTTGTGGAGCAACCACATGCATTTAAGCAAACTCCTTTTTAATTAATTAATTAATTACCCATTTATTAATTCCACAAAAATCTGGATCACCCTTGTTGTTTTCGTGTGTTCCCAAATGCGACAAAACTACCTTAAATATTAAACACCACGTACGCGCTTTGTGTTCATTAATTCTTACACCTCTTATACCTCCTATATTAATCTATCAACTCTAGGGTTGGATTGCGCAAATTCTACCCACCGTGTTCAATATTTAAACCACACACTATAATATAATAAATAGAGGACAACTGCATGTATAAGTAAATATATGACCATATTATATATATATATCCTGCTTCTCTTGCTTAGTTATAAATTAGTTGATTCAATGATTTTGATCTTATCAAAGCCTTGTGACAGTTGTTGATTGTTATAATTTAAAAAATCTGAGTTTGGCCACAAGAAAAAAGAACGAAAGAAAAATTAATGATTCATTAATTCTCTACTCTCACCAGTTGGTGCAAAATGTTCATAGTCAATCTAGCTAAATACAAATTACAGATATTAATTTGTTGCGCTAATCCAATATAAAAATGTCATTCGAACTGGATATCATGAGATTGTTGATTTTTTAAGCCTTATAAAGATTGTATTGCATATTATAATGATAATATAACTATTATTTACAAATTACAACCATATATAGATGTTTTGCAACACTTTTATATGTTATATAGAGATATTGAAATGATGGATGTATACCAGAAGACTAATATATTCATCAAGCAACGACTAATTAATATCCAACCAATATATATAATTACAAATGAATAATAATATGAAATTATTAGTTATATAAGATATAGAAACTCAACATGGATTACCAAACCATAGTCGGAAACCTTAGTAACACCTAATCGAAAGTTATCTATATACACACACGAAAAAAACACAAAAAAACTTCCCTTGTGAGCTATTCGCTTAGCATGGGACAGAGTCATAATTGAGAAAAAACTTATATATGATCTAAATGTAATACACATAACTTTAGAGTTTGTTGGCATTTTATATACTTTACTATAGCTAATAATACTATCGATGCATCATACAGAGCATGCACTGCTATCAATAATCAAGAGATGGATGCTGAGCGAGGGAAACATATGGTAGAATATAGGGAAAATGAATGATACGTACGATGAATGCAGTAATTAACTATCATATTCTAAATGTCCAACAATCAAAATGTTTAATTAATCAGGAATATGAATAATAGAAATTAGAGAGAGAGAGAGAGCAAGTAGGAAATGTTAATTAGCCAAGTTGCCTTGTCGTTAAGACTTAAGTCGTCGAATCTCATAATCTACCATTTTTTTCTGATACATTCAATGGAATGCCAGTTGGGTTTGGATTTCCCTTCGTATATTAATCATATTTCTACTCGCACATCAAAGATTTGCAGTAAAATAATTCAATAATAAATAAACATAATTGAAGGGAATAACTCGGAGACTAATTAGAATTATATATATCAAGAAACCAACGTTATGGTGTTAGCAATCTTCCGTACAGGGGAGACCCAAGAAAAGAGGGAAGAAAAACTAGAGAATGTCTTATCAATATGGGGTCAAATGGTTAGAAAGTAATGTTCGTGAAACAAGTTTGTCATTGGTAAAAGTTATATATAACGGGTATTACTTGGAAAGATTAAAAAAATGTTAACATTTGTTTAGTTTAATCATAAATAACATGGATCGAAAGAGCATAGCATATAGGGATCTCGGGAAGGGGAAGTGCGAGGGAGGCGTAGTGTTCATCGTAGATGATTACAGAGTGGTCCTTTGTGTGTGATCACATGGATTCCTCTGAAGTCTGAACTTAGCTGCTTCGTTGTGCTTTTATCCTTTTTTTAATATTTTATGTTTCCGAGCTTCATTTTCTCTCCTTTTAGTTTGCTATGTATCTTCCTTAGACTATCTGAGTCATCACCAGCTTTTCGTCACATTTCTCTTTTTCATGTCCAAGACCACATTATCGCCAAATGAAACGACAGACCCTTTGGAAGTAATATAATATTATAGTGTAGTAAAACAATGTGTAATAAACAACTGATTGAATGTTAATTTACAGGTTGATATTAAAAGTTGAAACATAGCACAGTATACAGTGGAAGGATCACCTTGTCCATGAACTAGACAGTCCTCACAGTGAAGACTCTGCCCTCTTCACGAAAAATGGAATCTGATCAAAACCTTTTGGCCCCTTCATCGCCAACCAACCATTCTATAATTTTTTCGCACTTAAATTGGCATCAGATTGATATGAATTGTTATTGTGATGCATAAGATACAGTTGACGAATGTTCATGATTTCATTTACTATAATTAGCGTCACATAATCTTCTCAAGGAATAGCAGGGTTTCGAATTTTAGCTTTCACATATGAAGCTAAATTACTGAAAGTATCCAATCTAGTTATTAGATTGTGCTCAGAAACATATTTACATTTAGTCTAAAAATGACAGTTCGATGCTCATAAAGGATTTTTTTTCTTTTAAAAAAGAGTCTATAAAATCTGTAGCAAACTAAACAAATGAACAAGTGGTGAGAGAAATTAAGTTGGATGGAAGTTAGAAGGTGTGGTTGTGACTTGTGAGTTGATACGGTCACCGGTCAAGGCAGTGAGCTAGAATGAAATCTGAGGTCACGTGGCAGGGGCTGTAGCCTTTGTTAGCTCGAATAATCTTTGCTTAAAGGTCCGCTCTTACCCGATAGCCATAGGGGCATGATAAAAGGGTCTGTTTGTTTGGTCTTTTGGGAATGTAGTGCTTATTTGTGCCTATGCCTGCCATCAGCTTTCTCCTTTTCCTTTCTTTTCCAGAGCTGTCTCTTGTTTCCATCTAATAATTAATCTCTCTCTCTCTCTCCCTACATTCGCAAAGAAAAAGTTGTGTCTCCTTTCTGAAAGGGAGCAAGGAGGCTTCTTCTTCCCGCACCAATTTTGTTGTAGTCATAAGCAATGGCACTAGAGACTGTTGTTTTCCCTCAAGATCCTTTCAACTATAGTTATAGTGCCAAGGATTTGTACTCCTTATTGGGAGTTGGTTATGGATTAGAAGCAGAACAAGAGAAAGGCTTCGTTGGAATTACAAGCAATATGATAGAGCAGAGTGTGCATGCAAATTGGGACTATTCTAGTTCATCTCCTTCGGTGTTGCAATATGCGAAGGAGGCATGGGATTATTCTAACTCTTCGCCTGAGATTGATCAATCTCTGTCGGGAACCCCCCCTGCAGCTTCCACAGGACGCCGCAAACGACGTCGCACCAAGATCGCCAAGAACAAGGAGGAAATCGAGAACCAGAGGATGACCCACATTGCAGTAGAGCGCAATCGCCGTAAACAGATGAATCAGTACCTGGCCGTGCTCCGATCCTTGATGCCTCCTTCTTATGTTCAAAGGGTCAGCACAGTTCTCTCGTCCTTCGTTTTCTTCTTTGAAATCATGTCTGCCCCTTAATTAAATATAATATTTTTTATTAATGCTTGGTTCAAAAAACAGGGTGACCAAGCCTCTGTAATTGGGGGCGCCATTAATTTCGTGAAGGAGCTGGAACAGCTTCTACAGTCGATGCAGGGTCAGAAGAAAACAAAGCCACACTCACAGGACAGTGGCTTTGCTGAGTTCTTCACGTTCCCACAGTACACGACACGCGAAACTCAGAGCAACACGAGTTGTACGGCCACGAACGACGTCAAGGAGTCGGGGGTAGCAGACATAGAAGTGAGCTTGGTGGACAGCCACGCCAACCTCAAAATACTGTCCAAGAAACGACCCGGCCAGCTTGTGAAGATGGTAGTTGGGCTTCAGACTCTCAGACTCTGCATTCTTCACCTCAATGTTACCACCACTCTCGATGATATGGTTCTTTACTCCGTCAGTGTAAAGGTTGGTTCCCTTTTTGGCCTACTTCTTCGGTGTTTCGCAATTAATATTGTTCATGAAATAATTAAGGAACTTAATTCTTGGATTTGTGAATGAACTGATTGGTACAGGTTGAGGAAGGGAGTCAGTTGAACACAGTAGATGAAATTGCAGCTGCTGTGAATCAACTATTGCTCAGAATTCAACAAGAAGCTGCTTTCAGTTGAAACCTGAGAAAAGCCTGTCAGTTTATTGTTATAATTTTTTGGCTGAGTTTGAATCTGTGTATTGGAAGAGTTTATAACTACTCTTGTTTTTCTCCTAATGGAACCTCTAATAAGACCGATTGTGCAGAACTAAAGTATGATAGTTGGGAATGGGTGGTTTGTGCAGGGTGTGGCCCATCTAGTCATATATTCACTCAAGGCATGTACATGCAACTGCGTCACAAATCTCAATGGATTTCATGTTTCATGTCAATAATTTAGAACTTTTTCTTTTTCGGTTCTTCGGGTCTAGTTTCCATAAAATTGCCAGAGAAAAAAGAAGACGGGAGAACAAATTTGTGGAGGCCCTATTCGTGTGTAGTCCATATGTGAATTATTAGCCTTACCTGGAATTAAAGTTGATATCCTTCGTGATTATGATCCCACATTTGTACATGAATGTCTTTTCCTCTTTTTAAAACCCTTATTATAAATTCGCATCAGTCTCATCTTCTTCTCTGTGCTTCGGAGTTTAGAGGAGGGAATAATAGCAAAATTGATATACGGATATCGATACCTGATGAATATGTAGGACGAATGATAACATATCATCGCATTCAAAAGTTTTGCATCTTAACAGTAAATTTTATGGTGTATGGAGAAAAACCGTAATTTTTGAACATTACTCACATTCTTTATCATTAAACCACCACTTAGTGGCTTAGAGAAACAAGATTTTGTTATCAGACGTCGGGGGAAATTATGATTAAGTTAAAACTAATTAAACTCGTGAAATCCGATCAAAACTTAACAATCAGACATGACTGAATTCACCAACGTTAATGAATTGATTCGCAAACTTAATTGTTTTCATGTGAAAAAAGATACGTTGAAAAAGACATCATTCTTAGGCGGACATCTAGCTAATAGCTAATAACTGTAAGCGGACATACTTGTCTCATTCATTCAAGTTCATTATGTACTGATACGAAACTTCGCAGCCACAGTTAGTGAAAAATAGCTTGTTGTGATCAAATAGACAAAAAAATCAATTATTTAAAAATGAAAAAAGTACTGACATATTTAGATCTGTAATTTCAATATAGTCCATTTCCATTTCTTGTTTGGTTATACAAGTGTACATATCTCGTATACGAATATATCCCAGACGTGGATATTTGTAATACAGCTGATCCCTTGATCATTGCAGCCGAACCCCTAAAGAAAAAAAGTAGCTTTTTAAACAACTCTTAAAGGTAGCTCTAATTAGCTTCGGGCAATAATAAGCTTGGCACCTTCCCGGAAGATGTAGAAAAGTTCTATGATAACCCTTCAACTTTTTAAAGAAAAAGAAAACAGGTGACACAACATTCAGCCCCACATAGGGTTTCAAATTTCTGAATAAGTAACAGAATCATCACAAATAGTTGACAGCAATACGCACCTTTCTTGGTGATTCGTTTATCAAAAGCATTGACGATTATATATTATACATTTATCCTTCCATGCTGTGCTTCACACGTGAATATTCTTCAACGCTTTTTTCCTCAGTCGTCTGCTTCGTAATTGCAGTGTAATAATGCAGCGGTACAGATTTGTGAAAGGGAGGATGGGGAGGTTCTGTGTCCATGAGATATTGGTACGAAACCATGACCTGTTCTTTTGATCATGTGTCCTGCACAGCCAGTAAAAGTAATGTACAAATCCAGTTAGAACATTTTTTTAATATTATATAGATTAGTATTAATTATACTATTACATTAATATCTTGTTATGATTAATTAGATAATTAATATTATAATTGATAAACTAAGAATAAATTAAATTTATATTTATTGTGAGTAATCAGTTATGAGTTGGATTATCCACAAGTTCATTGGGTAGAGACTTAACCCATAATCCAAGAGCATTAATAATTACCCCATCAGATTGTTAATTAAAAGTTAATTATTAAGAGAGAGTTAATGGACTTCCTTTTTTTCGAATAATGAAATAGGAAACTATTTTAAAAGATATATGAGGATTTTATTTTAATAATATAATTAATTATTATTATTATTATTAAAATAAAACTCTATAAATTACCTTATAATGCCTTAATTTTGAATTACGATGATAATGCTCTCTGATGGTTTTCTACTTTGAGGTCTCTCTTAGGTATTACAGGTTGACATTTTTCTTTGGCAGAATGCAACTAACACTATGTTATTTTTATCAGGTCAGATCTTAATAAGCTAGAATCTCCCTATTTTGTGTTCATGTAATAATTATCTCTCCTTATTCTATGTTCATATATTATACATAATTATTACATGACAACAAATGGTATCAGAGCTTCAATAGATTATGAAGTTTTTTTAAAATTTTTCTGATTTCGAAATTCTTATTAGCGTTTTTTGGTCATCGAAATTTTTTTTGTTTTTCGTTCTTTTCCTTCCTGGTCACTACTGCCGACGACCACTGTCATCAGCAGTGCACCTTCGGTTGATAGCCACCGATGTTTCATGTTATCGGCACCCATCAATTGGAAATCTCTTCCCCGATTTCGAATCGTAATCACTGTCAAAACACCAATTTTTTCGAATGGAAAAATACTCAAATGGAAGGAAATTAGTCAAAATCACTAAAGGGGACTTGTAGATTGTGAATTGATGATCACTTTGATTCCTATTTTGATGCTTGAATTGCTAAAAATAGTCGGGTTAAGTTTCGAGTCCGTTGGGTCATTTAGCAGGTCGAGGTTGAAGACGATGCATAGCATCAGTGCGTGAGAATCATGTGTCGATCATTCGAGCCCTAAACCTCCATAGTTCGCCTCCACTTGCCCTATTCTAAATTATAGTGATTTTTTCAAAATTTTTTAAGCTTTGGAAATAGGATTTTTAAAATTTCTTGAAGATTTAGGACCTTAAAATAGTATGTATTTGAGGTATTTTGATATGAGAAAATTTTTGTACATGTTAGACATAGTGAGAAACAACATATTCAGTTCACTCTCCCTGATTGTGTGTGAATAAATTATAATTTATTTATTTATATTATTTGTTGGATTTTATTCCTAATTTAAACACGTATCTTAAAGAATAAGTTACGTATGACATTTGTTGTGACTTTGGGTAACATGCACCTATTGATTGTGTGCTCACCTATTGTGGGTGCAATCATGATGGTGTTTCTTTTATAAACAATATATACTATGTTTGCTATTTCATTCCTTACATTTAAGAATAATTTAACTGTCATTATTAAGAATGAGTCTGAATATTATGATAAGTCTACTGGGGAGAGTGTATGTATATTATATTGACAATGGACATACCCTATTTATGTGACATTGTTAATATAATTTTGTGAATTAGGTATATTTACGACTGATTAGCAGCATTGTTTTAACTGATATTTTCATAGTTACTTATATCCTATTAATATGGGAACCATGGATGCATTTTGGTGTTAATTCTCTTTGTGGGCAAATCTGTGGTACGTGTAAGTTTTCCTTTCTTGAGTTGTTGAAGTCTAGAACTTTTAAGTGGGATTATAATGAATATCTTGTGATATAGCTGCATAAGCTGAATTTTGTGAAGGAAACTTGTTTTATAATTATGTTTCCGAGACATAATTAATGTTTTCTAATTTTGTTGCATCAACTTCTATGTTCCAACAACTGTCTGTGGTGAAAAATCTGAATGGGACTAACTTTGATGGCTGGCATGAATCCCTTGACATGTACCTGATTATCTCTAAAGAGGATTTGGCCATGAGAGAACCAAAGCTAGCAGATCTTACTGCTCAGTTTAATGCTGCTGACAGAGCTTATCATAAGCAATGACATGAGTCCAACAGAATCTGTCTGACAGTTATGAAGTACACCATTGAGAAGACCATCAGACAGGGTATTCTTGAAAAGGACACTGCAGTTGAATACCTTAAGGCTATAAGTGAGAAGTTCAAGAAGTTTGATAAGACACAGAAGGCTTACTATTTTTCTTTACAAGATAACACTCATTATGACGGAATGTCTAGGGGTACGTGAACATATAATGAAATTGGTAAATTACTTCAACAAGCTTAAGTCTTTGAATGTGAACTTGGGTAAGAGTTGCCTTGTCTGTAAAGTTTTATAGTCTCTTCCAGCTGAATATAGGGTTCTCAGAACCACCTACAACTCTTAAGAAGTTGAATGAACAGTCAATCAGATGATGTCCATCGTGACTCAAGAGGAGGAGTCATTAAAGAAAACAAGTTCACGTGGTCATTCAGTGAACTACATCTCTCAGGATTCATCAAGCAAAGCTGGAAATAAGAAGCAAAAGGGAAAGAAGCATGAGGGCAAGACTAATGGTAAGAATTTCTTTGAACTCAAGAAGAATAATAAGAAGAATAAGAGTAAGAAGAAGAAGACATTTACGGGTGAATGTCATTACTGTAAGAAGTCTAGCTACAAGATTTCATATTGCCTCAAGCTGAAGAACAAGCATAAGAAAGAAGGGGCTCAGAGACAGGAGGAGCCCAAATGAAAAGGAAAAGACCATTCTGGGAGCGAAAGGAAGTTCAGCTACAGTGGATTATATAGGAATTGTAGTTTTGAACTTGTATTCTGGACACAGTTTAACTTTATATGATGTTGTCTATGTACCTTCTTTAAGGAGGAATTTGGTTTCTAGTTCTGTATTAGACAAACATGGATATTTCTTTTGGGAAGGAAATGGTAGAATTCATGTTTTCTTTAATTCAGGCATTGTTGGAACTGCTAGCTTAATGAGTGGTTTATATTACTTGAATGCAAATGTTAGTTCAGATTCTACCACTGTGGTATCTATTAATGCTATTATTAGGCACAAACACCAAAGAATTGATGAGAACTCTTTTATGTTATGGCACCAACGTTTGGGTCATGTCTCCAAAGAGAGATTAGAAAGGTTGGTTAGATAGGGAATATTACATGACTTAAATTTTTCTGACTTTGAATCATGTGTTGATTGCATTATGGGGAAACTTCCCGCTAGAGCTAGAAGGAAAATGACAAATAGATCTAAGACTATTTTGGAATTGATCCACACAGATATTAGTGGACCAATTACTTTTGCTGCTATGGGTAATTATATATACTTTATAACCTCTATAGATGACTACTTTAGATTCAGATAGATTAATCTGTTGTATGATAAATCTGACTCATTGGATGCCTTTAAGGCAATTAAGGTTGCTATTGAATTAAAGTTTGAGAAGGCAATCAAAAGTTTAAGATCTGATAGAGGTGGTGAATATTATGGGAGGTATACTAGAACAAGTAGAAACCCTGAAGGTTTTGCTTTATTATTATAGGAGCAAGGAATTGAAGCTCAGTATATTATGTTTGGCACTCCACAACAAAATGGAATTACTAATAGGCATAAACGCACATTGATGGACATGGTTAGAAGCATGATTGGTCATTTTTCATTACCAGAGTTTCTTTGGGGCGATGCCCTTAAGACAACAACTTATATCGTGAATCAAATTCTAAGTAAGTCAGTTGAAAAGACCCCATATGAATTTTTCACCAGTAAAAAGCCTAGTCTGAAGCACTTTTGCGTGTGGGGTTGTAAAGTAGAGGTAAGACCCTATAATCTGCAGCTTAAGAAACTTGATTTCAAGACTGTTAGTGGATTCTTCATTGGGTACTGTTCAGGATCCAGATGATGCAGATTTTATTGTCCTAATAATACTACAAGGGTCATTGAAACAGATAGAGCATTCTATTTTGAGGATGACTTGGACAGTGGGAGTCATGTTCCTAGAGTAATCAATTTGCATTGTGTGAATACCATCTTACCCATACCATCATTGTCATCTCTACTTGTGGATCATGACATTAGAGATGACACTCTTGTTTCGAATCCAGTTGATTCTATTGTAAAAGCTCTTACAACTGATGTAGGAGAACTAGTCGTTAATTTGAGACGATCACAGAGGATTTGTAAACCTATAATTTCAGATGATTACATAGTGTACTTGTAAGAATTTGGGTCAGACATTATTGATGGCACATATCCAGTTTCTTATGATGATGTTATGTCAAGTTTTCATTCATCTGAGTGGTTAAAGGCTATGAATGATGAGATGTCCTCCATGTGTTGTAATTATGTATAGGAATTAACTGAGTTACTAGATGGTTGCAAACCTGTTGGTTGCAAACGGGTCTTTAAGACTAAGAGAAAGGTCAATGGTGAAGTTGAAAGATACAAAGTCAGACTTATAGCTAAAGGTTATAATCAAAAGGAAGGGATCGATTATACGAAAACTTTCTCACCGGTATCTACTAAAGATGCTTTCAGAATTGTAATGGTTCTTATTGTACAGTTGGATTTTGAACTTCATTAGATGGATGTCAAAACAATATTCTTAAATGGTGATTTACTTAAGGATGTTTATATGACACAACCTGATGGATTTACTAAAGCAAGGAAAGAGCACTTAGTGTGCAAATTGAATAGATCCATCTATGGGCTTAAATAAACCTTAAGACAGTGGTATTTGAAGTTTGATAAGATAATCACCTCACTTGATTGCATAGTAAATTTTGCTGATTAGTGTATCTATCAGAAATTTGACAGAGACAACTTCATGATAACCGTACTGTATGTTGATGACATACTGTTAGTTAGTAACTCAGTGACTATGTTGAATAACATCAAATATGTTTTGTCATGCCACTTTGACATGAAAGATCTTGGTGAAGCCTCTTTTGTCTTGGAAATTTAGATTCACTGTGATAGATCTCATGACACTTTTAGTTTATTTCAGGCAACCTATTTAGATTGAGTGCTGAAGAAATTTAACATGCATGCTTGCGCTCCTTATGCTGCACTTGTACAGAAGGGTGAGAGGTTGTCTAGATCATCTTGTCCCAAATATGATGATTCAAAGATTACAATGAATAAGATTCCATATGCATCTACTGTTGGCAGCCTTATATATGCTCAAGTATGCATATGACCTGATATTACTTTTGCTGTCAGTGTACTTAGTAGATACTTGAGTAACCTTGGTCATGATCATTGGAAGGCTATGAAGAAAGTTACAAGGTACCTACAAAGTATAAAACATTATATGTTTACTTTTAGAAGATTTGAGCCACTTGAAATAGTAGGTTATTCAGATTCAAACTATGCATTTTGTGTGGATGATTGTAAATCTACTTTTGGATACATCTTTATGATATTTGGAGGAGCTATCTCATGAAAAAGTTGTAAGCAATTAGTAATAGCTACCTCAACTATGGAGGCAGAGTATATCATTTGTTATGAGACTACCAGTCAGGCCATATGGTTGAGGGAACTTATATCTGTCATGCGTTTGGTTGATTTTATATCACGATCTCTAACCATTTACTGCGATAGTTCATCTGCTGTTAGCTTTTCTTAGAATCATAAGAACTCTAGTAGCACTAAACATTTTGATGTTAAATTCCCATTTGTCAGAGAAAAGGTTGTTGAATCTCAGACTCGTTTGTTTCACATTCCTGGTGAACATATGTTGATGAATCCGTTAATCAAAGGCTTACGAATAGGAGTTTTCAAAAATCATGTGACTCATATAGGTGTTGTTGAAAATTTTAATGTAGCCTTGGTTTAGTGGGAGTCTGAGTTAAAGTTCTTAAGGGAGTTTTGGATTGTAATATGACATCTTAAATATCACTTTGTATTTTATTCTATTTAGATATTGAAACTTATTTATGACAATGTTAATATCACTTGATTCCCTATCGTTTTCAGTTATCTTTGTGTGTGGTTTTATTTTTGAATTTTGTATGGTTTATAAATATACACACATTCATGTGTATATATGAATGTTAATTGCTTAATTATTATTTGTTGATCTACCTAATAATTTAATTAATGCTATCCAAGTGCGAGATTATTAGAACATTTTTTAATATTATATGGATTAACATTAATTATGTTATTAGATTAATCTCTTGTTATGACTAATTAGACAATTAATATTATAATTGATAAATTAAAAATATATTAAGTTTATATTTATTGTAGATAATTAGTGATGAGTTGGATTATTCATAAAACCACTGGGTAGAGACCCAATTCACAGCTCAAGAGTATTAGTAATTATCATATTATATTGCTAATTAAGAGTTAATTATTAAAAGAGAGTTAATAGGCTTTTTTTCTTCGAATAATAAAATAGAAAATTATTATAAATGATATATGAGGATTTTATTCTAATAATATAATTAATTTATTATTATTATTATTAAAATAAAATTTTATAAATTATCTTAAAATGTCCTAATTTTGAATTACGACGATAATTCTTTCTAGTAATTTTCTACTCTAAGGTCTCTTTTGGATATTGCAGATTGACATTTTTTTTTGATAGAACACAACTAACACTATATTATCTTTATTAGATTAAATCTTAATAAGTTAAAATATTCATATTTTATGTTTATATAATAATTACCCCTACTTGTTATGTGTTTATATATCATGCATAATTACGTGACAGCAAAACCTTCTCAAGAAATGTAACACTGCCTGAGATTCAACGGTGATCATCATTACCTTGCATTTTCGTACCGTCCAGATTGTAAGTTCAATGGGTGCTGGATGGCGTGCCCCATAAGCCAAAAGCTCAAGGCTCAACGACATGTCCAAATCCTTTCGACTTTTGTACCATTCGACTCTTCCCCCACACTTTCCTTTCTCTTTTTCATTCCCTACCATCATTCGAGGTTGGAAAATTGTCGTGCTAGCTAGCTATAAGTCATAGAATTTTGCAACAAATAGTTCCACTTTTTGAAAAGATAAGATTTTTTGTTTTTATCATTCAATTATTTTAAAATACGGGTGCATGGTATTAAAAAAAGAATTAATTTACATAAATTTGAAAACAAAATTGAATCACAAAAAGCTCGACCTCTAATATGAGCTGCAGAGAATGTCGTGGATTGCTGGTAGCTATAGATAGGTGGACAAATTAAATCACAGATGGAACTTGGAAGAGGACTATATTAATTAAAATATGTAAAAAGGATTTGGGGACATTTGGCACTCATGTTCCGTGCGTATGATTCATCCGCAGGTGATGTTTTATGAGCAATTTAATAAGCTTTCACATCCAAGTCAGGGAAGATCCATTAGATTTTGTTGTCACTTTAGGGGAAAAAGGAAAGAGCTATAAAGGTGCGCCTAGCTTGCCTTGACAAGCTTTTCAAAGCCCGACCTCTCGTATCAGAGCTTTTCCATTAGAGTTATGCACTCATTAGAACTGTGAGTTCAATTTTAAATACCCATCCCATGCATGTTTGTTTCTTACTTTCCCACTGTAAACAAGAAACTTTCTGCGTAAGATTAACAAGACAAAGACACTGTCTTTGTTAGATTAGTTATAATACAGACAAGTGATTTAACCCTGGTATTGGTAGAGGTAGCTCAGGGGAAATGGATAAAGGTTATAATACAGACAAGTGAAAAAGCAAGCGGGGAGATTCTTGATCATGGCTAGCGCAGATTTGTGTGGTAACATGGAAGAAGTTTCGCAAGGGAAATGATGAGAATTCGAAATCATTGGGAATTTTGAAAAAGAGAACACATTCCAGCTAAACAGTACGATATTCCCACTTCATTTTGCTCCCCCTCCTGCTGAAACGACCCAAAGTAAAAATTTCGGAGCAGAATGTTCTACACAGTGTTTTTTTTTTTTGGCAAAACGCACACTATGTTGGGAAAAATATAAATAAATTAAGTCCACAACAAAAGTTTGAGCCACGTGCAAATAAAACCCTTCTCATTATTGGGCTGATATATTGGGAGGTTGATTAAAAACGAAATAAAAACCAGAATGCAAAAGTTAGTTCGAGTATGGGTTCTCTCTCGGACCGGAAACAAGAATACTCTGTCCGTGAGGCAAGTTGTCATGGCCCAAATAAGGAGAGTTATAATCATATCTTTTAGAAATAGCATGTTCCTCATTTATAACGTAATTTATTATTAAATATGATCTAATATAGCATAATATTTTACTTACTTAATAAATTTATTATTATAATTAAATTTGTTGATTAATGTACATAAAACCTTTTAGTAAAATATTTTTTTAATATTTAATAAGTAATTATGTATGGTGTTTCTGAAAGCATAAAATCATCACTCAAATAGAAAAGAAAGAAGTAAGTCTTACAAATAGCATCATCTGAATTTAATACAAGACGAAACCACAAAAATATTTATGGATCCGCACTTGGAGAAAACTTGCACTAACAAAAAAAAGTCTAACCCTATTGTCCTTCCTTAAACCTACCTTCAGTCACTCGCGGAACTCAAACGCGGGCTATGTTGTTACCAAACTTGCGACCCAAGGGATTAGGTCCTGTACTTCCTTTGACTATCTAAAAAGTTATTTCATTATTCAATTGCTATTTTTCTTTGTCCTATTTTTGTTTGTTTTTGTTTCTTTGGCAATTCACTTGCCGATTCGTTCTTTAGAAGTTGAAGAAATTAATGGAAGAGACAACTGCTGGTTACATGTGAGGGATTTTGAGGTAAAATTACGTCATGTTGGAGTTCAGAAATATTGATCGTGTCGATGCGGAAGGATTCCAATTGAAGTAGGTGAAAAACCAAGTTGATGAATGAGTTAAACGTTGGTGCTTCTATGAAAATGTCAGGGTGAATTGTGAAGTGAGCTGTCTTCATCAGCAGCCATATTTGAAGTGCATCCCTAAGATGCTACTTATGGGTGGCTCTAGGGTTAGGCAGGGTAGGGACTACATAAGTTTCACCTGTGGATAGGTGGATAGGTAGATATGATGACTAACAACTAATGCCAGACGTGGAAGTAAACGCAATATCCTCTATAATAGAATAATGTGGCTCTCACCAGTTTGCAAAATCTTAAGTATCAACTCATATGTTATGGTGACTAGGATTTGCTCGTTGAAAAATTTTCTATTATTTGGCAATGCAGAAAACTATGTTTGAGAATCGAACCAATTTCAGTTCCGTGGATAAAAGAAAAGCTAGGATGAGAAATCTTGCTCACATCAAAACCCAAATAGAAAAAAGCCAAGCCCTTAGAAACCAAAATTAAAAAATGCAGAATCAGAAAATAAAATTATGAACCCTTTAAATGTCATGATGAAAAAAGGTTTAATTTCTCATTCTGGGCTCAACATCAAGCCCGTTCAGCACTTACAGCATCTGCAAGTGAAGCAGCAGAGTTATTCTAATGTAATCTGCCTCAAACTGGATACAACTTCAACTACTAGTCCCACAATTTTTTCTTTTTTACCTTCTGCACAAACAATAATGCAGCCACCAAAATTCTGAAAGAATACAAACTCGAAAAGCTATGTACATCTTGAATAGATCTCAAATTCTATTAGGGAAGGCTTATGTGCAGATTTCTGTGACCTCTCGCAGATAGAATCCTTCCATTGCAAGAGTATGACCTCTTCATAGAAACAGGGCTTAAGTGCAGGCATTTTGCAACAGAGGAACCCCGAGTTGCTCTTAACACTGCATGGCTTTCTCCAGGCTCTGTAGTAGAGAAATTTGCCAGACCAGGATCAGAACAAGAACTACCAGCCAGTCTGGAATCCATAGACAAAGACCTTATCCCAATTCGTATCTCTTCATTTAAAGCCTGATGATTCACTTTTGGATCATTGCGTACAGCATTCCGGTGCTCCTTTAAAACCAAATCATCGGTGAAGTCTTGGGCTTCCCCTGTTATGGCTCTGTTTCCGGGTGCCCCATTTGCAATTACTTGCATATTGTTGCTTAATTCACCATCATTTGGCGTATTCTCGGTTTGAATCTCTTGATTCCTTCGTGAATTGATAGGGTTTAGCTCCATTGAAGCCAGATTTGACACGGCAGCTTCAGGACCGACATTGTTAGAGACAATCCCAGCACGACAGAGAGGACAGTTGGTATGCGAACGCAGCCAAGTGTCAATACAGGGGATGTGAAAGGCATGGTTGCACTTAGGCAAGAGTCTTAAGGTTTCATCTTCACGAAACTCGTTCAAACACACCGAACACTCGGTTCCTTCGATCAACCCGTCACCTCTTTTATACCTACAAACTGTGATAGAATTTATAATCGACTGCTGTAACCCAACGGTGGTGATGAACCAGATAGGGTGATCAACTTGGTTCTCATCAAGAAACTCTTGGTCAGAGGCGTCTGGTGGGGATTCATTGAGTCTCCAGCCACACCAAGTCGCATAGCACTTGGCTTTGATCACATACAAACCCACAAGAACAAAAATGACAATGAACAAAGAAGCAAGAATGATGTAATAGGAAGGGATATGGGTACCTGAACTTGAATGATCAGTAGCCGAAATAGGAGGTGGAGGAGGTGGAGGCGGTGGGAAGTAGTAGTCAGGGAAAGAGTAGCAGTTGTAAGGGCAAGCTGGGTCACACAAACCAGAACAATCTTGGGTTTGGTTTACACTGGATAGTGCTGGGAATAGTTTCCTATGTATCTTCGCCATTGAAGATTTTAGAAGAAAATTACAGACAGAATGGGAGAGTTTTGTTTGAACTGAAGAAGAAATAAATTTGTCTGTTTTAGTGTCTATTTCGATAGTTTAGTGGACTACAATGTGTTTGGTGGTATTGATAACAAGTTGAAAGAAGGCTCAAGTCTCCCTGGTCTTTTTGGTTGGTTTGTTTAACATGAAGTAATTTATTTAGTTAGTTCACATGTCTTTTTCATCTTGCAATCTTCTTTACGTTGTTCAAACTCTTGCAATTTATTCTAATGTAATATGACATAATTTTGAATTTTATTCATTTTATGCTGCCACTGTGCTTTAATGCTGTTTACCTCTAAGTCTCTCTCTTTTTTTTTTTTTTAAATTTTTTTTTCACCAGAGGGTCCAATAGTCTTTTAGGAGTGGAAGGAGAATAGAAAGAGATGAGTATTGTGGTATGAAGTCCTTGTCACAACGACTAGATGTCCTATCTTTAAGTTTGGTGAATTCACTAATACTCTCAAAACTCAATCAAATGACGCTCCAAATAGTGATGGTCTGTCCCGACACATTAACTTAATATTTGTGGATTATATATTTTTAGTGAGTGGTTATATCGAAAATTCTAATGGTCGTATATCTAGAACTACTGTGTTTAATAAATATTAAACGTGCAGGTGCAGATTCGGAGGGTTTCTTTGATCATTGACTTGGGGGTCTTTATTGCATTTTTTTTTGAGGACTTAAATTATTGGGTTAGGCCATAAGGAAGCAATAAATAAATTAAAGAAAAACCCATGAAACAACAGCTTCGGCGACATGGCCTATGATAATATAATCAGGTCGGCCTGATGGGCCTTCTTGTTAGCAATTGACTTTTGCTAGCCAAAAGGCCCAAATTTAATTCGGTTTTACATAATCAAATATTATTAGATGCCTTGCATTGACCAAACACCTATAAAATGGGCCATGCTTTTTTTTTTTTTCCTCATGAAACATTTATATACGTGACTTGAAATAAGTTTATAATAATTGAGATCCACTGAAAAATCACATGACATAATTTGCTGAAAATTGTTGAAACAAGTTCCATGTAATTTCTATTTATTTGTAAATGGCAATTTTTTTTTTTGTTAAAAGAAATTAACTGTGATGTTCTAAGTCATAATAACTGGATAAGTACAACGTAGATTTACAGGTAACAACTATATTTAAAAAGCCTTGAATAACGTGAAGCAAATCGACCAAGAGCAAGTTGACAATTAGAAGAGAATTTACGATATATGGTGCAACTTGTTGCGTAATGCATAAACTATATTAGCGTCAGACTAAGGAAATTTCGTTTTATATAAAAGTCATGGTCCTCCAATGTACGATGTCCTCCTCCACTCTTCCACCCTCATACATATAATTCAATCTTCTCCCAAAATCTCGATGTTCAGAATCACACTTCCATGGCGATAACAATCTTCGCTCCTCAATCTACTTGCTTATCCACAGACACGTGTGGCAAGTGTCTTGCTTCAAAAGTTGTTCCTAAAGTCATCTCAAAACTCAAATATGATCGCTTCTCCGTTACAAAACACAACCTTCTGGGACTGGGAGATTTCAGCGCTGGATTCAGACTTCAGACCAGAAGAAACATGTGCGTTATCGATCTCTGCTTTGTTGTGCAGATGCTTTACAAAGACTAGCTGCTTCTTGGAAACCTATTTCTGAGTTGTAATTAATATTATAATATTATTCCCCTAATCATGCAGGAATCTGGCTGTCCATGCCACTGTACCCCCAGAAGCCCCGATTCCTGGTGATCCTTCTCCTGGCCATTGGTAAATTAATCTTTTCCTCACAAATTATTCATATATCCTTATGTTTTCATCATTTTCTCTTTCTTTTTTCTCAACATTTTTGTTTAATCTGAATCTGGAATGCATATAAAGCTCGACTGATCTCTGGCAGGAAAGTTTGGATCCTTGGAACATTAGTGACGATACTGTTGAGCTTTTCGAAGGGAAAATGGGGACCATTACTGAAACTGAAAGGTAAGAAATTAATCAGAATAACGCCGGCCGGTCTGAATAGTATAAAGAGAACACATATTTGTTGGCCTTAATTAATTAGTTGAGCAATGTTATGATGTGCAGAGAAAGTTGAAACAACAATAGAGGAAGCGGAACAAGTATCAGATGTTGTAGAAGAAGTGGCTGAGAAGGTGGAGGAGGTGGCAGAAGAAGCTGCCAAGCATCTCCCGCCGGGGAAACTTCGTGATGCTGCCGAACTAATTGAAGACGTGGCTGAAGCAATAGAAAAGAATGCCCACACAGTAGGGGATGCATTAGAAAAGGTTTTTCACTTTGATACAAATCTGAAAAACATAGCATGGCCTTTTATGAATATAACCTATTTGGAAACTAGCAACATTACTTTTTCCTATCCCATGAATCCGAATATACTACTATGTTATTTTATATACTATTAGCTTATCTCACAACAGCAACTCCCTTTGTTTAATTTTCTTGATCACAACTTCACCTAATCTCTTGTTTTCTATATATTTCTAAATTCTGACTCATTGAAATTAGTAAACTGCACAAGCATCTGTGCAGCCTGTCCCTTTGTTCCAAGTGACAATTAATTATTAATTTAAATGAAATTACAGGCAGAAGAAATCGGAGAGGAGGTGGAATCGCTCCTTGATTCATCCACTCACCAAGAAACCGTCGTGACAGCTGAACCCAAAGATCAGAAGTAATGAAAAACACAGAGGTGTTCAATGTTTCGTTTTTGTATTGTGAAGCTTGTAGCTGGAAATATCTTCTTAATTATGACCCTTGTATCGACTTTTCCGGTCTCCGGGTGAATTATGTTGACTAGTATGCCAACAATATATCGTTTCAAAATATTTTTATACGAATTAATTCCACCACGTGATGCAATATTACTAATTAAGCAATGTAATTCATGCTGGTTAGAAAAGTAGTATTTGGACATCGTCGTTAATGAAGAAAAGTAGTATTTATGATGTTTTAGAATCTTTTTCCAGTGTTCCAAATAACTACGGCAGAGGACTACAATTCTAGTGTGTAATTGTTACTCTAAATGTCAAAATGTGCCAATCAATATTCGGGCTTTCTTGCCATTTTAACCTAGTTGAGGAGAGTATGAAGAAAATGGAACCATTGGAAGACCACACGTTTTAGTTTGTATATGTTTTTATTTCCTCGTGCATGTGCTGTGATACTATGAGATTTTTATTTTTTTTTTCATTTTATGTTTTAAGCACACCCTAAGACGAGGGCCTCTGAATTATAAAACAATTATCATTTGCTTGTAAGTTATGTTAAAAAACAGAGAAAATGAAAGCACCAGTTGACCTTTTGAACAATAATTGCATTTTTTTTGTTGACTTTGACTGTCCAGGTTTGGGTTTAGCTCATTTTTTATTATATATATGACTCAGTCTTGTTATTACTTTGACAATTACAATCTTGGACAACAAGAATAGTAAAGCAAGACACCAAGTTTAGTCTTCCATGAGTTATTTATCAACAAATAAATTATATTTAAATCGAGATAACTTACTCTTGTTGCTTTACTTCTTTTTTCCACTAATTAGAATGTTAACTTATTATGCATTGCTTTTTATGAAGTAATTTGGAGAATATAAGGTATGCAAGGAATAAAATAACCTTGGAAAACAAGCAGCAAAATGCTGTAGAAATTTTGCAGAGTTAAACAAGTAGCATAATGTTGGCATCTCACAGCAAGACGCGGAAGAAATAGGAAAAAAAAAAAAAAACAAAAGGGTATAAAGTAGAAAGAAAACAAGGGGGATCAGCCTTTTATTTCAACATTAAATAAGTAATATATTGTGGAAGAGATATTTGACTTAAGTCTTTGACATTAATTTTTTTTTTGGTCAGCAGCTCTTTAACTGATTATCTTCTAATATATGTTATTATGAAATTTGTTGGTAACTTGGTGTCATCATGAAACCAAACTATGATGAAAAAGTACCTCTCTTTTCTTTTTTTGGTAATGAAATGAGAAAGTACCATCCTTGTTAATTAAATTCTTTATGATTTTCTATTGTCTTTTTATTTTTTCAATCCATCCTTTTATTAATATTTTTGGACAAAATTTTTTTTGGGGGTCTAAAACAAGTTGCCCTTTTCATCTCATTTGAGGGTTGAATTGCGGATTGAAAGGAAAAGCCCATAAGACCCTCTACTTTCGGTGCATCCATCTGAAGTTTAAATCAAATTCCAAAAATTTCAGGCTTGGGCTGGTCTGTTTATTTGTAGCATCTTCTGCATTGGAGGCCGAGGCCTTGTATCTTGGGCCTAGCTAGCCCAGCTTTAAGATAGGAAAGAGTCAAATACCAAAAGTTAACCCCAAAAAACCAAAAACAAAGTTTGACTAAAGAATAGAGAAGTCCATATGTTTCCATGTCAGCTCATTGTGGCCCCCCCTACTTTCCATTTAAATTCCATTCCAACGGTTAGCCCTTACAATTTGAATCCTCTGCGTCTGAGCGAGAGAGACAGCCAAGACTCTCTCCGGAGATTCTCACAATTACAACCTTTCGTATTGATTTTCAAAAGGGAGCGTTACCTCCGAATTTTAGAATCCTCAATTCTGTAATCTGAGTTATTTGTTTTGTTACACTTTGAATCTAGCCCTGAAAGCAATCGAGTATTTTCCATTACTTAATAAAACCCTAGAAATTCTTCAGAAACTTGAAGGGCTTCTGGTTTCATTCAAGATTTCCGTTATCCTTTTGGTTTAAACATCGCAATGGATCTTCCTCGAGATATTGATCTTTATCTCAAAGAATCAATCGATGACTCCTTGGGACTTCCCATTTCGGTGCGAACTTTAGAATCAAAGCTTCGAGCCTCCGAAGAGTCGCAACGGCTGCTACGCCAGCAGTACCATTCCCTGCTTTCCAAATTAAAAGAGAAAGATCTGATGATTGACCGCGCTAAGGTATGCTTTTCCTTGATTGTTTTTGGTTTATCTGATTATTGATGCTCAACATTGATTGTTAGAAGCTCTTTTTTTTTTTTTTTCTTTAAAATTTTTCTTTTTGTCTAGTCTGAAGCGTCCATGAACGCACAAGCTCTTAAGAAGTTCGTTGAGGAGAATCAAAAATTGGCTTCCGAGTGTGCAAATCTTTTAAGTCAATGCCATAAATGGGAAAGGGAATGCTCACTTTATGATCACGACAGGGAAGCGTTGATGGAATTTGGAAACGAAGCTGATGAACGGGCAAAGGAGGCGGAGTCACGCGTTCACGAGTTGGAAGAGGAGTTGGGAAAGTTATTGGAAGAATTGAAGTACTACAAGCAAGAGTACAATATGCGATCGGTAACATCATTTCCTTTCCCCTCCCACCCCATCCCTTGTGTTAAGCATCAAAACATATGCCTTCCCTTTTAATTTAATAACTAATAACCTGTAGACGTGAAAAATATGTCCTTTACCATGTTTGTCGTAATCTGATAGGAATGACTTTGGAACTCAACTTTAATAGCTAAGTGAGCTCTTCGATGTCTGCCTTTTAACTGGGTATGCTTAATTTACTGAAATTCAATAAAGCTTTTGACACTGTTTTGTTGTCTCTTGCTATTAAGCCATATTAGAGACTAGAGTGGCTGTTGGAATTGGGAAGAGAAAAGTGTAAATTTGATTTCCGTTTATCACATAGACCATTGAGATTATTTTCATTTTTTATGCTCACTGCTTATAGCTATGGTGCATTGTTTTACTGTTTATACCAGAATCACATTATTTATTTTTAGCATCCGTTAAAGTATCACCAGTTATGTGTGAGCCATCAAAAAGATGATGCACAATCATCAGCTATCATTAATAGCGAATATTATACGGTAGTATACTAGTATTATTCTCTCATCATTACAAATTTTCTCTTTTACTTTAATCAAGAGATGGTAGTCGCTATTGCAAGTTTGTTGACTGATATTTGCTTTTTCCTTAAAGGTTGATTCTTCTTCTGATAGCACAGCAGTGGAAGAGGATTTACTAGACCCCCTTTTGGCAACGGTTGCTAGCAAAGATGTTGCTTCTGCTTATACGTTCTTGGAAGCAAATAGTGGAAATGAATTATGCAAGAAGTTGCTGACAATGTGGAACTGGTGAGCCACTAGGACCCACATGCTCCTCGTACCCTCTTGTCGTGTTACCCATTATTCCGTAGTTGTTGTTCTCAGTTAGCCAATTTTAACTTTTACATCTTATGTCATACAACCCAAACAACAGTAGCACGTAATTATGAGAGCCAACATCTGTTATCATTCCATTCTTTATCTATTCATATTTAGAAACCGATTTTTTATGGTGGTAGCTTAAAGCCATCAACGCGGAGAGTGTTGTCCCTTGTTGCCGAAGTCAAGTCACTTGAGAAAGATAAGGAGCACCTAAGGATTAACCTTGACAGAGCTGAAGAGGAGGTGAATATCGATTGACCTTATTTATGTGAACCTTTTCTGTTTTATGATTATTTATTTTTGATCAAATTCTGAACAATCATGACGCATCTAGGTCAATTTGCTATCTGATCAAAATAACATATTGGACAAGGAGAACAAAAGGCTACTGAAGCATTACAAGGAAAGGAACCATCCTGGTTCTGGTGGGAAACATAGCAGCAGTGCATCTGCCAAGGTGAGACAGTAGAGATTAAAGAAAATCATGTGTAGTTGCCAATGTTGCATCGCAAGTTCAATTTCATTCCATTTCTTCTTCCATACCTATGTTATATACTCTTTTAAGTGACCTAATGGGCTATCATACGTATCTTCTTCTTATGCTTTATTCCCTCCCTGAATTTGCATGCGTGAAGATTTAATTATTTATTACATTTGGCTTTTGCAGTCAAACAAGAGAAAGTCTAGTCCCAGGACAAGTAGCCCAATTGAGAGGAAGATCGATTTCGACGATCTTGACTCAGCAAGAACACCTTTGTCACCCTTGCGAAATAACTCCCCCGATTCTAGAATGCATAAGAAGTGATGCGACTTGTGTCATTGACAAGCCTGATCATTTCTTAAGTAAAAAATTGTCATAATTTTTCTGTTTACTGATAGAGTTGATGTATTTGTTGTATGTAGGAATGGCGTTGATAATTTTTTATGGAATAGAAGCTCCTCTACTAACATTCCTGACATATATTTGAACTATATTGCGCTTCTTTTTTCTTTTTTGCGTCAAAGTTATTTTGCGTTATTGCATAACCTTCTCAATTGGGATAAAATTCTTAATCTAAAGAAAAACAAAATAAAATCTTTTAATGTTTACTGCTGATCAATGATGCAACATACTTTTGTAGCAATTAACATGAAGGGATATTGTATCTTCCGGAGAATCTGTATGAGGACGGTGACCATCAATGTTGACAAAGGGAAGAATAAATAAATGAGTAGGATCCAATTATCAATCTCGTGAAAAAATTGTTAGGAATAGATATTCTTGTGTATATAAATTGTTATTTGTACATCATTCAAAAATATCAGACTGATTCATTTAAAGGTAAAAGAGTAGTTCTTTATGAGAAGTTTTCAGGTTTTATATCTATTGTAAAAATTTTATGTGATTATGTCGTAATGGACATAACCTAGCATTTGTTCGGCAACATCAACAAAAACTCTTGGACAATATCATCATTGAATCCATTTTTATTGCTGTTTGTGTTAGCATGTTCAATAATTCATAAGATTTTTTTTTTCCTACTAATCTTGAACATCATATATATATATCCTTCAGCATCTTTTTCTTGGGGGAATATGCTTCCTTTTTTAATTGGACTTTTTAGTCAGTGGAGACCAATATCTATGACAAATTTTAATCTCATGAAAATATTATGTTAGATTTCTTTTTTTAAAAAAGTTTATTTAGTATTCAAAAGACGTCAATCATCTTTTAACTTTAAAAACATTGAAGGTGGCTCTAGAATATAAGTTAAAAAAAAAAAATGAAGTCATGATATATAAAAAATTTTATATCTTAATTATCACATGTTTATTTGCTTTACTAAATAAAATTATCCAATTTATAGTACGTCAACTTGATTGGATCCTCTACTCTAGTGAGTCTATATCTTCAACCTTACTGTATTTTTAAATATTATTTTGTGCCTGTGTCTCTTGCATATTCTCATGAGAAGGGACCCTACATGCCAACCAATCCAACTTTAATGCGTACCAAAATAGAATGAGATGCTTTTGGTGAATTGGGTTTAAATTACTAAATGCCATTATGGGTTTTATGGCCGTGGAAAAGTGACCTTTTAAGTCATTGTGTTAGGTAGGCGGTTAAGATCAAGATTTCTTAGGCTCTGTTCTCTCTAAACTACCTATCTCTTACATCGTAACTCATTCTCCTGTCCATACCTATATTCGCCCCCTTTCGCTTGACTTGTTCCTTTTTGCTTCCATCTCAAGCCTTTACAACGATATACCTGCGACATTTACTTCAAAAAGCACGATTACTTTTTGCCTATTTCCTTCGTATAAAGAATTAATAATAACAGAGAACTATGCAAAGATGTTATCCATACACTTAGGAGTCTAGAAAGTTTTTGTGCCTAGAGATGTGTAGGCTTTAAGAAAACATTCATATTCAACGCTTGATCTTCCATTTCTAATTATGAATGAAATTGAAGGACCCTCGTCCAATGAATTTTGACGAGTATTCCATCTAGTATACCCACAACCTACCCAAACATAACATCAGCATATTGCTACAATTCCCATAAACGAAAGAAAGTTGAGATATCAACCAGATGTGAGGTTAATCTTGTGTTAACTTTTCTTCATTTGCAATCCATCATAACAGATCATATAGGCAGGTTATGTCAACGACAGTGTAATTGCAACAGAATAATTCCATTCAACCACTATTTTATAATTGAAATTTGGAAAGAGCAAAAGACCCACCTTTTTCTAGACATTAGG
Organism: Delonix regia; assembly: GCA_037074485.1. Taxonomy (NCBI): domain Eukaryota; kingdom Viridiplantae; phylum Streptophyta; class Magnoliopsida; order Fabales; family Fabaceae; genus Delonix; species Delonix regia. Next base: position 33,838,773 of record CM073453.1, read on the forward strand.
TGTGAAGTGTAATTCAAGGTATCCTCATGCAAAATGAGAACAAGAGGACCTAATCCTAACAACTCCATCTCCTCCATTATAAAAGCAAACCCATTCATCCACACTTTCTCAAGCCTCCTCTGTTTCCTTCTTTCTCATACAATGGCATTCTTCAACGCCATAATTTTGGGTGTATTTGTAGCAGTTAACATGGCGCTGCCAGCCCTAGCTAAAGTCTACACCGTTGGAGACACCTCTGGTTGGGCTATTGGTACTGATTATGGTACCTGGGCTTCCGGCAATACCTTCCAAGTTGGTGATTCCCTCGGTATGCTCTCTGTTCTTAACCATTAAATCAACAATATTTAGCTATGAAGCATAGCACAAAGTTTTCATTAAAATTTTTACCAAATTTTCTAATAATATCATAACATCCGGAGGAGGAATTGTTTTAAGAAGTTCAATCATGTACTTCTAAGCTTTGAAGGAAAAAAAAAAAAAAAAAACTCAGGGTTGTGCCATTGGTGAACAGTAAACATCTAAAAATTATACTTAAATATTCTCCATACCATGTGTTTGCATCATCTCGCGTCTGTATCAGAATCATATTCAGACTTAAACTCATACAGCATGTCATCTACCTTGCAGTGTTCAACTATGGAGCCGGGCACACCGTGGACGAAGTTAAAGAGAGTGACTACAAGTCCTGCACCACTGGGAATTCACTGACTTCAGACAGCAGTGGAGCCACTACCATTACCCTCAAGACTGCAGGCACCCACTACTTCCTATGTGCTATTCCTGGACATTGCACTGGTGGCATGAAGCTTGCCGTTGATGTTAAGGCAGCAAAAGCTTCTGCTCCCTCTGCTACGCCGTCGCCCGGCAAGGGCTCCCCCTCCGGCGACACCCCAGCCACCACCACCACTCCCTCCTCCTCATCTTCCACCACTCCATCCACATCCTCGAATACGTCTTCAGCCACTCTTCTTTCGCCAATTGTCGCTCTGTTGATTGTTTCCTGGGTTTCCAACTATGTGTCGTGCCTGCTATGAGTTATGGCTACAGATTGCTTGGCCTATATTGCCAGGACAGAGGCAGTGCTCTCATGCTCTTTTACTCCCTCGGATTACTTATTCCACCTCTTGAGTTCTTTTCTGTTTTTTTTTTCTTTCTAAGTAGTATTTATCCTGATTTCTGGTTCTTGTAGTTGGTTAATAAGATTTCTATTTCTCATATGTTTTTAATAATTATTTTTCACTGCATTTGGTGGTTGCTATCTTAAATACGATCTTTCACCTCTTGGATGTTGACTGGCTAACGTTTGCAGTCACAGTTTTTCAGTATATGAGTCTCTCCATGAATACCAGAATACAATAAACAACAACGATCGGGAAAATTACAGGCATAGCAAAGTTTGAGCTAGCCCATTTTAAGTATATGATCGAAGATATTAGGCAACCAAGCTCAAAAAGGATTCTTTTTTAGCCCAAAAAATGTAACCGCATGGTGCAGAACACCACAACGAGACAGAGCATGACAGAGAACAGAAAACTCCAGAAAACATTAGAAATAAACAAAAAAGATCTGTAAACAGGGTCCCAAACTGTGCCCAAGTCCGATTGAATCCAATAAGAGGCCCAACGAAAACGTTAGTGTACAGATAAATGTGCCCCGTTAAACTTTTTTACAGTCCCTTTGTAGTCCGTACCACTTTTACATGTATAACAAAGAAGATCATTTTCATATTAGTAATGTTTAATTTAAGTCACAGATTTTGTCATAAATTTCAGTTATGAAATTAGTTTAGAAAAGTTCATAGAAAACAAAAAAAATTTCAAAATAATAACAATAATTGTAAAACCAAATAGTAAAAATTATTGTATAAGTATTACTGTTTCCCCTTTCCTCCAGAAGCCGCGTGCTTTACAACATATTTTCGTAACAGGCTAAGAGCTATAAACATGTCACCCCTCTCAAAGCCCACTCTACATGTTTTTTTGTTTTTGGGTCCAACGTCAAAATTGGTGGTGTTCATAAATCTAGTTGGCTCAATCAACTCGACTTGGTCCGTTTATATTGGATCGAGTTAAAATAAAAAAAATTACAATCTTTACCAAGTTGGCCGGATCATAAGGTTGCACAAGATTTGATCTAGTATCATATTTTTATTTCTTAAAATTTATTTTATTTTATTTATAATAACTTGTATTTAAATTAAATTTTTAACATATTAATTTTTTTTTCAAATTTTAATAACTTTTGCTTCTAAATCTTAATTTTTATTTTCATTCCATTTTAATTTATTTCAAATTTTAATTTTTTTCTTTAAGAAAATAAGTTTTTTATTAAAAAAATATTTTTATATAAATTTTTTTAAAAGAATAATATATAGACTTGACTCGGACCTAGTGTAACTCAGCCTGACTTGATCACTTATTCGGCCAACTTGGGTTGAGTTGGGTCTTGGGTCTCTATCTTCTTTTATAGCATTGTTACTTTTGTGATTTATTTGATTTATCTTTGAGTATGAAATAGATAAGACCTATTATTTACCTTGCTTAATGATAATTATCTTCCAAGTGGTTTGGTTGAATAAGTCATTTTATGATTAAGCCAATATTAGTGGGAATTAATATAAAGGATTGTGGCCAAACTTTCTTTTATATTAATGGAATGTAAAAACTAATTTGATTGAGTGTATCTTATATGTTTTCAACAATTAGTGTAGGTATTCTCTAGATCTTAATGTTGTTGGCTAGTTAAATCTTGAATGCTTATTTAAGGTTGTTAGTTAATTAGGATTTGGCAATAGAGTGCTTCTTAGCCAATGAATTTAGGAGAATTTCATGTTATTAGAACCTGATAATAACTGCAACTACTTGTTATAAAGAGAGAGTTTATTTTGTATTCAACTTTTAAGAATATTGAAACAAAAATATTCCTTAGCTAGGTATTCTTCTCATTGAATTAAGTCCTTATTTTTTATTGTTTCTTTTATATTTGAGTATTTTCTTTTGTTGCTGATTTGTTTAGTTTATGTTAAATTGCAAGAATCCCCATTTTCTTTACTTCCTTTCTTTATACTAGTTTTTAGTTCTTGAAAGTATTGAAATTATCTGTCCTTGTCGGTACAACTCTACTCACTCTAACTGCATATTTCATAGTTTAGAGTAGGCTTAATTTTTAATATTTTAGATTCAACACCCATCACAATCTTGTTAGAGATTCAAAGATCTACGATTTTCTCTTCTAAACAATCACTTCCATAGGCACTATATAAGAAGATGTAAGCTTATGAAGCTGTGGGAAAGTTTTTAACAAAAAAATAGAGTATTCTTGAATTTATTTTCTGGTTTTTTATCTTGCTTTACGAGAACATAAAAGTGAGAATTCTTGTATACACGTTCTTATAAGGGTTCAACAACTTCAATTTTCTATAGTGAACTTCTTTCACGGTGGACGAAGAAAAGTGAGTTTTAAGAATAGAGAAAATTGAGATTAGTTTGGGGTGAGTTAGGAAACCTCTAAATAAGTTTGAGGTTAGCTTGGTATTTAAGAGTGAGCATGTGAAAACTCTTGGTGGTTGTAAAAGTTGTTGTCTTAGGAAAAGTTCTTTGAAAGAGTTAAAGGGATTAGATGTAGGCATTGATTTTTTTAAACCAAGATAAACTCTTATATTTACTTCTTTGACCCTTATCTTTGCATTTCTTATTTATGCTCTTTAGTTAATTGTAAGTTTTATAGTCAAATGTTTTCTTACTTTTTCCTCTCTACCAGTTTAGTTTATCGTAAAATATATAGTTGACTAATTTCTATTATATTTCAAAACCTGCTTCTAAAAAGTTTCAGTTAATTGTATTTGAACATAGTTAACCATTTTTTGATTTTTCAGTGAACTGTAATTTTCTTAGTTAATTTTTCACTGCATTGTTAGCCATTACACATTACACTAAAACCCCTGCAAATTTTGAAAAAGAGAATGCCTGTAATGTCTTTCACATATTGCAATCAGGATTCTCCCCAAATGTGAAATTTTGTTTGAAAATCACATTAGCCAACAATTATGTCATTTGGAGAAAAGAAAAACATAAAAAGTTACAATTTAAATAATTCATTTCCTGTTTTCACTTTTTTCCCCCTCTCATATTATGATTTTTTTTCTTTCTTGTCTTCAATGATAATGCTATCTATCTTAGTAAGAGAAAATGGGAATAAATAAATTTGTGATGCAAACTTAGTCATAAATCTAAATAAAAAATCTAACTTTTACCTCTAAACAGAAAGGTGTGGCAAAGATGGAAATACACCAAAGTTCAGGAAACCCCACAAACAAAAGCAAAGCCTCTTGAACTTATTTGTCTAAACATTAAAGTTATATTTGCTATAGTACTATATACACAATTCATACGTTTAGAATTATAAAACATTTACAAGACAATTTGACTTTCAAGTATCTATTTATTAATGCAAACTAACATATTGAAATTGACATATATATATATATATATATTTCAAATCCAAAGGCCTCGCAAACAAATACAAATATGAGTTGCTAACTTAATAAACTATTAATCATATTTGTCTCCCACAATCACCATTACATTTGGGAGAATTTTATTCTTATCTCTTAATTAAACTCATCCTTAATTATAGCCTCCCTAAAGTTGAATGTAGTTATGGACAACATAATCCTTAAATCACACATTTAAAACAAATATGATATCATCGATCACATATTCACATTACAGTGAAATGTAAGTAATATGATTATAGGATTGGACAGAGAACTATATCCTGTGGCTTTTCTAGTTTGAAGGTAATCAATATTTGCATTGCCCCAAAAAAATGGGGTTTGATGCTTGTGTCAGTTTTTTGTTTTTAATATTTTTTGAAAAATTTAGGAAGTAAAAAACATGGATAATATAAAACTAGTGCATTAAAGCAAATGATCTTTAAGCCTAGTATGATTTAAAATAAATGGCTTAGCATCACTTGCACTCTTTAGTGGACAAGTTCTTGAATCATCAAGCCTAGTATTATCATTATTATGTTCTTCACTAAAATCATAGGGTAAGTACTCATCCCAATCATGTGGAAATACTAACAAGAAATGTTTGCATATATGTTATTACTCTGACATGATATGAATGGTTCTTTACTGCTTGATTGCCAAGATAGGTATGCGTCATTGATTCAATTATAAGAAATTAATGGTTGGAAACAAAAACTTGTCCAGCCCATGAGACTCACTTCTTGTGGCTGAACTATTTTCTTTCGACCAAGTCTTTAAGCCTTTAGTCCAGTAGCTTGAGGAACTTGAGAAGATAACAACTACTAAAACCATAATGCCTGTGTTTTTGTTCCTTTTTATTTCAAACTTTCAAAATATTAAAAAGAAATTATATCATTTATTTAGAAACTAACTCAACATCTTACTTGTTATATGGATCCTTGTATCAACATTTTGTAAACAGTATTAAGATACCAACAAACTGTAGAGATTGTGTGAACAACCCATCCCAAAATAAAATGAGAATAAAACATTACTGATTAATTAACTAATCAATTAATTAACTCATTAATTAAGTAAATATAAAATGGGAGTCTCACAAAATAAAAATAAAATAATATAAAACAAAATAAAAACTAAAAAAAAAAGATAAAACAAGATAAAACATAAAAAATAAGAAAAAAAAATACAAAATGGTAAAATAAAATTTGAAAAACAAGATTAAAATTTCTAAAATGGAAAAAGAAAGCAAAGGACCAAGAAGCAAAATTGAAATGGAAATAAATAGATAAAATGATCAAAATAAAATAAGATAATGAATAGAATTGAAATTATGAAATAAAGGAAATGAAGTTTTTCTTACACAGTGGCTATCTGTGGCCTCCTCTGGTTTGCATGCATAATATGGAAAGCTATAGTAGGCTTTCCTCGTGTGGCTAGATGACAAAAGGTAGAAAGAAGACTCATGATGGGGCTTTTAAACAAAAAGAGACTCACTCCCTCAGCTAAAACAAGAGACAAGAAGGAAAGCCTATGTTAGAAGTTGAAGCATTGACTCCTTACGTCTTTAGCCAGGAAGCTTGGGGAAAGCATTGAAAAGGATGTATGAATGGCAGAGACAAGGACATGAGCTAGGGGAGTAGACTCTGAGATCTCCCTGCACCTTGACTTGAACTTGCACCAGAGTTTAATAAGAGAGGAAAGTGGACGGAGAAGGGGAGGAAGGAGAAAAACCTGAGGGGAAAGGAAGCTAGAAACTTGATATCGAGGCTGAGGGAAAGCTCAGGCAAGAGGAGCTTGGAGAGAAGGAGATTGTAGCCTTGTTAACTCTCTATTTTCGCACTAAAAAACAAAGGTGGACGAGGCTGAGAAAGAGAGTGGATGAGGCGAAGGAGAGAGAAAGAGCAACGGACCTAAGGAGAGCACAGTGAAAGTAGAGAACTGAAGAGGGAGCTGGAAAATGAGTAAGAGTTAATAGGAAATGAATAGGGGAGGTCATGTTTTTGTGCTCTAAGATAGAAGATGGTGGAGATTAGAGGAGTTGTCCTTATGTCTTCACCACACCAAACAACATAAGAGGGAAGAACTCTTTATCTTCTGAGTGAGAGGATGAAGAGCTCAAGTGATCAGAGTGGGAAGTAAGGAGGCAATAAAGAAGCAGCCAACTACACTCATTTTACTATTGTACCCATTACCTTTGGGTGTAAACGTTGAAGCAACAAAAAAATAAGAATAGAAGATGTAGGGTAACCACGGATAGAGCCATAAGGAAAGGAAATTGGGCTTAAAGAGAAGAACTTAATAGCTTAAGCTGCCAGAAATAAACTCCCCTGACTTTACATTCTAAGGACAAGGGCAAATAGAGGGACCGGGCGTTAGCCAATAAGGTCGGTTACGATAGAACCTAAGAACGAGGGAGTAGGCTGAGGGGGAGTAAACGAGTTAGAGATCAAGACAAAATGAAGTTGGGCATCTAAAACCAAGAGAAGGAAGAGCTTTGAGGATTAAAAACAACTACATCTGTTCGTGGAAGTTCAACTTACTATAAGTTCAAATTCTTCAAATATACTAGTTGCTTTTTTTTTTTCCTTTTTTTTTCTTGTTTTGCTATCAAAATTGCATTCTCTTGGCTGCAACTTCTGTCACGAAGTCTTGTTAAGTTCATTTTTGGTCAAGGCTTCATGCGTGAGGTTGCTACAGTTAGTTTTGTCTTCCTTCCTCTTATTTCGCTACCAACGTTTCGCTCATAGGGTTGTGCATTCTTCTTTCTTTTAACGTTGTAATTAAATCATGAGTGAGGGGGTATTTAAACTTTACGTGCAAGTTGAGTCATGCAAATAAACCAAGAGAAGGATTTGCACGTTTTGATGTTGATGTTGTTAGTTCTAAACAAAAATAAAAAAAAGGAAAGAAATATGTGAGGATGCATGTGGTATACATGGCTCATCACATAGCCTTTGCTTATCATGTATTATTTTATTTTATTTATTTTTTTGTATGATAACATTGTGCCTTAGTTACTCACTTAGTGCTTGATGGCATGTGTGCATGGAAGTTAGAATAATAACACTTGTGGGTTTTATGTAATGTTCATGTTTGGATTGGAAATTTGTTTTACGTAGGCCCCTTGGTTTCTTGCTATGATTAAGTGCCAAAATACATTGAATGTTGGAAGATTCCCAAGATTAGCAAGAATGTTTGTTATTTTCTCCTTATATATATATATATATATATATATATATATATCTCTCCTAGACTAATGCAACAATTTGATTTAAAACGTACACATAACCACAAATAATGCATGTATTATTTTATTCTTTTTACCTTTTTATGTCATTTTTACTATCTTTTTTTTTTTACAAGAATAAAAAAACAAACATACAAACATTTCTGAATCACAACTCTAATTTTAGCCTTTGCTGTGTGAGATTATTAGTCTCCTCAGTCATGTAGGAATTAATCAGCAAGTGCTAAGTGAGACCTTTAGTCTCCTTAGGCTCTAAAAATTAACATATGATAAATAAAAAATAAATAATTTTTTTGGCTAATAATAAAGGATCCAAAAAAGTCCTAAATAATTTCTTTTATATTTCAGATTACTGCATGTGATCATTAATCTCATCAAGTGCCTAAGAACTAACTAGTAGAGGCCGCTTAAGATCTTGAATTTCCTCAGGTCTTGAAAGTTAATATTCATTTTCAAAATATTGAAATAAAAAAGAGGGTTTATATTGCCTACTATTAAAAATCCCAAAAATATTTTTTCACTATAACCTTATTTTCAAAATTAAAAAAAATTATAAAAATCTAGAAATCCAAAAAATAAAAAAGAGAAAAATGGAAGGAACAAAGAAGTGGTATTAACTTAATTTTGTAAATTAAAATACACTAACCAAATTCAAGCTCATTTTGTTTACAGAAAAGTAGATTAATTTCAACCATCTTGTTCTGTTTACAAAAAATAAGTCACCAACCAACAACCACACATTTTTAGGTCGAACTACGTGAATTTTAATCCCTATTCCAAGGTACATAGGCCCTAAGCTTTTATTCTAAGTCAAGTTTACTCTTCATAAATATTTATTTGTTTGCTTTCATTATTGTTGTTTTTGTCTTCTTTTTTAAAAAGTATGCATGTCAATAAAAAGGTAATTGAGATGAATTTAAGGCCATATTCTATCTCATTTGACTAGTTTAAGGTAATTGTCTTTATGGACAGGTATTGTGAGGTGCTTAACACCTTCTCCACACTTAAACAAACTCCCAAACTCATCTTTGTTTTTGTAGATCACCTTGTCTTTTCTTTTTTGTTTTAAATTTTTTTTCTAAAGTTTTTCGTTAAAAATTTTGGTGGTGATTCTAGTAAATTGATTTTCAAGAATCATTTTGGAATCAATCATAACTTCTTTTTCTTCCAAAATTTCACTAAAAAGTTGGTTATGACAAAGTGATTTGAAAATTTTTATAGCTATGAGGACTGATATTAGAAACAAAAAAGTTTGTGAACTAATTTGCAAACTTATACAAAATATAAGGACCAAATAATAAATATTCCTTTAATAAAATTATTTTTATTTTTATTTTACATAATATGTATTCTCTTTTAAGAAAATCGCCCAATTTCCTTTTTTATGTTGCTGAAGATAAAATCATTACTTCATACTAGATCTTAACATATTGCACCTTCGCACCTTTCGATTAGTCTTCCATCATAGAAATTCATAGTATTTATCTTAAGAAGACAATAAAATCATGGCCTTATGACTCTTTATTCGAAGAACCCACAATCTAATCTAATAATTGTGAGGCCATGCTTAAACTTCTTCGCATAATCAATATTATAAAGACAAGATTACATTAGACTAGATTATATGTAATATATTTTTTATTCTAAATATTATACTTTCTAATTTTATATCAGTATAATTTTTTTTTTTTCAGAATGTGTTATGTAATATTGTTACTTTAACTGTTTTTCTCAAATAAAAAGTAAGTATATATAAATTCATGTTAAATTTGAATATCAATTTAGTGTGCCATATCAAGAATAAAATTACAATACGATATTTTTTATAATATATATCTAGATACTAGAAAAATATAATATAATTTTCAAAATAAAAGGTATTAAATATAGTTTGATTATCTAATAAACAAATGTTATTATGTTTCATTCCATGGTAAATGAACTCCACCTTGCAACGATGGAAATGATAAAAATAACCATACACGCATTTCCCTAAGTAGATTGGGACATATCCGATGGAAAGAACATGAAGAAATTAGAACAGAAAAATCAACAAGAAAAAATTATGCATTATCAGGAATGTTAATAAATAACAACAATAATAATCAACCATGATAGTAACAGCCTAAAGAAGGAGTAGGCTCAATGCCTCAATCGTCCAAAACAACCACACGACCTCCATGCAATCACTATCATCGTCCAACACTAACATAATCAAGTCAAGTTTACAGCAAAAGAAATAACTAATAGTAATAATGCGTCACTAAACATACTCTCGTACTGAATGTGCTCATACTAATTATTAATCCAAACCTGGCCACCGTACACGGCCAACCCATCTAAATCAACAATGCCACCGCCAAAGCTGTCGCTACGGATCCACCGGCTGTGACTCTATTAACGAAGGCGCCGGCAGTGTCAGGTGGAGAAGCAGGAGCGTCCGCTGGTGTTCCGTCGATGGTTGGGGCGTCGGCGGGAGAGATATCAGGTGAATCAGCGGGTGGAGCCGGAGGAGATTGGGCAGGAGAGGTTTCGATGGAGGATGGGGACGAGGCAGGGGTCGGAGTCTTTGGGGACGGCGAAGATGACAAATCGTGAGGAGCAGGAGCAGAAGATGATGAGGTGGTCGGAGTAGGAGCGGAAGCTGGAGGGGGAGTGGTAGAAGCCTTGGGAGTGGGAGCGGTGGAAGCTTTCGGAGGAGGAGTAGGAGAAGCCGGCGGGGGAGAGCTCTTCGACGACGAAGTTGGTGGAGAGGTTGAGGGAGAGGATAAGGAATGAGAGGGGGAACCAGAGGGAGAAGAGGTGGGAGATTGATCAGAGGAAGCAAGAGGCGAGGTGGCGAACAAGGCGAAGACGACGATGAGGGAAACAACGTAAGCCATATCTGCGCGAAAGAGACAATTCGAAACAATGAAAGAAGAAGAGAGAAAGAGAGTGGGATTGGAATGGAGAGCAAAAAGAGGGGTTATGTAGTGTATATATAGGATGGAGATAGGGAGGGAGGCTTGCTCGAAGGAAGCTTTTGTGTCAATAAGCGGCGAACATTTTCTTGGTGGGTCCTACCGAGTCAACCGCTGTGAACGGAGCGTGGAGAAAGAAATGAGACTTTTATTATTAGTAATTCTGAAATTACTTCTCATTTATTTTGAAAGGGGACCTTGAGTTAAAGTTGGATTTTTTTGAGTCAGTTATCTAATTCCATCAACTTCGGGAATTTCTTGTTTTAGCAAGTTTGGGACTGATATTACGAATTCTGTGGCTAAAAGATTGTTTATGTACTTCACTAAATTTACTGTATTTTGAAAAATATCTCTGTGTATAAAGAGTAATTTATAAACAATATTAATAATACAATTTTTTGGTTTGGGTCATGAATTTTCTGGAAATAAATAGTCCACGTCATCTAGGGAACTTTTTTAAAATAAGAAAAATAGTAGAAGCCTAACCTATAATTGAGAATTGATGGCTCTTTTCGAAGGAGGCGAGTGCATAGGAGCATCAATTCTTTTCTTAGACTATAAAAAGGTTTGTTATAAAAAATGAAAAATCTATAATATTTATAATCAATTTTTAAAGTTAAAATAAATAAATTGTACTATTTTTTGTATTATGATAAAAATGAATTATTATTATTATTATTATTATTTTGTATAACTATCTCAGTGGATAAAAATATATACATAAAATAATATAAATATTAGGGTTGAGCATGGGTTAAGTCGAGTATGTTTCTCTGGCCTGGTATGGGTTAGACTTGAGACTTGGCCTGGTATAGACCTTAAGTCTGTTTCTCTGGCCTTGAACCTGGCCCAGCCAAGGACAAACCCAAAATTCATCAGGCTGGGCGGGGCTAAACCAGGTAAAATAAGTCTTCTAGGCCTAATAATCAACAATTTTTTTTATTTGACATAAACACAACATAATTATAAAACCAACTAAAAAATTCAAGTAAATGATGAAATAACATTCATCCATGATTCACCACACTAATGTATTAAACCAAATATCTATAGTATCAAATTCAAATGTTTACAACAACATAAAACCACATTTCATCTTCATTTGCTTGTTACCCAAATTGCACCATATATGAACTTCCTTACTCATCCATGTTTCACCTGTATCCTCTTTATCGAAAATTTACAATAGTTAAGACAATTAGATAATCCATACCCTTAAAATCCATCATTAGTAATTAGTTAATAAAATGAATGCAAAAAACATTAGAAAGAATTACAAATTTATTTAAGTTTAACCACTACTAAATCTCTTAATCTTACATGAGGGAAAAACAATATATAATGGCATAAGAATGAAACATATGGTTAATCAACATTCATCTTAGTGGTGATACATCCACCTCCACCACCATATTCGCTTGAGCCTCCTAAAATATCTGTAAAATATAAGGAGAACAATATAGATATATCAATATAGGTTTTAGGGAAGACATTTAAAAAAGACTGAGAAATGTACCAGATGCAACAATATCAAATTCCACACATTGGTCAAAATCTTACTCTTTGATGTTGAACTTTGTAGGATTTTGTCAGTTCTGAGTGCAAATTAGTGCCTTAGTCATCCTAGGAGATAATGAACTCCTAAAAGTATCAAGCACATGACCATCGGTGCTAAAAATAGACTTATATGCTATGATGGAGATCGGTATGGCTAACACATCACATTCAATTGATGATAGAATTTTATGTTTTAAAGGATTGTCTCTCTACCATGTCAAAACATTGAAAGAATTGTAATTATTAAGCACTTCAGACTTAAGATATTTCTCCAAGATATTTCTCCAACATTGTTTTTATATCTAAACTTCCTTGACTCCTTTGGCTTATTCCCTATTTGTCCATTGATCCTGCAGACATAAACGTAGGAATTTGTACTCACGGTATCCAAAGAACAACTAGAACTATTGTCAATATCTTTATATGGCTGAGGCACATCACTAGCAACACCCTTAGAATATTGTTTATACAAATGATATAGGGTATCTTTGACCTTCATCCTCATGGCCTCACATACATCTTGGTTAGGATACATGTTGTTAAAAGTGGAATTTACATAGGCAAACTTGAATTGAGGATCTAGCACAACTCTTACAACTAACAAAGGGTTCAAGTTCTTTGGCTTCCCCCAATATTTATCGAACTTACTTCTCATTTTTCTTGCCATTTCTCTAATAAGAGGATCTGAATAATTATAGCTTGCCTGCAATATAGCTTGAACAAGAGCAAGATCATGGAAGAATACATTTGATGTTACATATAATGAGCAAAAAATTTTCAAGGTCACATTGTAGAATACTTGCAAGAACTCAACAAATACACCAACATTACTTCAGTCTACAATTGTAGGGGGATCAATCTGACAACTATCTTCAGCAAAGTAAGTTGTATATTGTTCATCTTCATCCTTCATCCTTTCAAACACCTTCTGGAATTTCAGAGCATGTTCCAACATCAGGTAAGTAGAATTCCACTTAGTGGCAATGTCCAAACACACATGGCTCTTGGATTTAATCTTTTTTCTTTTCAACAAATTCTTTGAATCTTTTAAATCTTATAAGAGAAGACCTCACATATCTTACAACATTGCGAATTGCTGATATATAGGCATTCAGGTCCCTTAAGCCATCATTGACAACTAAATTCAAAATGTGTGTACAACATCTTACATGCAAAAAATCTCCATCACATACTAATCCATTCTAATTCTTTAAACATTTTTTCAAGTATATCACAACAATATCATTGGAACTTGCATACTAGATTTCTTAATAAGCATTTTGATCATTTTAGACTCCTCAACAAAAATCTTATAACAATATCTAGTAATCGTAAATTTAGATGGAACTTGGAATCTAGGCTTTAAATAGTTTCTATACTTCCAAAACCCACGCCTTTCTACAATACGAAAAGGTATCTCATTAGAAAACACAAATTTAGCTAAAGCTTTACGACATTCATCTGCATTGAAAGTGTGAGGGACTAGATTTTTTTATTGGGCTCCACCTAAAGGTTCAAGCAGTGCCAACATAGACTATTTTTATTTTCTTGGGCCTTGTAGGGATACTTTTGGCATCTAAGCAAGTGCTTCTTTAAGGAATTAGTGCCATGCTTGTTTAGGTCACACGTATAAGAGGTGGCATAATTTTTGCCCATAAGCTTAATCTCCCCATTAGTTTATTCTAATGGAAGTTTTACAAAGTGTTTCCACACAAAAGACTTGAGGGTTGAGCCCTTTCTCTTTGTACCCATAGTAGTTGAATTGGTAACTGCAGCTAAAGTAGTAGTAATGGCTACATCTAAAGCAAATAGGTGTTTTCAAAAGGCATAGGAGTTGTAGGATTGTTTTCAGAAGGCATAGAAGACTTGAGATTGTTTTCAACCATTCCTAAACAAAGAGAAACCAACTTGTGCAGTAATTAAACAAAGAGCTTTAATTCAGATTAACTATATAAATCATAGAAAGTAGAAACTACTTTACCATCCTCCACCCCCATAAATGTTAACTTTATCAGCATACACTACTATTATGTCTTAGAATCATTTCTTTTCTTACTATTTCCATTAATGCCATAGTTTATTTTCCAACCGTAAGCTCTCAAGTCTAAAGTAATTTGTTTACAAAAATAAAACTCCTAATTTATCTCAGATAATCATCCTTCTCTTCTACGTTGAACATTGCAGTCTCCAACCATTCCCAAAGCCTCTAAACTCCTTTCACTACTTAGTTACTCCTTATACCTTCCTCATCTTTTGAATTCAATATGCTTTTAGCTTTGTTCTTTTTAAGTTTCATTATCAGTTCTAATTCATTATAAATACATTAGCATGTACTAACTAATACTCTTACTTAACTAATAATCCTAATTTCATTTTCCCACAAAATTCAAACTTCTCCATATTAAATGCCTCTAAATTTGATTATTTTGAAGATACATCTTTCCATTCCCCGACTTTTAAGCCCAGTCTCATACGCCAAAATAGTGAAAAGCACAAGTGCTCAAAAGCCATTAACATATTATCAAACGTATAAACAAAGGCAAATTATCCCACAGCTAGTCAAAATTACATTTTTATGGTTGATGCACTTGGGCAAAAAATATAATAACAAAAGCAGGTATTTGCCATCAGGAAATTAGGAATCAAGATATGTTATGCAAGGAAAAAAAGGAATTTGAATAAAACCAGCAACGGAAACAAGATACCTTTGATTTCGCTAGTTGCTGAACAAACTATGATGAAGTAATTGCTGAAACAAAAAATCGCTGGAAATGATTTATACCTAGTTCGGAATAAACACTTGAATTTGAAGAAGCAGCATCCGACAGATGACTAAAGATTAACGACGGACAGAGTATGTGAACACTGGTGAATGAATAGCGGGGCAGAGTGAGACGATTGTCGGTGACAATCGTAGCTGTAGCAATGACGCTAGGGTAGGGTCAAACTTCGAAGGCAAACGACGAAGGGTTAGTGATGAAATGAGTTTTGTAATCTATGACCTTTTTTTTTTTTTTTTTTTTTTCTAGTTTTTAGCACATATATTCTAAAAAAAGTTTATCACTGGGCCGAGTTAGGTATTTTGGCTAGGAGATAAACCTATAACCCTACCTGGCTCGACACTTTAGCCCGGATTCTCTCCTTGTCATTGGCCTATTCATATTCTGACTTAGCTTGAAATGGCCAGGTCGGATTGGGTTTCTCGAGTCCATGCTCAACCCTAATAAAGATACTATTTTTAATGAGCATGTTTATCGTTTTGTTAGAGTGGCAATGTGAACCTAGGCTTCGTCAATAAAAGTCCAAGTCTATTGAACAAATCTTACTTTTTTTTTTTGGTGAGAGAACAAATTTTATTAATGCCTAAAGGCCATGCAAAACCCTTATTTTAATTGATACATATTCCACTTATACTTCTATTGGGTTTCCAGTACCAATTTAAGTAATTTAGTGAAAAAAAAAAAAATCAATTTTAGTACTTTAATTTTTACATTGGAACTAAGTTGAAAGCAGTGATGAATTTATTTTTTGAATAGCCTATGATGTGTGGAATAAAGTAATAAATTAAAATATTAAAATTAAATAGTTATGAACGCATGATTGATGGAAAATAAATCTTTAACGCTATTTGTTCATTTGAGTTGAAGTAGATCAAGTCAGCTATCATTTTAACTGATAAACAAAAAATATTTATTGCAAAAATGTGAAAAATTGACAAAAAACATTTTTATTTGTCACCTACAATTGTACTTCTTTTTTAACTAGACTTTTATTTTTCATACAACATTACTAAAAAAAGCATAGTTGATCTTTTAGACCTATGTTTTGTGCAACTAAAGTTATGTTCAACAAGTAGTGTCATACTTCAGAATACTTTTTTTTTTTTTTTGGGGCCAGACAACTCTTATCATTTCTACTTCATCTCACTTAATTTTTATAATCATTAAATAATTTTTAATAATTTTTTAAAATCTAGACATTAAATTTTTATTTAACAATCCAAATTTTATAAAATTTGCCTGTATTAAAATTTTTAACTTCACAAAATCCATTTCTTTAATATTCTAACATTACGTTACAGAAGAATATTTTTTAAATTCTATAGTAATCTTTCAAATTGAATGAAATAAATTGTACAATATTCTAAATATTGGGGCATTTATTGCCTTTTGGCGCTTCTTTATAGTTTTAATACAGTTAACAGAACACAGCTGATTTTATTTATTATAAAATAAACTCTTCCATATTTAAATACAATGTTTTGCATAGCGTTATCATCAATTTTATATAAATTTTCATGAAGAATAATATAATTAGTCGTTCAGTTTGAGAACCGTTTCAAAATTTTGATTCTGGTAAAAACTGCTAACTGGACGGTCCACATGACAATACATTACCCTGTTTTTCCTCGTCAGTGATAAGTGGTCACGTTGTAGAGGATCCAGTTGATTAGTCAGTCATGACTCACAGCCGGCTACAAGACAAGTCTTTGCTGGAAAGGTCTTCCCTGGCATTGGGTCCAGCATCAAATGGCAATTCATTGTTACCCATGGAAGACCAACTGGATATGTTTGGAATTTAGGATACGTTAGGAACTTCGGATACGCTTAATCATCAATTACAAGTTAGTCATTGTTGCAAACAAATAATTCCTAGTGGTCTCCTATTCACCAGTCATTTGTTAGAAAATTCAGATGAATCTTATTCCATGTACTCTGCTATTCGAAAATAATGCACAAATGTACAAACCAGTCTCCTATTTTAATGACTTTATGTTGAGGTGGGAGAACCTAAAATCCAACAAAAACGCTATGGATGATTACTAACACACACCTCTATTTCTGCACCAGGTACATCCAAGTACTTCTTCCTGTTGGATTCTTGAGATGATCGGCATTTTCCTCCTCCGATTTTATTTTCCTTAGAAGGTGCGATGAACTAAAGCACATTATGCACAGATGTAGGTTTTCTTGTGTTTGGTAGACCCAAGTCTTCGAGTGCTAAGCTACAACTACACGCCTTACTAAGTCAAGGGAGGCAGCGGAGCTCAAATCTCCGCCAGGGCCTCGAATAATCGCATGAAGCTTGTTTTCCGGATTCATGCGTATGAGAAGCTTGTGCAATCAGGACTTAGCTTCAAGAAGAATCGAGGAGTATGGAGCAATGTTGTAGCTTTTTCCTAAGCCAGGTACACCATCAAGGACATAGTCGTCTGGAGATTTCAGATTAGTATCCACCTGAACGAAGCGCCCAGAATTCAAATTAAAACGAACAGAAGAATGGAATTTTTCTTATAAATGGCACTGAATGATCAGAGTTAATGAAAACGCAAAACAAACTTAGGCTAAAATCTTATTTCATACTAAAATGACAACCATGGAATTTTAGTTACAGCACGGTGTGAGATGAAGCCCTATCACAGAGAGAGCAGAGGTGAGCAGAACTCAAAATATGAATTGAGACGTCCCAAACCATTTAGGCTAAACCGATTTTTAATGGTTTGATTTGATTGAGAAATTTTCAAACAAACTGAACAGATCTAAATTTTTAGTTGACTTTTGGTATGGTAAAATTTAAAAATCAACCAAATTGAACCGATGAACACCCTTTCTCACCATGTTAAGTAGGTCAGTCAATCAAATTTGGGAGGATTGCAAATTTTCTTCGTAATTGTGCCAGACCTCAAGGGTGGCTGGTGGACACTAATGATAATATTAATACTTCCATAAGTGTAATTAGGCAAGTAATAATGAAAAGAAGTTACTTCTGGATATACGGCAAAAGAAGGAAGAACTAACCACACGAAACCAACTCTTCTTTGTTGGAGGTGCGGGTAACATGATTTTAACAAAAAAGTCATGAGCATTAAATGCCAGATAGATGTCTCTGCCACTTCTGTCATGAAGCCTGCATCACAGGTGTAGTCATCATAATTGCTTCACATGATGAAATCACAAAGTCAAAGTTAATTTGCAATACTTCAGCATTTCAATGTTGAATTTAAGTCCGAAGAAAGATGTTAGTTTTGTCTGTGATAAGGCCCAGACTCTGCTTGTTAGTACCTTGAGATCCACTTGTAGTACAACTACTTCAGTTACACATCAATCAACTAACATTTTTTTATTGCGATGACATGATATTTATCAAGATTACAATTATGAAAAAGGTCATTTTCTTATGAAAAACTGCATATCTGAGACTGGGAACAGAAAGCCTAAAAGTCTCTAAGAAAAGAAATTACTTCTAGTTGGTTGAACAATTATAATCTTGAAGATATCTTGGTTTTAAAATACTGAAAGAGGATCATGTATATAATCCATAGTCCCTACTTAAGCACCGTTCATTGATAAAATGGTTCTTCAAAAATGAAATCTTTTATTCATACGGCACAAGATTTCTATTAAAGCTTGATGGGTTTATGGTATAAACCACTGAATTGCATTTTTAGATAAGGATTAGATTGAAAAATAAGAAAAAAAGTGAAAGCTAGAATCTGAAAACTCTTAAGTCCTATATGGAGGGGACAAATCTCCAAAGAATATACTGAAATTTTTCTCTGCCCAAATGAAAGCATAGATACATGTATATATAATCCTTAGACAAAAACTAACCTTAGAAATTGACAATATAATTGCTCCACTACTACTGCCATTAACATATTAACTGACACCACTATTGCTGACATCATTACTACCACTACTGCCATAATATCATAACTGATAGAAATAAAAAACTAACACTGACTGAATTATAGTGGCTATTCCCCTTTAGCTTTTCCTCTTAGGCTCTTGTATTTTCTTCGAAAATAAGTCGTTAATGGAGGTGTTGTATCATTACTCCCCCCCTGGAAAGCCGACTTGTCCTCAAGGCGGAAAGAGGGAAATTGGGCAGCAATGAGATCATATTGCTCCCAACTGGCTTCTTCCAAAGGACGGTCCTTCCACTATATCAAGAGCTCTAGTTGTTTTTGATTGTAGGAATCAAGCCAGCAATGAGTAAGCACTTTCTTTGGTTGCAAAAGAAGTTCCCAATCTTCATTGATTGGCAGTGGTGCGGGTGGAGTAGGAACTTCCTGGCCAAGGGCTGGGCGTAGCATAGAAACATAAAATACTAGATGAATCCGAGCTGTAGGTGGAAGTTGTAGTTCATAAGCCACTAGTCCTGCTCGCTGGAGTACTTTATAAGGTCCAAAGAAACATGGGGAGAGTTTCTCAAATTTCCTTCGGGCAAGAGACTGCTGCCGATAAGGTTGGACTTGAAGGAGAACAGAATCACCAACTTGAAAAGTGATATCACGGTGATGTGCATTAGCTTACTATTTCATTCTAGTTTGGGCTTTTAGTAAATGTCCTTGAAGGAGCTTCAACATTTCATCTCTAGCAACCAATTGATCTTCAAGATCTGCCAATCTGGTTTCACCATGGACAGAAGGGGTGATGGCAGGTGGATCTCTACCATAAACCACCTTAAAAGGAGTAGTACCCATAGAAGTATGAAACGCAGCATTAAAGGAGAATTCAGCCCAAGATAAATAATGGCTCCACTTCTTAGGTTGCTCTTGAGCAAGACACTGCAAGTAAGTTTCAAGGCAATGATTAACCACTTCAGTTTGGCCATCTGTTTAAGGATGATATGCTGTGCTCATCCTTAATTTAGTGTTACTGAGGCGAAAAAGTTCCTGCCAAAAAGCACTTAGGAAAACCACATCCCTATATGAAATTATGGATCTACGAATGCCATGTAGGCGTACTATGTCTTTGCAAAACACTTCAGCAACAGTTTTGGCAGTATATGGATGATAAAGGGGAAGAAAATGGACATACTTACTCAATCGATCCACCACCACAAGAACAGTGTCATATTTTCCAAATTTAGACAGCCCTATAATAAAATCCATTGAGATATCTTCCCATATTCTTTTAGGAATTGGTAATGGCTGCAAGAGTCCTCCAGCAGGAGCCAATGCTTCGTATTTGTCTTTTTGACTAAAAAGGCAATTCTGAACATAGTACTTAACATCATGCTTCATTTTAGGCCAAAAAAAGAAAGATGATAAACGCTTCAAAGTCTTTAAATACCCACCATGTCCAGTTGTCATAGAATCATGCGAT
This sequence comes from Delonix regia, assembly GCA_037074485.1. NCBI lineage: Eukaryota > Viridiplantae > Streptophyta > Magnoliopsida > Fabales > Fabaceae > Delonix > Delonix regia. The sequence goes on from CM073453.1 coordinate 33,859,143, forward strand.
TCTGAAAGAAGAGTTTAGCGAAGGGTATGATTATTAGGCACCACCAATCTATCCTTGTAATACAACTTTTGATCCACTAATTGAAAGTTAGAAGCACTTGAAGGATTTTTTTGTATTTGTGCCATCAGATCAGATGTGTAAGGATCTTTGAGTAATGCCTCATACCAATTAGAAAAATCCAAAGACACTGGAATGGCTAGAGCCACAAAGTCAGCATGCTGTGGGTTCCTTGATAAGGCATCAGCTCCTATATTTTCTTTGTCCCCCTATAAATGATAGTAAAATCATAAGGTAGCAACTTCAAGAGGAGTCGCTGCTCATTGGTAGTAAGGCGTTGTTCTAATAGGTATTTGAGGCTATGGTGATCTGTCTGAACAAAGAAATGGTGGCCAAGGAGGTAATGACGCCATTTTTGTAATGAAAGAACCAATGCAAGCAATTCCCGTTCATAGGTAGACTTAAATCTGTTTGAAAAAGAGAACCCCTTACTAAAATATGCAATAGGATGTTCATCCTGAAAAAGAATCCCTCCAACTCCCTTAGAGGAATCATCACATTCCACTATGAAAGGCTTTGAGAAATCTGGGAGCCTAAGGACAAGGACCGATGTGAGTGCCCTTTTAAGTTGAACAAAAGCTAATTCTGTAGCGGAAGACCAGTGAAATGCATTCTTTTTGGTGAGTGTAGTGAGGGGTCTTGCCAATAATCCGTAATCCTTCACAAATTTGCAATAGTAACCGGTCAAGCCAAGAAATCCCCTTAATTCCTTAACATTGGAAGGAACTGGCCACTTAATTATTGCCTGGATTTTTTTAGAATCTGCCTCCACACCTTTGTCTGATACGAAATGAACTAAAAAAGAGGTTTTGGTCTAACCAAAAGAGCACTTAGAGAATTTGGCGTAATATTGATCCTCCTTAAAAAGAGTGAGAACAATTTGTAAATGAGTTAGGTGATTTTCCAAAGAGGAATTATAAATGAATATATCATCAAAAAACACCAAAACAAATTTTCTCAAATGAGGACGAAATAAGTCATTCATGGCTGCCTGAAAAGTAGAGGGAGCATTAGTAAGCCCAAAAGGCATAACAATATACTCATAATGTCTAGAGTGTGTTCTAAATGGAGTCTTATGAATGTTGAATGGATTTACTCTGATTTGATGGTAACCAGAACGTAAATCAATTTTAGAAAAAATTACTGCATCATGTAATTCATCCAGTAACTCATCAATGTTGGGAATCGGGTATTTGTCTGGGATAGTGATTTGGTTAAGCTTACGATAGTCAGCACACATCCTCCAGGAATTGTCTTTCTTTTTAACCAAGAGGACGAGGCTGGCATAGGGACTAGTATTGGGCTGTATAAAACCAGATTTAAGTAATTCAGTCACTTGGTTTTCAATTTCTATTTTTTGAGAGTAAGGATATCTATATGGTCGAATATTTGGAGTTTTCGAATTGGGAAGGAGAGGAATGGAGTGGTAGTGATGGCGGTATGGAAGTAGGGCGGTGGGTTCCTCATATATGACTTCAAATTGGTGAGGCAATGATTGTATATCAAGAGGAACAAAGTTACTTGGAGATATGATTTCTCTGGACATAAAATGGAAGCTAGCCGTTGCCTCAGATTTAGGAGGGATGCCTTGGAGCTTATATTTTATGCCATTTAACTGGAATATTAAGAACATCTCACTCTAATTTGCTTGCACTGTATTCAACGAGGCCATCCATTTAATTCCCAGAACTAAATCTGCTACTGCCAATTAAAAGGGATAATAATCTTGGATAATTGTGAGATTTGGGAGCTTGACTAATAAGTTAAGGCAAATGCCATTAGAGCAAATAATTTCGCCATTCCCTATCTGGACTCCAAAGGCTGGAGTCTTCTGAACAGGCAACTTTAACTGTTCCACAAGTTGAGTAGACACAAAATTATGTGTTGAGCCACTGTCTACTAATATTAAGACCTGTCTCCCACCTAGGACACCTTGTAACTTCATAGTGGTGCTGTTTGGATTGCCTAAGATGGCATGAAAGGAGATTTCAGTCATCTCATCACTTGGTTCATCTTCAATAGTTCCGCCAACAGCATCATTTTATGATTCATCTTTTGCCATTTCCTTCAATGTTAAGGTGGTAGATTTACATTGATGACTTGGGGAAAATTTTTCATTGCACCTGAAACAAAGTCCTTTAGCAATACGTTGTTGTCTCTCTTGGTCCCAAGGTTCAGAGGTTAAATTTCGGTTAGAAGAATTAGGCTGAGATAGATGTTGGGTGAACTGGTTATTGGGTTGGGTGTTTTCACGTGAGGCATTGGCTGAAAATGCAGTAGGTTTAGAGGTATTGGACCAAGTAGTAGATTTGGGGCCACGATTTAAAGAGACTTTTTGTTCATACTCTAATGCTAGGCTTATAGCCTTGTACACAGTCCTGGGCTTATGGACTCGTACATCAGCTTTTAAATCCTCTCTAAGCCCATTCAAGAAGACCCCCAATAGACAATGCTCTGGCCAATTCTTAACCTTGGCTGCACGTTTAGCAAAATTCTGATGATATTCAAGGACAATTCCAGTCTGTTTAACTACACAGAGGTACTCATCAGGATTTGAAAATTATGTTGGACCATAATTCTCCTGTAATGCCTTAACCAGCTCCTCCCAATACAGAAGAGTACACTCACTATTCATCCATGCAAACAGATCCAAGGCGTCACCCTCTAGATACATGGCAGCAATATCAACTTTGAGTTTCTCCGGAGTTTGATAATTCTGAAAATATTTTTCAGCCTTAAGAATCCAACCTCGAGGATCTCCTTCTTCAAAACGAGGAAATTCCATTTTAGTGTAGGGTCTCCGAAAAGGATTCTTGAGCCACCAAGGTAATTCAGCATCATCATTAATGTCCTTTGCCCAGGAAGGCTAGGCCATACCCTGCAATCCAATTGGAAATTTAGGAGTCTTGTGCTTCTGGTCAATAGCAACTGCTGGTGGTGTTGTTTGGTTTTTTAGGACAGCGTCCATGGCTTCCATTCATGAGGTTAGATATGACAGTTGTTGGAAGATGGCATTCTCAATAGAGGCGGGGTTGCTGGTAGGCGTGGTGATGGGTGGATGACTGGTTTGAGGGGAAGGCTGCGTGGGTTGAGAGGGATTAGTGGAGGAAGAGGAGCGGGTAGTGACCATGGCTGGATCAAAATGGCTCTGATACCAAAATGGTATGAACCACTGAATTGCTTTTTTAGATAAGGATTACATTGAAAAATAAGATAAAAAGTGAGAGCCAGAATCTGAAAACTCTCAAGTCCTATATGGAGGGGACAAATCTCCAGAAGAATTTACTGAAATTTTTCTCTGCCCAAATGAAAGCATAGATACATGTATATATACTCCTTAGACAGAAACTAACCTTAAAAACTGACAATATAACTGCCCTACTACTACTGCTATTAACATATTAATTGACACCACTACTACCACTACTGCCATAATATCATAACTGACAGAAATAAAAAACTGACACTGACAGAAAAAAACTGACACAACGATAACTGAAAGAATTACAGTAGCTATTCCCCTTCAGCTTTTCCTCTTAGGCTCCTGTATTTTCTTCGAAAATAAGTCCTTAATGGAGCTGCTGTATCAGTATATGGAACCAATAACTAATAATAATGGACAGAATGCTATTTGGCTGACACCTCATGTGATGCTATAAACAGATCTCTATGATCAAATCTTGCAAATTATGTACATAGAAAACAAAATTCATGATTAACCTGTTATTAAAAGACAAGGTGGCAAATGCAGATGTACAACCTCAGAGGCAGGGTATAGAGAAGTATATAAACTAAACCACGCATTCACATGTGCAACAAGAAGCACAAAGGGCAATAAAAGTGCATTAGGTCATAGTCTCAGTGGTAATAGAAGCCCTAATTTCAGCCACAACAATTGAGTAACAAGCATTTCACTGAATTCGTTCAGAGACTCAACATTCTCAATAGAAAAAGAACTCACAACAACATCAGATCCCCTGCTGTGCTGCACAGCAGGGGTGCTGTTTTGTGTTTCGACCCCCATCTAGGGGACTCCCTTATTTTTATTTTTTTTAAATCTCTCTTCCTCTCTGCTGGCAGTGCACAGCAGAGTATGCTCCTTCACAACAACAGTGATGACAACCACAATGCTTATATTTTCTCAAAGTAATGTATAACTGCGTTCCAAAACCCTGTTTTGAGGGGAGCTCCATTTTTTAAAGCATTACTAAAATGCAATGTGATTTACCAATTTCATTTCCCAGAATACATAAATGATAAGATTCTTACGTAAATGCAAGAAATTTGCTGTCAGGATTGTCCCAATTGTCTTCATGCCATGTTATATCATTCTGCATAAATTATAATTGGTCCATGAGAAGAAATGGCGGTAGTATTTGCATCAACATTTGGGGTTACTCTACTAAAATGTAAAGCAAAAGATTACCTTGCCAAGAAAATTTTCATGACTGAATACATTATGCGCATGCCGGAATTTTATAACATTTGAGAAAAACCTGAAGTGGTCACTCTTCTGTGCTCCCAACTATTGAGCATACAGATAATGCTATTAAAAAACATCTCAGGAAAGCTGTCAACAAGAAAGTTTACATGTTATAGCCTTACCTGTCCCCAAAGGAAATGGTTAATGGCAGTATCATGCCCATATGTATTGTTATTTCCATAGCGAGTATGGCCATACTCATCTCCCATTAGCATCATTGGTGTGCCCTGGTCATTTATTACAAAAAATTAAATTACTGTTCTTGTTTGACCAGCAACATAATGTGTACAGATGAAATCATGCAGCAGCATATTTTATATTCTTTAATGAAAAGAAAGTAGTTTAAAAGCTATATAGTATAACAAAATAAACTTCATATATACCACAAGTAAAAAATATGCATAGTCAACTGGCTGAAATTCAATGCATGGAAATTCAATTTAGCAAATAGCAAATCAGTTGAGTAGAAGATTCCAAAAATATTTATGTTCACCAAACAAAATATTGCAAGCATGCAACAATGCCTATCAAATATGTACCTGAGATATCATTAATGCCAAATGGAAGTTTTTCATTTGTCGTGACCGTAAAGCCCTTATAGTAGCATCATCAGTTTCCCCTGTCACATAAAATAAGATAACATAAAATAGTTCTTAGTAAAAGATAGACTCAGTTCTTTGACTGACATCATTACAACCCTTGGTGAAGGTTACCGTAGTACTATTTGAAGGCTGTCACTATCATGAACTTCTAGACTAGGGTTCAGGTTAAAAGGTCCACAATGCCAAGCAGCCAATGCCTAGAAAAGAGGCGCAGGTGACCGACATTTCAGACTTTTCTCTCATTCCCTTAAATATTTCCCCACCCAGAAAAAGATATATTATTGTGACTAACAACATATTAGCTCCAGCAGTGGCTAGCAATGGCTCTAACATGGTTGCTTCTAAAGGTTATCAATGGTGCAGAGATAATGTTCAGTGATGCTGACATATAAAGCTTGCGATTGCATGGTTGGAGGAGAGTGAATTTCTATCATAAGCAATATCTGTGCACTTTCCTCTGACATTCAGACACAAGAGCTTTGAAAGATATTTACACATTGCTGAGTGTTATGGAACAAATTGAGTATCTAAAAAAGCACTAGGTCAATCTAAACAAAGCATAAGATAACTCAGCGGCAGATAAAGCCTTAAAATTTGGACACTACCTTCGAAACCACAATTCCAGCTAAAATTATCATTGCTCCCATCATTTCCACCTTCCCCATTGGCTTCATTGTGCTACAAAACAATCAAGTCAAGGGAGATATTAGGTTCTGGTGATCAATTTAAAAACTGGAAAGCAGAATTAGGTACCTTGAAATTGTATGAAACAAGATCACGTAAGGTGAACCCATCATGAGCAATAACGAAGTTAATACTATGATAAGGCTTGCGTTTATTCACCTGTAAAATAAATGAAGATTGAAGACAACAAGCCTGTTACAACGGAATTATTTCTCTAGATATCAGAACACAGCAATAATAGAAAGTTGGAAAGTGAACTTCAGCTATAATTAATTTTAAATCCGTGAGTTCAATACACCAATGTAGGTGGTAGGAATTACATGATACATGTCTACCACTTAAATAGTGGTATGCAGAGGAATGTGAAAACTATTTCATTCAGCAACAGAGTATTACAATTGATAGCTCTGACATTTAAATAGTTATTCAGTAGGTGGTTAAGTTTTTATACTGACTTAACAGCCTCCAGTAACTAATTTTCCAACCACTAACTGCTCTAATCGTAACAACAACCCCCCCCCCCCCTCTCTCTTCTTCTGAAAATGATCCATGTCCCCAAGGATTAGGAGCTGTAGTGTCAAACTCAGGAAACTGATGTTTGATAGCCGCCAGAGGTTCCCATCTAGCATTCTCAGGACTTGCATGCTTCCTGAACCAAAACTTGAGTCATAGGCAAATTTCCTTTCTTCACTGCCCTCCTGGATAACATCAATATCTGGTAAAACAGTAGTGATTTTGTCCTGCTTCCCATGCTGTTTTTTCAACAAAGATACATAAAATACATGATGCAATCTGCAATCATCCGGCAGGGACAATCTGTAAGCAACTTTTCCCACTTGTTCTACCACCTGGAAGGGCCCAAAGTAGCGAGCTGAGTTTATGAAGAGAACTGTTATTTAATGTATTCCTCCTAAAAGGATGTGGTTTCAAATAAACCCAGTCTCTAAATGCAAATGTAAATTCTTGATTTGATCTACCCTTATTAGCTTGCTACACCATACGATTCTTTTCTTTGCTTTTGCCAAATTCTCACAAAGAGTGTTAATGACAGCCTCTCTCTCCCTTTCAATTCAACATCTACAAATTAGTTTTGAGAGTCACCAGCCATATAACACATGTGCAAAGGAGGTGGAACTCCATACATAGCCTCATATGGTGTCATACCAATTACAGAGTGAAGAGACGTGTTGTACCACAGCTCAGCCATAGGAAGCCACCTCACCCATTGCTTGGGATGATCTCCAGTCATGCAACGCAAATAACATTTCAAGAATCGATTCAAAACTTCTATTTGTCCATCAGTTTGCGAGTAGTAAGTAGAAGAGTAGTGCAATTTCACCTGTTGATGTTCGAATAACTCCTTCCAAAATATTCTGCAAAAGATAGGATTTCTATCTGTCACCATTGACTGTGGAATTCCATGTAGTTTCACCACATTATGGAAAACTAACTTTGCAACATCTATGGCCATGTATGGATGTTGTAGAGCAATAAAATGAGCTGCATTGGTGAAACAGTCTATTACAACCAAGATAACAAATTTATCTTAGGATTTTGGTAAACCAACAATAAAATCCATTACAAGATCACACCATAATTGGTAATGGCTGTAATAAATGAGGCAATGCTACATTCTCATTCTTGAAATGCCGACAAATGTCACACTTACGCACAAAATTTCTAACATGCTTCTCCATAGCTTTCCAATAAAAGACTGATGACAGTCTTTTATAAGTAGATGCCACCCCTGAATGTCCTCCATAGGGGCTGTTATGAAAACTTTGGAGGAGATCCCTTAGCAATTGCCAATCATCACCCACCACTACTTTGCCAATCCTTTTTAAGGTTTGTTGATCCCATGTAAATTTGCATAGTAGGATCATTTTGTAGCCTTTCTATCATACTTCTCTTATGCAAACTAGGGAAAATGGAAGTGTCTACCAAACAAGTAGCTTCATGATTGTGCTCACGCCTAGACAAAGAATCTGCTACTACATTCTCTTTCCCTTTCCTATATTCAATAGTGTAATCCAAATCCCACAACTTGTATACTCATCGGTGTTGCTCAGGTGAACTCATTTTTTGATTCAACAAGTACTTAAGGGTTGGATGATCAATTCTAATGACGAAATGGTGTCCTTGAATGTGCTGCTTCCATTACTGCATTGCAAAAATAATGGCTATCAATTCACTTTCATAGGCAGACCAATTCCTCTTCCTCGGACTAAGTGCTTTGCTAGCAAAAGCAATGGGGTGACCATTTTGTGAAACAGCCCAAATGCCCTCCTTAGAAGCATCAGTCTCTATAATGAATGGAAGAGAAAAATAAGGTAATGCTAGTATGGGGTAATTTCCTTTCTGCTTCTGCAATCTGAACAAACTCCTGCCCTTTCTTCAATAATGCTGTCAAAGGTTTGCAAAGAGAACCATAACCTCTAACAAACCTACTATAATAGTCAATGAGTCCTAAAAAACCCCTCAATGCTTTAATATTTTTAGGGATAGGCCATGAAAGCATAGCTGTGTTTTTCCTTGAATATGCCTCAACTCCCTTTTCTAAAATTACATGTCCCAGGAAGTCATTGTCTTGCACCAACCTCATACTTACTGTTTTTTGCGAAAAGAGTATTTTGTTTGAGGATCAATAAAGCTTCCCTTAAATGCACTAAATGGTCCCTCCATGTTTTACTGTAGACCAAAATGTCATTAGAAAAAAAAAAAAACTAGAATACTTTTACGAAGGTAATTCCTAGACACTGAGTTCATCAATCGTTGGAAAGTAGCTAATGCATTGGTAAGCCCAAATGGCATCACAAAAAACTCATACAACCTTCATGAGTACGAAAAGCTGTTTTACGCACATCTATAGGATACATAAGAATTTGGTGATACCTAACTCTGAGGTCAAGCTTGAGGAAGTAGCTTGCACCGTACAACTCATCTAATAATTCTTCAATTACTGGAATAGGAAACTTGGTCTTCATGGTTTGATTATTCAATTATTGATAATCGATGCAAAACCTCAAAGTCCTATCTTTTTTCCTCACTAAAACCGTTGGAGCTGCAAACGAACTAAAGCTCAGTTGTATAATACCATTATGTAACATTTCCTCCACCAGATCCTTTATAGCTGATTTTTGAGCAGGCCCATATCTGTAAGGCTGAAGAGTAATAGGCTTATCTTCCTTCAGCAGAATGGAATGATAAAAAACACAAGGAGGTAGTGATTTGGGCACCTAAAAAACATCCTCAAATTCAGCCAATAAATCTTGCTTTTCTTTTTGCTGTATATCAGTTAATTGCATCAATTTCCCTTCCTCCGTATTCAGCTGAACAACAAAAAGACCAGCTGAGTTTAATAACATCTTCTCACCCTTCAATTTATCATTCAACAATGTACTACAATTAGACAATCCTGATATATTGTAAGATTATCCCCTAATGCAAAAGACATTTGATAATATTGAAAATCAAATTGAATTTTGGCCTAATGTAGGGAGTTACTGAACTCCCAAAATTGCATCATATCCCCCTTGATTCATCACGTAAAAATCAGCTCTGAAATTACCCCTTGCATACTCCACTCTAAATCTTTACAAATGCTTCCCACTTTAATCTCGCCTCCCCAACTACAGCCACATGAATAGCAGGTGTCTAGCTCAACTTCAACCTTAACTTCTTCACCAATGCTGAGTAAATGAAGTTATAGGTATTGCCTGTATCCACCAGAATGGTAATAGGCTCTTCCTTGATAAACCCTTGCACCCTTAAAGTTTTAAAGTTATCTAATCCATGAATAGCATGAATGGATGAGGTAGGTATGCTGTCATAATTACTGATCTTCCCTTCCCCTACAATCTCTTTTGAATTGTCTTCCTCCTCATCTTTATCTTCTATTTCAACATGTATCATAAAAGATTCAGTTGGTTTACATTTGTGATCAGCTATGTATTTTTCTTTACACTAGTAAAAAAGACCCTTTTGCCTCTTCTCATACATCTCCCTTTTAGTTAATTATTTAATAGGCCTTTCAGTTAACCTAGCAAACTTTTCCATTGCTACACCTTTAACCATTGAGTCATCTTGCTTGTTGATAGTAGACATCACAGAAGAGTCAAAAGATGGTCTAAAAGTATAAAAATATGGTTTTTTTTGTTCCTGTTATTAAAAGCCATAATTGCATCCTCATGAAGCCGTGCTAAGTACATAGCATTTACTAAAGTCGATGGCAAAATCATATGTACAAAAGACTAAATCTCAGGTTTAAACCCCCCCCCCCCCCCTTTTTTTTTTCTTCTTTAAAAAATCAGATTGATTTGCATTTTCTCAGGCAACACAACTTCTGCTAAAAGATCTTCAAACTTTTCTTGATACTCAAGAACAGTTCTCAGCTATTTTAATTTCTTCAATTTAGCTAATGGATCTGCTTTCTTTATATCTCTGAAACGAACAACAATGGAAGTCAAGTAATCAATCCAAGAAACAACCCCCAAGTGCCTTGTTGCCATGAATGTTTGTTGCCATTGAAGAGTGCGTCCCTCCAAATGTAAGCTGATCATGTGTATCCTTTGCTCCACCGGTGTACCATCTACTTTAAAGAATTGTTTACAAGACCATCCTTTGAAGTCACTTCTGTCAAACTTCAAAAAATCTATCCAAGAGAATTTTGTCAGAAATGTGTAGCTGGCACTCTGGTTTAGCTGGAATGACCCAAACTGAGGTTGATTGATAACACCTTGCCCTCCACTGGACGTCAAAGCTCCGTTCCTGTCGCCCCTGACTATCGTTGTAACTAGTGTCAACTTCGTCTCCAAGTCTGCTACCAATCCTTCTAGCTTCAAGAGAGAACCACAAATCTTGCTAACTTCAGCAAGATTCTGACTCAACTCCTGCAACAGCTGCTCGCATGTCTCTTGTCATTTTGAAGATCACGAGGCTCTGATACCAAATTTTGTATGCAGAGGAATGTGAAAACTATTTCATTTAACAACAGAGTATTTCAATAGATAGCTCTAACATTTAAAGAGCTATTCAGTAGCTGGTTAAGTCATTATACTGACTTAACAGCCTCCAGTAACTAATTTTCCAACTACTAATTGTTCTAATCCTAACAAATAGAAAGAAGGTTAATTGTAAAGCAACGGGAAGTGATGAAGAGATGAGTCAAAAAAATATATATAGATCATGTTATTGCCATGAACCAGAACAAAGATGTCATAACTAGATCCACAACTGAACCAATAAATTGAGAGAATCAGAGTCTACATCTAACGAAATAATAATTATTTTTCAAAATCAACGATAAGCTTTCAGATGTTCAAGCAAGGGGAATTTTGATGGTATTATGACAACTATTAGTCTTCAGATTTCAGTAATACAATTAACTGCAAGCACTAAACCTGGCCAAGATAGTTTTGCAGAAAAAAAATGATCTTGTCTCAACATCTAGAAAAGAACCTAATCCAGATTATACCGCACAACAAGTTCCAGTAAAAAGCTGTCCCTGAACGGATTATCAAACATTTAGAGTAGTTTTTTTTCTTTTGGTTACTGGTTTGAGAGGAATGTCCTCCATTGATGTATTGATTTCCCTTCCCATTAATAAATTCTTTTTCTATTAAAAAACATATATTTGTGGTAGATATGCAGGTTAATATACTGTAACTTGAGAATCTTGTAAACTAGTTCTATCTAGTATTCTAGCCCAGAAAGATCAACATCAAAACAGTCGTATCCAGGTTCCAGGAAAAAAATAAAGGGATCAAACCAAAAGAAATAACATGCATAAAGTGCTATAGATAATGATGCTCACTCTGTAAAGGTCAGAAGATCCAGCAACACGAGTTGCAAAGCTCCCCTTCATACCTGAGTCACCCTAGATTATGTTTTGGAAAAAAAAAACACTCAAGTCAGGAATAGAAGATACAAGTCATGTATTCTGCTCTGTGCATTGTATCCAAAGGAAATCACAATATCCAATACGGTAACCCTATGGATGTGACAGCAAGTCAGAGACGTATCAAAAGCATCATAAAATAATGTTCAATCATAGCTTATTTGTTTTCCTTTTACTACCCTACAATCTACCCTTTGCAAATAATGATGGTTAAGCGACAGAAACAAAGGTCGGTACTTGTGACAGATATAGATCAATTCAAATTAGTTAAGTGCTTCCTTATAGGATTACCTTGATAAATCTTCGCAAGTCATCACGATATTTCCCATTCCATTCAGCCCACCTTTAGCAAAGAAAAATATCAAGCAACAGAGCAAACATGTAATCCATATAAAACATCAATAAACTTTTTCTTCGAATGACTCAATTCCAGAAAATGTATGAGAACCACCTCAGAATGATGTTATTCATTCTACTTTCCATTTTAAAAAGAACCATCGATGCAGTTTAGAAGGAGACATGGAGGTTTATTTATGGGCACAAATGCAGATCACCTGATGTTTGAGTGACCATTTCATTCTGAAAAGCTCAAGTTCCACAAATCTGTGTTCATGAATTCAATGGTACAGCTCAAATCACTCAGTAACATTTATAAAAGTCTTTCATGTCCAGAAACTTGCGCTTTTTCATACTTATTCACTTTCAAAATTGATCGTGAAGAACATCCATAAAGGGGAAAAAAAAAATGAAATATCAATGATACTAAGCCACCGTAATCAAGAATGAGACTATCAAATTGTACGGATAATCAAAATCAAAGAGAGATTGAACCATGTATAAATTTAAGTTTATTCCCAACAAGAACAATTCTTCATTGGCTTCAAAATTATAGTTATAATAATCAAATTAGTCACATAAGCATAAACAAAAGAATGATCAAGGAACTACCGGTCCCAATTTGGGAAACTTCCAACGAGATAGAGACCACCACAGTCCCAGGGCTCCGCAATAATCTTACATCTTGATAAAATTGCATCTTTGGCAATTGCCTGGACAAGTAAATGGGGATCATGTTAATCTTCTTAACAATTAAATTTATATTCCCAAGATGTCTAACAACTCAAAAATGTTTAATTATGTCTCCAATTCCTTTTTCTAATTCCTGTTTTTAGGTAAGCTTGAAGATACCGTAAGGTTGCATGCAGTAGCATACATTTTGCGCACACATGTGAGCCAAGACATTCTAGTGATTGCAGGGAATAAATCAATAAAAAGAGGCAGCAAAATTTTTACAATTATGTCAGTGGATGGCGAAAATTTCCACTGAAAGAAATTAAATGAGTATTCACAATTTTCTCACTGCAGGGAAGAATTACTTAATCACTGTCATCAAATCTCCACATATAGTGCTAAACAAAATGCCACCTCTGAAAATTATTCTTAGCAAAACATACTGTGCATATTAATTATTTACCCGAATAAGTGGGGGAGCCTTGAGGGGGGAACCATCAGTTCCTCGACAAAGGACGCTTGCAAGGTCAAATCGAAACCCATCTACATGATATTCAGTGACCCTGCAATAATATGAAATGACAGTAATTAAAGAGCACAGTTAGCTTGATGTGAATTAGCTACTCAATGCTAAAACAGAATAAAATTAACGCATAAAGTGCAAAATAGCATAGTGCTCCCATAGAATTTAGAATTTCTCATGAAACCCAAGGTTATCATGGAATTGTCAGTACTTCCTGTCACAAAAGGTTATTCATTTCACTTCAAATAACTTACAGCATCAAAGCTAAACTGTCAAACATGACTGGGTCCTCAAGGATTATTATGAAAGTTACCACATCAAAACAAAATGGTCTACATTGCAGACTGGGTTGGCAATAGCTTTTTAAAAAAGGTGGTGGATACAGATAATTTTAAGCTTTATGAGTATCTTAAAGTTGAACAGACGAGAATATTATAAATCTAAATTACCAAGTCTGTAATATGATAACAAGAAGAACCTGGAATTATAAGAATTTTATGAGATAAATCAAGTATATGTCATTGGCAATCATATTGATAATGGTTTCATTGCAAGTAGTTCATACCAGTGTCTTAGGCTGTCAAGAATGAGTTCCATGACTACAGGATGATTACAGTTCAATGAATTTCCTGAGGATAAACAATCACTTCAACTATTGATATCAGTACACTCAATCTTTGTTATATCATATAAAGTGCCTATAATATTCTGAACATTGCATAAAGAAAGACCTGCATATTACTTGTCCTCTATATGGCAGAATGTGCCGCTTTACTTAATAAAGCTGGCTAATGTGTTTTGTTAAAATTACAAATTAGGTGGTTTGCAAGAACTTCATAAACTTTGAACTATATTTTTGTTGCAAATGTAGAATTCCATCAAAGACATACTGCTTATGTTCATATGTTTGTGAGAATAGGTTTAAGTAAGAATATATCCTTTGTGAACATCAAAGAAAGTAGTAGTCCTATTTGATTGGCATCGTCATATCATGGTGCATTTTGCATTTGTTTCTACCAATCTAGCAGGGTTTCCTTTATACTGTTATAATATTTTTGTGCCTTGTTAGGACCCAATTACAACGTATGGGAGTTGATTCCCACATCAGAACTATAGGATTCTGATATGGGATTTATGATATATAGACTTTAGGCTCTCCAACTTCATAAGCTAGCTTTTGAGGTGTGATTTTCCAAAGTTTCCTATCATGCCTACTTCATGATCTTTCATTTGTTACTTGTGAATGTTATAGTTATGCCATGTTATACCAATGTTAACTATTATCTTTGCACATGCTATGGTTTGAGTTCATGGTTGGCTGACTAAGAACTTCAAAATGGTGAAATAAATTGTAAATTAATTAGAAAAAAGGTGCAAAAATAGAATCTTCAATGGTGAATTACCACAGCCAGAGAAGTTCAGCAATTGTCCATCATTGTCCAGCATGTAATAAACCTGTAAATGCATTTGTTGATATGTCAAAAAAAATAAAAATGAAGACAGTTCAAATTGAGGAAGAGCAAATCCTTGTCAATGATCTATACAATTAAGACAATCAAAGACTAATAAACTCTCCTTGAGGGACAATTTCTTGGGGAAGAAACTGACATGTAAACTACATTATTGACAAGTCCCTAATTGTGCTATATTAGAATATTTTTACTAGGGACTTATCATCCTTTTTGAATAAACTCTTTGGAATTTGAGACCAATTGATATGAGTTTTATATATTTTATGTGGTGTATCATTTGGTTACCTCCTTGTAGTAAGTTTAAGTGATTTTGTATTGTTTTGGTAAAGATTTCAGACAAATTACTTGGATTTAAGGAATGTGAGAATTTGGAGTAAGAAATAAGAGATTTAAGATCGTATTGGATGGCTTCTCAAACATTAAAAAGGGTTAGGAAAATTATTAGAGCACATGGAAGTTTCAAAGTCGGAAGAATCTGCAGAAAAAATGAATAAGAGACATAACCCGTTTTCTTTGGTGCTTGCATGTTGTCCCTAAATGCCTAGATGTCCAAATTTCTGAAATTGCGAATTTTTAAATTTAAGAGGATATAAAACAGGGCTTTTGCTATATTTAGAAAAAGGAGGCTGGAAGTAAAGACTGTTGTTCAACTTTTTATCCACATGTTAATGGAGATCATTTCATTTCTTTTGTAATTATATGTTGATTAATGAATGTATGAATTGTTGCGTGATATAAGGCGTCTAGTTCACTAAGGAAAATCTCCCTTGATTTTTTCTAGTCACATTTATTTCCTTCTTTCCCGTTTACAGATTTAATTGTGATTTATTTCCCTTTTTGTTTTGTTGCCTTTTTTAGTCGTACAATAAGGTGTTTTTTTACTTTTCTATTGTGGGCATGCATTATTGGGCCTATTTAGCCTAGGGTTTCAATTTTAAGACCTATATATGTATATGCTTTTCTTGGAATAAAACTTTGAAAGTAGTAGTAACTTTTTCTGCACTACAATTCATCATGGTATCATAGCTCACTTAACCAGTACTGGCAAACTCTAAAAATTCAGTTTGGCACCATGCAAGCCTACCAAACAATTGCTGTGTCATAGCAAGCAAACCCTTATCATAACTCTAATACTACAAGTTTTGGATCTGTGCACATGTTTACTAATCAAACTTCACACCCGAAGTAAGTGGTTAGTACTGGAATTATGGCAAAAAAAAGGTAATTCTTCCTTGAATCTTTCTAAAAAACCCAATACTTGGATTGTTGACTCCAGGGCTATAAATCATAGGATTGCTTAAATATGTGGTATGGGTGTTGCCAAGATTTCAAACCACTTGGTGCTTAAAGATGTTCTATTAGTTCCAAATTTAGAATGCAACCTATTATCCGTTAGTAAACTTATGAAGGATATTAAGTGCACAACTCACTTTAATTCTCATAGTTGTTATTTTCAGGATTTGGAGTCAGGGAAGAGGATTGGCAGTGCTAAAGAAAGTGTTGCACTCTATTGGCTTGGTGGCCCACATATTGCTTTGTCATCTTTTATGATTTCTTATTTTGAAGATAATGTATTGCTATGGCATTATAGGCTAGGACACCCAAACTTCATCTACATGAAAAAGATGTACCCTCACTTAATCAATAAAGATCCATCTTTCTTCTAATGTGAAGTGTGTCAATTGTCTAAACATACCCATTCATTTTATTCCCTGAAGCCTCATCACCCTTCCAATCCTCTCTCTTGCTCATATTGATGTATGAGGTCCAAATAAAGTAAAAAATATCAATGATGAAAGGTGGTTTGTAACCTTTATTGATGACCATATTAGGTTAACATGGGTCTCCTACTTCACAAGAAATCTAAAGTTAATACTGTTTTTTAGACCTTCATAAACTTGTTCAAACCCAATTTCAAACTCGTTAAGATTTTAAGGACCGATAACGGTAGAAAGTTTTTCATTTCCTCATTTTCTTCTTTCCTTACTCACCATGGGATAATCCAACAAAGTTCTTGTGTCAATAATCCCTAACAACATGGGGTTGTTGAAAGAAAGAACTGACATATCTTAGAAGTTGCTAGATCCCTCTTGTGTGCTTCTAATACCCCAACCAACTATTGGTGACAAGCGGTTTTGACAACTACCTGTTTAATCAACAAAATGCCTTCAAGGATTTTAAAATTAGCCTCCCCACGCCAAAAACTCCTTAAGACATACCTAAACCATCACTCAATATCCTCACTTGATCCTAAAGTCCTTGGTTGCATTACTTTTGTTCATAATGACCAATGGGGGGAAACTTGAACCTTGCTCCTACAAATGTATCTTAATTGGCTATTCTTCATCAAAAAGAGGTTACAAATGCTACTTTCTTGCCACCAAGAAAGTTTACACCACCATGGGTGTCACATTTTTTGAAAATGATGGATCTGAGTAGGTTGGGTATTAGCCCATATAAGGAGAGAGAGAGAGAGGCAAAATAACAGAATGGATGCTGAGCTGGGGAGGTTCTAACTAACTAGGACAAGTGGATTGGGGAGGTGAGAAAAGCATGTGGGCTGTGAGTTGTTATATAGGAGCTCTAGCTCAATGGAGGAGGCACCCAAGATTCGGCATAGGCTTCGGAGAGTCTCTAGTCTCTCGAATACTAGGGAACCATTTTACTTTTCTGTTATTTTCTTCTTTAGCTATTCTACTTCTATTTTTCTGCTATTCCTAGTGAATTTGTATTTCTGTTTGGCAATTATCTAGTAATATGGCTCTATCAGTTGCTTATTTAAGTGTTTAGTCTACTGGTTTCCATCAGAAAATCAACCCTTTTATCCCAAAACATTCATTTAGGGGGAGAATCTTAACAATCCACAAGAATGGAAGTTTAAGGATGAGCTTGAACCACAAAGTATAATTGTTTATTATGTTCCCAACCTATTTGATCCTAGTCTATCCAATCATAACACACTGATCAATCATCCTCCTGAAACTAGCCCAAATTCCATACAATCAAAAGATATTAATGTCTACACCAACAAGAATAAAAATAAAGTAACAGAACAACATGTGAAACCTCACAGAACAACAAAGGACTCATATCTTGAGCTCAGTTAGTCCACTAACCATACTCCAAGTCTAGGATCTCCAGTTGATTTGGACATACCCAATGGATTGAAGAAAGGGGTAAGAAGTTCCACAAAATACCCTATCAATAACTTTATGGCTTATGACAAGTTGTCTCCAAAGATGCAGGCCTTTATGCATAATGTTACTAATGAGAAACTCCTAAATAATGCTTATGAGGCACCCAAGAAGCAAGAGTGGCATGACGCAATAGAAGAAGAATTAAATGCCTTTAAAAGAAATCAAACTTCGGAGATTGTTGACCTCCCGCCGAGAAAGAAGAAAATAGGCTACAAGTGGATATTCACTGTGAAATAAAATCCAAATGGGAGTGTTAATCATCATAAAGCAAGATTTGTTACAAGAGGATTCACTCAACCTTAGGGATTGATTACTAGTAGACATTTGTTCCAGTAGCCAAGTTCAACACTATCAAAGTGTTGCTCTTTCTAGCTGTAAATCTAGATTGGCCACTCCACCAATTAGATGTAAAGGATGCATTCTTGAATGGTGACCTTGATGAGGAAGTATACATGGAGATACCCTAAAGATTAGAGTATAAGGGCAATTTCAACAAAGTGTGCAAACTTCAAAAATCTCTACAAGGGTTCAAGTAATCATCGAGAGCTTGGTATGAAAGATTCACTACTGTTGTAAAGAATTTGGGTTATACTTGGTGAAAGACTAATCACACATTATTTGTTATTTCTAGTCCTAGCAAAAAATTGGCAATCCTCATTGTCTATGTTGATGATATTATAGTTACTAATGATTATGAGGATGCTATAGACAGGTTAATGAAATCTCTTGCTAGAGAGTTTGAAGTGAAAAGTCAGGGTAGTTTGAGATATTTCTTCGGAATGGCAGTTGCAAGGAACAATTATAGTATTTCTATCTCCCAAACGAAACATACTTTGGACCTTCTGGAGGAGGCATGAATGCTAGGGTGCAAACCAGTAGATATTCCCATGGAATCTAATTACAAATTGGGTCTCAAGCAAAATAGTCCACCAGCTGACATTGGAAGATACTAGAGACTTGTTGGTAAACTTATCTATTTAGCCCACACTCACCCTCACATTAGCTTTCCTGTAAGTGTCGTAAGCCAATTTATGAATAAGCCAAATGAAGAGCTCATGGAGGCTGTGTATCAGATTTTGAGATAACTTAAGATGTCCCTTAAAAAAGGGTTGTATTACAAAAAGAATCCTCATAGGGGTATTGAAGTTTTTTGTGATAGAGAATGGGCTGGGCCAATAATTGATAGAACATCCACTTTGGGATATTGCATGTTCTTATGGGGTAACCTAGTCACCTAGAGAAGTAAGAAACAACCAATTGTTGCTAGGAGTAGTGCTGTAGCCAAATTTCGTGCTTTAGCACATGGAATTTGTGAGGGAACTTGGCTGGTGAGGTTAATGGATGAACTACACTTGAGTGCTGATATGCTTATGAAAGTATTTTGTGATAATATAGCCACTATAGGAATCGTGAAGAATCCAATCCATCATGATAGAACAAAGCATGTGGAGATTGACTGTTATTTTATTAGAGAGAGAATTGAATCGAGGTTAATAAAGTTGAATCATCTGTCCTCTAATGCCCAAATTGCTGATGTGCTTACTAAAGCTATTCGGGGAATTAAGTTTGAAGAGCTAAGCTCAAAGCTGAGGAAGATCAATATCTACTCCCCAGCTAGAAGGGGGTGTTGTTGCGTGATACAAGGCATCTAGTTGACTTGGGAAAGTCTACCTTGATTTTCTCCAGTCACATTTATTTCCTTTTTTCCCGTTTATTGATTTAATTGTAATTAATTTCCTTTTCTATTTCATTGCCTTTTTCAGTCACACAGTAAGATTGTTTTTTCTTGTTGTGAGCCTGCATTATTAAGTCTATTTAACCTAGAATTTCAGTTTTAAGACCTATACATGTATCTACTTTTTGCAATAAACTCAGAAAGACAGAAAATACTAACAGCTTTTTCCGCATTACAATTTATCAGTATGTTACTTCTTGATTTGGGCTTTTATATAGTTTAGTTAATTGAGATGATTGTAAGCAGATTGCATGATTTGTATTGTTAGCTTTCTTATTCATCTTTTATCATGGAATTACATGCCCACAATGTGTTTGATGAAATGTTTCATGGAGAATTAGGTTTAATTTGCCTTAAATGACTGGATTTGACTTTTAAAGTAAATTTGTACTTTCATTTTTAAGGTCCTTTTAGAAAATTTAATGCAGCTTAGGATTAATTTTTCTTAAATGATTGGATATTACTTTCAAGGGACACTAATGGTTAACATGGTACAATTTTACCTAAGTAATTAGATTCAACTTTTAAGTAAGTTGTGTTTGATAAATTAGCTCTTAATTTTAATGCATTCCAGGAAAAATTTCATTTAACTGATTGGATTTGACTTTTAAGTACAAAATTCAGGTTTATCTTTTCAGTAAGTTAATTCACCCAGAAGTAGAATGGAACTATGTTGGTGCAAAGTTAGTAATAAACATAATAACTTAATTTACCCTCACTTTAACTCTTATTTAGCTTAATCTAGAATGATGTCTGGAGTCTTTTTCCTTTTTATTTAGGGCCCTTAAAAGTCTTAGTGTAGCTTGTTGTTCAGTGTATGTTTTATTATATTTGCATTGATTCCTAGTGACTGTATTTATCTGGGCCACTAGTGTAGTAAATAATTACGCTAACTCATATATTTGTATAAATTGCATATTTAATAACCCAAAATTTTAATCCTAGAATGATAAAGTTAACACCTTATGTTTGTGGTAATAATACCAAATTATTAAATCTTTTTACTACAAATTGACCCATATATTTGTGATTTATCATAAGCATCCCAATAGGTAGATAACATATTCAGCCAATCATAGAAATTCAAGTCAAATATCACCTTATTATCTATTCCACGAAATGAGGTAGTATAGGGGTTTGCATCATCAACTTCATTAGTATGATTGTAGACAACATCCAAAATAACCTGTGTATATTTAAATGCTGCCGTAAGAGTTATATAAGACTTCAGATGATATAAAATCAGACAAGGATACTGTTAACAGCCAAAATATAATATATGTTCCCACTCCTAACTTCAGGTTTGAATACTTAAGTTACCTCTATGCCAGCACAATGTAAAGCTTTAACCATTTGCTTGAACTCCCAGGAAGCTTTAACTGGTCCACCACCAGCACTAGCATAGCGACTCATGGGAGCAAAGAAATTTATTGTCGAATAACCCCATGTATTGATCTTGGAAAACAAGAATTAAAAGAAAAAACTGAAGTTCTGCACCTTTAACTTTACAAATACTGATGCCTGAGATTATCAAAGCCAAATACATAACAAATACACAATAAGATATGCCTTTAACTTTCCACAGGCTATGATGAAAATGCAATTAAATGACAACATTACTATAATTGAGCCTTGAGAATGAACAGCATAAATTTCTTAAACATATAAGTTGAATTGTAAGAAATGATGTATTTTGTGTGCTAAAAACATATAAATACAAAAGAAAGAGCTATTATAGGACACCTTCTAAGACACAGTAGATCATAACACTTCTCCAACTTACCAAGTGATCTCTTGGGTTTGGGCGCCTCTGGAATTCCAACTCATCAAACTCAAAGACTGGTAGCAACTCCACGGCATTGATGCCAAGCTCTAGAAGGTGTGGGATCTTTAAGTGAACAATAAAATAAAAGAACATCAGGAAAGATAAGGCAAGGCTAAATAAGTTGCAAGAATGTCATAATTAAAACAGTTATATTTTCTAAAATTCTAAGTAATAGAGTTGACAGACTTTTCAACCAGTAATGGAATAATAAAGGAAGCAGCAGTACTTTTCATTAAGACATTGATTCTGACTGTAAGATCAGAAATAGATAACTAGCAATGTAACGTCACCACCCTTTTCATCCTTAGAGCTTATACTAGACAATGATAAGGGACTAATTTTAATTATCAAATAATGAGTAGCAATACAGAATGTTTAAGTCTATATGCTGGCTGAGTAATTTTTTACCTTTTTCAAAATTGTCACCAAATACTACTGGGTAGCTCTGAGTTATCTAAAATCACATTTGCAATCATCCTTGTTCCAAGCTAAAAAAATCAATGCGGTGTAAAGGCCTCAAGAACAACTATTGAAACATTGTATACAACCTCCTACTCTATCTTACCATTATGATATCATAATTCTGTGTGTGAATTAGAAAGACATTTCAGGATTAAGGCTTTCTTTCTTTCTTATGAAAATCTTGTTACATATACAGCAAGAATACTGTCTCCTATTAACTGTCATGAACATATACACTATGTTGTGAGAATGAAGCAGTAAAGTAGTATGTAGGAGCTACTAGGTCCACAGAATTTTCATATGCCCTATCCAAAAACATATTAAATGCAAGAATATCACACTGCCATCTGAGAGAAAGAAATTCGTTACCTTCTAGTCTCATTGTATAAAAGAATTAAACAAAAGCATTTTCGTCTTCTGTACAAAGTTTAACAATGCCACTCTCATGTCTCAATCAGTAACATGTTTGATACACATATATTGTGTATGCATGGTGTAAAAATTCGGGACATTATGCAGTAGTATCACATATCAGACAGATCTTCTGTAAGCCTGTCACGCGGCTATTTGGAAAGCCTATCCTTCACATTTGAGAACTAAATATTTGTGTAATTATGATATGAAAGGCAGATTCTTACTAATTGTTTCACGCCCTTCTAACTGAAACACTTCAAAATCAAATCCATCTGATAACGGGGAGAAGAGAAGGTGCATCTTCTATTAATTTTGGCAAACACATAAATTTACCGAGGGTTTGAAACTGTTACAAAACTTCAACAGTTTAAAAACAAATTTCAAACCAATCAATCATTTAAATCCCCATCTTTGTCCATATTTACGATTATCTACAGTTGTCTATCCATATTTAGTGATTGCACTTCATCAGACCAAAAGGAAAAATCATTGAAATCCATTTGATAATATTCTAATACTAGGTTCCATTTAATCTATTCAATGATAATCAGAACTTGTTGCTATAACATTCAAGCTATTCTCAAGTTGGATATTAAAGACAAGTTCAAAGGCCACAGACTAGAATATAATTGAGATTAATTACCAAAGTTAGAAATTATTACCTTTTCAATCACACCAAGATAGCTGCCACGTATGCTCTGATCCAACTCACTAGATTCATCAATTGTAAATGCACGAACATTCATTTCATATATGACAAGATCTTTCTGCATGAGCATACAGACAGACACACAAAATAAGGAGTCACATTGTCAGCTGAACAACACAAATGAGAACTACTTGACTCCATCGGTAAAAGCATACAAAGCGAAAGTTGAATACAATAGAGATAGATTTAGCGATCACTGCACTCAAGAAACCCACTTTTGTGAAGCCTTAATCTAGGGGAAATATCATGATAATTATCACTTATGAGCAAACACAGTCATACAAGCAGGACAACTACCTCATGAATATTGGGCAGCTTGTAGTTTTCTCCCCAGTCAAAAGGCATGCTGTCAAAATCATATGTGCCAAGAAACTTAGACAACTTCATACTAGTATCCCCAAAATATCGCCGCCCCTCAATTAGCTTTGCATAAGGATCAATAAGCACAATGCTGCTGTCAAATCGATGCCCTTTCTGCCAGTCTCGAGGACCATCTATACAATACCCATAGAGAACATCGCTGCGTGGAAGATCCTATAAATCAAAATGGGAAGACATGTTAAAATGCTACTGTCCTTTGGTGTATGATCTGAGCAATACACAATTTAAATAAAATACAAGGAAAAAATGAAGAGATACACACAAATTACACACATAGAAGTAAAGGAAACAATTGTAAGAGGTAACTTAAACAGTTTGAGCTATTTTCATTCCAGATAACTTCACTGCAAGAATATAAGCATATACAAGACAACCATATATTATCAATATATCAATTTCAAAATTGTTCCAACATGGATAACTTATAGCAACATGCCAACATGGATGATTCTCATGAAAATCCAAAGATGCAAGCATAACATATGCTTAAATTACATGAAGAAGTACCAACTAACATTTTACAAACACCTTTTACCCAAAAAAAAAAATATATATATATACAAAGCCCCCTACAAGAGTTCCATAGATTCAAGATCAACTAAATTAACTGCCACCAGAACAAAAGAAAATTCTCTAAGTGCCGTACAAGACTTTTGATAGATGTTTTACTCTCTCAAGTTATCACCTCCTCCTTCATGAAAATTCTCATCCATATAGTTGATGTCTACAAGTTTCCAATAAAAATCAGATGGGCCAACAATTATATATGATATTGAAACTTTCAACCACACAGATATATAGTACAACTACATCAAATTTGAGATAATTTTTCCAATTAAATCAGAAAGTTTCAATTAAGAAAGCGCATAGCCACCATATTAAATCCAACATGAACATTCAAATCGCATGCTATGTACCTCTGTTGACCACTGTGAATACTTTTATTACAGAACAGCATACGTTAAATAAATCTCATTTATCTGTTCTATGAGACACAACAGATGCAAAACTTGGCACAGGATATAAAAAATTTATACAGACACAGTAAACATTTTTTTTGCTTTCCAATTAGGAAGGCCAGTATAACAATTGCAGGTGTTATATTAGTGAAGTTAAAACATTAATAAAAGTGCAATATCAACCAAAGACCAAGGCAAAATAACAGTGGGGCAGAATTTTTGGCAATCTAACAGCAGGGGTACCTCGACACATATGTGCCAAATGTCCCCCGTTTTGTTCAAATTGGGATCCAAAGCCAGCTCTATCATGCCACTATCCAGTGTGCCACTACTTCCCCTGAAACTTTGTACCAACAAAAAAATGAGCAAAACTAAAACAAAGCAGGCAAGTTTAGGGATATCTAAACTCAGAAATTTTTTTTTTAAAAAGGTGCAGAATCAAGAACCTAGGCTAAAGTTTTGTAGCGCAATACTCCAGGCAGCATTACAGTCAAGAAAGTATCATATGCAAGACAAGGACCATTAATGTGTGAAAACAGAAAAATTAAAGAAAACATGCAAATTACCTCTCATTTTCAGGAAGCACTAAACAAAGTGTGACAGCAGTTGCATGCTGAGAAAAAATAGAAAAATTTATCCCATTGTCAACTTCTGATACACCCAGTGGAAAAGCCTGGCCAGGGAAAATCTTCCACGATGGTCTGGTCTTTAGCACTTGGGAGGCCTCTTCCTGCAATGGCAAAAGGTAAGACATTATATGGATTACTCTTGTTACACAGCTGACTTGAAGAACAATGATAGTCTTCACAACATAAGCGCAATTTGCCATTAAACATACTAGAAAAAGAGCAAAAGATGTAGACATAAGCAAGAATATTGCAGCACAGTGCTATTTTAAAAAAACTCAAATAAATTTCTGATATGCTACCCATGATATCAAATTTATATCCCTTTAGAAAATCTATGAAAGCAAAGACATTATAAAAAAAGATATATAAAAACAAAAGATAAGTCATCAACGCGGAGAAGCTCCTGATATAAAGCATTTCAAGTTGTTTAGAAAGAAACAGCAATAGGCAAGGAGATACCGTAATTGTCAAGAGTATAAACAAAGTTAACTGGTTCAACAGGATAATACACCATCAATAAAATAAGCAGACTACACAAGCTCATGGGCTAAGAAAGACACAATAACTATCCCCAACTTTCTTCTTTATTGCAGAAATTATTTGAATGTGACCAACTAATCAACTCAGGCTGAGCGATTAAACCTCAGGAGATTACCAGAACCCTGAGCATGTCTTGAAATATAGTGATAATCTATCGCAGCATTTTCTTCTATCTTTATTTGCTTTTCCATTCATATACTCATATTAGCAAAATTCAGATTAAACTTCAAATTTAAAAATATTGACCCACGAACCCTGTCTTGTTGCTTTAATGTGAACACGCAATTATACAACATTAAGCTGCATTACATACTGCCTTTGTATATCTCCTGGCAATAATAATTTCGTTTATTATACAATCATCTATTTGTTATTATAAGGATCAATATTTCTTTTCCCAAACTTACGAAATTAGCAAGTGCCATACAACACAGACATAAATAATACAGATACCTCTAGTACACCTTCTTGGCCACGAGGACCATAAACATTAGTTGTCCCATCCTTGGCACAGTCCCTTGTCTAACCCAAGCCAAAACTTCAATCAAAATTTACAACAGTTTGGAGTGTTTTTAGTGCACTGCGATGACATACCATAGTAAGAATTATACGCCCAGTGTTTGATTTGCTTCCCGATGCTTGCTTGCTTAAGTTCAACCTGCTAAAATTAAGACGGGTGAAAATCTAATAAACAAATAAAAACATGTCTAATCTTGTAAAGTCATCAAGGAATAACACAATACTTCATAGATAAGTGGATATCACCTCCAGAATTACCGTCAAAATCATCCATATAGGAAGGGTAAGCACTTGCATTTACCAACAATTCAATCGTATTAGTATTTAAAAAAAAAAAAACACTCGTTTAAAATTCTAATTCTCATAACGGATGCGAATATATACCAAACTTGGACCAACTTAACTTAGATTCCAAAACTCTTGCATGCATTCTTTTATTCGATGAGCATGTTTACATGCATTCCTCTGTCTCACGGACATGAGAACCTCACTTTACATTATCTTTAAAAGAAGTAGAATCACAATCCATCAAACACAGATCCACAAGTGTCCTCAAATTACGGCAAAAATCAAAGCAAGTATTTAAATTAAGTACCTCGTGGCATGCCCAGAAGAATTTCCTGCAAATGAACTAAGCCCACCGCTGTCGCCAGTGGAAAAAACTGAACCAAACAGTGTACACTGAATAGCAGCTCTGGAACCGCAGAGAAATGGCTGGTGAAGCATCTTTAATACTTACCGAGGAACGTAGAGAAACAGGTTGAATCAAGAATGCAAATAAATATTCAACTCTTCAAACATGAGAGAAAGCATAGAGTGAAACTGTAAGATAGAGCGGGAGGAAGAGATTTACTATCGTTGAAGAAGAAACTGGAATGTGACCTTCGATACCCTTAGCAATTATGCTTGCGTTGAATATTTCACGCTTTCTGATTTGGAGAGAGGCCCCGTGGCGTCAAAGTTGCAATATCATGTCTGCCACGTGATCGGGAGGGATTGAGTGGGAGAGATGTTGTGCAAGCGAGATTGGCAGAGTCGAGTCCATAATTGGGACACGTGTTTTCTGTCTTTGTTCCAGAAATATCCGGCTAATAAAGATTACCTCACTCTTAACATTGATTCTTTCAATTTTTATATTAATTTTATTGTCAATTTAAGTAAAGAAAGAAAGACAGCAAGGACCTATTAATAAAGATTTGTTAATACTCTCATCTTTTCCCTCCTCCTCTCTCTTTTCTTTATTGACAAAAAAATCTAAAAAATTAAGAGATCCAATTTACGCTTCGAACACTTTTTCACTGCCCCATTGTTTCTACACTTAAACAGTCAAGCCAAATTTACGTCAAAACAAAAAGTCAAATGAAAATATTTATTAACAATTACGCATTCTGAATCTATTGAATGAGTAGCATTGATAGCAAAAAAAAATCGTGACATTCAAAGCTCATGCCAGGCTCAAATTACATAAAATTAGTTTATTTACTTATGCATTGTCCAAGTCTTAACAAAATTAGTTTGTTTTGTTATATACTAATATAATTTAAATCAATAGTATTTGTAGTTATTAGCAAAATATTAAAATTAATAATATATGGTGATATAAAAAAAATTTTAAAAAATACATAAAATTGGTTCAATAAGATTGGTGAGAAAGAAATGATAGTAATAGGCTCATTAAGAGGACACCACCAGAAAGGATATTTTGTTGTCGTACAATGCAACTCTCATTATTACTCTTTAAAAGAATTATAGAATCTCAAAAATAGACGAAACTACATTTAACTTCGTCTATGATTTTAAGTAATATATAACGATAAACGATTCAAATTATTAAATAAATCATATATTATTTTTTTCTTGCTTTAATTTTAAATCATGTCAAATTATATTTATAATCTTTTATTTAAAAATTTTAGACACAATTTTATAATTAATTCATTATTATTCTCATTGACTCTAATAAATATTCAAATTTCAAATAATTCTTTATTTAAGAGGTAGTTAATTAATTTATTAATTTTCTCATTCACTCCAAATAATTTATATATTTCGAAAATTCCTAATTTAAGAGGTTATTGATTTATTACTTAATTATTTTTCTTATTGACTCTAAACAATTTATACATTTCAAAGAAGTCTTATTGCATATATGAGAAATGTAAAGAGACATCACACGAGAAGCGAAGAGTTTGATCAAAGAAGATTTCTTATCCATCAAACGAAGCTTCTAGTTTAATCATAGCCTACTTTACATATACATAATAGATATTTGTTTTTATGTTTTTTTCATATCATGAAAATTATACAATTAAGTTTAAGCAAATTAGTTTTTCAAAACAAATATCTAATGTGACTAATTCATGTTTAGGATCACAGAAACAGCATCAGCAAGTAGTATTTGTAATAGTTCACTAATTTGTATGCTGAAATGAACAATAACAACAACCTCTACATATTTAACAATATCTATAATTGAATGAAAAATAACATAGTAATAGACAAACATAGACACAGACTGTGAAAGAGAAAAATAGAACCTTAAGCAGTTGCCGAAACAACATCTTCATGGGAGTCCCTGATGTTGAAGAAGAGCCTAATGGTTTAATGAGAATGAGAGAGATAAAAGTCAAAGAGATCCATGTTGATGCAACTCAATCCAATCTTCCCACTTTCATTAGGACTCTAACATTCCTTTGTGCTATGCTTAGGTTGAAACTTAGAATTATATAATAATAAATTATCAAGGCATAATCAAGTTTAGCATGATTCTTCTTCATTGCATTGTCATTGTGAGTTTAAATAGTTCTAGTTTGTGCACTTCAACTACTAAGTTTTCTATCCAAGATGTAAGGGATTAGACATATGATACATGCCATCAATCTCTCCATGCTTAGCTTCCATATCAGTACCATTTTAGCTTCCATTAGCTACATCAGATAGGAACCAAGTAGAGTTAAGACAGGTACAAACGGTGGGGACCAATTCTTACACTTTGGAAAGTATGGGGATGAATTTGAAAAATAAAACTGTAGGGACCAATATAAAAGTTGTGATAAATTATAGGGACCAAAAGATTAATTTTATTATAAATGGCCAATGGGTAGAATTTTATCCTGCTTCCTCAAACATATGGTAAGTAATCATAGGAAATGGATTTAGGAATTAAAGAGGTATTTTTCTTTACATTTAACTATTTAGAACTATTGTTTAAAAAATTCTATTTTAAGCTCGTCATATCAATATAGAAGGCCACTCCTTAAACACAAAAGCAGATTGCCCTCTATTACTTCATTACAGGCTCTTCTTCTATCACAAAGTAGCAATCGTCTAATGTATCCAATAATAAACGTGGTTCCACTGGGTAAATGAGTTAGGTGCTTTATGTTTTAATCCCAATAGCCCAACCTGATGTCGTTTTACATGGAGGGAATTTAGGGATGAATATTGCATGATAACATTAAGGTTTTTAGTAGAAATTTGTGCATAATCTAGTTCGCAGATTTGACACGAAATCCTTAGCCATTTTTAGACTAGTTGCCCGAAGCAAGGGCCAAAGTGTAAAAAAGAAGAAGGAGAAAAAGAAGGAAAAGAGTAAAAGAAAAAGAAGAAGGAAAAGGGTAGGATTGATGGTAGGTAACTTACTAAATAAAATGTGTTCTTATTTTTTTTTTTTATGATGAATATTATTATTATTATTATTATTATTTTATTATACCCAATTACAAACCTTTAGATCCAGATGGTGTTATCCCCCAATAATAATAACTTATTCATATTGTGTATAGGAGAAATTCCATGTTATATATCAATGAAATGTAGTATCTTTGTTTTGGGTTTGAAGCAACAAGTTGAGTGAAGAAAAAAAGGTATCTTGACTTCATTTTCCTAACAAGTAATAAGGATAGGTAGGTGTATCCTATTTTATTTCTTTATAAAGAGTTTGGATTAGAAAGTTGGATGGGGAGTCTTATGCCAATTTATTGGAATATTTCTTGATCAATTAAACATGGGTTTATGACTTACCAATTATTTATATTTCTATGTTTATGTGTGCTCTTGCATTGCATCAATTTTTATATGATAGAATATTGCTATGTTTTGATATATGTAAGTTGATATTAGTAAGTTTTGCTATGTTTATATCTTTATAACTTATGTCATTTTTTATATAAATAAATGATAGTATGCTTTAAAGTCTAATTATTTTCTATTACTATGTTTATGTGTTCATGAGATTGGTTCATGGTACCATTTATGAGATTGTTTCATTATTTATAATTTTTTTGGAACTTTGAAAATAAAAGTCTCAGACTTCATTTAAGTACTTGTGTCACGTTTGATATTATTTTTTAGATAATATTTGTCGGTGTATTTTGTCGCACATGTAACATTCTTTGGAAGATGGAGGAATTTAAAAAGTCATGATGGATCATTCAAGGTAATGTTTTGGTGTGGTTCTATCTCTTCAGCATATGTTGTTAAATATGCTTACATTAATGAATTTCAAGGAATTATATGCCCCTACTACTCTTTTAACTGGAGATAGCAACTTGGGGGTTGAATAGAAGCTTAGAGTCGACATGGAATTTGATAATGTAGAGGTAGTTTGACAATTTTGGGTTGCTTATGGTGGGAAGGTTGGCTTTGGAGTTGGAAAACAATATTTGAACATAAATAAAGTCAAGAAAGATGGCTTTTACACGTCATGCAGGTTTATTTTGTTGCAAGGAGGGGTTTCGAAAGATAAACAAAAGAGACTTTTTAATTATTAGTCACAAGCTTGAAATCAGAACAAATTGTCAAGTGAGAATTTCACTTGTTGCCAAGAATGGAAAATTCACTATGCATGAGTTTGTAAGGGCCCATAATCACCTCTGTAACTTCTGAAGACAACATATATATTGGCTTTCTAACATAAGATGTCAGAAATCCAAGCACAAAAGATTGAATTAGTTGAAGACTCTAAATTATAGCAATGAACATCGTCTTAACTTATGAGCACAAAGGCTAGAAGGAGAACCAATCTTAGGTTTACAAGTTTGGATGCTAAAAATTATCTTCAATCTAAAAGACAACAAAACATAAAGTACGGAGAAGTTGGTAATCTATTATTGTACGTCCAATGGCAATTAGTTGATAACTCATGATTTTATCGTGTGTATTAAGTAGATATAGATGAACGGAAAACAAACATTTTTGGGGCCAATGTAGGTATGCTCCTTAACTATGGGTTTTTTAGGGATGTGATATCTCTAGTCATAACTTGCTTTACCAATTATGCATATTAACCATTTGCCTTTTTTTTTTTTTGTTTCAATCATTACAGGCAAGTAGTAATACTTGGAGCTTCATTGTTGTATTTTCAAGTGATTGTTTGAATCATTTTTTAAGACACATGGGCAAAAGAAGGTAAAGACAATTTTCACTAATAAGACCAAGCAATGACAAAGGCATTAGGTGAGAAATGTGTTTCTTTTATGTTTTATATGTACTTTTACCCCAAATATTTGCTTCTAATGTCGTTGTGGATCTATCATTGTAGGTGAGGCGATGCTTGAGAATAGCCATAGTCCTTGCACATGGCATCTGATGCAAAATGGGATAAACACCTAAACAACTTGATGAAGGGTACATCTCATTTCTTGATGGACTTCAAAAAGTGTATGTATAAGTACTAAGTGCCAAAATTAAACATTAAAAGACCAAGTAGAAAGGTTCAGTACCCAAGCACTCTGAAATGCAGAAATCCAATGCTTAAGGGCCATTAAAATTGGGCCTAGGTGCTAGAAACAAAGAAGTAGTGTTCAGGTGCCAGAGAAGCACCTCTTGGGCGTTTTATCAAAACACTTAATTTTCAAAGTTAATGTTTCTCAAGATAAGGATGGCTTCTAAAGATGAAAATGACTACTATGGGCTCAGAAGGCTTTAAATAAAGACCTAAAGGGTACATAAAAGACACTAAGCAAGAGGGAGTTCACTACTGAGTGAAGGAGCACAGTTGAGTAGGGTTAATAGTGGACTAAAAAGTATTATGTAAAAGAGAGTAACAACTTGGTCAAAGTTGTGCCTTCCTTATATTCTTCTATTTTCTAACTATGTTATACTTTATTCTTGATTTTTGTTTTGAAACAATGCTAATACTTGGCTAAATAGGTTAGTTTTATGATTTTTTACAAAACCCATTGTAAAAGTTATTTTCTATATGACTTTTTGTTTGGGATCTAGTTTTTAAATAAAGTTTATTTATGTTCATTTTGGGTTTAATGCATTCCAAGCCTAATTACCTTATGATTGATATGAAATTTAGTTTAACCTAAAAGGGATTTTTGAATTTAAGAACTAAATGAACATAATTACTATTTGTATATTAATAACTGATGCAATTTGCAGTCAAGATGACAATACTTGACTATGTGATATTTATAACTAGGACTGGTCGTTAAAGTGATTATTATCTTAGTCAATTTCTATAAAGATAGAAGGAATTACAAGATTCAATATAGGCTATATAAATTTGATAAAACTATATATAACAGTTGAGGTCTTCAGGTTAGTAAACTAACTCAATCCTTCATACAAAACTTAATTGGCATATGAAGATAACTTTTCAATATGGGGAAGCCTGAATCTTAGGTTCAGTTATACAATTAGTTTAAGTACAATTAGTTAATTGTTTTGTTTTTCTTTCATACCATTCATTTATCACACAAAACCAATCACCTGAATTTAAGAACTTGATAATAAATAGTCAACTAGAATTAAGCTAGTTCCTTGTGGGATTGACATCCTATTCACCCTTAATTACTTGTTGATCACAGACACTTGCATGTATTGAATTCAGTGAACAGTCCTTAAGCAAATAAAACATGCTGGCAAAAAATTTTTGTATTACTCCTACTTAGCATTCATGACTAGCTAAATTTTTTATCCTCAATAATTAAGCAAAAAATATGATTAGCAAAAAATACAAAATAAAGCAAAACACTTTAATATTCAATAAGCAATCACAAATCTCTTCCCATATTCTATAAGTGTGTACAAGCAGTTATGCAATATTATCTTGTATATAATAGATTCATTTTTTATGAAATTCACAATACATGACAAATTCCAACTTTAAATGCTTCGTATACTTGCTTGCCTACCCTCATTCCACTAATAAAAGTCATATATAAAGCAAAGATCATCAAATATTTATAGCTTGTAATGTGGCTTGGGGTTATGACTACCAAATGAAAGGATAAGGATTGAAATCAAAGCTTAAGAGAAGTAGTGCAAGACAATACAAAATAATACATAATTTGAATTCTTTAATCTTACATTACAACTTCATAATTACGCTTCTTCCATTTCAATTGCAAATATTTTTTTCTTCATTCATCTAATTTTTTTTTTTTACCATATATTCACAATTCATGCACCTTTACCTTGATTTTCTTCACTTCCTCTCCTCTTTTTGACATACAATCTTTAGCTGTAATTAATGATTTTCAACTCCTTAATCACCCTTACATTTTTTTCAAATAAACAAAAAACACATGTGCTCACATATCATATATCATGGATTACATAAAATATGATTTTAAAATAGACATTTAATTCATGCAAGCTGCTTAGTGCTCAAAAGATCCTTAAATAGGGAAGATATAGGTATTTACCCACACATCATCTCATTATAAAGCCTTAGAAGGTATTTCTTGTTAAACATGAATTCAGCAATGATTAAATTCATCATAGGAATCTGGCATTTATGGACACAAAGAAAGAATATCACATTATCAAAAATTTTGTTCCCTATCCCCAAACTTAAAAGTAAACATTAACTTCTATGTTTAAAATAAAACACATGTGAGGATAAAAAACAACTTTAAGCAAGGAATGCAATACATTGCCCAAGAATGACTAATGCTTCAAATAAGTCCAAACTAGCCAAACAATCTTTTCATGGATAGAGAGAACCAGCTAACAAAGATTGTAAAGGATAATTCACAAAAATTATAATTAGTCATTTAGGTCACACTCAGTCACAAATTTAGGGTCTCATTTAATTCATACAAACATAGATATTTGACCCATGCCAAATAAAAGAGAAA
Organism: Delonix regia; assembly: GCA_037074485.1. Taxonomy (NCBI): domain Eukaryota; kingdom Viridiplantae; phylum Streptophyta; class Magnoliopsida; order Fabales; family Fabaceae; genus Delonix; species Delonix regia. Next base: position 33,893,334 of record CM073453.1, read on the forward strand.
TGAATGAAAAAGAGTGGAGGGTAGAAATAGGTGTCCCTACATATGAGTATTCAATTACTCATTATCCTTGTCATCCACTTTAGGTTGTTATGGTGGTGGAAATTCCTACAAATGCAAATAACAAAATTAAACTAAAGAAGACCATTACAAATACCCTTAATTTGAAGAACACAAGATAAATAGAAAAAAAAAAAAAAAAAACTCTTTGGGTTGCCTCTTAAAAGCACTAAGTTTAAAGTATTTAACTAGATTTCCCTTTTTTTTTCAAGGTTGTGCCAACGCAATTGAGGACTTTTGGCAATCCAAGTTGATGCACACATAATGCTTAAACCTTTGTCCATTCACCAATAAATTTGTGTCAATCTTGTCATTTATAAAGCTAATGGCTCTATAAGGAGCGATTTAAGTCATCATAAATGGTTTAAACCATTAAGATTTCAGTTTTACTAGGAAAAGTTTTTGTCTTGAATTGAAGTGCTACACCTTCTGACTTGACAAGAACTTGTGCTTGATGATGAACTTATTATGTCATTTCTTTCTCTTTCTCTTATAAAGCTTATTCTTCTCATAAGCATGGAGATGAACCCGTTTCAATTCATTTAATAGAAGAAGTTGTTTCACTTCACATGCTTTGAAATCAAGGTTAGACTTCTTCATAAATCAAGTACTATTTAATCTAGTGACTAAATTTAGGCATCTCTTTCAAGAATGTCAAATCTTCAACATAAGCCCTAATTATGGCCAAGTAATAAGGGCACAATAAAAAAATGAATTGAATAAACTCATTCACAATGAAATTCAAGAAGAAAAGTATCAATAACCATATATTTACATGACAAATAGACATAATCCTAGAGAAAGAAAACCTAGCCTAAAATTTTTAGAGGTATAATCAAGCTTAAGTCAGAAAATATGATTAAGATGAAGAAAAAGAGAAGTGGAAGAGAAGAAAACACCATTTTTGCCGCTGTGATTGGTTCCTTTCTTGAATTTTCCACTTAAAATGTCTTTTTTCAAGCTCTAAATTGCCATCCAATGAGTTCTCCTTCGTGCTTCCTTATATCTAAAGTCTCTTATTGAAAACCCCTCAAAATTTAAGTTAAATTGGCCTCCATTTTTGTGAAAAGACAACCTTGCACCTCTTTAAGTGCCAACTTTATGGAATTTCTGTATGTTCTAGCGACTAGACACCAGATCATTGTCTATTAGACTAGCTTCATTATTTTATTCATAAATTTGTGCTTCAATGTTAGAATTTGGTGAACCACCACTTGTTAGAAAGGTGTCGAAGACCTCTACAACTTTTTATGAAATAGTTGTCTTCAAATTCAAATGTCTAAAGGACCAAAAACTAACTCAAAGTTAGGATATTCACATTCTTAATACCAAAACACTCCTTTTTTCCATCCAAGGCTTAAGAAAAATGGAAACAACATGAATAGCTTATATTTCACTAAAATTTGTATGTAAATCAACAAATTAACATGGATTAAACTTAAAACAACTTAAATCTATAATATCAAAAGGCTAAAATGACTCAACTAACAAAATTGACCCAAAAACAACAAAACTACTTAACTATTTAGCATGAATATGACCTAATTAACTTTATTTCATAGAGTTATAAAAAAAAAAATACTAAAACAAATAACAAAGAACATAAAAAATAAAAATAAACTCACCATTATCAAATTTAAAAATAGGAAAAAAATGAGAAATAAAAAAAAAACCACACACACACGTGAATAATATATGAAAGATGGGAACCTACATACTCAACATGTTTTGGACTCACATGTTCATCAGAAAAAATTTACTTTTTTTAATAAAAAAAGGAAAAGAGAATAAAATGATAAAATTGAACAAAAGCAAGAGAAATAAGAAATAAAAAAATAAAAAAAATGATGAAACCCTTCTCATTTCAATGATGGTAGTAGTAAAAGGGAACCATTTTCTCTCATAATCCTCCAATCCACTCACACTCACACATACAACTCCATACTCACTTTGTAGAAAGAACACTAGCTATAAAACATAAGAGGAAGTGTAAAGTGGTTGCTAGAAAATGAAAAGGAAGAGAAAATCGACAATGACTTATACACACATCCATGCTCATCTTCTAAAAATAGTATAATTGAGAGTGAAAGAGAGGTAAAGATAAAGTGGGAGGAGGAAAGAATTTAGAGAAGTGAGAGTGAGAGAGAGAATGTGGAGTTAGAAGTGCATAGCTGCAAAAAAAAAAAATGAAGAAAAAGAGAAAGAAGAAAACACATGAGAGACCAGCTCTTAGTAAAGGAGAAAATGGTTGTGTGAGCATGTATGAAGGTGAGATGAAAATTGAAAGAGAGAGAAAAGCATGGAGGTATAGAGTTGTGAATATAAAAGAACCAAAAAGATGAACACCATGATGAAAGAATAAGAGCTAAACATAGAAGAAACCAAAAGAGAAAAAGGAGACAAGGCAGCAAGAGAGTGTTAAGGCCTATTGATTATGTAACAATGCATTATGTTGAGCCATATTCTAGAATAATGTATACAACGTGCATATTGCATTTTTAAGTTATGTTGTAATTTTGTTAGGATTTATATTTCGATTATATTGTTTTGACACTTGTCATCATCTTATTGATCATTATATTAATTCAAATGTTATAAATAAAAGAGCTAAGTTATGGCTCAATGCAATAAGCCTTTTTTTATCTTCTTTCTATATCTATTTTCTATTCTTAGTATCAAAGCCAAGTTGGCTAGATGCCATGGCCACCTCCTCATTTGAAGCTTCATCCAATGCCTTTAAGTCTGACATTAACAATCATGTACTCTTTAATGGTAAAAAACAACTTATTATTGGAAATGGTGAAAATATTAGTATATTAATGACTAGGCACTCTAAACTTAGTCATTCTTTAAACTATCTTAATGTGCAAAATATATTGTGTGCCTATCTCATTTCCAAAAATTTACAATGTATCAAAACTGACCAAAGATGATAAGATCTCATTATTTTCGACTCTCATGGTTGTGCTGTTAAGGACATGGTCATAAGGAAGGTGATAATTCAAAGGAAGGAAAAATATTGGTTGTATGAACTTGTTAAAGCACACTTTAGTTTAGAACCTATCACGACTACTACTCTTTTATCAGTATATGAAACATGGCATTGAAAACAAGGACGCCCATCTCCTAAAGTTCTTTCTCAAATACTCAGTGAATGTAATGGCCTATACAAACATAATGAAATAACATCTTTTTGTGAAGCTTGCTAATTAAAGAAATCTCATCTTCTTCCTTTTGATTAGTCTAATTTTCAAGGATGAAGCTATTAGTGTTTTTTTTTCCCCATTTTATAAGTGCAATAAAGAATCTATTGAAAAGAAGATAAAGATTGTATAGTGTGATAGAAAAAGGTAATACAAAGTTTTTGCTAAAGCATTACATAATACTAGAATATCCATTTGATACACTTGTCCATATACTTCCCAACAAAATGAGAGAGCAAAACAAAAACATAAGCATATAGTGGAATTGGGGCTTACTATGTTAACTTAGGCCAGTCTACCATTACACTACTAGGTTGAGGCTTTTCAAACTGTAGTTTTCCTTATAAATTGCCTTCCCACTCTAGTTTTAAAGAAAAATTCACCATATTTCAAATTATTAAATAAGAAGCTAGATTACAAAAGCTTTAAAATGTTAAGGTATGCATGTTATCCATGTTTAAAACAATATAAACATTATAAAGTACAATATCACACCCAGTGTTTTGCATTCCTTGGCTATATCTCTAAACACAAAGGATACAAATGTCTGAGCTCAACAAGAAGAATACATATATCCAGACACATTGTCGTAGATGAGTTAACCTTTCCCTTTGTTGCTAGTTTCCTTGACACTAAAAGACCTACTAACATATAAACATTATCTATTTCCAATTTTCCTTCTCTTTCAATAGCTTATACTAATGAATATGTGAATGTAGGAAATATCCAACTAAATGAAAAAAGAAATGTTATTGGCATAAGAGAAGACAGTAGAATAAGAGATATTCTAAATCTTTATCATCAACAAGAATTGGATACAAATCAATTCGTATAACTAGTTAAAGAACCAATAGTACTAGCAGTGCAAATTCGAACACATGAATCATAAAAGTCAAAAAAACCTATTGCTGAAAATGGTCACAACATGGTCAAATGAAGCAAAAATGGCATTTTCAAACTAAAGACCCCTTTCATAAGGGTTTTTAAAGCTATTCTAGATCAAATTCCTACAACTGTAACAAAAGCACTTAAATCAATTTAATGAAAAAAGGCAATGCAAGAGGAATTCGATGCTCTAATAAAAATTAAACATGGCAACTAGTATCATTCACTAATTAGTAGAACATTATCGACTGCAAATGGGTTTACAGAGTTGAATAAAACCATAATGGTTCAATATACAAGCATAAGGCAATGCTTATTGCAAAGGGTTTCCAATAAGAACCCAACACTAGCTTTGCAGAAACTTATAGTCAAGTGGTAAAGATTGCTATAATCTAGCCTAGTTTTATCTCTTACAATCTTATTAAATTAAAGGAAAAGACAATTAGATTTTAATAATGCTTTTTTGAATGAACTGCTGGAAAATATTGTATTCATGTATCAACTTGTGGGATTTATAAATGATAAATAACCAAATCATATCTATTGTTGCTATGTGATGCAAGGCATCTTGTTAGCTAGGGAAAATCTCCCTTGATTTTCACCAGTCCTATTTCTTTCCTCTTTTTTTTCCCATTTACAGATTTAATTGTGATTTATTTCCTTTTCTATTTTATTGCCTTTTTTTTTCAATAGCACAATAGTTGTACACTAGGATTGTATTTATGTTCTAGGCCTACAATAATGGGCCTACTTAGCCTAGGGTTTTAGCTTTAAGACCAACATATATGTTTTTCTTATAATAAAACTAGAAAAGTAGTAGTAGCATTTTCTGCACTATAATTCATCATGATATCAGGGCCTGGTTATGGCTACTAATGAAGAGAAATCTCATGAGTCCTAAGGGTCACATGAGATTAATTTATCTAATAAGGAGTTGGTGGAAATTTGGCAGCAAATGCTTGCTAATCAAACTTCACAATCCAAACAGGTTATTAGTATTAGAGTTATGGCAAAAAAAGGGTAATTCTTTCTTAAATCTTTCCAAGAAACCCAATACTTGGATTGTTGACTTTGCGGCTACAGATAATATGATTGGTAATTTCTCTCTCCTTCATGAGTTTATTCTTTCCAATAATTAATTATTTATCTAAATTGCTGATGGAACTCTTATTGAAATATTTAGTATAAATATTGCCAAGATTTTAGACCACTTGGTGCTTAAAGATGTTCAATTTGTTTTTAATTTAAAATGCAACCTATTATACATCAATAAACTTATAAAGGATAAGAAGTGCATAACTCATTTTGATTCTTATGGTTGTTATTTTCAGGATTTAAAGTCGAGGAAGAGGATTGGTTGTGCTAGGGAAAATGTTAGACTCTATTAACTTGATGGCTTACATGTTACTTTGTCATCGTTTATGATTTTTAATTTTCAAAATAATGTATTTTTATGGAATTATAGGCTAGAACACCTAAACTTCATCTATATGAAAAAGATGTACCCTCCTTTTAATTTAAAGATCCATCTTTATTTTAATGTTAAGTTTGTAAATGGTCTAAACATACCAATTTATCCTATCCCCCAAAACCTCATCACCATTCTCATCCTTTCTTTCTTGTTCATAGTGATAGATGGGGTCTACGTAAAGTAAAAAATATCAATGGTACAAGGTAGTTTGTAATCTTTATTAATGGCTATACCAGGTTAACCTAGGTTTACCTAGTTCTCGAGAAATCTGAAGTTAATAGTGTCTTTTAAAACTTTCATAAACTTGTTCAAACACAATTTCAAACTCAAATTTAGATTTTAAAGACTGATAATGGTAGAGAGTTTTTCAATTCCACCCTTACTTCTTGCGTTACTCACCATAAGATAATCCACTAAAGTTCTTGTGTTAATAATCCCCAATGAAATGGGTTGTTGAAAGAAAGAACAAGCTATTCTTAAAAGTTGTGAGGTCCTTCCTGTATGCTTCAAATACCCCCCAACTATTGGGGAGAAGCTATTTTGACAACGACATGTTTAATCAATAGAATGCCTTCAACGGTCATAATATTTGCCTCCCCATACCATAAACTTCTTAAGCCATACCCAAATTATCACCCAATATTCTCATTTGACCTAAAGTCTTTGGTTGCATCGCTTTTGTTCATAATGACAAATGAGGGAAACATGAACCTCGTTCCTAAAATGTATCTTTATTGGCTATTCTTCATAGTAAAAAAAAAAGGTTATAAACGTTACTCTCTTGCCACTAAGAAAGTCTACACCACTATAGATGTCACATTTTCCCAAAAATCAACCATTTTATCCTAAAACATCCATTCATGGAAGAGTCTTAACAATCCATAAGAATGGATGTTTAAGGATGAGCTTGAGCCACAAAGTATAGTAGCTCATAATGCTCCCATCCTATTTGATCCAAAACCAGAAGAAATAAAAAAAAAAAAAAGTGATTGAATAACATGTGGAACCTTATAAAACAATAGAAGACTTATATCCTGAGCTCAATCAATCTACCAACCATACTTCAAGTCCAAAATCTCCAATTGATTTAGACGTACCCATTGCATTAAGGAAAGGGTTAAGAAGTTGCACAAAACACCCTATCAATAACTTTATTGCTTATGACAAATTGTTTCCAAAGATGCAAGCCATTGTGCATAATGTTTCTCATGAAAAACTCCTAAAGAATGTTTATGAGGCATCCAAGAAGCAAGAGTGGCATGATGCAATAAAAGAATAATCAAATTCCCTTAAGAAAAATTAAACTTGGAAGATTATTGACCTCCTATTGGGAAAAAAGAAAGTAGGCTACAAGTGGATATTCACTATGAAATACAACCAAATGAAAGCGTGAACTATCTTAAACCAAGACTTGCTGTAAGGTGGATTTACTCAAACCCAAGGAATTGATTACCAGGAGACATTTGCTCTAATAGCCAAGTTCAACACCATCAAAGTGTTACTATCTCTAGGTGTAAATCTAGATTGGCCACTCCACTAATTAGATGTAAAGAATGCATTCTTAAATGGTGACCTTGATGAAGATATAGACATGGAGATACCCTTAAGTTTAGAGTGTGAGGGCAATTCCAACAAAAAGTGCAAACTTTGAAAATCTCTATACGAGCTCAAGCAATCACCAAAAGCATGGTTTGAAAGATTCACTACAATTACAAAGAATCAAGGTTACACTCAATGTTAGACTAATTGATAACTCTATGAAAATAGAGTTATTCAAGCCATTTTCATGCTTTTGTCATGGTGTAATCTTCTTTATTTTAGTTAAAGTTTGAGTCATTTTTTGTTAGTTTAGGCTTTTGAATTTAAAAGTTAAGATTTATAGTTGTTTAAGTTGTTTTAGTCTTGTATTAATGATTTACATTTTAAATCTTAGCAATTTAAAGTTTCTCATGTTGTTTCCATATTTTGCTCATGCCTTGGAAGAAAGAAATGAGTGTATTGGCATCAAAAAAGTGAATGTCCCAACTTTAAGACAACTTTTAAATCCCTAGATATCAGAATTTAAGGATGACTATTTCATGGAAGGTTGTAGATTTCTTTGAGAGGCGGTTCACCAAATTTCAACATCGAAGTGCAAAGTTATAGCCAAAATAGTGAATCTAGTTCAGTAGGCTACAATCTTGCTCTTAGGCATTGGAAACTAAAGCCTAGGTGCCAAATTGTTCAGATCAACTCGAGAATTAATGCCTATGTGCCAAAATGCAGTAAATGAAGGGCAAGTCTATCTATTTAGGGGAAGAGGCCAATTTAACTGAGATTTTGATGGTTTTTCAAAAGGGAAAGAGATTCTGGAGATAGAGAAACACTAATGAGGCAACTAAAGCTTGGATGATGGCATTTTAGGTAGAGAATTCAAGAAAGGAACTAATTAAAGAGAAAAAAATGCATTTTCTTCTTTTCCTCATATCTTTTTCTTCTTCTTTACTATGTTTTTTTAGATGAGCATAATTGTAACTTTAAATATGCTAGGGTAGGTTTTCTTTCTCTAGGATTATAGCTAATTGCCATGTAGATTGATTATTATTGTTACTTTTCTTCCTAAATATCATTGTGAATTAGTTTTTGTAGTTAAATTTTGCATTATGCCCATTTTACTTGGCCATCAATTAGGATTTATATTAAAGATATAGGGATTTTTAAAAGAGAAGTCCAAATTTAGTCATAAGACTAACTACCGCTTGATTGATGTTAATAATTGCTTGAATTAACTCAATTTGCCTTTAGGATAGACATATACTTACTAGTCTAGCAGGGTTGTGATTAGTTATATGTTTTGCATCACTTTAATTTAATTCTCATAGAAATATAGGGAATTGAATTAAGATGATAGAATTTATAAAGGATTGATGGATTCTTATAATGAAATTAAAGGCTTGGACTAACTCATAAGCATTGAATTCAAGTTAAAAAAAAGTAGTTGTATAGCAATTGAAACACCAAATTAGACCATAATCTTAAGGAGTTTTCTTTGATATATACTCATATCTTTAGTCTTGCTTTATTAGTTCTTTTGCGTCATTTTCGTTCTTTATTAAATTAAATATTGTGATTAGCTTGAGTAAGGCAACCACAATAACATTAGCACTCATTTAAAGCTTTAACAAGAGTTCCCAGAGGATAACACTTATTTTTTTCCACCACTATATTACTTGTTGATGTTGTACACTTGCACCATGGAATTTTGCATGCAACAAGTTTTTGGCATCGTTGCCTGGGAATTCTTTAGTTAGACTTATGCTGATATTAGTGCTAGTTAGAAGCCTTAGACTAAGCCTTTCCGTTTTTGTTTTTAAACTTGTTGTTTTTGTTGCTATTTTTAGGTACCATTTATGAGCATGCCTAAACACAGGGGAAGACGAGCCAAACGAGTTGCATTCAATCCAAACTCTTTACCTTTATCATCACCATTACCATTTTCACTGTTGACTCCTAATGTTCAAGGTGCACAACAGCCTAGGCAACTAGAGATGGTGAATAAGAACTACCACAACCTATATGAATATGTCATCCCAATATGGCAAAGGCTAACTCATAGCATTCGAAGGCTAACAGTTAAAGCCAACAATTTTGAAATCAAGCCAACCATTATTTAGCTACTGCAAGCTAATGGGTTGTTTGAGGGATTGCTAATTAATGACCATAATAACCACATTTTGAACTTTCTAGAGATATGCGATACTTTCAAGTACAATGGTGTGAGTGAAGATGCAGTTAGACTGAGACTATTCCTATTTTCACTGAGGGACAAAGGAAATGCATGACTAAACTCATTAGCTCTAGAATCTATTTATACTTGGGTAGAGTTGGCACAACAATTTTTGGATAAGTACTTTCCACTAGGCAAAACAACAAAGATAAGGAATGGCATCACGTCATCATTCAGCTCGACAATGAGAATCTATATGAAGCATGGGAGAGGTTTAAGGAGTTGTTAAGGAAGTGTCCCTATCATGGGCCTCCTAAATGGCTTAAGGGCTAGACATTCTATAATGAGTTATCTCTATCATTTAGAATTACCATTAATGCTGTAACTAGTGGAGCTCTGATGGTAAAGCTAGTTAATGAGACTTATGAGCTGTTAGAGATTATGTCCTCTAATAATTATTAGTGGCATTCAGAGAGGATGATGCCTGCAAGAGTTATTAGCATTCATGATATGGAGGTTGTTTCTTCATTATTTGCTTAGATTTCAGCACTAACCAAGAAGGTTGAAGCATTAGGATATACAACTCTAGTGAATTCATTGACCTCTTTTGTTGAGCATTGTAATCATTGTGAGGGTAGTCACTAGTTTGATTATTGTCCAGAGAACCTTAAAAGTGTACAATTTCTAGAAAACAAGAATCAGAACACGTACTCTAACACTAATAACCCAGGGTGGAGAAATCATCCAAATTTCTTCTGGAACAATAATAAAGGGGTTACTTCTTCATTTTCATAAAAACCTAGTAATTCACTAAGGTTTAATGCGATTGGGTACAATCAAGATGTTAGAGCCCTTCCTCCATAGGTTAAGAAGAAGCCATCATTAAAGGATATGTTTGTAATGTACATGACAAAGAATAATGTTGTTATTTAGAGTCAAAATGCCTTAATCCAAATCTAAGGAGGCATATGTAGGGCAACTTGCAAATGCCCTTAACAATAGACCTCTTAATAGCCTACCTAGTGATGTTGAACAAATCTAAGGAGAGAAGGCAAGGGGTACTACAATGCCATTTCATTAAGGAGTGGTAAAGAGATTGAAGGGAACCCAAAGATGACTGAATATGAAATGGAGAAAAAAAAAAAGGCAAATGCAAGCAAAAATCAAGTTAATAATCCTCCAAAGCCTAAACTTACAGACTATGTACAACCACCTTCTTTTCCTCAAAGGTTCCATAAGTAGAAATTAGATCAACAGTTCAAGAAATTTCTAGATGTTTTCATAAAGTTTCACATTAACATTTCATTTACAGAAGCACTTGAATAGATGCCTAGCTATGTTAAGTTCATGAAGGATATTTTGTCCAAGAAAAGAAGGTTAGAAGAACTTGAGATTATGACTCTTATGGAGGAATGCAGTACTATCTTGTAAAATAAGCTTCCACCTAAGCTTAAAGATTCAAGGAGTTTTAACATTCCCTGTACAATTGGAAACCAGTTTAGTGGTAAGGCCTTGTGTGATCTGAGTGCTAGCATGAACTTGATTCCTTTATCTATATACCAAAAGCTAAGGTTAAGGGAAGTGAAACCCACCACTGTTACATTGTAATTGGCAGATAGAACTCTAGCTTATCCAAAGGGAATAATTAAAATTTTTCTGGTAAAGGTTGGCAAGCATATATTCCTAGCTGATTTCATTGTTCTTGATTATGAGGAAGACAAAGAAATACATATCATCCTTATAAGGCCATTTCTTGCAATTGGAAGGATTATTATTGATGTCTAAAAGGGTGAGTCAACCATGAGAGTGCAAGATGAAAAGGTAACATTCAAGGTCTTTAAGGAGATTAAACTTCCTGGTGGCCCTGAAAAATGTTATAGAGTTAATATGGTTGATAAGACAACTAGTTCTTTGATAAATGATGTTTTCATAAAAAGTCACCCATATGATCATGCAGAATGATTTGAGAGGATTGGGCCTACAAACTTATGAGATGACTAGGCCTTACAAGAAAAAGGGAAAGAAATGGCAAGATAAGCCTATCATCAACCACAAGTTATTGTTAGGCTAAAAGGTTTTGCATTTCAATTCAAGACTACAACTTTGTGAAGCTGAAATCTTATTTGTCTGTACCATTTCGGGTGGCTTATGTCTATCTTCCTAAAACAATTGACGTAAATGATTAGAAAACCAATACTATGTTCTTAGTGAATGGACAAAGGCCAAAGCAATATTGGTGTAGCAGCTTTGATTACCAAAAGTCCTTCAATAACGTTACATAGCATTAAAAAAGTAAATAAGTTTTATTAAAGACTTTAAACTTAGCACTTTTGGGAGGTAACCCAAACTTTTTTTTAAGTGCTTTTTTTTTTAATTATGAATTTTTTTTTTGATTTTCTTTAGTTTGATTCAGCTATATTATCTGCAGGTTACACAAGATGAGCATGGAAAAGGTAAACCAATGAGGAATTATCAAGACATGCTTGCATCACCATCTCAACAAGACACAAATTAGGAGGATGATGTTTAGCAAACACTTAATGTTTAGGGATACTACTTCCTATCCTTCTTTGTCTTATATTGTTTTCTTGTATAGTCTTTTAGCATGATTGACTTAAGCCTAATATGCATGACCAATTATTAATGTGAACTATATGACTTGAACTTAAAATGCTTAACCTCAAAATGTAACCAATTATTTTTCAATTATGCTACTTATGAATGATTATGGTTGCATTAGTTGCATTATTTGTTTTTTGTCCCCATTTGATCTTTATATTGTTGAACACTGAGGACAATGCACAATTTTAAGTTTGGGGGTAAGGAAATTAAAATTTTAGTAATTTGGAATGTGTGTTTCTTGTTAGTTATTCTTGCTTATGCTTGTGAAGGCCAAATACCCATGAAAAAGTTAATTGTATTTTGGATTATGACTTGTAGGAAGTACATGTTAATGTTTTTCATTATGCGGATTAATGGGTAATCCATTTTTCTTCCATATTTATTTTAGACATTTTGAGCACAAGGTAGCTTTGCATGAATTGAATGTTTGTTTTGGATCAAGATTTTAGGTAATTCATTATATATGGTGATTTCAATTTTAAGCTTTAGAACTTGCTTTATACTTTCTCGAGGCTAAATCTTAGGCATTACATGGATTAGATATATGATTTAGGCATTTTTTCCGTGGTTAGGCCTTTCTAATCCTTCACCCAGTTATGCATATATATTCTTAGCACCCTGATTTAAGCTTTAATTAGTAAGACCATATGACATTCATTCCTAAAGATACCTATATGATGCCTACTCTTTACTAGCTTAATGATGAAACCAATCTACCCATTTCAAGAAAAAGTGCAGGCACATGTGTGTTTTAATATAATTATAGGGTGATTAAGAAGTTGAGAAGTCAACTACAATCAAAGACTATGTGAGTGGTAAAGAAAAAAAAAAGGAAGAAAAAGAAAAGGTATAGAAAAGAAAGTGAAAGTTTAGCTCAACTTTGATTTTGTAGAATTTATAAATGATGTGGAAAAAGGCATTATCAGTGTTTAAAAGAAAATTATTGAAAAAAAAATGAATGTTGGTGAAAATGAAATAAAGGAAGGGAACTTGTGTGGTGGTAGTGTTGAAGACTGAGGAATTCAATTTTTTTTTTTATATATATTCTGAGTTGTCTTACACTATTTCTCTTGTTTTTGAATTTTAATCCCTATCCATTGTTTAGTTGTCATAGCCCATGGCCACGTTATAAGCCATAAAGACTTGATGATCTTTAGTTTGTGTATAGCTTACATTAGTCGAGAGAGGGTACACAAGCAAGCATATGGAGCAAATTATTGAAATTTATCATATGTTCTGGATTACATGAAAAATGACTTCATTACACACATGATAGGAATGTAAAGGCTGCCTTACACACACACTCCAAGAGTTTTGGAAGAAATTTGAGATTACTTATTGAACTTTGCAATGATTTGAATTACGTGGTAATTTTTTTTATGTCATAAATCTATGTGCAACTTTGAGGATGAAAATTTGAGCCTTTCATAATACTTGTGAAGAATAACTAAGTTTTATGCATTCAAATTTGTTTTGTTCAAGGATAAACAAAAGTTTAAGTTTGAAGATGTGATAACTCTATGAAAATAGACTTATTCAAGCCATTTTCATGCTTTGTCATAGTGTAATCTTCTTAGTTTTAGTTAAAGTTTGAGTTATTTTTTGTTAGCATAGGCTTTTGAATTTAGTAGTTAGGATTTATGGTTGTAAAAGTTGTTTTAATCTTGTGTTGATGATTGACATTTAAATCTTAGCAATTTAAAGTTTGTCATGTTGTTTCCATCTTTTGCTTGGGCCTTAGAAGAAAGAAATGAGTGTATTGACATCAAAAAAGTGAATGTCTTAACTTTAAGGCAACTTTTATACCCTTAGATATCATAATTTAGAGATGGCCATTTTATGGAAAGTTATAGATCTCTTTGAGACCTTTGCAAGGAGTGGCTGTTCACCAAATTTCGACATCGGAGTGCAAAGTTATGACCAAAATAGTGAATCTGATACAGTAGGCTACAATCTAATGCCTACATACTGGAAACTGAAGCTTAAGTGCTATGATATCTAGAAATGCCAGAAAGTTAGTGCCTAGGCACCAAAACGCAGTAAATGAAGGACTAGTCTGTCTTTTCATAGGGGAGGCTAATTTAACTGAGATTTTGAGGGTTTTTCAAAAGAGGGAAAGATTCTGGAGATAGAAAGACACTAAGAATGCAACTTGGACGGCAACTAAATCTTGGAGGAAGGCATTCTAGGTAGAGAAAACAAGAAAGGTATCAATTAAAGTGACAGAAACACATTTTCTTCTCTTTTTCTGCTTTTTACTATGTTTTAGCTTGATTGTAACTTTAAATATGCTAGGCTAGATTTTCTTTCTCTAGGATTTTGGCTAATTAACATGTAGATTGATGATTATTATTAATTTTCTTCTTGAATTTCATTGTAAATAAGTTTATCCAGTTCAATTTTGCATTGTGCCATCTTTACCTGGCCATCAATTAGGGTTTATATTGAGAATTTAGGGATTCTTAAAAGAAAAGCACAAATTTAGTCATAAGACTAACTACCGCTTAATTGATATTAATTAATTACTTGAATTAACTCAATTTGCCTTTAGGATAGACATATATCTACCGGTCTAGCAAGGTTGTGATTAGCTGTACATTTTGCATCACTTTAATTTGATTTTCATATAAATATAGGAATTGAATTAAGGTGATATAATTTATAAGGGATTGATGAATTCTTATAATGAAATTAGTGACTTAGACTAACTCATAAGCATTGAATTCAAGTTAGAAAAGTAATTGTGTAGCACTCAAAATGCCAATTTGACCATAATCCTAGGGAGTTTTCTTTGATAATACTCATATCTCTTAGTCTCACCTTATTAGTTCTTTTGTGTTATTTTCTTTCTTGATTAAATTGAATATTGTGATTAGCTTGGATAAGGTAACCGTCATAGCATTAGTACTCATTTAAGGCTTTAAAAAGAGTTTCTAAAGGATGACACTCATTTTTTCCCCATTGTATTACTTGTTGACGGTGTACACTTGCACCATGGCATTTTGCACGTAACACTGATCACACATTATTTGTTATGTTTAGTCCTAGTAGAAAATTGACAATCCTAATGGTCTATGTTTATGATATTGTAGTTACTGGTGATTAGGCAAATGCTATTAACAAGTTAATGAAATCTTTTGCCAAAGTGTTCAAAGTGAAAAATTTGGGTAGCTTGAGATATTTCTTGGGGATGGAAGTTGCAAAGATCAATGATGGTATTTCTATCTCCTAAAGGAAATATACTCTAGACCTTATAGAGTAAACAAGCATATTAAGGTGCAAAATAGCAAACTCCTATAGAATCTAATTATAAATTAGGTCTTATAAGATAGTCCACTAGTTGACACTCAAAGATACCAGAGACTTGTTAGTAAACTTATATATTTAGCCCACACTCGCCCTGACATTAACTTTCCTGTAAGTGTTGTCTGCCAATTTATGAATAAGCCAAATGATAAACACATGGAGGATGTGTATCGGATTTTAAGAATTCTTAAGATGTCCCCTAAAAAAGGGGTTGGGTTTCAAAAAGAATCCCCATAAAGGTATTGTAGTTTTTTTTAATGCTGATTGGCTTGGGTCAGTAACTAATAAAAGAACCACTAGGGATATTACACATTCTTATGGGGTAACCTAGTCACCTAGAAAAGCAAGAAACAAAAAGTTATTGCTAGGAGTAGTGCTAAAGTTGAGTTTTGTGCTTAAGCACATGGAATTTGTGAAGGAATTTGGCTAATAAGGCTAATGAACAAACTACACTTGAATGCTGATATGCCTATGAAAGTATTTTGTGATAATATGGACACAATAAGAATCACAAAGAATCCAATTCATCATGATAGAATAAAGCATATAGAGACTGACTGTCGTTTTATTAAAGAAAAAATTGAATCAAGATGAATTAAGCTGAATCATATGTCCTCTAATTCCCAAATTGCTTGTGTGCTTACTAAAGATATTCTGAGAATCAAGTTCGAATAGCTAAGCTCCAAGTTAGGGATGATCAATATCTACTTCCCAGCTTAAGGGAGAATGTTAATATGTGATACATGGCATCTGGTTTATGGGGAAAATGTTCCATGATTTTTTTCAGTAATGTTTCTTTCCTTTTTCCCATTTACAAATTAAATTATGATATGTTTCCTTTCCAGTTTTTATTTCCTTTTCTATTTTTATTGCCTTATTTTAGTAGCACAGTAGGGTTGTATTTTTATTATGGGCCTATTTAACATAGGGGTTTAGTTTGAAGACCTATATATGTATATGTTTTCCTTTGAATAAAACCAAAAATGTTATAGCAACTTTTTTTACACTACAATTTATCATTTGAAAATTATAAAAAGCATTGTATGACTTAAAACAAACCTCAAGGACCTAGTTTGATAGGCTAAGAAGTACCTTGATCGATTGGGGTTTTAATAATGCTAAAGGAGACAATTCATTATTCATATTAAGAAACAAAAAGTAAGTTATTTTAAATTTGATCTATATTGGGGTTTTAATAATGCCAAAGGAGACAATTCATTATTCATATTAAGAAACAAAAAGTAAGTTATTTTAATTTTAATTTATGTCGATGATATCATGGTCATTGGAAATAACTCTACTGATATGGAGACGTAAATAAAAAAACTCAACAGCTAATTCTCTCTCAAAAACCTAGGAGCACTACATTACTTCCTTGGTTTAGAGGATACAAAAGATGCTACTAGATTATATATAACATAGACAAAGTACATAAATGACTTGCTCAAAAAGTTTGGCATGATTAATGCAACTACATGTCTTACTCCCATTACTATAAAAAAGTGCTCTCTGCTATAAATGGTGAAGTAATGCAAAATCTTCAAATTTATAGGAGTTTGATTGGAGGTCTCTAATATCTCACAAATACTAGATTGGATATATGTTTTGTAGTTAATAAACTCAGCTAATTTTTGAGTAAACTCACTTTAGTCTATTAAAGAGCAACTAAACACGTGCTTAGATATCTTAAAGGAACTTTTTTACATAGGTTATATATAAAACCATCATAATTTCTCCATCTTATAAAGTGTTTTTATGCGAATTAGGCTTATTGTCTAGATGACCCCAAGTTCTTTGGTGGATATTGAGTTTTATCATGGTCTTCCAAGAAGCAAAAAGTTATAGCTAGATTCAACACTAAAAGTATCGATCTCTTGCTAACTTAGCTATTAAACTAGCCTGGGTTCAGTCATTACTATTAGAAGTAGAATTTCCACTCAATCAAAGAACTATAGCTTAGTGTGGCAATTTAAGTGCCAGTGCTTTAATATCAAACCCAATCTATCATGCTATAATGAAGCATATAAAATTAAATGTGCATTTAATGGGTCATAGCCAAGCAATTAAGTGTTCTATTATGTTCTTTCAATTAATCAAGTGGTAAAGTTTCACACTAAAACTCTGTCTTTCAAGATTCTAAACAATGCGAAACAAACTCAGAGTGATGTAATCACCTGCTCATTTGCAAGGGAGTGTTAAGGCCCATTGATTATGCAATCATGCATTACATTAAAGCATATTTCTAGAATAATGTATACCGTGAGCATATTGCATTGCTAAGCTATGTTGTAATTCTGTTAGGATATTTTGATTTATGTTATATCATTTTAACACATGTCATCATGTTATTGATTTATAAATAAGAAAGCTAAGGTTTAGCTAAATGCACTAAGCCTTCTCTAATCATCTTTCTAGGTCTATTCTTTCTTCTAAGAGAAGAAAGAAGAATAAGAACAATAACAAAACAAAAAAGAGAGTTAAAAGGTAGAAATGCAATATACGTGTATGAATAAGTCAAGAAGTAAGGAAGGGAGCATTTGGAGATGAAAGAGTTAAGTGAGTGCCCTTGTTCTCTCTCTCCCTCTCACTTTTTTGAATTCTTTCCTCCTCCCACTTCATATTTACCCCTTTTTCACTTTCTATTCTATTGCTTTTAACTAAACATAGGTATGTGTACAAGTCATTGTCAGCTTTCTCTTCCTTTTCATTTTCCAACAACCATTCCACGCCACCTTTTTTTTGTTCTATTGCCAGTATTTTTTTTTAGCAAGGTGATTATGGAGTTGTATGTGAAAGTGTGAGTGGATTAATAGATTGGGAAAGAAAGTGGTTCCCCTTTGCTACTAAACAAATTTCTTCAGCCTTTGATGTTGCTGTGAAGAAGATAGAATTTCTTAATCTAATTCCAATCCAAAAGTTGTGTTCTAGTTTATGCGTAGGGGAGAGAGTAATGATAGTTGGCCACACTAATAAATTATAATCCAAGTCAGTAAAAAAAATGTCCAAATTAACCCTTCATTAATGGCACATTGATAAGGGGACTAATTTGGATAAACTTTTCATTAGTGAAAGACCATCTTAAAATTTTAATTGAGTGGAGAACTAAAATAAGATTAAGTTAATAAGTGGGAGACTAAACTAGTTTTTTTCCAAGAATATTCATAATACTCAAACTAACTTTGTCTCCTTTAGGAAATCTGCATGGTGTTAATTTGGACTAAATGTCAAAACTAGCTGGCACCAGAAGTTAATAACATTCACCCTTTCTTAAAGAAATCAAATCATCTAAAGCTTGTCACTTTTGCTAATAAACAAGATAAAACTTTGTAAATTAGTAGAGGTGACATTCAACTGTTGCTTCTAAGTTACTCCACCAGTCATATTGTTATATCCCAAAATGTTATATTGAACGTCTTATATTACTTGTACTGGTATTCCATTTATAATTATAATTGTACTATGCTGGACTAACTCTCTTTAGTTTTTTATCATATATATATATATATATATATATAAAGTGATATTAACTTGAAAAAAATAATGATAATGACATATATGAGTTTAAAAATCATATATTTGTAAGTCATAAACTTACGAACTTATAGTTACAACCTTTTTTGGCAAATAATTATCCATATGATTAAGTTAACATATATTTTTTAAACATTTCAAAAGTACCTATTTTGTGCATTATATAAAAATGCATTTTTAAAAAATTTCACCTAAATCTATTAAAAGTATGGGATTTGATCTTAAGTAAATCAAAACTTCTTCACATTGATATTTAAGTGTAAAGATAAGTCACTAATAATAGCTTTTAGATAAATTTATCTTTATCCCAAGGCACTAGTGTTATAATCAAAATCTTATAGTTTATATCATGAATGAATTTAAAAAGAATGTAAGAATTATTACTTTCTTGAGTTTTTAAAATTAAGAGTTTTATGTATAACTTTATTTTATATTTTAAATTTAATCCTTTAAAGAATTCGATCCATTGATCTTTAAAAAAATTCATTACTTGATTCAAATCTTATATTTAAATATTTTTTCTCCTTTCAAATCCTCCATTGATCTTTTAAAAAATTTATTATATGATTCAAATCTTAAATTTAAATAATTTTTTCTTTAAAATCAAATCTTAAATCCTTTGATGCTAAAGTTTTGTTGAGAATAGAATGTCAACTTTGGCAGCACAATGTCAGCAATTACTACATGTCAACTGTGGCAGCCCTTCATATGGTCAGTAACTACTGCATGAGTATGGTCCGTTTTGATAGTTTGATGTCTTGCCATTATGGATTTTCATCATAAATCCACATGGTTTGCATGCATATTTCCTACCTACATACTACTGCAACATTGACCATCGATGGAATGGTTTGTCTCAAGCTCACCTATAATTTTGGTTCCTAAAGTCTGGTTTCTCACACCCTTCAACTCACACACCATCATCAAAGAGTGTGAAACTAAGGCTTAGAAGTATCAATTTTCGCATTTGAAAGTTCTGACGTTTATGGTATTTTTAATCAATGGCAATGGCTAAAGGTATATTTCTTTCCAGATTATTTCCTTATTCAAGACTAATCAATTAGTCTATTTTACGTATAAGTTCTTTCATTTGGTATCAGAGCCTTCAAACCTCTACCTTGCAAAATTTAAAAAAAAAACTTTTGGAATCGGGTTGTCCACACTTGTATGTGTTTTTACATTTCTAACTTCAAACACATAATCTTTAAGAAAAATTAATCGGTTTTGGCTTTTGAAATGCTAAAAATGGAGTTATAGAATGTAAAATATGGCCAGGTCTTAAACTGGGTCCGTTCTAGGTTGGGTTATGGTGACCCAGCTGAAGGTTGGAAATGAGTCAAGCTACAAGTCATCTTGCATTATTTCAAGTTGCTGCATTTTGGATATTAGCTTAAATGATAGTGCGTTTTGTATGTTGTTGTGTGCTGAAAATAAAATTGCAAAATTGACAACCACTTGAACCCATGCCTTTTTAAATGAGAAAGAAATGTTCAAACCATGTTTCCAATGAATGTTTGTTACTAAGTTTGACTAAATATTTTACTTATTTTAATATTTCGCTTATGGGCTACTCTTATATTGTTTTTATTATGGGTCATTTTCTTATGATTTTGTTTCTAGGCCATTATTTGTTTCTGATTATGTTTTTAGGCTTATGTTTTGAACCTTTCATGCGTGTTTTGGGCTTTCTATTTTGGTTCATTATTATGTGTTGAAATTACAATAAAAATGTTGGTTGTGGTAAGATTCAAACCCCTACCATTAGGTATATTAGACCAACCTTTAAATCACTAAACCAATGGACACCCTTGTGTAAAGAATGTTTATATGGATTTTTAAAGTTGTCTCAAATATAGATACATGCATGTAACATTTATGCTACTTTTCAACCATTAAATATTTCTGATTTTCAAGTTCCCTAAGTTAATGGGGATAATTACAAGATTTTGAAAAAAAGATTCTTTTCCAATTAGGATGGATGGGAATTGATTATGCCATTAAAAAAGATGAACCTTCTGTGTCTACAGATACTAGTAGCACATTTGAGATAACTCTTTATGAATGTTTGGAGCAATCTAATCACCTCAGCATGATGTATATCAAATCCAAGTTATCTAATAGTATACGTGGGTCAACAAGAAAGCATAAAAACGTCCATGACTTGTTAAAAGTCATTGATGAACAATTTGAATCCTTTAAAAAGGCTTTAGCAAGTACCCTAATGTCAAAGTTATTTATCATGAAGATTATTGGCTTAAGAAGTGTGCGAGAGCACATTATACATATGAGGGATATTGTAGCTCAGTTGAAGGCACTTGAGATTGAGATTCCTAATTCTTTCCTAGTGTACTCCATTTTGAATTCCCTACTAACTCAATAAGGGCCTTTCAAAATTTCTTATAATACGCATAAACAGAAATGGTCAATCCATGAAGCACTAACCATGTGTGTTCAAGAGGAAGGAAGGCTCTTAGTGGAAACAGGAGAAAGTACACATATGACAACTCAAAGGAAAGATAAGAAACAAGTCAAGGGAAAGTGGAAGGGTAAAACGCCTATCCAAGGTGATATTAAGAAAAAGTCCAAGTGTTTTTTCTATAAAAAGAAAGGACACATGAAGAAGGACTACAACAAATTCAAAGCTTGGCTTGAAAAGAAAGGTAACATAATTTTATTCTTTTGTTATGAATCTAATATGGTAGATATTAATACTAACACATGGTGATTCTAGTTCTACAATCCATATTTCAAATACCTTGCAGGGTTTTCTAAACCAAAGGAAATCTATGGGAAGTGAGCAATACATCTACTATGGAAACAAGACAGGCTCACCGATTGATGCTACAGGATCTTGCAAGCTGATTTTGAATTTTGGTTTTGTTCTGATTTTGGATAAGACCTTTTATGTACCAAGTTTCTTTAGAAGCTTGATTTCTATTTCAAAAGTTGTACCATTGGGATATTCTTTTGAATTTTCAAATAAGATGTTAAAGTTATTTTATAAATCTAATCTTGTTGGAAATGGTACAATTTGTGATGGTCTTTTCTGAATTCAATTATAGGATAATTCATTACATGAAACCATGCATGCTTCTAGTAGTATAGGTATAAAGAGATGTGTTACTAATGAAAATTCCTCTATGTTGTGGTATCATAGACTTGGTCATATCTCAATAGAAAGAGCAAAAAGGTTAGTAAAGGAAAGAGTATTAAATACTCTTGACTTCACTGACTTTGATACTTATATAGGTTGCATTGGAGGTAAACAGACTAATAAGATCAAGAAAGGTGCTAAGAGGAGTTTTACCTTGTTAGAAATCATACATATGGATATATGTAGTCTAGATATGGACTCAAGTAGTCAAAAATACTTTATCACCTTTATTGATGATTACTTATGATATATGTATCTCTATTTGCTTAACAATAAGAATAAGGCATTAGATGTCTTTCAGGTTTTTAAAGTAGAAGTAAAGAAACAATATGGTAAACAAATTAAGGTAGTGAAATCAATTACAGGTGGTGAGTACTAAGGTAGATACATTGAATATGGACAA
This sequence comes from Delonix regia, assembly GCA_037074485.1. Lineage (NCBI taxonomy): Eukaryota > Viridiplantae > Streptophyta > Magnoliopsida > Fabales > Fabaceae > Delonix > Delonix regia. Next base: position 33,915,672 of record CM073453.1, read on the forward strand.
AGGCCTGGTCCATTTACAGAGTTTATTCAAGAGTATGGGATTGTTACCCAATATACTATGCCTGGTTCCCCAAACCAAAATGGTATTGCTAAAAGAAGGAACCAAACACTATTGGACATGGTGTGTAGCATGCTTAGTAGCTCCAGACTTTCTAAGTTCTTATGGACTGAAGTCCTTAAGACAGCTATGTATATACTTAACCGAGTTCCAACTAAAGCTGTTGAAAAGATGTCATTTAAATTAATAAAAGGTTGGAAACCAAGTTTAAGACATATGCAAGTATGGGTATGCCTATCTAAGGTGCTTATTTACAATACACAAGAGAAAATGCTATACTCAAAGACTATTAGTGGCTACTTTATTAGGCATGTTGAAAAGTCTAAGGGATACAGGTTCTATTATTCATCACATAGCACTAAGATTGTGGAGTCAAGAAATGCTAAATTTTTTTAGAATAACTTGATCAGTTGGAGAGGTCAAACTCAAAACTTAGATTCTGAAAATGATCATTTAAGAACTTAAGCTCCCACATCAAGTAACAGATTGGCTATAATTCATAACCCCTCAAATGCAAACAAGTGTTAAAGGACCAGTCATCGAGGAACCACAAACTGTTAACCATAACCAAATTGATCCAATCATACAACAACCACTAGAATCTATTATGCAATTAGTTAAGGAACATGCTCCCTAAGAGAATACTAACCTAACATTAAGAAAATTGACTAGGATTAGGAGGTCAACAATTCCTAGTAATTATGTTACATACCTACAAGAATCTGACTATAATATAGGAGTAAAAAATGATCTTAAAACGTTTTCACAAGCCATCAATTTTAAAGAATTTGATTTATGGCTTAATATTATGAAGGATGAGATGGATTCTATGGTGTCTTATGAAGTTTGGGATCTTGTTGAGTTACCTAGTGGCTCAAAGGTCATTGATTGTAAATGGGTCTTTAAGACAAAAAGAGACTTATTAGATAACATCATAATATATAAAGCACAACTCGTGCCCAAAGGATTTACTCAAAAGGAAAAATCGATTACAAGGAAACATCTTCTCTTGTATTAAAGAAGAATTCCTTTCGTATAATATTAGCATTGGTTAACCATTTTGATTTAGAGTTAGATCATATGAATGTGAAAATGACATTCTTTAATGGGAATTTAGAGGAAGAGGTATATATGAAACAACTTGAAGGATTCTCCTCTAATGTCGATGAACATTTAGTTTGCAAGCCTAAGAAATCCATATATGGATTGAAACAAGACTCCTGCCAATGGTACTTTAAGTTTTATGACATTATCTTTTATTTTGTATTTGTAAATAATGTCATGGATCAATGTGTATACCAGAAGGTAAGTAGGAGTCAAATATGTTTCCTTGTGTTATATGTGGATGACATATTACTTGCAACTAATGACAAAGAGTTTCTATATGAGGTGAAACAGTTTCTCTATAAGAACTTTGACATAAAGGATATAGGTGAGGCATCTTATGTTATTGGCATTAAAATCCATAGAGATAGAACCCAATGTATTTTGGATTTATCGTAAGAAACCTATATTAATAAACTCTTAGAAATATTTTGAATGAAAGACTATTTACCAAGTGTTGCACCTCTTATGAAAGGTGATAGGTTTAATTTAAGCCAATGCCTGAAGAACAATCTACAGAAAGAACAAATGTGTAACATTCCATATGCTTTAGCTATTGGAAGTCTTATATATGCTCAAGTTTGTACGAGACTAGACATTGCATTTGCAGTTGGAATGTTAGGTAGATATATGAAAAATCCAATGATGGATCACTAGAGAGCTACGAAGAAGGTTATAAGGTATCTCAAAAGTACCAAAGATTACATGCTAATATACTAGCAAATTGAAAACCTTGAGGTAGTTGGCTACTCGGATTTGGATTTTTTCGGTTGCACTAACTCATGGAAATCAACATCTAGGTATATTTTTATACTTGTCGATGGAGCCGTGTCTTGGAAGAGTGCAAAACAGACTTTAATTGCTACTTCTACCATGGAGGCTAAGTCCGTGTCTTGTTTTTAGACAACTTTGCTTGGTATATGGTTTAAGAGCTTTATTTTCTGTCTTAAAATTTTAGATTCTATTTCAAGGCCATTAAGAATATATTGCAACAACTCAGCTATAGTTTCTGGCTAAAAACAATAAAAGTGGAAGTCAAAGCAAACACATTGACATTAAGTACTTAGTCATTCAAGAATGTGTCAAGGAAAAAAAATTTCCATTGAACACATAAGAAATGAGTTGATGATTGTTAATCCCTCAACAAATGGCATGCCACCTATAAAGTTTAAAGATCATATAGCTAAAATGGGACTTGGTTCCATATTAAGTATTTAATGTATGTTATCATCACTTGTAATAAAGCTAATATTCATTTGAGTTATTTTTTTCATTTAGATGCACATTTATATTTAGAGAATAAATAACATTAAGAGGACCCAGAATAAGCATAGGGCTTATTCATTAAGTTATAGTAGGAAGAGAAAGTGATCTGCATTGTGATACACAGAAGGTAATACTCACTTACAGAGGACTTACTGTTGTGATTTGTGCATTCAACCTTTCTCCTTTGTAATATGCATGAACAAATATATTGAAATCATTAAGTATAATGAACTAAGTGGGAGAATGTCAACTTTGGCAGCAGAATGTCGACAACTACTGCATGTCAACTTTGGTTGCCTTTCATATGGTCGATAACTAATGCATGAGTGTGGTCCGTTTTGATAGGTTGATATCCTACCTTTATGGACTTTCATCCTAAATTCACATGGTTTGCAATCATTTATTTACTATTGCAACATTGACCATTAATGGAATAATTTGTCTCAAGCTTTCTTATAAATTTGGGTCCATAAGTGTGGTTTCTCATACCTTTTAGCTCACACACCATCATCAGAGGGTAAGAAACGAAGGCTAAGAAGTATCCATTTTCGTGTTCAAAATTTCTAACGTTAAGTAATGGCTAAAGGTATAGTTTTTTCTATATTATCTCCTTGTTCTATACTAACTTATTAGTCTATTTTATGTATAAGTTATTTCATAGAACACTAAATTGGTCAATAATTAGCATTTATCCTAATTTAATAGAAGTATCATGAGACTTGTATCATTTGATTGTCTTCTTTTAGGGATAACAATATATGACATAGTCCATCTCCTCGCTATCTCTCTCTAGTATGGTCCTCTTTGGCAATGTTTTGCCCTTTCTTTTTTAAGTTTGTCAAATACTAATATACAAATATTATACACAAAAAAATACTAAATCTTTTTATACTATCATCTTATTTTTAAACACATAAAATTATTTTAAAAGAACCAGATTCTCCCTATGTTATAATACAGGCAAACCAGATTAAATATCATAATTTATAAAAACAATATTAATATTTGATATCCTTTTGAAAATATAATATTATCTTTTTAACAAAAATATCAAGTAATTTCTAACCTTAGAAGCTATTAATTATACCTTATATCGTCTTAAGATGACATTATATTTGTATATGAACATGGTACTAGATTATATATATTAAATTAAAAATAATACGTGTCTAACAAAATTAAATTGTTACTATTAAAAAGAATTTGTATTATCTTTCAATTTTAGGATTATGATAATTTTTTAAGAAAAAAATTAAAATTTTAAAAAATTCTTAAAAGAAAAAAGGAACAAGATCAAGTTAGCATCTCTCTTTTAAGTTGATATCATTCATGTTTAACCATAGTAATTGTTATAACTGTTAGAAAATTAATTTTACCTATAATATGTAATTTAGTTTTAAATTTTAATCAAAACAATATCACAAGCTATAAAAGTCTTCTTTATTACTTTCTAATAATTTTAGATAGGAATATAATGATTAAGAATATGAATGAAAATAAATTTAAAAATGAAAGCAGGTTTTGATAGAATAAAGTTTTAATCTCATGTATAATGTTTGGTATAATATTAAAAGAAAGAATAGAAAGTGAAAAGAGAATTAACAATATTATTGTATTATCTTTATTAAAAAAATACTATAATATTAATTATTAATTTTAAATAAGTATAAAAAATTATGCTAGAATCTTCTTCATTGAACAATTCTCATCGCCCTCAGACAACCCTAAATAGTAACAGCAAGCATGTGATGGATCTAAGACCTTGAACCATTCTCATCTTCTTCTCTCGTCGGCTTACTCCTCTCCTTCTCTCTCTTCTCTCTCTCTAGATCTCAATCGAATCACTTTCTTTCTCTTTCAGATCATAATGCTAGTAAAAAGAGAAATATGGCAAAGAAGGAAAGGAAGGAGTGACAAAGAAAAGAAAGGTCGAAGCCGAAGAGCAGGAGAAAGACAAGGGGCAATTTGGGGGATGGAGAAGATGGTGACCATAGACTACAATGTCATAAGAGCGAAGATCAATAACCAAATCACGACAAAACCTTAGATGGAGCACAGAGGTAAGCATTTCACATTGGAAACATGGTCGTCAGAAGGAGCTCTCAATTGTTGTAGCTGGCCGGAGGTTCGTTGGTGAGAGAAGATAACAAGGTCCAACAACAAAGAAACAATCCAAGGAAAGGCTTATATTTCATCTAGCAATTGAAATATTGCACATACTCATATTTGTGAGAATGGTGATTCTCTCAAGAAAGGCAACCAATAGCTATTTAACCAACTAAATATACGAGAATGTGGTTCAAATTTATTCTCATTTCCATCACATTCATTTAAGAAGGGACAAATGACAAGTGGAATGAAAAATGAACGTATTTAATTCAAGCGTTCATTTTCAATACTTTAGCCACATTTTAATATTTTTATTTATATATTATCACCTCATTTAATGTTGTTTAAGGAATTATACTTTTTTGTTTTGAGGAATTGAGTATTTAGATTTGAACTTTAAAATTAATACTTAAGAGAATTTATTTTTTAATCTACGATATTATTGAGAGAAATACACATTTAAAATCACTTTAAAAATTTGATTTCAATTAATATACAAATTAATCTGAAGATAATTTTATTACATGCAAATTTCGTTAATTAACATCATACAATTTAATTTTTAAATTCTAAATAAAAATATTTATTTATGTAAATATAATTAACAAATACTCAAGAATAAAATAAATATTTTCTATTCACCGGCACGAGGATGATTATTCAGTTACAAAAATTAAACTTCAGGATTACCACATTTAGTTATCAGTTATCATTGACCAGTCACATAAAAACCAAATCTTGGAATATCTGTTCCATACGTATCTTCTCTGCCTCTCTAGTCTCTTCCCCTTGAGAGCGGATATACGGCATCAATATTATGCGATGCGGACCATTGAATCATACGATCATTATCCCCTACTTCCATCTAACGGCCCAAGAGTACAGGATTAGTGCTGCCGAAATTACTCTTGCCTTTGCGGACCATTGAATCATACGATCATTATCCCTTACTTTCATCTAACGGCCCAAGAGTACAGGATAGGTGCTGCCCAAATTACTCGTGCCTTTGCTCCCCGTGGCCTTAACCACAAGCGACAGGACTATATATAGACAGCCACACTCCCCCAATTATCAATCAGCGTCAAATTCTGCCCCTCTATTATTTCCTTCCCATAGTAGTCATGCCGTCCCAACTGAGCCAACTCCAACAACCTATGAAAGAAACTTCACCAAAACAATCCCCCAGGAACGGGGAGCCGCCGCCGACGGCGGCCGCGGCCCTGTCGGCCAGATCAAAGAAACTCACTCTCGTTCCTCTGATCTTCCTCATATACTTTGAAGTAGCCGGTGGCCCATATGGCGAGGAGCCAGCAGTCCAGGCTGCAGGACCCCTTTTGGCTATTCTTGGCTTCCTTATATTCCCCTTCATCTGGAGTGTCCCAGAAGCTCTTATTACTGCAGAATTATCCACCGCTTTCCCTGGCAACGGAGGATTCGTCGTCTGGGCTGAGCGTGCCTTCGGCCCTTTTTGGGGCTCTCTTATGGGCACGTGGAAATTCCTTTGTGGCGTCATCAATATTGCCGCTTTCCCGGTTCTCTGCATTGACTATATCGAGAAAGCCATTCCCGTTTTCAGATCTGGTTGGCCTCGCTACGTAGCAGTACTGTGTTTTACTTTGGCTCTTTCCTTTCTAAATTATACTGGCTTGACAGTTGTTGGATATGCTGCTGTTATGCTTGCGGTCATTTCTCTCTTGCCTTTTATATTGATGTCTCTAATTGCAATTCCCAAGATTCATCCCCATAGATGGCTTAGTTTGGGTCAGAAGGGAGTAAAGAAGGATTGGACTTTATTTTTCAACACTCTGTTCTGGAACTTGAATTTCTGGGACTGTGTTAGTACTTTAGCGGGAGAAGTGGAAAGACCCCAGAAAACTTTCCCGCTGGCTCTTTTGATTTCGGTGATTTTCACTTGCGTGTCTTACTTGATCCCACTTATCGCTGTCACTGGATCCATTCCACTGAAGCAGACTCAATGGGAAAATGGGTTTCATGCTGAAGCTGCAGAAATGCTTGCAGGAAAATGGTTGAAGTATTGGATTGAAGTTGGTGCAGTATTGTCGGCGATGGGACTGTTTGAAGCTCAATTAAGCAGTTGTGCTTATCAATGTTTGGGTATGGCAGACATAGGGATCCTGCCCAAGTTTTTCGGCGCTCGATCTAAATGGTTCAATACACCTTGGGTGGCCATTTTAATTTCGACCGTAATAACACTTGCAGTTTCGTACATGGACTTCCAGGACATCATTTCCTCAGCGAATTTTTTGTACAGTTTAGGCATGTTATTGGAATTCGCTTCGTTTCTTTGGTTGCGATGGAAGTCTCCCACGATTGAACGGCCGTATCGGGTGCCCATGAAGCTACCATTACTGGTAGTTATGTGCTTAGTACCATCAGTGTTTTTGATAGTGATAATGGTTATAGCTACCAGGACTGTTTATTTGGTTAGTGGTGTGATGACTCTGGCGGGGATTGGTTTTTTCTTTCTCATGAAAATATGCAAGTCAAAGAATTGGATCAAGTTCAACGTTCGCAAGGCTGACGAAGATGACCCTGAAACAGGTGTTTTGTACAGGGATTAGCATGTGTCGTATTGTAAGTGTTCAAATTTTTTTTTGTTTGGGCCTCCTTTAGTGGAGTTATGAAAAATCTAGATTTGAATTTGATGAATTGAAAATTTTAAATATATCTAAATTTAATAAAATTTAAGTTTTTGAATAGAAATTTAATGATACAAATTTTAAGAAATTATTAAAAATTATTTTATATATAATAAAATTTGAATCAAAATTTAATAATTTAAAATTTTAAAATATAATGAATTTAAATTCAGATCCGAAAAATCTCCTACTCTCCGCGATGTTGTCTGTTACGCACTTAATTCGCCCGTGTCGCGTAACTCGAGGCCAATATATTATTATAAAAGTGGGACAAAAGTAACAATATCGAGCAATTCCAATATAAACAAAGCATGGCCAACCACTTGGTCTAACCCACGTGATAAATGGTGCAGTCGGTTGGTGGTGAAATGGTCGGTTTAAATGTACGAATACAAAAGGCATGGCCAATTTAGTTGGATGGGAAAAGAAGATTGATATGACACTTTGGTTCGAATTGCCTTCAGTGACTCACCTCTCCTTGCGTGTCAAGGCTCCTGTCTCCTTAGCACTTGGATTTAAAGCCAGTGTCATCTGAACTAAAAGTAAAGCGCACTCGTGCATTTTCACTGAAGCGGAGGAGGCTGGGTGATTTATAAATGGTGAAAAAAATATTTAGAGTAAATAAGAAAAATATTATTTTAATCCTCAATCTATGAAAAATTTAAAAATATTTTTCTACTTTTAAATTTAATTTTTGTTAAAATAGATTACCTTAAATTAGATATTAAAAAATAAAATTTTTTTTTATAATTTTAATTTATGGAGTATTAAAATGAAATTAAATTTAAAATATATATATTTTAATTTTTTTACTTTTAAATTTAGTCTTATAATTAATTAAAAAAATTTAATATCATTTTAATTCTTTAATAAATTTAAAGTATTAAAATAGTCATTTAATTTTGAACTTAATTTTATTTTAATTTTTTATAAATTAAAAATATCAAAATAGTATTTTATTTTTTAAAATTTGATTCAAAATAGTTTATTATTTTTTAATTCAATCTTATTTAAAGAGATATCATTTTGGATCAAATTTAAAAACATATAAAAAAATTTTAAGGCTTTCAATTCGTAAAAATAAAAAATGAGACTTAATTCTAAATTTAAAATTTAAAATAAGATTAAATGTAAAATAAAAGACTAAAATAATTGTTTTTGTTAAATAAAAAGACGTGCTGGGCAAAATAATATTGCGGGCCATATTTAGTCCCACCAGAATTAAGTACGACTAGAGTGGGCCGGGGCGGCCCAACGGATTGATGAAGTGAAATCCGCTTAATTCCCAGCTATCCTTCTTCGTTGCCCTCGTCGACGGCTATTGGCGATCGGAAACCCACACTCTGAAATCACGGTGAGCGACTGTTCCCCTCCTTTCTCCTTTCTATATCGAGCTACAACAAATTCTCGCTATCTCCATTGCTGGTTTCAAATAAAAATTATAATTTTATCTTTCTTTTTTCCAAAGGGACCGACTTTTATTGCGCCCGCGCCTAGCGAAATTCAAGTCCATGAGGAACTATATAACTCTGTTTGCTTTCCTAGAGTAGGTCTATGATAGTTTGGGCTTTGCCCCTTCGTTGTACCCAAAAAAAGGAACATTAAAAAAAAGAAAAACTATCTAACTGATTCGGTGATAGTTTTTTTCTGGACAGTGATGCCAAATTCGGGAACAGATAGTGCTATTTGAATGGAAATGGCTGCCCTCAAGCAAGATAATATACGTGGACGATTTTAACTTTTCCAGGACCAGGGACAATGCTTATCAACCCAAAACTGCCTTTATATTTGTCGTGGGAGGCATCAAAATTAAGTATTCAAATAAGTTATAGTGTTCATCTTTGGTTCGAGAATGTAGTATTTGTTCAGAAAAAACCACGTTAAATTTGATTAACCATGTCTGTGTTTAAGAAAATACGTGTGTTATTATAAAGAATCACATTTAGTTATTTCTTGCCTCTGATGGCTTTAGCAGCAGTATCTGAGCTTGTGATGCAGTGTTTTTTTTTTTTTTTTTTCAATTTTAAGATGTTGGTTGATTTTTTTCTAGCTACAGTCTTTTTTTATTGATGTTTATCCTTGAATTCAAGTTCTGATGTTTCTTTGTGTACTCATCCTTGTTTTTCCTTCTTGATTGTTAGATTATTCTGTCTCTTTTGAAGGGGGGATAAGATGCCTTTGGGACTCATTTTAGGGATAGGAAGAGCATTTCGAAGGAAGCGAACATCATCACTGGACATTCTATCGTCAAAACGTGCTCCCCGAGGTTACTACAAGGGGAAGAATTGCAAGCCTACTGGTTTCCACACTCGCAAAGGTTTGGTTCCCTTCCAACCAAAATAAATTGCAATACGATTGGTGTTGACTGTTGTAGCCAATATATGTAGGATGGACTATTGGAATAGTTTGTATAATTTCCTTATAGTATCTGATCAAATTTTTTTTCAATTCTATGTTTTTGGTCCCCTTCCAACTAAAATAAATTGCAAACGTTGAATTCTGTCACGTGTTTACCTTCAGAAGAAAATGTTTCAACTATATTAATGCTGATGTGTATTGAATTGCAATATGAGTTGCAATTTTGATATTCTACCTATAGAGATTGTCAACTTCTGGATATTATAAGTGGTTATTAATTTATGCTTGGTTATAGTATTTATTTTTTGATAAATATTATTATATATCTTCTATTGAAACTTGTCTTTTCCAATCTTAGTCTTGTTTCACTTTTCTATGACTTATATAAAACTATTCATGGAAAATAAAGGAGTTAATTATCGTTGAGGGGTGGGAGGGAGTATCCTTGGACCTTGGTAACGTTTTTATCCAATGCTCTTAATGATTTGAAAGAGGGAACTACTTGGGATAAAGCTCATTTTACTTTCATCGACATTTTCTTATATTTTCTTTTGCTCTTTTTCTTTTTCCCTTCTGGTTAAGATTGTTAAACGTTCAATCTCAGCACTACCTTATATATAAGATAGTGGCTACCTTAGTTTACAAAATATTTTACCTTTTCAATTGGCTTTTCTGACATGTCAACACATTGAGTGCATGTTTGGATTAGCATTAGATTAACGTGATTTTGGGTCAATTTGATTTTCAAAATTTATTTGGGTCTGCCGTGATTTTGCATCACCATAATTTATGTTTGGAAATTCTGGTTTGAAAATTGACTTTTGCCACTTATACAGTTTATTCAACACAAAAGTAAATATTTTTTACTTCTGTGCAACTGAGGGTTTGGACGACAAAATTAATTTTTTAAAAAAATCAAACGCTAAACCAAACAATAATATTTACAAAGCAAACTCCTCTTTAAGTGTACAAACAGACTTTTATATTTTTCAAACGTTAAACCAAATATACACTGAGTCGTTCATAGAATGTTACCAACTTACCACGTGCATGTAACTGTAAGGTTGTGGCCTCTTGGTAAGTACTTATAATACCTCCATGACATTAGTGAAGTTGTATCCATGGAACCCAATCTTGCATCTGAAAAATAATTTTTTTTATTTTTAAATCCATGATTTACATGTAAAAATACTAGTACAAAAGTCCAAATTTATCACCGATCATGTTTTCTTTTGTCAGATTTAATGTATACTACATCATTTTGTTGCAGGTGGATATGTTGTAATGCAAGAAAAACTGCCAAACTATGTAGTCCCTGATCTGACTGATTTCAAGGTCTGCATCTTCTGTATATTTGTGTTCTCTTCTTTCTCGTATCATGTTAGTTCTTACAATTGATTCAGGGACATGGTTGGCCTGAAAAGATGAAGCCACTGTTCTTAGCCCCGCCATCCCTGTATGCTTCCCTCCCAGTAAAGGGAGAAAAAAAGAAGAGGGGGCGGGGGGAAGATGGGCTCATCTATATGGAAAAGATTATAATATATTGGCAAAGATTATATCCTTTTCTGAGTGATTGAGAATTAAGAATGTCTGTGATTCTAGCCTATCATTAAATTTGTTCATTTCATGCATAGTGCTGATTTGTATTATTTTTCTGTTTTACAGCTCAAACCTTATGTATCTCAGTGTCCTCGAGAAGACAAGACCTCCGAGGCTTCTGAAACGGTTAAATAACCTCGTAGTGTAGTATGCTTTTGTAATTGCGGTTAAGTGTCTCCACTGGGAATAGTTGGCAGAGCTAAGCCCTTCTTTTTGCTGTTTGTTCTCCGATCTAGTGAAGGGTGAAATTATGTATTACTGGAGTAATACAAATATGTTAGACCTAACACTATCAATCGTCGATGTTACGTAATGCATGATTTTTGTTTCTGTTTGAGTCCATTGAAGAAAATAATATCATCAGAAAAACTTTGCCCTGAATTGAGCCGGAAGACAAAACGAAGAAAAAACGTTTTTTTTATCAGCAAATTTCGTTGCTGTAAAAGTTCCCTTTTTCTCACTGGTGATTCATAATTTTATGCCTTTTATCTGAAGTTTAACTTAATTATTTTCCTGATTCCTGTCCCTTTCACAGTTTCTGATTCCTGTATGATGTTAAGATGCTCAAAAAGACAGGCTTATATGTATTGTTATGCCCCGAGAATGCTACTCTAATTGACAATCGGAATAGTTCATTTTTTAATTTTCCTTTTACGAGCGAGAGTCCATAGGCTTATTATAGCGGTCATTCTTCTTAATGCGATATCCATTTGGAGAATATGCTAAAAAATTGTTATGCCTATAAATATAACAATTTTCTAAGAATTATATTAGGTAACAGCTTACCCTTCGATGGTTTGTTCTAAAATTAATATGTCTACCTTTGATGTGTTTCATTATCATTTAATTTAACCACATTGTGATTTTTAATTTACATTTAAATTTAATAAGAAAAATCATGTTAATGTCAAAACAATGAATAATGTTATTATAAAACATATGTTTTACTTATCTTTTGAATATTTTTTTCAAGAGAAAATGATTATTTTGGTCTACCACTTTTTACTTTGATGTCAATTTGGTCCTCTACTTAATTACAATGATAAAATGGTCCCTTAGAAGTTCAAAATGATAAAAGGTAATCCCTCAAAATGATTATAAGTAGCATGCCTTCAGCCTAATGAGGGACTATTTTTTATTATTATTAAATTTTTGACTAACTATGTTATTACTACAAATTTATGGAGGATCAAATTGACACTAAAACAAAAAGTACTAATTAAAATAGTACCTTTCTCATTTTTTTAAAGTTAGTTTAAAATAAACATGTTTTTAATAATTAAATTGTTTGTCGTTGTAATTTTCATAAAATTATTCAATAAAAATAAAAGCAAAATATAAACAAACTATAAAGTTGAACGTGGTATGAACTACTATGGAACAGATTACTTTATGGTTAAATAACAGGAAAGTAAATCAAAATTTACTGAATTACACATTTAACAAATACAAGTTTACCAAAATAGTTGTTTAAATTTAGATGAAATAATTTTATGAAATTGTATAAGATTATAAATGCCAAATCCTTGCAAATAATATTACTCTTTAACAATGCATACACACACCATCTTTTTCTTTATTTTTGACAACAATCACAAGTTTTAAATTAATTTTATTTACATGTTTTATATATATAATTAGTGAAAAGCTTTAAAGAAGAATATTGAATTTCTAAATACCAACTTAGGTGCAGAGCTTGGTCAATTGATGGCCATTTACAGACTTGTACAATATACAATTACCAAATGAACTAGTGACATGTATCCTAACTAACAAAATGCTAACAAAAACTTACACATAAAAGGCACCAAAGAATTATATTTACAGCTAAGCTATTCTAAAAAGGACTTAATAACACATTTGATACTTATACAATGGGCACCACCAAGCTAATAACTTAACTAATCTTAACATCCCCCCTTAAACAAGCAAGTGAAGGATACATGTTGAGTTTGCTTTGAAAGGACCAAAAACGAGAATGGGTCAGTGCTTTGGTTAAGCAATCTGCAATTTGATATAAGGAAGGCACATATCTCACTTCTAGTTCCTTAGCCAATACTCTATCACGTATAAAATGGGCATCTATCTCTATGTGTTCTATCTAAGCATGATTCACTAGATTCGAAGCTAATGCATTTTCACATAAATTGTTGCACCATGCTATGAGAGTTTGATCTAATGGCAAATAAACTTCCTTTAATAGTGACTGAAGCCACGCAGTTTCTATGACTAAGTTAACCAGAGATCGATACTTCGACTAAGTGGAGGAACATGTTTATAACCTCTACTTCCAAGAAGACCATGAGACCGAGGTATCACTAAAGAACACACAATATCCTCTAATTGATTTCCTATCATATGGGCAAGAGGTCCAATCTACATCTAAGAATCTAGTGATTGTTAAGAAATGTGATGGTTTAATGTGTAAGCCATATTGCATTGTTCCACTAAGGTAGCGAAGAATGCATTTTGCTACAATCCAGTGTGTAGTTGTTGGCTTGCTTAAGAGCAAACTTAGCTTGCTTACAACAAAACTAATGTTAAGCCTTATGTTGGTTAAGTATTGAAGACCACCTACTAAGCTCTTTTAAACTTGCAAAGGAGATTAAGAACATACTTTTCTTACCTTAAGTAAATCCTAGTGTCATCTTTATGTGCTTCCAAACCAAGAAAATAGTATAAAGGCCCCAGTTCTTTTAATGAAAACAATTATCCATTATTTGGATTAAAGTTTGAAGATTAGTAGAGTTGCTTCCATTGACAATAATATTGTCTTCATAAATGAGAATGAAGAGTATTCTATTTTTATCCTTCTAAACAATGATAAAAGAGTGCCCTTTAGTATTCATAAAACCCTAACAAATTAGAGTGCTCTTTAATCTTTCAAACCATGCATATGGAGCATGTCTAAGGCCGTATAAGGCCTTTATAAGCTTGCAGACGTAGTTTGGTTTTGTAAGATCCATAAATCCTTCAAGTTGAGCCATAAAATAGTTTCATCTAGAAAACCATTAAGGAAGGCATTCTTCATATCTAATTGCCTCACTTCCCACTTCAAAGATATAACAACAATTAATATTAATTTGATGGAAGTAGCTTTTACCACTAAGCTATGTGTTTCTACAAAAAAAGTACTAGGACACTACCAAAAGCCTTTGGCCACTAATCTGGCCTTGTATTTAAAGATTGACCCATCAAGGTTGTATTTGATCTTGAGCACCTGTTTATTGTCATCAATATTTTGCTATCCCTCTTATGGAATGAGCTTCCAAGTCTTATTTCGAATGAGTGTATCGTGTTCTGCTATTATCACTATCTTTTAATGAGATGACTACAAGGCTTCATCTATGTTTGGAGGTTCTAACTCTACATAATTAATGACTCCAATGAAAGGGAGTTTTGGCTTGTAGATTCCTTTTTTACTTCAAGAAATCATTAGGTGGTGATTTAAGTTGGAACCACCTTGAGGGTCCTAACCTGTTGTTTCTCGAGAAAAAAGAGAATTAATGCAATTCTAGTGAGGACTCAGAAGAACAAGGAGAAGTCACAGAAAAAACCTTCTTGTTAAAACCTATCCTGAGTTTAACTTGAAGCTTGCCTTTCAGTATTAATGTGTTCAACATTACCCCTCTCTAAAACTGGTGTATTTGTCTCAACATGTTTGAATGAACTTCGCAGCTCTGAAGGGAAGAAAGTAGTTGGTACAACTTCTATTTAAGGTTGTTGTTGAGTGTTAATGAAACTTACACCTAAAGGGAAGCCAATTTCATTAACAACTACATGTCGGGATATGTAAACCCTGACATTGAAATTAAAACACTTGTAGCCTTTGTGAGAGGTGTTTTAGCCTATGAATACATATTTTTGTGTATGAAATTGGAGCTTGAGTTGGTTATAGGGTCTTAAACATAGGTAGTATTCCATTAACTACTAGTGAAGAATTAGAACATGGACAATGTACATTTTATGAAAAGGAGATAGAACTTTTAAATGACTATCATTCCCTATATTTATGTGTTTCCTGCCATGAAAAGGAGATAGTTGACTGTCATTCACCACTATCCATATACTATGACTGATCTTTGACTATTATTGGTGAAGCATAGTACACAAAGTTATTGTTATCACTTTAAAGTTATTGTTACCCATGAAGCTTCTATCAAAGCGATGGAAGCAATGGGCAATAGAATGACTACACTAGTTATAAACTTAACAAGTTGGTTTACTTTAATTGCTTCTTCTTCTTCCCTTGGAGCCATTAGAGCCACCATGTTGATTTCTAGCTCTCCAATTACCTTATCCAATGTCAAGACTAGAATTTCTAGACTTAGCTTTAGCAAAATTAATGACAAGATTTAAAGTTACATTAGTGAAACAATTTAATTATTCTAATGGAGGTTCAAAAGTTAATAAAGTAGCCTGAAATTTGATCTATAACAGGTTGTCCTTTTGTACCAATTGAAGTACAATTTGATTATAGTTAGAATCAAGGCTTGCCAGCATTTGTGTAATAAGATCATAGGGAGAAAAGGCCACCTACAAAAGCCAAATTGTCAGTTAGTGTTTTGATTTTAGTCTAATACCCATCCATCTTCATACTCCCTCTCTTGGTCCCCTACAACTCACTCTTATGAGAGTGATACGGAACGTGGTGTAAGCACCAAACTGATCTTTAGCAGTTTGCCAAAGTTCTTAAGAGGTAAAGCAATGTATCAGCTGGGACGTAATTTCAACGATTATAGTATTAAGAAGCTACCTAAGTAATAACTAGTATGTTGTAACCTAATCTTTGAAGGCAAGATTGAACTTGGTCTCTATTTCTTTAGTGATAAAGCTTAAGCATAGTAACCAGGATGTAGATATCAAGTTTATTCCCCTCAATGTGAAGAATAGTCAATGATTGCCATAACAAATAGTTGGTTCTATCTAACTTGATAAAACAAACCTGATTTGAAGATCTCAAAAGAATAATGACCTTTAAAAAGACAAAAGGAAAAGACTAGGAATCACTTAACTTATTAGAAGACTTAATAGAGGACAAGCTATTCAAGAACGCCATTTGAGCGTTATGATACCAGGTGAAACTTTTAAGAAAAGCTTAAAGAAGAAAATTGAATTTCTAAACACTAACTCAGGTGCAGAGCTCAATCAATTAATTGTCATTTATAGAGTTGTTCAATATACATTAACCAAATCAACCAGTGACACGTGAATGACTAAATGCTAATAGAAAAGTGCATGTAAAAGGCACTAAAGAATGAAATTTACAGCACAACTATACTAGAAAGACTTATTAATACATTCACAATACTTATATAGAGGGCACCGCCAAGCTAATAACTTAACTCATTCTAACATAATTGTATACACCTATATACATAATAGTTTTAATCTTGAAAGATAAATCGCTACCATAGTAGTGTTTTTGCAGGCTACAACTACAAAAGCTGACCTGCTTGGGTCAACCTTTTGACCTTGGTAGGTCAGCTTATCCTACCATATGGCGCAGTATGGTTTGATGGTAAGATTGCTATTCCACATGGCAGACTCTGAATAGCTCTTTGGATGAAACAAAAAATAATAAAAGAAAATATGAAAAGACAAATTTACCCTTAAATTTTCCCCATATAGACCCTCCATCTTCTTTAACTCATCGGCATTACTTGTGATTTTTTGCCTAAAGACTCTACTAGTGTTGCTGCTTCAAGTGTTTTCTTTTACCTATCAGTTTTTTCTTTTTATTCACCTGTTGCTCCACTTATGTTATTTTGTTTGGCTTGCAGTCCCTAAAAAATGGTGTTACGCCACATCAGTGTAATTTAGGAAGCTTATATGTGGTCTTAAGTAAAGTGTGAATAACCATCCCCACCTTTATGTTTTTTTGGAGTAAGTTAACAAGTTGTTTGGTAGTCCTAGGTGAACTTTCTACTAACTAAGTAAGCATTAAGTATGAGCATATTTGAAGTATTGATTATTGTAATGATTATTATTATTTGATTAGCTAGGCAAATGAAGTTAGTTTCATGCATGTGCTCAGTAGAAAATAATGGATTCCAATTTTGTAAAAGCATTTACATGTTTACAATAGAAGAAAATATAATTTTAGTATTTTACAACATATCTATGTGATTAAAATTTTTGTCAAAGTAAAAAACTATGTTAGTAGAAGATCACAATGTTAAAAATTACTTTCACTAAAACAAAATTATTAATTCATATAGTTTTATTTAAAAATTTTAAATTCAAACACCAATAAGGTGAAGAACACCAAAAAAGGTTACAAACACATAGATATGAAAAAAATTTAAATCAAAGAATTTTAAACTAGAATTAAAAAATTCTATTTAAATATAATTCAAATTAAAATAATGTTATTTTAACTAAGAAATTTTGCATTCGAATTAAAAAATTGTAGATACAATGAAACATTTGAAAATAAAATTAAATAGGGTTTAATCAAATTTTAAAATATTGAATTAGACTATTAAAAATGATGAACTCTAACAAGAGTTAAAAGCATATTCGTATCAATAGTATAATTTATTTAAAATAAAAAATTTCAAATTCAAATTAAAAATTCTGTGGTTACATAAACAATTTAAATTCTAATGAAAATATTTACTTTTAAACAAAGAAGTTTTAAATTCAGAATAAAATTTTTTTACCTAAACTGAAAATTGTTAAATTCAAAATAAGAAATTATTAGTGAAATTTAAAAATTAAAAATTTGAATATTGAATATGATAATTACAATAAGAGTTACAAACATATTCATATTAATAAAATATTTTAATTTAAATTAAAAATCCTTAATTTGTGATAAGTTTTTTTTGTTTAAATAAAAATATTTAAATTGGAAAGAAGATATTTTTATTAAAATTTTAAAAATTAACTTTGATATTAAAATTTTTGTTTATACAAAAAATTTTTAATTTCAATTAAAACATATAAAAATCAAAATGAAAAATTGTAATTAAATTTAGAAATTAAAATTTTGAATTTTGAAATTCATGAACTCTAATAAAAGTTACAAACATATTCTTTTCAATAAAATATTTTATTTAAATTGAAAAATTTTCAATTCAAAATAATTATTTTTGTTAAAATAAAATATTTAAATCAGAAAAATGATATATTTGTTTAAATTTAAAAGGTTTAAATAGGAATTAAATCATTTAAATTAAAAAAATTTATAAAATAATGTAATCCAATAAGAGTTTAAAAAACATATTCATATCAATAAATTCTGGTTTGTTGATAAATTTGATTTGAGTTAAAATAATATTCTAGAAATAACATCTCTAATAAGATTAACTAACAGCAAAATTAATTTTAAATTAAAATAAAATTTAAAATAGTTTACTAACATATTCATAAATGGTCCAATGACTAAATATCATGTAGGCAAAATAAGTAGAAATAAAGAGATTGTTTGCATATATGTAAATGGAGAAATATGCAATAAATTTGTATGCGACATGGTTCATGTAATGTGAGTAGAAAAATACATCACATTTAAAAGGTTGAAATAGGTGATGGCATATAAGCTTCACTTGGCCAAGTTAGCTTATGTCACAATTGGTGCACATACATCCTGTTTCATTATGTCCTACGAGGTATCAAGCATGCAGGTTGTAAGATGATGAAAATATACAATCGATGTAAGACAATCAAATTCTATGGAATTACATGCGCACTTATGTTCAACAAAATTGGACTTGAACATGATACTCAACTATAAGATGACTATGTTATGTCTACACTCCAATAGAGCATTAATTTACATATCACTCAGGGACAACCGACTAAGCTAAGTTCATACACTACAGAAGGTGAGCCGTTAATTGAGTATCCCATCAATGATCAATAGTATGTGCCATGCAATGTTGAGTATGGTGTACAACTAATTTCATCCTATGTAAGGGCTACCATTTCATAGTTTCCATCTCCCAAAGAAGATATAAAGGATATAATGGATGAGTTTGAAAAAGAGACTAAATATGATGCCCCCCATTTAGATATGTTAAAGATCACGTCGATGACATTGTTAAGGACTGTAACATTTCAATTCTTTCACTTAGGTCCCTTGTCCTTAACTAAAAAGTAAGAAGAAAATTTAGGGCTCAAATATAATTATGGTATAACTTCCCATACCCAATCCCAATTATTGAGTTTAGATAGCCACAATTTGGAAATGCAAGAAAGCTTTAAGATCCCAATGAGCTAAACCTTAAGGGTGAAACTTTGACTTAAATGATAAATACCATGATTTGGTTATCCTTTATTGTGAACCTTGGAAAGGTTATAAGCTCCAATCATAATTACCTAAACTTTACAGGGAAGAAGCAATAAACTTTAAAGGAATAAGAAAATGGACCAATGGAAGTAAGGTAATGATTAAAAAAGGACAAAAGGGTCAAGATTCACTTTTAGAAGCACGCCTACTTATATATAGATCACTTTGGTAATTTTGATAGAGAATAACCAAGAGATGTAGGACTAAAGTGTCATTTAAGCCATAAAAGAGTGGTTAAATGCAAGCATTTGATTGGTGGAGAGAAAGGTGTCTTTATGCATGAGTTAGTAGGTAACACTTAACAAGATGATAAGTTAATAGAATGACTCCTAAACTAGTTGATGATTGGCAAGAAGTGAAACTTTGCTAAATAATGATTAGTGGAATGTAAGAACCCTTGCCTATAAATAACCAATCACCTCACCCTTGCCAAGCACACCAAAGTGCTCATGTAAACAAGCTAGAGAGAGAGAGGGAGAGAAGGAAGAGATAAAAGAGAATGAGGAAGAAGGAGGAGGTGGCTAAAAGCTTAGAGGGCAAGTAAGCTAGGATTTTCTTGTTTTTCTTCCATTTTCCTTCACCATTCTTCTTATTTCATGTAAAGTTTAGAATTTATCTTGTTTTAATTTTTTTTTCTTTAAAGAAAGTGAAAAAATCACTTAGGTTGAGACTAACAAGGAAGGTAAATCGATGATCAAGTTTCATCATTTTTTTCTCTCTTGATACATGGTTGATGTTATGGCCCTTTTATAAGTGGCCCTTGATGGGTGTTGATATGGGCCTTGATGGGTGGCACCATTTTGGTGTGTCTATAAGGATGCAGTTGCCTTTATCAATGATCATGCATGATGTTATTATGGATCCTTGATTATGTTTTGCATCCTTATGTTAATATACTTGATGTATAATTTGCAAAACTACTTGTGCCATGTTGATTGTATAAGAATACTTTATTATCTATTGAGATTTACCTAATTCTCACTCTCTTTCCTTCCAAATTTTCAGGAAAAGATAGTTTTAATTGATACCTTTAAATTTACTCAATACTATATAGCATATGGGTTATTATTTACCATAGCCTTGTATGATATGGATGCTGAGGTCTTCACTATGACTATGGTTAAAAGATATTATTCAGGCCAATATCTTGACATAGAAGTTTTCATGTCAAGGACCATGGCTTGCTTGATCTATAGGCTATGAAGTGTAAGGAGGAAGCACTTTTTTTGTAGAAAAAGGTAGTGGCCAAAATAAAGATCACATAAGAGACTATATTTTTGTTGTATTATATTATGATCTTTTATAGTTGTATTTTGGTTTGCATATACGCTAATTCCCTACTTGTCTTCCCTTGACTAAGTATAGCATGATATTAGTGGCTATGTATTTAAGAAACACATATGTATGATGGTAGTTATGTAGTTATAGAACTTATGTAATGACTTGGTTGTATGGATTAATCTTATTATGTATGGACTTGTCTATTTAGCCTATAGATATCAACTCTTATATGATAATGGTTATTAACCTTTATTCGATTTTGTTAGAATACATGAATATGTGGTACTAATAAGTGTTTAAGGTTAGTAAGTGTAAGAACAAAATAAGCTTGGATAGATAACCCAAGTAAGTCTTGAAATGATGTTTTGGCTTGTTTAAAAGATAATGGATTTTTTTCTTCTTCCCTAGGCCGAAAGTGTATTAGGAATGGTAATCAAGGGTAATATGCAACCAATAATGAGTATAGATTGGAATTAATGAAAGACTAGTTCTTTAATTAGACAAGACTAGTGCTTTAGTTCATAATCTAGCATTGGGATAACCTTCATGTTGTATTGGTCACTTGTCTTATCCATCTTAAAGATTTGGATTCATTAAGAGCTTAAACCCTTCTCAGTTGAGATCATGCTTAAATGGGATCTAAGAGATTTTTGGTATTTTAATACTAAGGAGCCAATAAAATGGAAGTGATAATTACTGATAACACTAGCTATAAATGGATGTGACTTAAGTAAGCTTAATCTAATCTGGCCTTGGGATAATATTATAGCCATATTGGGTAACTTTCTTGTCTTTATTGGAAGTGTAAAACAAAAATCTTTAGAGTGATGTGACTTAGACCCTTAGATTAACAAAAACACGAATGAGCAAAGGGTTTAGAGAGTTGACTTGGCAAATCAAGCAACAATAAAGGTATGAAAAACATCCTTGATCTTTAGTTTATCTTTACCTTAGGAAATAGTACTACGTATGAATCAAGGAAACCTTTGAAATTTACTTGAATGTCATGATACTTATGGTTTGGCTAAGATAATGAATGGAAGATCCATTAAGCAATATATCTTAATTAAGATTGATGGATGTCATAAGCATTTTGTAAATTGAGCACACTTTAAGAGAATGTTAAGGTTGCATAAGATTAGATTGCATTACACATGTAAGCATGATAAGATTAGAAAAATTTAGACTAAAAATCTATATTTAAGTATTATATCCTTATGGTTAGACGTGAAAGAAATCATTGGGAAAGAGACTCCTCCTTTAATGATTAAAAGGACAATTGAAAGATAAATGAGTATTTGGTTTGATTAATATGATACACACACTTTAAAGGTACTTTAATATAAACTTGCACCTTAAAAATGAATAAGTAGTACGCATGCCTTTAAGAAACTGAGTTGCATGGAGATTTATAGGTTCACTTGAGGAGAAGGGCAAGAAATTGTAATTTAAGCCAAAAGTTTTTGTATGGGACCCACTCATTGGACCATATAAGGAGAAAAGTTTATTTGTTTAAAATTAACTTTGTTTCAAGCTTAGAAATTGAGCTAGAGAAAAAATCCTATAAGGAATATCTTGGACTTAATTCATGGGCTTAAGAGATAAACTTGGACTAGGTAATATGACTAAAATTAGTTTGAGCTCGAATTGATCCATAGGTTTTTCAAGAAATTCTTACATCATTTTGCTACTCATGGGTTTAGATATAGCTTAAAGGGCTCAGTTAGCATATGTATTTAGGATCTTGATTAATGGATTACACATTTAGTGGTCTAAACCTATGAATGGATTCACCTTTAATGATTGGTTATAGACATAGTTAAAATAAAAAATTTTCAATTTAATCCTTATATACTTGGTTTATAATAAATGATCCTATTTGCTTAGTTAAGGTCCTCATTCTATTATTTTATCATCAAGTTCTTATATGATATTAAAGGAAGTCACAAGCACGAAAGTGATAGAGAATGTGCCAAAGCTTGCATGGATAATGCTAGCAATGCCTCTATCAACTAGTATGCAGATCTAGTAGTCACATTCTTCAAGCAAATTAATGTGGGCTAAGCAAGGGGTTAGGAGTTAATTGATTCAGAATAAAGAGGTAATATGAATTACACCTAAGAGTTACACATTGGCTTGCAGTACAATGATTAAAAGTCTTTACACAAAGCAATGATGATTTACACTATTTGTGCATATCATACCTTTAAAGTTAACTATTCTTGTGCCAAGTGTAAAGAATATTGATGCCCTGAGTATGGAGTATGCTGCAATTGGAAGGTAAGGGCTTGTCGAAAGGTTAATGAGAACTAGTGGCAAATTACCATATATAGTGGATAACATACATGTCTATCATCATCATTGTTGCAGGATCTCCCAAAACTAGACTTTGATGTTATCACATCGTTCATTGTGTCAATGGTAAGCAAGAACCCAAGCATTTAAATATGACATCTTTCCATTCTTATAGTTGTCTCAAACCTTCACCTTCGGTGGCAATTGCAATATGTTTACAGTGTCTTTTGCCTCCATTACATGGCTAGTAACTTTAACAAGGCCTTTAAGCTTTTGTTGCTAAAGAAGATGTTCAACAACATCAATGAGTTATGTTAACAGTTCACGTTGACATTTAAAAACTTGCACTGAGCTGTCATCTGACTAACTATTTTGTATTTCTAACTATGCATAAGTTATAAGTACTAGTGCCATATGGTTGACGAACAATTGAGGGAGTTACATTACCTACATGCAACTTTTGAAAAGTGGGTTGAAGAAACACCTAAAAGTCAACGGTTGAGGGCATATGACATAGAAGGTCATCAGTGGGGTCATATGATAACTAACCTAGTTAAAAGCCTAAACACGGTTATTAAAGATGCTCAGTTCCTACCCATACCCGTTAGGTGTTGGTCCATCTTCATTTATATAACACTTGCTAAATTATGATGCAAAATTTTGTTCTTAGAAAACGGGAGTGTATTAATATTTGTAGTATGTATTATTAATCAAATATGAGTTTTGGCTTAGTGGTAAGGCTGGTCATCCGAATTCAAGAGGGCATAGGTTTAAGATGCATCTCCCTCCTCCCTCAGGAATATTTTGGTGCTGACACGTGTCCCCCCCACAGGTGAAATTACCAAATTGCCTTTCATCTTTTTTTCCTCTTTTCTTCCCTTTCCCATCATGTTCACATTAGAAGCTCTCCCCCCATTTCTTAATTTTTGCTGCTTTTCTCTACCATGGCCAGCCACCACCACCTCTGACCAACTCCTCTACTCACCAGTGATATGTTCTGGCTGGTCACTGCCAGCAGTTGCCAACTGCAACAGTGGATTTTTGGCGGTCTTCGTGAAGCTCAAAACCAACAACTTTTTTTCGATTCAGTGAGTTTTAAGCATTTGTTTCATGAAAATGATGTTAGAAGAAGCATTTTTTGCCCTTATCCATCGAATTTTAGCTTTAGGAGCATGATTGTTTTGCTAGTTTTTTAGATTTGTTCTGATAGGGACCAAACTAAAAAGTTTTGAAATTTTGGGGTTTTCATAAAATGGCAAAATTCTGAATTGCAATGGGTTCAAATTGATCCTATAAGAACACCTTTAAGGTGTATGGCATGAAACCTTATTATTCATGATGGTTTTTCTTGGGTTAAAAGCAAGGGTATGAAATTTGGGACTAAAATAAAAACTCAAAAAGTTTTTAGAGCAGTAAATGTAAATTGATGAAAAATCTAGGAAAGTTAGTGATGGAATCAAGGAATATGAGCTAGGGTTTTTTTTTAGTAATAAGAAGGAAGAGGAGTAATTCTTTACTTTCCAATTGGCATAAGTAGCTCGTATGAGTGATACAGTCACCCAAGGGAAGGCATTGAGTTGTTGGGAGTTAACATCACTCAGGTGCACAGATAACACTCCCCAATACTTTTCTTTATGCTTCACTTTTCATTATTTGGAAATGTTTATTAATTATCTTTTTTAATCTTGGCATGACTAAACTTTATTAGAATTGAAATGATGAGTAAATGAAATCCCTTAACATAATAGATGGCATTATATATGGTTTTGAAAATTACTTTTGAGAAACATCATGCATACGGTTATGAATAACCGCCGAATAAACTATTATGGAAAGGCAATTTGATTTCATGCATACTAACTGTATTTCCCTATGCATGCTTGTTTTAATTACATTATCATTGGAAGGACTAGATAGGACACTGACTGCCAACAGTAGTATTATTAGCCCTTAGTGCACCTAGGTAATGACCCAGCTAGCAGGGTTAATGATGGTGCTAGCCCCATGTGACAGCTATCACATGAGGACCGATGAGTGATAATTTTTGTAAGTTATGATGTCACGCTTGTTGGTTATTTGTCCTCGAGAATTGTGTATCCTCGTCTATTGTGATTTGCCTTTTTGTGGCTGTGTGCCACACCAAATGGGTCCTTAGTAGTCCTTCCCCTGAGATAACCTTCAAAAACTTAGTGATTCATTATGTATGGCACTTTAAATTCAATGTTATGAAAAGTGTGTTATTTAGTTAAAATTGTTTATTTCTAACGGTGATTACTCAAAGTTTAAATGCTATTTCATTTCATTCAACTCTTGACCAAGTTTTGATTTCAATTTATATATGAAATTTTGTTATTGATTTTAGGATGCTATTTGCCAAAAAAAATTTGTCTCAGATAAGGAGACAGATGACTTCCCAGAGGCAGCGGAGTAAAGATAGGAAGTTCTATTGGTGAGCGCTTGGGATATTGTGAGACCTAATTCTTTTTTATTAGTTTGATATTCATGGCTTATATTTTAGATGTATTTAATTAGAACAATAGCCATTGGTTTGTATATCTAGGGTTGTATAGGGACCACAGTTGAACTTTCCATATTGTTGTATATTGAATATATGTTGATGGGCTGTGCTAGTAAGAGCAGAGCTCTCCTATATGTTTGTATTGCCTTACAAGGTATTGTAGAAATTTTGGGATGTCCTATTTACTGGGGAGGTTCTGTCGAAATTTCTACAAAACTCCTTGTTTTGTATTAACCTTTATTTTATATTAAGACAAGTTATATTGCATATGGTGTTAATTGTATAGTTTTGGCATGGTATTAAATGTCCTTCCAGTGTAAGGCTTGTAGGTTGGGGGAATTTTCTCATGTCATGTGTCAGTCCCACTCCAGGAATTTTGGGGTGTGACAATTTACTTCCCCTTCATACTTTATAGAGTATAAAGGTAACAATTCTTCATATTTTGTTATACCTTCCCTGCAACCACCTTTTACATAACTTAAGTCATATTACTATACCTGAACCCCACTGATTATGACCCATCTCAACCTTATTGAGTGATCCATTTGCTTTCATATTTGAGTATTGTAATGCATCTTTTGATGTTAGAAGGTCGTCGCTCCAAGAACAAAATGAATTTGTCAATCCACATAAACCAATTCCCAGTTTAGTCGCCTTAGGGGAATTTGAATTCCCCACCCACCACTCATCAAAATGCTCATGTCAAACAAGAAGGTGAAGAAGAGGATAATGGTGATAAAGATGAAAAAGACAACCAATTTGTGTAGTGTTAATTGGAATGGAATGAGTTAGGTGTCCTCCTTGATGAGGCACTGTGAGTCATTATTTGTGATCATTTTATATTTATTCCTTCTATTTGACATTTAAAAATGAGTACTTACCTAATTTTGTTCTAAAATATCTAACTATCTTAGTCTATTATGTTGTATTTGAAAAAATTGTTAATTTTAATTTTCAAAAGCAAACCATGCTTTCATTACCTAGTTTCAATTTTTATTTCCACTTCTCCTATTTTCAATTGTTTTTTTACATTATATTTTTTTACTCGTTTAAAATCAAACCATGCTACCTAATATGTTATATACATAATGTTAATTACTTACTTATAAACAACAATTTTTTTTAAATAATTATATTTCATGTATAAGAATCTTATAACATTACTCTTGCCATCTAATAACTATATTATTTTTTATGTTTTTTATTACAAATTATACACTTTATGAACATCATTAAATTTTGATAGAAATTCATATCATTACTAAATAATTATTAATTAGTGTACAATTAATTATAAATAATATGTTAATCTTATTATTTAAATTATTAAGTTGATAATTAATAAAAAAATAAATTGGTTAACGAAGTGCCTCGCACCACTACCTGATCAGTTAGATGGATGGGTTGCAACTTAAATCAGACCGCAACCTAGTTAGTTGATGGATTGTGGTGCAGGCCAAACTATAATCCTATTAATTAAATGGGTTATGATTTAGCTATGAGGTTGATTGGGTTTGCTGTTTGGCTTACACCATAACTCTTATTTTAAAAAAATTAAAAAAAAAAAAAGGTTGCAGGCTATTAGAGCCTATGATCTTATAAAAAAATAATTAATTAATAATGAATCAATGGAGTTTTAAATGGTGGCACTGGTTTTAGGGTAATTAATGCCCCATTAACAGTGGACATGTTAAAAAACCCCTAATTAGGGGGTGCATGACCTAGTCTGGCCTAGTCAATCCAACCTAACTCGGTTATATTGGGTCAGGCTGGGCTGGGTTTTGAGCATACAGAGTCCCAGTCCCAGGCCAATGTATAAACCCAACTTTGCCTAGACCTATATTTTTTTTTATCTTTTAGAAAATTGTTTTTTATTTTTTATATAAACTTTTAAAAAAGGTACTTTTCCACTTTTTAAAATATGGACATTTTTTCCTTTTTAATCTTTACACAAAAGATTAAAGGAAGTTAAAGTAAAAAAGGGGCCCATCTTGCTCTTGAAGTAGTCATTCCAACACACCACCTATTATTGAGTCGTTATCCAATCATAAAATCTAGGAAAGAGGAAGAAAGGTTTCGTATGTCCTACCAAAAAATTCTAAGAACACCGTTGGTCTTCATTTCTTGTTGAAGAAACCTTAAGTTCACTATTATGTTGAAAAGTAATTGTAGCTTCTTTTGTTCAAGCCTAAGGCTAATGCCTCCTGTGTGTATCCAGGATAGGACTTGTTTTAAATGTAATGCTAAGCTGTAAGTCTCATTGTTTGCTTCAGTTTGGTTGAGTCCATGTTTCCATTTCCAATCCCTAACATGTATTCTATCAATAAAAATTGTGATGAAGACCTAACGCTTTATTCTTAAGTATTTAACTTTCTTTATCCAGTAAATGTTACTCCACCCTTGTTGTAACCAATGCTCGTTTGCAACATTCTTTATATCTTGAACTATTCCTTTCTAAATGCCCCTACAGTTGGGATTTTAAGTTGTTTCAAGTACATTGATTGCCCTGTAGATTTCCTAAATTGTTTGCATTGGATTAGGCATTGTTTTGCAATGGAGGATTTTATTTCAAGTTTCCTAAATTTTGTAGAGCGCTATTAGGAAGTACTTTGTTGCATGATCCAATGCAACAAGCTTTTCTCTCTGAATGCTTAGCCATTGTTGTAGCCAAAGTGTAATATCTTATACTTCAAATCTGTTTATTTAGAGACCTAGTGGATAGGCAAACCATATGGCTCTAGCAAAAGAACATGTTAAAAAAAACATGGTTGATCGTTTCTTGCTCCTGGTTGTAGTAAAAACAATTACTAGACATATTCATATGGTGGGCATTTAGGACCTCACCAATTAGAAGGGCTTTAGATAAAAGCTTCCATGTGAAGTTTAGTACCTTGAAGGGAAGCTTTATCTTCCACAAGGTTCTCCATTGTGTGAAAATGCTTGGACTTTGAGCACCCTCATTTAGTATACTATATCCTTCTCAGACTGTGTATTCCCCTATTTTACTCCTTGTCCAAAGGAGGTTGTCCTTAACATTTGTCATAGAAAAATGGGTTGAAGTGATCCTTTTTATTGAGCTATCATCATATAAGGTGAGCAGTTTGCTTCGATCCTAGTCCAGATGATCAAGTCTTATGAGGTCCTAAACTGTGATGTTTGAGGGTTGGAGTCCTACCTTGATAGGTGGCCATAGTTTAATTCTAATTGAAATCGTTAAGCTACTCCTTATGCTCCACTAAAGTCTTTTCATAATAAGATGTTAGGAATTGGCTAGGCCCTTCTAAATCCAAGAGAAGCAGCCACTTTTCTTGAGGCTCACTTTTAATAGGTCTAAATATTTAGTAGCAAGTTGCTTGATTGGGTCTTTTAAGGTCCCACTATGCAATAGTCACCAAGTCTATTTAGTAAGAAGTGACTTGTTGAAGTTGAATGTGCTTCGAATGCCTAGACCCCCTTGACTTTTTTCCATGTTAAGTAGCCTTCAACTAGCCTAGTGCATTTTTGGCTTGTCATTAGTCAACCCCCAGCTGAACCTAGCAATTTTGGCATCGATTAAGTTGCAATGTTTCTTAGGCAGGTTGATGCAAGAGAGATCATAATTTATCGAGGAAATTATCATTGACTTAATCAGGGTCAATCTACTAGCCTATGATAGGAGAGAGGCTTTCCAGGATTTAAATCTTCTATCTATCTTCTCAACAATTTAGTGATAGATTTATTGCTTTTTTATTCCTAGGTTGAAGTGATGTCCCAGATATTTGTTGATTTTCCTATCATACTTGATGCCAAAAAATGCCTCATAAGAATTTTTTGGAACATCTAAGGGTATTCAAGCTAAAAACCAAAATTGATTTTTCCTTATTGACTTATAGCCTAAACATTGTGGAAAAAGAGTCAAGGGTTTCCTTCACAGTAGGACATACCTTCATTTCCCCTTCATAGAAAAGGAGTATGTCATCTGCATACATAAGGTGAGTAAGAGTCTCTATTAATTTTCTTATTTTAATTCCCTTCCAAAATCTTCTTTTTTCCTCAACAACCATTTGGCAAGATAGGATATTTGCACATATTATATAAAGATAAGGGAAAGTAGGTCCCTTTGTCAAATTCCTCTGCTTGGTTGAAAATTGGAAGTTCTCCTAGTGTTGACTAAAACCTGATAAAACACTATGGTTACGTATTGCATAATAAAATTAACCCATTTTTGTCAAAGCTTCATTCTTCTCAAGACCGCATCTATGAAGTCCAATGAGAGGGTGTCAAATGCTTTTTAAATGTCTAGTCTGAGAGCCCATTCTCTTTTTTTATGTGTGCCTACAATTGATAATGTTGTTTAAGGCTTCCACAACAATGATGATATTGTCTGTGATAAGGCAATCTTTCAAAAAGGCACTTTGAACGGAGGAAATATAGTCTTTGAGAATGCTTTGTAGCCGACCACAAATTATTTTGGAAATGTTTTGTAAGTAACATCACATAGGCTGATAGAGTGGAAGTCCCTAACAATTTGAAGGGGAGTGTACTTGGAAATAAGGGAAATCAGAGTTTTGTTCAGGCTTCAAAGAATGTGACCATGGTTGAAAAAAATATGGACATTTTTTTGCTAATATAGGATACCACATGATTAAAATGTAGATCATTTTATTTTTGTTCTTCAAAAATTTCAAATTAAAATTCATTAGAAATAATTTTTGAAAAATATATTTAAAAAATAATAATAAAGTTACCTAATTAACCTAACTCAACCTAACCTAACTTAGCTATGAACTGGGTCTTACTGGGCTCAGTCCTAGGATAAGGCCAAGAAATTTGACCAGGTGCTAAAATCAAATGGAGTTTTGGGTTGATCAAAAACTTAATCCGACACAGTATATGTTCACCCCTACCCCTAATCAACATTATTGTGTAAACTAGAATATATACAAGTATATATAGTAATATAAATAAATCAATTTCTATATTTGGAACAAACATATATTTATTTTGGAACAAATATTAAATAGTATTAACACACTCATGTGCCAATTGATATAGTATATTAATCTATATTAAATCATGTCATTAAGAAATGATTTAATTGATATCCGTATGCCACATTAGTTATCACATAAATATGTCAAGATCCACCAATATTTTTTTCTAGTTTGAGGTAGTACTAACTATTTTTTAATTCAATTTAAAAAAGAGAGAATTAAATTCAATACAACTGCTAACAAATAGCCAACTATAGTATTACGATGGGAATGATGTAATAAAGTTGTAGAGTTATGGTTGCAGCATAAGGAGTTAAAAATGGAAAAGAGTTCATTGGCTAACACACATAAAAGAAGAAGATGATGGGAGGCCGATAGGCCATGGGGACTTGTTGAAGCATACGGGACACTAATTCAACAACTTTAAAGAAAGCTTGCCATTGTTCCATTGGTTGTCCGTAAAGAATTAAACCACCCAACAACCCATGCCTGGTAAGGGTCCCTTCCGCTCCGCACCACATAATATTCAACACAACAGTGTACGATTAACTATTTTTCCACACACGCATAGGTATAAATGTTATATACACAAAAATAACTTTTAGAACTTTTATATAAAAATAATTTGACAAAAACATAGACAAATAGAATGAAATTAAAACAAAGGTGTATATAAGTTTATGTTCATGTATAATGTTGATTTGATTTATATTTTCCTCGGCTACACCTTTACCAAAGACTACTAGTGTGTTTTGTTTAGTGTTTAAAAGATTTAAAACTTTATTTGCACATTTAAATGGAAGTTAAATTTATAAACATTTTTGCTTGTTTTTATGTTTGATAAGTTTTAAAATTAATTTTACCCTCCAAATCTCATTTACTTATAAATTAAAAAAATTATTTTTACGTTGAATAAATTGTATAAATAATAAAAATAAATTTTTATACAAAATTTTTAAATATAAATCATAATAATAAAAAATTAAATTAAATTAAAATTATTTTTAAAAATTAAATTAATCAAAAATTACATGAGCCAAACACAAATTTTGACAAGCACGGCCTCTAGGTAAAGTTTGATTTGGAGATAATTTTTACGCCGCCCCTCCAAAAGCTTTGGCCTTTTCCACAACAACGCGAGTCCACGCTCGCAGGAATCACAGCCACCGACTCCCCCTGGGACCCACTTGCCGCCATCTCAACCCTCCATCTTTAATTCCTTTCCAAACTCCAATTTCCTCACTATTACATTTTTGTCAAAAAGGCCATATTGTGGAGAAGCAAAGGAAGCTCCCGTGAAGTATCACGGAAACCTCCCCCTTCAATATATGTGCCTCTATGTATATAATCAACTAATTTCATCGCCTTCATAGGTACCATCCAAAATGAGAAACCTAAGAAGAGCTTCCAAGCACAACGACACTGTTGGATGCTTCAAGCCCAACAGTCGCTGCAAGAAGCACTCTAAGCACAGGCAATCACCGGGCGTGTGTTCCCTTTGTTTGAGAGAAAAACTCACCCAACTCTCTCTTCCTACCTCACGTCCACCTTCCTCTGCTTCTCTTGCTTCTTCTACTTCCTCTTCTGCTTCCTCTTTGTCCTCCTATCATTCCTCTTCTTCCGCTTCTTCCTGTGCTTCTCCTGCTTTTTACTCTAAGAGCAGCAGCTTTTCAGTCGTTTCTATCTTTTTCTTCAATGGCAAGCATGGTCTCATCAAGAGCAGGTCAATGGCTGTTGGTAATGCAACTACCAAAAAAGGTGGGTTTTGGCACAGGTTGCTTCACCCCACTAAAAGCATTGAGGAGATTCACCGAGCTGAGGAGATGAGCTAGTTACTGATTAAATAATATAATTCACTGACTAGTGATTGTTTCTTTATCAATTTTTTTCCGCCCTTAATTCTTGGGTGGATTACTGGATCATAGTGTTAATTATTAGTTCTTTTTTTCTTCCATTTTCCTCTTTCTCCAAACGCACAGAAAAAGAGAGATCTCTTACTGCACTGATAATGCATGGTGTATCATGTAAACAATTTTATGTACACTTCTTTTGGGATCCTGAGTTGGAGGAAATAAAAAGCGGTATTTTTGCATATGTAAACAGTTACTTATTGTACGTTCTCGAAACTTTACGCTAATCCGGATAAAAACAAAGGGAAATTGTTGTTCCTTTTTGAGATTTGATTCTTCCAAAATGTTTTGACGTTGTGCTGTGGCGACACACAGTTTTAAATAAGCGGAGAACAAATTTTATTAAGTTGACATGCTGAATAACAGCTAGCTGCAGAGAGGCGTATTACTGGCATGACTTGGCTGTACAGGTGGTGTTCTCAAAAATTTCTGATCTGCATCAATGAAGATTTCTCGAGCTTACAAATTTCAATGGTGGGTCCGGGGTATTGGGGTATCAGACTTGAATTTTCCTACATTGTTTAGTCCAGACACATGCAGAGTTAGTCATAATGGGAAAACGTAACCCTACGTGACAGCTCGTGGAAGTCCCGTGGGTCCATACATTCCACGAAATTCCCTTTGCATGCGTTGTAAAGTTCAAACTGTTGAGTTGGCAACACAAAGCTAAATATTAGTGCCTTCTCCCATATCTGGAACTCCTGAATAAAAAAATGGAAAAGAGAAGGAACAGAAGAAGAACTAGATCCAATCTTCACGACAACTCCACAGTACAAACTCTAGTACAAGAATAAGCCTACAACTCTCACAAAAAAAAGAATAATACAGAGACGTACGGTACCAAGAAAAGATAGAGACGTGCATGATCGGTATTACACACCCACGGTTTCACTTTAAATTGTTTGATATATAAAATGAATATTATTATATTATGGCTTTAGACTTTAGGATCTGGGATCAGCATAAACTTTATATTGCCTTTGATCTTTCTACCAAAAAGAAAACTATTCCCAGCGGAAATGTTTTGAAAGATATTGAGGGAAACATTTTATGTAGCACTCGCGCTCGTTCATCTTGAGTTTTGCTATAAGAGAGCAAGAATACTGTTAGACCAAATATTTGTGTATATATAATATATGATCATGACGGATGGCAATTAATCGTCTTCTTCTTTTGTTTCTTTGCACTTTCAGCTGATTCTTGCTATATGTTTAATCTGTAAGCTACATCTAACACCAGTACTGCTCCACTATCACATCGGGATACGTATAATGTAGCAGTTGCATTTGTCTAATTACCTTGCCTTTGCCAAATTTTTTTGTTTTCTTGTTTCAATATATTGGTTTAGATTTCCAAGCCCAATGGTATTTTTCAATAAACTTATCCTCTTCTCTTACATCACGTTTGCTCGCTCCTTTTGACAAATATTGTAATAAAAAAAGAGGGGAAAGCAGAAAAGTAATCAAGCGAAATTTCCTTGCATTTTCCCCTCCCTAGCTAATTCTGTTCACTTTCATTCTGAATGAATTGTGGCCTCGACTAGCATAGTTGCTTGCCACACACGAATTTCTTATTTTCTCGAAAAGAAGTTAAATCTGTTGGCATTTAAAAGAAAAGATATTGATACGTTGGTCATACTGTAAACTTGTGAAATAATTTATTCATTGTTGGTGAATTTTTTAAGAAGTTGTCAATGAGATTGTTGATATACAAGACAAGTGGAAGGCCTCTAAAAGAAACTTTAAACGAATTGATTCTTATAAGGTGCGTAAGGTTGTGAGAGATGAGATACGAATCTCCTAAAGAGAATTTCTCAAAGTTCTAAACAGGCCTAAAGACCAATCACTTTATTGTATATTGATTGCAAATTAGACATTGAATTGTATCAATCAGAATAATTTCTACATAAACATAGCATAAATTAACGAAAAATAATAATCCAAACTGTTACAAATAGGGATTTAATTTGGAAAGCAGTAAAGAAAGCTAGTAAACTATTGATCAATACTAACAGGAAACTGTAAGGCAAGATCCTCATAATATTTTTGTGTGTTTTCATTTATTTTCTGTTGGAATAATTTTAATATTTTATGGATTAACATTAACTATTTTATTAAATTAGTACCTTGTTAATTCTAATTAGGCAATTAATGTTATAATTTATAAACTGAGAATGGACTGAGTTTTATTTTAATATGTGTGAATAATCGGTGATGGGTTCGATTATCCACAGGCCCGCTGGGCAGAAACCCAACCCACAGTCTAAGAGTATTAGTAATCATCCTGTCATATTACTAATATAAGATTGTTACCTAGAGAGAGATTTTATGGGCTTAATTTTGATTGATTAATTAAATTTAAAATTGTTTTAAAGATTCTGAAGGATTTTACTGCATAATATTGATTAATTATATTATTAAATAAAATCTTATAAATAGCATACTGAAGCCCTACCTTTCATATACTAAATTTGTCACACTCTCTCTCTGTCGTCAAACAGAAACACTTTTGGACATTGTGGGTTGAGTTTCTGCCCAGCGGGCTTGTGGATAATCGAACCCATCACCAATTATCCACATATATTAAAATAAAACTCAGTCCATTCTCAATTTATAAATTATAACATTAATTGTCTAATTAGAATTAACAAGGTACTAATCTAATAAAATAGTTAATGCTAATCCATAAAATATTAAAATTATTCCAACAATCTCCCACTTGGATAGCATTAATTAAATTATTAGATCAATAAACGAATAACTAATCAGGTATAATAATGTTCTCATAAACACACAGATGTGTGTATATTTATAAATCATACAAGATTCAGTGGTGAAACTATACACAAAGATCACTGAATGCTATAATTAGTTATAACATGAAATTAATCTAATAGCATAATTAATGCTAATCCATATAATGTTAAAAATATTCTAACAATCTCCCACTTGGATAGCATTAATTACATTGTTAGGTCAATAAACAAATACATAATTAGGCAATTAATATTCACATAAACACATGAATATGTGTATATTTATAAACCATATAAAATTCAGAAATGAAACTACACACAAAGATTACTGAATCCGATAGGGAAACAAGTGATATTAACATTGTCATAAATTAGTTTCAATATCTAAATAGAATGGAATACAAAATGACATTTGAAGCATCATATTACAATGCAAAAGTCCCTTTAGGACTTAACTCTGAAATTTGGTGTTAAATTGCACCACAAAAGCCCCTTAAGGACTCAACTCATAAATTTGGTGTCAAATTGCACCACAAAAGCCCCTTAAGGACTCAACTCATACTCCTACTAGACCAAGGCTACATCAAAATTCAACAAGACCCATATGAGTTATGCAATTTAAATTACTCTTATGGATAGGCATTGGTCAATATATCTGTCATTATACACTCACTACAAATGTGAACCATGCGAGTCTGAGATAACAAAAATTCAGAAATGAAATCATGGATCAAGGATATTAAACCCGATAAGGAAAGCATTGTTATAAATGCCAGCAAAATTTCAATTCTGAATTATATCTAAAATTTTGGCATAACCAAAACATTGAATCCAATAGGGAAACAAATGTTATAAGTGCCAAAATATGCCAAAGTGTTCCTTAAGAACACAACTCGGACTCTCACCAAAACAACACATCAAAATTCGAATATACCGAAGAGTCATATGTTTCCAAAACTCTAATGGGTTTGTGTTGGTAAATGGATCACTTAAAATGAGTATGAGATATATGGATCTTCTCTCCAACAAACAGGAATTGACTGTCAAAAATTGATATAACTGAAATTCCTATAACTTTGAGAGAAGTGTATAATAGAGTCATGCCGCAACAAAATGGTCAAGACTTAAAATATACACATGACATAAATTGATTTTCCTTGACCATATTCCCTAACGAGTGACTATCACAAAACTAGCGATATACTTTTCACTTATATATATATATATATATGTGTGTGTGTGTGTGTGTGTGTGTGTGTGTGTGTGTGTGTGTGGCACCTGTAAATGTCCATTTGACACTTCTCAATAAAACAACTCCTTCAAAAACATCGTATAGATGTAATCAAAAGTCGGTTCAGGATCATCATAACTGTCTTTGTAGCTTTCTAATGATCATGCCCAGAATTACTTAAATATATTAGCTAAGCACACCAACATGAAAAAACAATGTTCAAACGTGTGCGCACTTGAGCCTATATATTAGGCTATTAATAATTGATTCACATGGAACTTTGCCCATCAAAGTTCTCTCTTCATCATTTAGGACATAACAATTTAAACAATCTATCACCTGCACAAGTGCACAAGGAGTGCAAGAATACATATCGAATTTCTTGAGCACTCATTCAATATAGGTTGCCTAAGACAAACCAATAATGCCACAAGATTTATCACGGTGAATTTGAATTCTCAAAATAAAAAAAGATTCACCTAAATCTTTCATATCAAAGTGGCATGACAAAATGTGCTTTGTCTCATTTAATAAGCACATTGGCCAATAGGATGTCATCTACACACAGCACATTCTCATGCAAGTCTTCATCTGTGATTACAGTGCCTACATAACTAACTGTAATCGAACTTCTTTCCAATCCAAGGATGGTTTATTATTCTTATTGCTTTTCTTGAGTCCATACGTTTTCTTGCCATAGGCATTGCCTTCACTTTTTTTTCCTTTTTAATTTCACATTTCCAGCCTTGCTAGATGAACCATGTGAAATATAGTTCATTAATTATGAGAATTTACCTTCTTTATTGATTCTTCCTCTTGGATTATTTTACACATCATATGATTAATAGATCATTCTAACTCTTGGGAATTATAAGTGGTTCTCAAGACCCTATATTCAACAGAAAGGGATTAGGGAACTCTATAAACTAGGTTGCTCTCATCCAAGTCCACATCTAGGATTTCAACTTATTGTAGCAGTTAACAAGTTTTATCATGTGCTCACACACTCCTGACACTTCCCCATAGTGAGTGTTATCTAGCAAAGAGAGATAATATACCTTTTTAAGTCTTTCTAAACTTCTTAAATTTCTTATTGACCGCTATGAAATATTCAATTGCGGTGTCCTTCTTAAAAATACTTTGTCTGATAGTCTTCTCAATCGTATACTTAATGACAGTCAAACAAATGTTATTGGACTCATACCATTGCTTATGGTAAGCCTTGTCAGCAGCACTAGGCTCAGCGGTGAAATCCGCTAGCTTAGGTTCTCTCATACCTAAACTTCCCATGGTGATCACTAGATACATATCAAGGGATTTAATCCAATTATCATAATCTATTTTGTTCAAAGTTTTTCACCATAAATAGTTGCAAGAACAAAGACGCTGAGGGAAAAAACAAATAGGAAACATATAATTATGTCCTAGACACATAATTATATATATAACAAAGTTTCCGTAACAAGACTCAGTTTCAGCAACTGTGTAACAAAATACTCATCATATCCTGTCCAAAGGTTTAGACTATGATAAATCAAGAAAACTCGTACATACCAGGGAAGCTCATTATCGAAAGAAACGACACAAAATGCACCTATAATTTCCATATCGATATGATATAAGAAACAATGAATACATGAATCAGTAAATCGCCACTGATAAGCCACAAATAGGTCTTATTCACAAAATTATATTGACAATGTCACACCGATAGGGCATATACATTATTAACATAATATTTATATACACTCTCTCTAGTGGACTTATCACAATATTCAGACTCATCCCTGATAATGGTAATTAAATTATTCAAAAAAAAATGTAGGAAATTAAATGACAAATATGGTATAAATTAATTTATAAAAGACATATCACCATAATTGGGCCCACGATAAGCGAGCACACAATCAATAAGTATATGTGAACCAAAGTCATTACAATTTCCACACACAACCTATTCCTTTTAACACATGTGCTTAAATTAGGAATAAAATTTAATAATTAACGCAAAGAAATTTATTATAATTTATTTACACATAATCAGGGAGAGTGAACTGAACATATAGTTCCGTATTATGTCTAGTCTTTACATAAAATTTTTCATGTCAAAATTCTTATCCTATTATAGCTTACACAATATTTCCCTAGATATTTCAAAATATTTATCTAACCTCAGTCTTCTCTAATTCGACCCTTCTTAGACCTTAAATGAGCTCATGAAAGGTCATGGTGACAAAATTTTAAGATAAATGACCATAGGTCAAAAGAGATTGGTTATACAATATTATGGTGTATTCTAAACTTAACTATATTTTCACACCATAACCAATCCTTTTTACCCTTACATTACCATGAAGACCATTTAAAAAGAAGAAGAATGAAAAGGAAGAAGAGAAATCAGAATATGCTAAATCATGTTACGAAGACGAGATTAGAGAAAGGAAATTTAAAAAATTTCATAGTCCATTAAACCGTGGCTCTGATACCATTTGATAGCAGAATTAAAAGATATAATTGAACATAATCACAAATTAGAAGAATAAATAAATCAACAATCTGACCTGATGAAGACGACATCGTTGATCTGAGTATTGGTTGAGTCTAATAAGTTCAACCCACAATGCCCAAAAGTGTTTCTCAGAGTGTTTTGACGGCAGAAAGAGAGAGTGACAAATTTAGTATATGAAAGCTAGGGCTTCAGTGTGTTATTTATAGGATTTTATTTAATAATATAATTAATCAATATTATTCAGTAAAATCCTTCAGAATCTTTAAAACAATTTTAAATTTAATTAATCAATCAAAATTAAGCCCATACAATCTCTCTCTAAATAATAATCTTATATTAGTAATCTGACGGGATGATTACTAATACTCTTGGGCTGTGGGTTGGGTTTCTGCCCAGTAGGCTTGTAGATAATTGAACCCATCGCCAATTATCCACACATATTAAAATAAAACATAGTCCATTCTCAGTTTATAAATTATAACATTAATTGCCTAATTAGAATTAACAAGGTACTAATTTAATAAAATAGTTAATGCTAATCCATAAAATATTAAAATTATTCTAACAATCTCCCACTTGGATAGCATTAATTAAATTATTAAATCAATAAATGAATAACTAATCAGGTATAATAATGTTTTCATAAACACACGGATGTGTGTATATTTATAAACCATACAAGATTCAATGGTGAAACTATACACAAAGATCACTTAATGTTATAATTAGTTATAACATAAAATTAATCTAATAGCATAATTAATATTAATCCATATAATATTAAAAATATTCTAACATTTTCTACTTGCGTTTTATATGTTTTTCGCCGAGTAAGACATGTCATGCACGTCCGATGGTGAGGTGGTGGCTCAAAATTTATGCTATGATTAGATCACAGTGATTTCATCCACACCCCTCCACAATAACTTGTTGATTCGTTTCACTTTCACCCATACCTCAAAAATATATTGCTAGTTGGCTAGTTTTCATCATAATAGTCGATTGATGGCGTAGCTAATATTTTGTAGCTTATTCAATTGAAAATGCCGTCGGCCAATATTCCTCGCTCAGGTGGAAATCTCCAATTACTTGGTTATTTTTTGGTGCTAACCATAATTAAATCAAAGAATTAATGTTCAAAATATTTCCCAGTGGACGCGAAGTCATATGTGTTTAGACGTGTTATATGGTATAAAATCACATCTTCAACGCTCTTTTCCTTGTCTTTCGCTTTGATTGTTTGATTTCCTTTTCTTCCTTATGGATTTTCACTTTCTCGGCACGTGTCCTCTCTTTATATATATGCTGGTCAAGAAGTTGGTGGCCACATGGAAACAGCCCAAATAAAGTTTCAGGCTGAATAATAAGTCAGTTGGAGCTTCCTCCGGGGTAGTATATATGGGCTTAGTTTATAGGCCTACGTCAATAAAAACACTGGTTTGCTATGGCCAGTACTTCACTGAGTAAACCAATTTGACCAAAAACAACAAGGAACCAACTAAAGTTGGCCCAAACAAACAAAAGAATAAAACCCGAGGTTTAATCCACCACAATATAAAAAAAAAAAAAAAAAAGGAGGAGAACCTTTGATCTTTCGTTAAATTACACAAAAATTTTTTAAAGCTTACATCATGTGCAAATAATCTCTAACATTCAAAGCCTGAAAAAACTTCCTTAAATTTGAGATATTGTGCAAGTAAATCACATGACGTTAGTTAGTAAGTTATTTATAATTAATTACTATAGGTATAATAAATAAGAAGATTATTTAGGCATAACCTAAAGTTTAAAGAGTTATATGCAGTTAACCTAAAATTTAAAGGAGTTATTTATAAACAAATTTAAACTTTAAGAGATATTTATTTAATAACAGTGAGATTATTTATACAATTTTAAAATTTAAGAGATTCATTGTCAAGTTTTAAAAAATAAGGGATTATTTACACTTTACCTAAAATTCAAAAAAAAAAAAAGATCTGTTCAATTTAGCCTTAATCTTTTATGAGAACCATTCAAAGAAACCGTACTCAAATAAAGAACTATCCCTAAATATATGATGAATCCGGAAGCCTCATACTGCACACCGCTAAACAAAATTAGAGGACTTGATCTTTTACAAGAGGACTCGCTTTACGTTCTAAGTTACATAATAAATGAGTTAAACAAAAAGTGCCCGGATGGACCAACGTTAATTAATAGGCATTCATGAAACGATATAAAGATAATACATATCAATTAATAGCGATATCTTTATTGTATTGGAGATATACCAACTCAAGAAGGAGAAGTGCCAAACCGCCACCCCAATCATGGGCGCAGTGACACTATAATGACAGGCGGTAAAAAAGCTAATGGTCCAATTGGGAGGAGCAGTATCAAAATCCCTCAAGTACCACAGTGTGGGGTCGGCTTTTTGAGCAACGTGCATCAAAAAATGTTTTTTTTAAAAAATTTCTACATAAAATATTATATTATGAAACTATATTTTTTTTATTCAAAATGAACTAATCCCAAGTTTCATCCTATTTTTTAAGACTTGAAATAAATCAATTCTAGTCTCATTCTATTTTTTTGAGACTCAAAATGAGCCAATTTGAATCATATCTTATTTTTTTGGGATCAAAATGAGTCACTTTAGGTTCCGCTTTTTTAGAAAAAAATATATGTAAGAAGAATTCAAAAATTTTTATCATGAGTTCCTTTTAACAACTTAAAAAATTATATTTTGAATCCCTTAATTTCATTAAAAAAAAAAATTGTATCATAACGTCTTCTTCTCTTCACTTTTAATACAATCATGTCCCACATTATTTTTCATAAACTTGTTTTTTCACACTTTCTATTTTTCTTTTATCTTTCATATTTACTCAAATTTTATTAAATTTTAAATACTTGATCATATCTCAAAATCTAAAGAATAAACTAAATTATCTTAAATTTTTAAATAATTGATAATTATTTTTATTATTATTTTAAAGCTATTTATTCTTCATATTTTTATAAATATTTTATCTCTTATAAAATTAATTTTAATAAAAATTAAATTTTCATATAATAAAAATGATTTTAATTTTAATACCTGAATGATAATAATTTAAGTATTGTTTAAATAAATATATAAATTAAGATAATCAATAAAATTATTCTAAAATATTATTTTTTATTTTTTAAAAAATGTATAAAAAAATTCCTTTTAGCTTCATTTCAAAAAAAAATTGCAACATAACATGACTGAGTGAGCAACCTTCCTATTTCTAAGGCAGTTGGTTTCTCTTAGCTTCATTAATAATTTGATATATTTAAAAAAATAAAAAAATAATATTTAGAATTTTTTTAATAATATTAAGTTACACATTTATTTTGAATGATAATTAAATTATTATCACTCTCGTATTAAAATTAAAATCATTGTTACTGTGTGAAAATTTAATTTTTATCAAAATTAATTTTATAAAATATAAAATATTTATAGAAATAAGAAGAATAAATATCTTTAAAATAATAAAAAATAATTATCAATTATTCAAAATTTTAACATAATTTAGTTTATGCTTTAGATTTTGAAATATGACCAAGTCTTTGAAATTAGATAAAGTTTGAGTAAGTATGGAAGATAAAAATAAAAAATAAAAAGTGTAAAAAAATAAGTTTATAAAATATAGCGTAGAGCAGAATTATGTCAGGATTGAACAAAGAAAGAGAGGCATATGCTCACTTATCCATGTTATACTGTAAGTTTTTTTTTTTAATGAAACTAAGATATTGGAAATATAATTTTTTGAATTTCCTTAAAATTATAAGGAGAACTTCTGATGAAAATTTTTAAGTTCTCCTTGTATATATATATATCTTTTAATAAAAAAAAGTATGACTCAAATTGGTTTATTTTGAATCAAAAAAATAAGATGAGACATAAATTGGTTCATTTTGAATCCTAATAAATATGAGATTCAAATTGGTTCATTCTAAATTTAAAAAAATGAAGCAGAATAATGTAATACTTTATGCACATTAAAAATTTTTGCACGTCGCTCAAAAGTGCGTGTGGGATCTCCATTCACTATTAAGTATTAAGGACGCGTCTCAAGCTTTACTGCGATATGGTAATTCTGACCCACACTCGCGTCCCACCTACCCCTTGTCTGCTGAATCTATTCAATTCCTACACTTTCTGCTCTACTAGCATGTTTAATGTGATCAATTTTAGGTGAGTTTGATTCATGAAAATTTGATATTCAAGTTTCTCAAGAAAAATATACTTTGTCCATCATTATACCATTCACCTGTAAAATAATTCAGACATGTCCAAATCTGATGTTCAATTTACTTACCCCACCTTAAAAATGACAAAGATATGGATTTGACCCCTCCTGTAACTTCGACAAGAACGGACATTAAATTTTAGATTAATTTATTTTTCGTGGGTTTGAAAAAAGCAGCCTACTCTCCTCCTAGTCAGGGAAGTCATGCATTCAAATGATTTCAGTGGCTAAGTTGCTTGAATGCTTGGCATGGCATTAACAAACACAACACAGCATTTGGAGGCATCGAAAAAGAAAAAGGAAAGGCAGACAATTTGAGAGGCCAAGTTGCAGGGGTACAAGTTGTTCAAGGGTCATAATTATGGATGAATGAATGGTAAGTGAATAGGGGCATTTAGTTATGGTGCGGCTTACGTGGGTTCCACGTCGAGATTATGGTTCAAAATTGTGTACGTGAGCGATTAGTGGGGTGATCAAGTACTATGCCACAGTTTTAATGACCACTGCCAATAATTCAACCGCCGAAGCCGGAGAAGGCCACACCGCATTGGTTTTCGATACGGTAGCTAGTAGGACCCACTTTGTGCAGCCGTCAATGCTTCGTATGCCACGTGGAAGGTGGTGGAGAACCGAATTTGAGTGAAAGACAAAAGGGAGGAAGGCATAATTTGAGTTTTTCAGAGTTTTACCCTTTAATTGTTTCCTTGTACTTTGATACATGAATAAATATAAAGTATTATTCTTTTTCTAAAATTTTGAGTTAATTGTTTAAAATTTTCAAAATAATTAAACTCTTCATAAATGAACCCTCGTGTGTATGGCAAGTCGAGGTCATATTCGTACGCCAGACGTATGATATATTTAATTTAGTCATTAATTCCAACGCTGGTGTTTTTTTTTTTCTATTTTTTTAATTTTCGAAAGTATTATTATAGATGGTATAAGAATCTGTTTGAATTTGTTTGAAAAATAATTATAAAAAAATTTAAAATTTATTAAATAATATTAATAACATTTATCGGTCTAAAAAATAAATAAAATAAAATTCTGTTCAAAATAATTAAAAATAAAAAATATTTTGAATATTATTGACTTTTTTAAAATTAAGAAACAAAAAAACACTTTAAATGAAAATTTTTAATAATAAATTCATTACAAATTTAATAAAAATACAGAAAATTTTGACACAACAATTTTTGTTCAAATAGGGTCGTTTTTTTTTTGCTGTTTAAAAAATTTATTTTGAAAAAAATTTAATCAAATTGTTTCGAAAACATTA
Organism: Delonix regia; assembly: GCA_037074485.1. Lineage (NCBI taxonomy): Eukaryota > Viridiplantae > Streptophyta > Magnoliopsida > Fabales > Fabaceae > Delonix > Delonix regia. Next base: position 33,960,134 of record CM073453.1, read on the forward strand.
AAATAAAAAATAAATCGAACAGACTCTAATTTTTGAAAAGATAGAATTTTTTTCCCAAATACTGATTATTTTAAAATTTTTTCATATAATAATAAGAAAATATCTTATTCAAATCTTAAAAAAAAAATTAACTAATAAAAAAATTAATTTCTTAAAAGATCATATCTTCAAAAAAATATTTCTTTTAAATCGAAAGTTGCAGTTGGACGTGAGTGGACTTTAAAGTGTAATGATAGATTCCCTGACAATAAACTCCCTCACCAAACGCAAATGCCACGACCATGAAGTATCCGACGTGATGCCTTACCTATACAACACGTCAAAAAGTCACTTCAAATAAATTCAAACTAAAACCAAGCAAATACAAAATATGTATAATAGAACTTGGGATTAACGAAATTATTCAATTTTATGAAGGATACACCTTGATTCTTTTAAGTGACAAAGCTGAATTCATATACGTAATACACATGTGTACGATTGCAATATAAACATTTAACATACAACTATGTAGTTTCTTTTGCTTAAGAGAAAGGTCAATGAAAAGTTTTGTTGACTTGTTTAGTGCGATGGAGGTCGGGCTTCATTACAGTTGGCATTCCTGTTTGTACTGGCAGATGGGTTCCTTGCTAGGAGTGATGGAATTGCATGGATGGAGTTTTCTAAAGAGAGGGAGATTACATTTTTGCCCTGCTTTTTGTCTATGGTCGCCCTTGTTATCACAGTATTAGTGCCAAAAATTTCTTCTACAGCATCAACGCCAAAGTTTGTCGACGGTCATCGGAGCTCCACAGCGCTCGAGCTTTGACAACGGCATCCTCTTCTGGGCCCTTTGATCAAGCAAGCAAGGAAGAGACAAAGACAAAAGAAGCAACCAGAAGCAAAGAAAAAAAAAAAAGCTAGCAGAGGCATATTTTTGTAATATATAATAAAGGTATTATAGTTATTTTAATTTATTATCATTCTTTTTTCATTATTTTTTTAATTATATCAAACATATTTTATAATTCTATTCCTAGCACATCAAACACATTTTTACAGTAAATCTTTTTATTCTATTCCATTTTATTATTTTTCTTTTTTCTGTTCCATTCTCAATTCATTTTTTATTTAATACCAAACGAGGCCGTGGGATCACTTAGAAGTTAAAATAAAACATTTTATCAATTTATGTTTACCAAATTGAAGTTGGGAAATATATAATTATCCGATACGTTTGGATTATTATTAAACTAACATGATTTTAAATCAATTTAAATTTTTAAAATTAATTTTAGTGAAATATGATTTTACATCACTATGATTTATGTTTATAAATTTTTTTAAAAAAATTAATTTTTATCATTTGTACAATTTATTTATTACAAAAATAATTATTTTTTACTCACATGTAAATTAAAGTTTGAAAGGTAAAATTAATTTAAAAAAAAATTAAATCAAATAATAATATTTACCCGATAAACTCTGATGTATAATTTAAGTATACAAATGAATTTTGATTATTTTAAATGCAAAATCAAACAAACACAATATATATATATAGTGCGTGCGCGTAAAGTAAAATAACGTACTGTACACATACTTTACACTGCATCTGCCAAGTCCCATACTTAAATAAAGGTGTTTTATATGCTTCTGTCCAATAAAAGCATAAACACTATTTTTTTTTCGGACGTGGCGGTGCCGTCGCGCGATTAAAATAACTAGAACATTTAACTTTTTCGATTTATTAGGAGATAATTTAAAAAATAATTTTTCTTGAGTTATTTACAAATAATCTAATAAATTGTGAAAGATAGTAGTTCTGAAATATACTTTTTCAATGCAATAAATTAATTTCTGATCTCGAAAGTCGAACTTTTCATTTATAAGTAAGCCAAAGTTTGGAAAACTTTTTATACCCTTTTAATACATGTTGATGGTACTTAATTACTTATAACAGGGGAAAGTTAGAAAGTAGTGTTTATTTTCTTTAATATGAATTTGTAGTTAGAACGTTGTAGTTGCTTGGTACCCATGTGATCTATATGGAATAGAATAAATACTCTACGTGCCTTCGTATTTTCTTACAACTTCACTACAAAATGCATAACTTAGTATTTCTATTCCTCAAGCAACCATAAGGAAAAGCTAAATTTTCCGGTGATATCAATTTATGCTGTCAATGATGAATATAATTAATTGGTGCAATATATCCAATCCCAGAAAAAAAAGGTGCATAATGGTTTGAAGATGTTGGAAAAGGTTAAATTCTCTAGTTTAGTGTGTCTCTACATTTCTTAATTTCTCTTCTATCCTTCCAGAAAACTGAATATTAATTAATCATCTTTAAGATAAGCATGACAGCCTTTTTATGTCATATACAGACATTTGTATGAGCACTTTTAATTAATTAGAATGATTGAAATGGAAATCCTGCTTAATTTAAACATCAACATAAACAAAAAGCAATATATCGGAGGAAAAGATAAAAGCTTTAAATTAAGTCAGAGAAACGGATTATCAGTATGTTCTCACTACTTTAATGACTAGCTAACTAACAATAGCTTTCAGAAATGTAGAGTTTCAGGTAAACAAGGTTGTTATCTTAAGTTATTGACTTTTTTTAACATTAAAATAAATTATTACACCAACTAAATTTCCCTGAATTTATGCTAGGTAATAAATTCCTCGAAGCCTTAAGATCGAATATGAGTGATTTACACATGTAACCCAAGTCTGTGATGATCCCGACTAATTAAGCACAAACTCAAGAGGCTGAAAGCTAAGTTTCATAACGCGCAACACTAAATAAAGTTACAACAAACCATTCAATCATACATCTCATTATACAGAATAACAAGTAATTAGCAACCTATCCGTATGAGAAGCTAGCAATTCTAATATATAGTATTATATAGCCTGGGACTCTTGACGTTTTATCTTCCAAAATGAATTATTAAATATGGTTCGCTTTGCAATTCGATCACGCTTTGAAGTCGTCACAAGGGACTGGTCCTATTATAAAAAAATATAATAAATTGTCTTAACAGTTGATTTGATACATTATTTTAAAAAACAATAAAATTTATAAAAATAATAATTTTATTAAAACTGATATAACAATGTGTCAAAATTCATTAATTTTTTTTTTTCTTTCGGTGAGTAATATGAAGAGACAAGGGTGGACCAAGGTGTCACAAGAAAAGGAAGGGGTTTCCTTGGCCATAAGCTACTTCTTCCAAAATGATTACATGTAAATTTTGTCTTCTCTCCATGCGTATAATCCCTATCCACTTTCTATATTTACACTTACATAACATCGTACCATTCATTATCCGTTTCATAAATGGGTTTCACAGCAAAATTGTTTAATTTGTACCATATACGGTACCCAAAAAATTGTAGAGGGATAATTGTGATTCTTGATTATCTAGAATTTAATCTCATACTTATCTTATAAAGTAAAATATATGTTTGATTTGTAAAATTTTCAGGGTTGAATCTCATCGTGTGGTGTTTTTCAGTGTAACGTTTATATTCGTAGAGTGTACAAGCCTATACGTCATGTCCATACAAGAATTTTTTTATTTTTTATTTTATGTAATACAAGAATTTTAATCACTTATGATAAGCAAAGAAACAGAGATGCAATGCTGTAGTAGTTGTTGACGATAACTGTTTTTCTTTTTAATGTTTCTAAAAAAAAATTATTTGTTTTAGCCAAATTTTACTTGATTCAATGTTTTTGGACGAATAAATTAAAATTTAAATAGATACAACTTTAAAAGAAGTATAATATAAAATTAAATTTAAAGGTATAAAGTTACCACCGATCTCTCGAAGTCGGATAGTCCCAAGTGGTGGGAAGCGGCCAACAACTAGAATGCCTAGAAAAACCGATCGTAGCACGGTACTGAGAAAAGCCAAAAACCAAAGAGCCGACCGCTGCTTTATCTGGTCTTTCACTGCAAGACACACACAGACACATAGATACATGCTTATAAACAGCGAGCAGAGTGGTTTTGATTGATCCACAGAGATTAAATTAGTGTTTTATTTAGTACCTACGCTATTTTGTCTTCGCCATTGAGCCTTGAAACCAAAAAAAGAAAAGGCTTTAACTTTCCCATAGGGACAAGCTGTGAGGGGAATGCAGAGGCGCAGGTGGATTCCATTGGTGCTCCTTCGGAAGTTGCTTACTGCAGCCATATGCTCAATTGCGTTTATGGCTCTCTTCTCTGTCCACGTTCACGTAGTCCCCTCTTCCAAAGATCAAAAGTTCAATGATAAGATCCCCACGGTTTGTCCGCTTTGTATTTCTGTGTATTTCTCTTTCAGAAGAATTTAGGGTTCTCTTTTTGATTTGAGGCTCTTTGATTTTCTGCAAAATTCTTTGATGTTCTTGAACAGTTTTTTGTCCCCCTCTACAAGTTTCTATTTTGATTTAGTAATTTGCTGTTTTAATTTGTGCATTTACTATGAGCATATTTTGGCTTCGGAAAAACTGAAAAGCTTCAGTGTTCACTGTTATTTTCAGTATTTTGTTGACCTGAAGAATATTGCCATTAACGGTTACAAATCTAGAAAATGGAGAGTTTATCAACTTTGTTTTATACTTATCTGTAGGCATTTCAGTTTTTATCGAGATTCATTAAGGGGAACTTTGATATGTTTGTTGGTAACTTAGAAATTAAATTTTCATCTTTCAAATTTTGACAGCCTCGTGATAGGCAAAGCTGGACGCGAGAGCTCTCTCCGCCTCATTTATCCAAAGCTCCACTTCCTACCCCCAAGGTTTTGTGCTTCCTATTACTAATTTTCTGATTCAGTGATCCGATCTGTATGTTTCCTGATAATGTGAATGAGAGACAAAATTTTTGTACTTCTAATAATTGATCTATGTGTAAAAATCCTAATTTAGAAACGAAAGATAAGATATAGATCTCTAGCAGTAGGTTTATCATTCCACTCGGCTTATTTGAGTGAGTTGTTCATTCTTAGAAAATGCAACCACAACTTTTATTTATTGATTTCTTTACTCTCCTTTCATTTTCGTCGACCAAGTTGAACATTTCATTAGCAATATTCAGAAAATCCAAGTGGGTAGTTTAGTATCTTGGAACTTCTATTGGGTGTGCTTATTGCTAATTTTATCTAAGATGTATAATGGTAAGAGTATAACTTCTTGTTTTATTTCAATTATACTGCCTGTCGAGATATGGTTGGGCGTCATGTCTGTAGGCATATATTTGTAAGTTATGCAAGGCAGTTATGCATCTTTCATATTTTCACTCGTTTAGACTTGACAGTTAAATAATGCAAGACGGGATTCAGACTATGACAAGCTGTGGAAGCCTCCATCAAATCGTGGTTTTCTGCCCTGCATAAATCCTACTCCTAATTACACAAGTAAGAAGCTTTTAGTATAACTTCATGTTGCAAGTTGTAAGTGTCAAATTCATTGGTACTTATTTCAACTTTTAAATATTTATCCAGCTCCTGCCAAGTCTCAAGGTTACCTACTTGTTCACACAAACGGTGGGCTCAACCAAATGCGTGCTGGGGTGTGACCTCTTTCTTTAAATTGCTTTCACATGCAAATCGTTTGTATGCAAATTATTCAATGCTAAGTTTTGTCCTGCTTAAATTTTTGGGAGTTAGAAAGTTCCCTGTGCTGAATTGGGTTGATGAAGAGTTCTACAGCCACATGATACATCAAATGATCAAAACACAATGGTTGTCTCAAAAGCTGTTTGACAACAGAATGTGAAAATCATGAAGTGTTGTTTTTGTCAAATTTAGATATCCTTAGTTCATTATGTTGTTAGAAGCTGAAAATTAGCACCCTTCGCTGCAGATTTGTGACATGGTAGCTGTAGCTCGTATCATAAATGCTACTCTTGTAATTCCAGAACTTGATAAAAAGTCATTTTGGCAAGACAGTAGGTAATTTTTAATTTTATTTTTCAGTATTATTTTTTGTCGTACCTTCTCCTTGTTGGATTTTAGTTGATATGATTCTATTGATTATTTTGTTTGTTAAATTTGCAGCAACTTCTCAGATATTTTTGATGAAGAGCATTTTATAAGTTCTCTAGCTAATGATGTAAAAATCATTAAGAAGCTTCCGAAAGAACTGGTTAATACTACCAGAATGGTCAAGCATTTCAGAAGTTGGTCTGGTATGGAATACTATGAGGATGAGATTGCTGGCTTGTGGGAAGAATACCAAGTATGTCTGATGGATATGTGTTGATATATAGAGTTCTACGTAATTTTACACTTATCTTAAACCATTACTGTGACATATTGTGCTACCATCTAATTATTGATACTCTCCAAGGTTATCCGAGCTGCCAAGTCTGATTCTCGGTTAGCAAATAACCATTTACCTCCAGATATTCAGAAGCTTCGCTGCCGTGCTTGTTATGAAGCTCTCCGTTTCTCTCCGCGCATTGAACAAATGGGAAAAGTATAAAAGATGTTAATGCTTATGCTCTTTGTTAGCTATCCCTTAAATGGTTCATGACTCTAGGGATGGTCCTTTATTTCCAATTTATTTTTCTTGGTATTTGTTGGTTCCTTGTAGTTGTTAGTGGAGAGGATGAGATCATTTGGCCCATATATTGCACTACATTTGCGTTATGAGAAGGATATGCTTGCATTTAGTGGGTGCACACATGATTTATCTCCAGCTGAGGCTGATGAGCTACGAATGACCAGGTATGGGTTCTGTGAAATGATTACTGACTCCCATGTCCTTTCTTGATGCCTAGAATTCTTAATGGGCTTGAAACTTGTAGAGAGAACACTTCCCATTGGAAAATAAAGGATATTGATCCCAGAGAACAGAGATCCAAAGGGTTTTGCCCGCTAACCCCAAAGGAAGTTGGCATTTTTCTTACTGCTCTTGGATACCCATCAAAGATTCCAATATATATTGCTGCTGGGGAGATATATGGGGGTGAATTGCATATGGCAGAACTGCGATCCCGCTATCCATTGTTAATGAGCAAGGTAACAACTTAAATTACTGAATTTGCTGTATTTTTGTGTTTGATTTTCCTCTCATGAAGTTCTATAAGTCTTGTATTTTCAATTTCCTGTCAAGAGGGACTTGAAATTTTGCAATGCCTAAATTGATGGGTGACATTGAGATAATAAATCTTGAGGGTTTCGTAAAGTTTCCATAGTGTCACACACATCCACAGAATCATTTTACTCCCTGCGCCTTCTTTAGGAAGCATTGTCAAATGGGTAAGATGGCTGGGGAGAGAAAACCTATCCTCCTATAGAAATCAATAGAAGACCCTCACTCCTCCCATTTTCAAATGGATGAGGAGCATCTCATCATGAGCCAGGTGTTTTATACAATACTATAAACTAATTATGGAGTTTTAATTATTGATGGTTTGTGTTTGATTCAGCTCTTGTTTTAATAAAATCATATTGATGCAGCCATGATTTCTATCAAAGGTAGGTGCCGCCAGATTGTTGGATGTTACATGCATTCAATTCCTAAAACAAACTACAGCCCAGAATTCAATGCTATAGTTGAGCTGCATTCTAAAGGCAAAATTAGTATAGCTTTTCTGCTATTGCAGAAACTTCTGAGAATGACCTCTATAATATGTACAACTCTAATGTATAAGCTCAAGAGCCCCTGAGCTGTAGTTTTGATTTATTTAGCCGATTCACTAACTTGAAGTGTTTTTCTTGGTGCCTTCCGTTCCATTATCCCTGCATCATTAAGAACTCTGAAACGCTCCTGAAGTGTAATTGTGATTCTTTTGCTCATTAATATTGAATAATCACTCTCTTAGAATAATAGTTAAGACGAAAACAATGTATTTTATTAAATCCACTCCTGCTGATATGGGCGAGGAGTAATGGCAGCTCAGACAGCATTTATATGATGTTGATTACCTACTTGTGATTAATTTCAGGAAAAATTGGCATCCATCCAGGAGCTTGAACCTTTTTTAAATCATGCTTCTCAAATGGCTGCTCTTGACTATATAGTATCTATTGAAAGTGATGTATTTATACCCTCTTACTCTGGAAATATGGCAAGGGCTGTTGAAGGTCATCGCCGTTTTCTCGGACGTGGCCGAACAATATCTCCAGACAGGCAAGGCCTTCTCTTTTCTGAAAATAGATCAAGTTTGACTTTTTCCCTCCCTCTACGAATACCTTTCCCTTCCCCAGTCGATTCATTACTAATGTGTTCTGCTTGTCCTCTCTTCTTTCAATCAGGAAAGCACTAGTTCGTCTGTTTGACAAACTGGATCAGGGAACAATGATCGAGGGGAACCCTCTAACAAGTAAGGTTATTGATCTCCACAGAAGAAGGTATGTGATTGGAAAAAACATTTGAGTGTAGATGCTAAGTTATTTTAAGAATGCACCATATTTATGTTCATGATTCTTCTAGTAAGATACTTGTGGCAGGACCAAACACTATTAAACTAGTATTCACTTGTTAATTGATATACGTGTGACGCAGGCTTGGGTCCCCAAGAAAGAGAAAAGGGCCAATTTCTGGGACGAAGGGTATGGATAGATTTCGGTCAGAAGAAGCCTTTTATGCGAATCCTTTACCTGATTGTTTATGTCGGACAGAGTCACCCCATGTAAATGCCTCCCACGTACGTTCTTAGGTGAAAAGATGGTAGGGTGTATATATGGATAGCCTTGTTACTTGTTAGCTATACCCTTTTTCTTCCTGAAAGAATAAAACATAGAAAAGGATAAGGAAAAGAGGGACATATGGTTTGATGTACAACTCTAGAGATGGCGATGGCAAGTTGGGTTTTGGGGTACAATGAGGCTTTGGGGAACACAGTATTCATTCGTTCAATCAAGAGCGGCCTTATTTTTTTGGAGACGGTCATGGGACACATTGACAAATACTGTAACTACTTTTTGAGATATCTTACATAATACCACATTTCCTTCTTACAACTATGCCTCACTTGTTACATTGCCCCAACATATTTTGAGGTGCTTCTTCATAATCATTGGCTAACAACCTTGACGTTGTTACAAGTTTCCAACTTTTGTATCTGTATCATTCTGTGGATTAATAACATACTTATGTGTTGAATAGGCAACAAAGTTCGGAACGAGTTTTGGAAAGTACTTCTGTCGTTTAAGAAAAAAGATTACCGACAAGTACCGGAGACAATTGGCTAAGAAACATTTTATACTCAAGGATTTTAAATTTCATAATTATTTTTAAGGATTCAAAAATCAGTTATTTTTAATGGAAGGATAAAAATGCTCTCGTAGTTAGTAAGGGTATATGTGTTTAAAATCTGCGGTCCTTGGATCTTTAGATATTCAAGAAATATAAGATATTTTGGGGTAAATATCTCTAACTAATATAAAATTTTTCAAAGTATCATCTAGCAAATAGTGTATTTTTTGTCTCAATGATTTTGTTAACCAATTTTGTTTTATATACTTCATTTTTTTTAATATCTTCTTTAATGCCAGTAGTGTAAAATTGTTCAACAGAATTGCTGAACATGTCGTATTTGTACCTGTTAGTTTAGTTTAAAATGCTTATATAAAAAAAAGGCACCTGCAACTAACTAGGAAGCCAATGTCTATTGGGATAGGTTAAAGATAATAAACTAAAATGACGACATTTAGAGAATAGAGTAATTAGACAGTAAGGACAATTCAATTCTTTCATTAAATAATTCAATATGATTAAACTGTAAAAACATAGTGAGAACTTTTACAAATGTATAAGAACTAAATTGATATAAAATAAATATTTAAGACAAAATTAAGACTTACCCAAACTTTTGCCGATATCTTTAATCTTGTGAATGTCCAATGTGCTAGTAACGCATGCTTTTTCGTGATCATTTAGGGAAATTAAACTGAAACCTCATCCAGTAAGGGATGACCCAAACATCCCACGCTGACATAAAAATTCACATGACTAGTTTGATTAAATTCCATTACTTCTATTATTTGAGCTTCGGTTCGATAATATTTCAGTTCAAGATTTGGCTGAATATTTTAATTGCACTTTTTGGCCGTTCTATTAATTTGTTTATCAAAATCAGTCAATTAATTGTTAAATAGGAATTTTAAGAAGCATAAAGAACTTCGATTCAATTAAAACATTTAAACATGATTCATTTTTATGAATAAATAAAAGAAATAAGATTTTTTTAATTAAATATAACGAGACTAATTTTTATATTGCGAAAATGCAAAAAAATTATTTTAATTGAAACTATAATGAAATTAGTTAAAACAACGTTCCATCAAAAAAATAAAGAATAAATTTTTTTGCCAATAAAAAAATAAAGAATAATGAAAATATTACTAAATGGGTCAATTGAATTGGATTGGGTCAGAAAGAAAAAGCCTATCTTGGAGCGAAAAGGAATCTCAGAATGCCATCGTGATATCGCGAAACTAGATATTGGATAGGATAATGCAAATCATTAACCTCATAGTGCATACACTCCACAAAACGCAAAAGCTTCCATTTTGCATGCGTATCTCGCTGAATCTGGGAAATTTTTCTAGCAGAGATAAGGGACAATAGTTGTAGCAATGAGTGTCTCCTTCCTCTCAACTTTCCCTTCTCTGCTCCCACTTGCTCGTGATTCATCACCTACCACCTCCAGATACTCCTCTCGTGCAGTAAGTATGCTATCCAGCCACCATCTCTCCGTACGAGCGTTTATTAACAAAAATTTAGTTAAAATTCTTGGTTGTGATATGTATTGAGTTAGCAGATGTTCATGGCAAAATGGGTTTCAACTATGACCCAAAACATGTTCCGAGTAAAATCCAATCAGTCAACTCCAATGGTTGCTTTTGGATAATAATCTTTGTTCTATGTTTTCCTAGGTACCTATTTCTTGTAATAAAATCGAAATTGATGTTAATGGTGAAGATCGGATCCATCGAAGAGACATTCTTAAATGCTTCGGGGCGACCATTGGCCTGGTAAGAGCCATCCTTTGATTTAGCTCTACCGAAATGTCCTTGATTTATTAGTTTCAATGGCCCAAGCGGAGCATTACCTGATACGATTGAACTTCAAGTCATAGCTGAACAGTCTTCTCTTCACAATGCAAATATCGTTGTTTGCATTGGATGCTTATGCACCTATATTATGTAGAATTGATGAATAAGATTGATGTGATAATGAGTTTCCGCCAGTTGTATCTCTCTGTAGGAATTGATAGGAAGCTCCCCATCACTTGTTGGGATAGCTAATGCTGCTGATTTGATACAACGTAGACAGCGTTCTGAATTTCTTTGTAAGTTTGTTTCGGTCAACATTTTCATGTTAATAATGTCAAAGTCAGTTGTCGCTATCCTCAGCAGAATTCTAACTTTCTATTCTTACAGCTAATGTTAAGGGAACACTTTATACGGCCATAAAGGTATGTCATGCTGACTTGAGATTCATTACAGTTACAATTGTCTGTATGAAGACTAGAGGTCACTAAACATAATCCTTACGTCCATGTGACTTATCTAAATAATAGAACTCCCAATTTGAATATTATCTATTTTAACATCCGTACTCATTGCAGGGAAATCCTGATATCATTCCCTGCATACTAACATTGGCTCTAAATGATGCTATGACTTATGATAAGGTGAGAAGCACTAACAGAAGGGCAGAGTGTTTGTGTGTGTGTAGTCATCCATCTTTTAAACCAAATACTGATTGCCATCTGATTAAGTTTGTAGGCAACAAAATCAGGTGGTCCAAATGGATCAATACGGTTCAGGTACTCCTTTTCCTCTAGGCAGTAACTTTGATGAGTTTGAGCCCACAGCATAAGATTTTAAATCCTATGCATTCGACATACACAAGATGTGGCCATGTGGGCACTTCATGTGCTCTTTTAAACTTAATTTTCTGGGTATAAGGATGAGAAAATTTTTTAACATTTATGTCATGGATGTCATGCTAAGTTGTTTATTAGTCTATCTTGAATTTCAGGTCTTGTTAGTGACGTATTTAGGCTGCCAAAATTTTCTTCTTCTTCCATGGCTTAAGGTTTTTACAGCTGATCAATGATAATCAAACTTTTTTCTCCCTTTTTGTTCTTGCCTGAAGCTCAGAAATAAGTAGACCAGAAAATAAGGGACTTTCTGCTGCCATGAATTTATTAGAGGAAGCAAAAAAGGAGATAGATTCATATTCCAAGGGTGGACCCATTTCCTTTGCAGATCTGATCCAGTCTGCAGGTTGAAACTCAAAAGTTATGAACAAAGCACATTACACATGTTTATGGGGTTTTATATGTGTTCTGATTATCAATCTGTTGGATAAGGAAAAAAATATTTGTGTTCAATGGTTTCCTTATCCCCTGACAATATTGGCTTAACCTTTTGTAGCACAAAGTGCTGCCAAGGCCACATTTTTAGCTTCAGCCATTCGCAAGTGTGGTGGAAATGAAGAGAAAGGGAACTTATTGTACAATGCCTACGGATCAAATGGGCAGGTGTATTTCTTAACTTGTGTACAATTCTTGGGGGATTTCACTTTGATCTACTCTGCTTTCATACTATTCGAAGTTTAGTGGAGTAAAATATTTTTTTTTGGTCCCTTTTTTATCACAAAATTATCATTTTGGTCCTTTACTCATTGAAATGTCCAAAATAATCTCTCACTTGTTGAAAAATATCACATTTGATCCCCCACTTTTTAGAAAATTACCATATTTAATCTCTTTACCAAACCCTAAATCATAAATTTAGATAAATAAATCTAATATTTTTTTGAAAAATGGGGGAACCATGTGTGACATTTTCCAATTAATAGGGGACCATTTTAGGTATTTCAATGAGTGGGGAACCAATATAGCAATTTTGTAATAATTGTGGAACCAAAAAGGTATTTTACTCAGGTTGAGTGGGTTCATATTATTTTTAGTACTTATTTGAAGTGTGGGATAAAGTAATGTTAGTTCATCAACAGTTTTGCAAATTGAAGTCTTGACAATAGACTACTGAAAGATTTTTTGGTTGATCATGTAATGCATGCAATTCTTATTGTTGAGCAGTAATATGTAGTCTCTCCTCAACAATCTGTCATTTCACTACTTAGGCTTCCATCAAGTTGAGCATGTGATGCATGAAATTTTTATTGTTGAATCAGTGGGGCTTGTTCGATAAGCAATTTGGTAGGGTAGATGCTCAAGACCCGGATCCAGAGGGGAGAGTTCCGTTGTGGGAGAAAGCAAGTGTCAAGGAAATGAAAGACAAGTTTTCTGCTGTTGGCTTTGGACCTCGTCAGGTACTACTACATATTATTTGATCACTAATTCTGCAGAGTGCTAGCTGCTAACTGGAATATAGAAAGGCATGGACACTCAAGGATTCACTAATGCATAGAGAAGAATAATACCATCCTTGTGTTTATCCTGCAAAGCGCAGCTTAGCCTGGCATGTAAAATTTTTGTTGTGGCTTTAAAGTGTGGAAAGTAAATTATAACATGTGTCTTTCAAGGAAGTTCTTCTCCGAGAACACCACTGGGTATTTTAATCATAGAATTCTACTAAGAGTAAAATGCCATGAGATGACTATATGTTATAATACAGCATCATAATAGCCTTCTATGTTTGAAGTTAGCCACGTAAAAGTGAGGAGGTAAACCTTATTCCACAACTCATTTGTTTCGTCCTTCACTGGTCATGCAAATATTTACCCACTAACAAGTTATTATGTTTCCTCATTTTTGCTTGGTACCTTCAGCTTGCCCTAACTAGTCTCTCTTTGGGCTGAAATATATGTCCGAGTTACTCTTGCTCTCTTTGCTACCTTCTCAGATTGGCTACTTCATAGATCCATTTGGTTTGTTCCTGTCACTGCACCGTGTAGTTGAGGCTTTTGAAATGTGAAATGGAATCAGTTATATGAAAAACAAAGAAAAGGCAGGCATCATTTAATACATGTAACTACATGGGTAGTGGATATAGTACTGACTCACATATGCTGTGTTTGGCCAGCTTGCTGTTATGTCAGCATTCTTGGGTCCTGATCAGACTGCAACAGAGACCTTATTGGCCACTGACCCGGATGTTGCTCCATGGGTTCAAAAGTACCAGCGGAGCCGAGAAACAGTGTCACAGACAGACTATGAGGTAACTCTCTCTCTACTTTCAAGGGTGGAAAAGGAGTTACAGTATTAGGTCATTGTCCCAACCTTCCTGTTGAGCTTTGTGACAATCATGATTGGCACTATCACTTATGCATGATCACTAGAAATGGCACCGCAAAACCAACAAGTAACCATCTATGATATGTTAGGCTGTGGAGTGTAGACCATAGCTGGCCTTCATGGTACCATTTTGCATTCTTTATTATCGTCATTGTTTGGCTTGGGAATTGACTCTTTCGTTGTCCCTTCTGTATTTTTGGCTTTTCAGGTTGATCTCATAACTACTCTCACAAAATTGAGCACCTTAGGCCAAAATATCAATTATGAGGCATATACATATCCTGTCCAAAAGATTGATATTACCAAACTCAAATTGTAGAGAATGGATATAGAAAGCTGAACCTACAAGCTCGCGCCAGATAGTTGATTAGATCCTTGCTTCCTCCCTTAACCCCCATGCTGGCATTTCAAGTTTTGACCATTTTTTTGGGTCATAGACAATTTCGGGATGTAATTACTCATGAATTTGCAATGAGATAATTTCGTCATCAAACAAAAGCACTTCCAAACAACTGAACAGAGTTTCCTTTTTTTTTTTTTTGGCCAAAAAACAGTTTCAATTATATGCTCCACTGATTTTTGATAAGCACCTTCGTTGGAATTCAATAGCTCGAAGTTTGAAGACAATTTTCATCCCAATAAGCGGCATAAACTCATCTATGGCAATAATCTGATGCCGCGAAGTACTCATTCAAGAGACCGTGACGACATTTACTATACTGGTATTCGAATTATAACATTAGGCAAACAGATACGGAATGATATGAAATGGTAGCTGTTGGCCTGCATCTGATTATATTATACTTCAAAGGGAGAGGATTCATCACAGCAGCTTGTATAGAGTTTTGCAGACTGGTTCAGCTAAAGAAGTTTTTAGTGCTCGGATATTTCTACTGATAGCCGCTTAATTCTAATTTGGATATATTAATGAGGAGAAGATGCTCCCTAATTTAATAAAAAAATTGACCTTTCACCAGGGAAACTTTCCTGATAGCCGTGTGATTCTGCTGATCATGGTCTGAGTGCTACCACTAATTGGCTGAGGATTAACCGAATCATCGAAACTGCAGTTGGTGCATGTTGTTGTAATCCTATCTTCTTCTCAAGCTTATATTCGTCTGCAGTTAACAATGCCTCGAAGGAAGATTGTAAATGATCCATACCTCTGAACTCGTCCAGCTATAGATGGCCACAACGAAAAATTTTCTTACCCACATTAAAAACCACCACCATCCAAAATAACATAGACCACAAATATAACTGACCAGGCGTGTGGATCACTTGGGGAACAGCAGATATGCTGTCTAGCATAACGATTTTTTTGCCCCACATTTATTTTTTTTAAATATTCGACTGTGGGTTCTGAATTGACCAGAGGTCCTTTTGCATAGGATCTATGAACTCGGTTGTACAAGGTATGGAAGAGAAAATCTTAAAATGCATTAGATATTTGGAGATAACCCACGACAGAAAACGACTCTTTATAAGCAATGGAAGCATCCGTATTCAAACTCAAGCTAGTTCAAATAGGCAGCCAAAATTTCTTATTGACCAAAGTATAACATTGAACAAGCCCCATGGGGTTGAGAGTTTGATCATCTCTCAGCAGAATATTTTATGTGGAGCCGAATGACAAATTAAATGTGACAGGAGCAAGTGAATTGTGTCAATAATTTCAGGCAAGCACCACCCTACAGTGGACCTGGGAATGTTCCATTCTCCCTTTGCTCATTCCATCTGTCAATCTGGTGCATAGACATGCATAAAAGCAAATATTAGCTCACAAGTGCAATTTTAAAATAGGGCAGCAGAGGAAACGCAGAAGACAAAAACTCATTCAGAGAGATGCACAAAACAAGCCAATAGAAAAAAAAAAAAATTTGACATGACATGACATGATCAAAATAATATATTTATATTATCTAATAGCATACTTTAGGTAGAGCTATCAACATGAGTTAGCTCTACTTAGCTAAATATGGCTTCGAGTAAGGGCTTAGGGTTAGCCCTATGGCCTTTTAATTTTTCCTCCTATAAAACCCCTAATAACTACATACTATCAAACCATAAAGCATAACTATACGTGACATATACAATTGGTTTCCCTGATATATACAATTAGTAGATTTGTCAATATAACACCATGAAATTATATGAGTAAATTACACTAACCTTTTTCCAAAAATTTGGCAAAATTACACATGATATATACAATTGGTTCCCCTGATATTTGATATATATTGCAGGGGTTTTGTAACAGGACTCAAGTTGGGTAGAGTTAGGGAATTGGACATAAATATTGCCATTTAAGTTAAAAAATATTAAAAGAAAAGGTAGACATGGCCCAAGCTTGATTTGGCACTAGGGTTGAGGGCTGGGCCAAAACAGAGCAAATTAAAATTGGGCTATTTTTTTGAAGCCCAGCCCTAATTGTTTCTTAGGATTTAACCAGTTGGTCCATAGGGCCTGGCTTGTTTTTACACCTCATCCATTTGAAACAGGAAGATTATATCTAATATGAGCAGTATAGACTATAGAAACATGCACACTGTTGGGCTGGGCGCAATGTGTCCAATAAGAGAAGGGTTTATGCTAGATGCTAGAAACAGGAGTTTGGGCGGTCAGACCAAGAGGGGCAGTTGAGCAGTTATCTCCAGCAACTATCCAAGGGGTTGGTTTTTTGGAGGAAAAATAGGGGAGGATAGGGGCGAGAGAAGAACTGGGATATGATGGAGAACACTAGCCTCAAGGGCCAGAATTTGTGTCTGTACTGTGTTTGTGAGAAGAAACAGTTCTGAAGTGTAAGGCGAGGTCTGTGAGTGTGTTTTATGTAATTCTGCAGTGAGTATGTTCTGTAACTAGATTTTTCTGGTTCTTGTGTTCTGTAGGGGGTCAAGTAACTCAGTGTGCTTGTTATTTTAATGTGAAATTGCATTAATCAGTGAACCAGTGAGTGATTTCTTTAGGGAGATTTATTGTTAGTGTTTGGATCCAACCAGTTTGGTATCGAAGCAGTGTTGATTCAAGGGAATGGAGGATATTAAGATGGAAGAAATAGTAGAGAAGTTGGAATGTGATATGCCTCTGTTGAATAAAAATGTTGCAACAATGAAAGAATTGGCCCTAGAGTTGCTAGACACGCTGGATCACCAAGAAGGAAGGGGACAGGGGCTGAAGTTAAAATTCACCCCACATCACAGGCGAATGAAAAAACCAAAAATTGATATGAATGAATTTTGGCTGAGTTAAGGACAGAGAAGTTGAAGCTTCAAAAATAAAAAAGAATAATGAAGAAGATAGATTGAAGTTGAAGAAGGCATCTTTTAAAGAAGGTTTCGCTGATTTATCTACCTTCAAGAACAGGCAAGAAGAAGAAGGAAGGTCAGAATTATCAAGATCCTTAAACTCATGAAGTGAACCCAAGCCTCTGGCCTGACAGTTTCCAAGGAGGCAAAGGAGAAAATTAAAGAGAAGGAGGGTTCAGTCATGAGGTCAATATCAGACAGTCCAAAAGATCTCAAACTTATGCCCAACATTGACAAAGCCAAAAGGAAGATGAGGTTGGGGTGAAATCCTTGGAACCATAGTTGATTAGTCCTCTTAATGGCAGGGGAGGGTGAAGATGACTGTGAAGAGGAGGAGATTAATTGGGTTCTAGATAGCGTTAAGGTAGCTAGATTGGGTAGAAGCCCAAAACTGAAAAAGGGAAAGTGGTTTGGGCCTAATGGCTTTTCAACTCAGATTAGCGAGTTACTCCAACCTTGTACGACATTGCCCACAGCCCAGAATCAGATTATATATCAAGCACATGAAAAGGCAAGCAATCTGATGCTACAAAAGGCCCAGGAGATTACCAAGATCTAGGGCCCTAAATAAAGTAGAGTTAATATTGAGGGGGTATGGGCCATTGAAGTATTGGACTCGAACCAAAACAATAAAATACTTGGGTCGAACTCCAATCTGGATGTCAAAGAAAGAGGCATGACTAAATCCCCAAATAGGGTTTATATCTTATTGACGAAATATGACAGCAATTTCTTCACACAATCATAGATGCAGTGTTTAGCAGAAAAAGAGAGTTAGGAATAGTTCTGTCTTGTTGAGATGATTTCGACAAATCATAGGAGAAAGAATGAACCAATCCAACCCACCTTAATGGCAGAAACAGAAAATGAAAAGGATAGCCAGAAGAAAGCTAACAGCTACTGTGTATAGGTTAGTCTATGGGAGTCAATTGACACCAGTAAGTATCAGTTTCTGATTTCTACCTTGAGGACAAGGTGTGGCTTGCAGAGGGGGGTAAACGTTGGACCTGGGCCCAATGGGCCTGATAAGAGAAGGGTTTATGTTACACGACAGAAACAGGGGTTTGGGAGGTCAGACCATGGGGGTCAGTTGAGCAGTAGGGGAGAGAGATGAACAGCAATATGATGGAGAGCACAGGCCTATCGAATACTAGAAGTTTGAGTCTGTTCCAATGGCTGTACTGTGTTTGTGAGAAGAAACAGTTCTGAAGTGCTAGGCAAGTGGGTCTGTGAGTGTGTTTTACGTAATTCTGCATTGGGTGTGTTCTGTAACTAGAGTTTTCTAAATCGAGTGTTCTGTAGGGAGTCGAAGTGACTCTGTAATTCTCCTTGTTATTTTAATGTGAAATTGCATTAATCAGTGATTTCTTTTATGGAGATTTACTGTTACAGTGTTTGGGTTCCACCACACACTAAGCCTCGATGTCTGACATTAATGTAGTAATTACAACTTTATAGGAAATTAAAATGCTTCAAAAATCATTCAAGAATTGATTTAAAAAGGAGCTAATCATTTCAAGAAGATGAAAATCTTCATACAAAACAAAAGTGCTTGGCCAGGTAAGTGAAGCACAAGTTAAAGTCTACATCTCCAAGAACAAACCAAATACAAATAATTTTGTCATAACAGTCACAGGACTGGGTGCAGGATACCATATTAAAAGTAATAAGGAGCTGGGCTAGCAGAGAGTTAATAAAAACTATGAGGATCCAAATATTATGTATCTGACCATAAGAACTCTTCTCTATAATTGGATGGATATTAGACATAGAATCATTGAACAAGAGACATACACAAGGGTAAAACAATCTAAACAGATGAACAGATTGCTGCCTATTCGCAAAAGCAGAAAATTAATAATGTTGAATGCATCTAGAAAATACATACCCATTCACCAGGGCAAAGAGAACGATAATATTTTGCAAACTTATCACACTCTGGAGCACCTTCTCCTTTTGCAGCTATGCATCTACAAAGGTATCAAAAGGTTATAAAACATAAAGTTAGGCAGTTAACAATATTAACCATAAGCTTAATCAAAATAAGACAACAAACTATGGCTCACCGGTGATATTCAACATATCGAGTAAAGCAATGCCTTGTTTGATTTGTAGTTGGGAAGCGGAAATCAGCAGGAGCAGTCTCAAGCTGGAATCAACAACACAAAAATGAATAACAGAACCAAAACAAATAAGGTGCATTCTCATAATGAATTTAGGTGGCTATGCTTGAGGGGCAGTTATATTAGGCTAAGTAAAAGCAACCTTAATTTCTGGGGTTTCTTCTGCTGCTTCTGCTTCACCAGAATTTTCATCAGTATTTTCACTACTTTGTTCCGTAGCTGTGTTACTGCTCTCTTCAGAAGCATCAGAGTTGGGTTTGGTGCTTTCTTCAGAGACAGGGGTGACTTCACTGCTTTCCTCAGCAACTGCAGTGGTTGCTTCCACAGTCTTCTCAGCAACAGCTTCCTGAGAAGCAGCCTCCTTGGGGATTTCAACTTCTTTGACTTCCACCGGTTTTGTGCCTATTTCTGTTTTCTCCTCTTTATCCTTCACAAAATATTGCTGCAAGTCAAAGAAACAAAAAAAGATGTTAAGTGCATGTAAATCATGTCATTACAGGAGTAGACCAACCAGCTAGCATCAAAGAAAGCAAGTAAAATATGCAAAATGATTGACTTTCAGTTGATGAAATTGAGACCACTCAAAAGATAGTCACTATCACGACCCTAATGGATTGATAGAAACTAGTATCCAAAAGATGAATTTCCATCTTTCAATTATCCATATATATATATATATGGTGCATAGGACATGACCAAGCAACCATATAAGTAATTTATTCACAATTGCGACGGATTAGGCAATAAAGTCTACTACTAAAGCTCAAAGCGTGAGAAAAACTTCAAATTCCAGCATGTGGTGTTGTACTCCAAGTAACCAATCCTTTTGCCAATCTCATTACTTAAATGAACAGGCATACGAGAGGCAGGTTGGAATACAGTGGAAGAAAAGGATCAACCAGATTAAATCTGGCACAAATCTTTAGAATAACATTGAGGAGCCATTAGTAGAGACTTGAATTTATGCCCATGGTGTAGATCTCGCATATAATTTGAGGTATGTAACGTGGTATTCTATTCTAAGTTATTAAAGGAATACGCCATGGATTACTTCGATCAGCGAAAGGCAAATGCTCAAAGAAAAATAAAACATAAAAGTTATCTTGTAATTTTCAACATTATGAATATAATCAGCTTCGTTTCGCGTACAAGTTTTTCACACAAGTCATCATAGATATTTCACGAGACAAAGATACAAGATAGTATATTTGAGTACAAATAGAACCTAACCAATTCCCAGCCCAACGGCTCCAGATTGCTACTGGATTAAATCAAGGCTTCATTTTTTTCCCCACTCAAAAGGATGAAAATTGGGAAGGGGATCGTCGAAATAGCATAAATAAGAATAATTGCACAGGCATTTTCCCGCATAAAACCTCACTGATCCATCAAAATCAAACATCGTCAATTGAAAAGGATGACCATGAACACATGCAAGGTGAAATCAATATTAAATACCCAAAAAAAAAAAAAACACCAATTCAAGAACAGTAAGGTAAACGACACATATGGATTGTTGAATGAGGGAAGCGAGCAAGTACCTCAGCTAGAGTTGGGGATTTTTCTGCTGTAGGTTCCGCCATTGGTGAAAGAGGAAACGATCTGCAGTAAACAGGTAAGCGACAGGGAGGCGGCCAAAGCAAGAAGAAAAGCAATGGCGGTGGTGAGGAGAGCTTAGGTCAAAAGCGAAAGTTTTTTTAAAAATATATTTAAAATTTATTTATTTTTATAATAAATATATTAAACATATTTAAATATAATATATATATATATATATATATATGGTTTGCCTTTATTAATTTTTTTTGGTCTGAAACCTTTATTATTTCTTTGAAAAGGGAAAATTTCGATATATATATATATATATATATTTGTTTCATTTTAGCTTATTTTCTTCACTTTTTTCCTTCCACGAGTGGTGTGTGAACGCCACATTGTTCGGCCCACGTGTTGAATATGGGAGCTGACATTATAGAATCCGAGAACATGGGAGACTCGGAATGAAGTTTTTGTATTTCGCATTAGATTTGCTTAAAGAGTTGTTAAATTAAAATTTTAAATTGCGTGTGATTAAAATTAATTATTTTTTATTATATATGATTATTAAAATTAATTTAAGTTAATAGATTATTTATTTTTTAAATATTAATTATTAAATTTTTATATTTTCTAAGAAATGCAGAAGACGCTGTTAGGTATGAGTAATTCACTTATTAGACCTTTCAAATATGCGTCAGATGAAAGTTTTTCTTTGGCCAACCAGGTGAAAGTTATCTCCTGGACTGTCAGGTATTTTGCCTTTGCCTTTTTTTAAATGTGGTTACTCTTTCCCTTTGCCTTTTAATATTAAAATAATTTAATTACGCTATTAAATATATATTGAATTAAAGGAATTATAATATCACTATAAATTTTCGACAATTAATTACGTTATTGTATCATGCAAAATAACACAAGAAAAGTATGAATATATATCGGTTCATTTTTCTCTTTCAATTTAATGTTAGAATATTTTAAAATTATATAGATTAGCATTAATTATGTTATAAGATTAATTTTATGTCATAACTAATTAGGCAATTGATATTATAATTTATAAATTAAAAATAGACTGGGTTTATATTTATTTGTGGATAATCGGTGATAGGTTCGATTATCTACCAGTTCATTAGGCAAAAACTTAATCCATAACCCAAGAGTATTAGTAATCATCCAGTCGGATTACTAATTTAAGATTGTTATCCAAATAAATTTAATGGGCTTATTTTGATTAATTAAATAAGAAATCATTTTAAAGATTCTAAAAGATTTTATTTTAATAATATTAGTTAATTATATTATTAAAATAAAAATCTATAAATAGCATACTGAAGCCCTAATTTTCACGTACACATATACGATCACTTTGGCCATCAAATATTCAGAGACTCTCTTGCGCATTGAAGGTTGAAATTATTCTGACCCAACCAATACGCATTACGATTATGTTGTCTTCATCAGATCAGATCTAATTAATTTATTTTCTCTATTTTATATTCATGTATTATATTTTACATTTGAATAATTACATATTCTAATTTTGTTTCAAATGGCATCAGGCCACGGCTTGGTTTTGTGGCTTATGAAATTTTTTTTTATTTCATGTATCTTATTTTTATAACATCACCGCCATTCGAAACCGCCAGTAAGAATTATAGTTTCCGGCATGAAGTATTTTATTTTACTTCCCTGCTGCTATTCGAAGAGGTTGCCGGCAAGAATTGAGTCGCCAGTGAGCCTCCATTTTCGAAACGAAAAATCAACCACACTCTGTAATCTCTCTCACCCTCTCACTTTCTACCTCTTTCCGATTATGAAATATCCCAATGGCTCCTTCCTTGAAGTTCGATTCAAACCTCACAAAGGGAGTCCAATCCCGCCTTCTTGTTGTGCAACCTGAGATGATTTACTTGGTACTCATTGATGGTGATGCCAACAACCTTGGCACGCGAGTGGGCGGCGATTGCGCACATGGGCCCACTAACACCGCATCCAACGTCCAAAATTTAGTCGCCCAGTTTGACATCGATGAGATCGACGGCCATCTGCTTGTGGAGGTGCGTGGCATCGCGATAGGACTTGTCGGGCTCAGTAACGAGGGTCTGTAACTCATGTGAGGGCATTAAAGTGGTGAGACGCTGGTTTAGGTTAATGGGTCTGTTATGATTTATCTTTTCTCAAAAAGAGCACAGAAGTACGAAATCTCATGCGTTGGATCAGACACTGGCGATTGACCCACAATCGCAGAAGCGCAGAAACTCATCATGGCTCCTAAGGAATTCCATCTAAATTCCAAACAAAAGCTTAAGCAAGCTGAGCTCCATAGTGGCTCCATCACCCTATGCATTGTAACTCATAGGCCTTGCACAGTAACAAGTCAGCTTGGATGGGATGATAATCTTTTTCAAGCATGTATAATATATCATTTATTTAAAATGGGTTACTTCCAGAGAAACAGTTACTCATGGAAGAACAAATTCACGTGATGTTTGTGGATATATACCATGAACACAAGTATAAGATTAAGTTAAGATTAAGAATAGACATTTTCCTAATCATTCAGAAACAACACGAAGGTGAGGAACTTCTGACAGTCAAAATGATACACAAGATTTCACAAGTGGTGTTACTATTTCCAATTTCAGTTTTGATGAATTATTGTTTGTTGTTACATGGATTGTCATATATGCTTGTTCTATTTTTTTATTAATCTGAAAGAAGTTTCCATTTTGGTTGGACTGCCACACTAGTTTCACTTTTAAAAGCTAAAGATCAAAGGAAACCAAAAGCTATTAGTACTGGGCAGTAGTTTGTGAGCTAATGTGGCAGGGAGACAAGATAGCACATATGGGGCACGTGCAGGAGGACAAAGCTTCATCTCCGCCTTGCAACTGCTGTCTTCCACTATCATGCCCATGGCTCTGCAAGTCGCCTTTGAGCTTGATGTCTTCAACGTGATGGCCAGAGCCGGCGAAGGTACAAAGCTCTCGGCCACAAACATTGCGGCCATAATTTCTTGCAAGAACCCAGAAGTGCTGGTGATGCTGGATCGTGTGCTCAGGCTTCTGGCTAGCCACTCTGTGATTCATTGCTCTATCGTCGATGATCCACAAGGATCGAAACAGAGGATGTACAATCTATCCCTTACTTTGAAGTAATTCGTGACTAATGCCGATGGTGTTTCTTTAGGACATCTTATGGCCTTGATCCAAGACAAGGTCTTCATGGAAAGTTGTCTGAAGAGCAGAATACTGGTAGGTTATGCTCGGGTCTGTTGGGTTCTCTGGCGGGTCGATTTGACCCATCAGATGTTGAAGAAGGAGTGCATGGGTGAGGCCCACGCACACCGCCAGCACGTGTTGGCGCGTGCCTACACACCATCAGTCAGATTAACTTCAAAATTTGAAGTTACCCTCTACTCACCTTGATTTAAATTATGGTGATTTTTGTATAATTTGGGGCCCTAGAAATAAGAGTTTTGAAATTTTTTTGAAAAATTTAGGGCCTTAAAATAATTTGTAGATGAGGTATTTTGATATGAGATAATTTATGTAAAGGCTAGACATAGTACGGAACAATATAACATATTCAGTTCACTCTCCTAGATTATTTGTAAATAAATTATAATTAATTTTTTTGTATTAATTGTTAGATTTTATTCCTAATTTAAGCACTTGTCTTAAAAGGAATAAACTACGTAGGGAATTTGTTATGACTTTGAGCTCCATGCACCTATTGATTATATGCTCGTCTATCGTGGGCTCAATCATGATTGTGTATTTTTTATAAATAATTTATACTGTGTTTGTCATTTTATTCCCTACATTTAAGAATAATTTAATTACCATTATCAGGGATGAGTCTGAATATTATAATAAGTCTACTAGAGAGAGTATATGTATATATATTATATTGACAATGGACATACCTTATCGATGTGATATTGTTAATATAATTTTGTGAATAAGGTCTGTGTGTCCTGTCAGCGGTGATTTGCTGATTAATATATTTATGGTTTCTCATATCCTATCGATATGGAGATTGTGAGTGCATTTGGTGTCATTTCTCTTAATAATATATGTCCTTGGTGTGTATGAGTTTTCTTGATTTATCTTAGTCCAAGCAATTGGGCAAGATATGATGAATACTTTGTTACACAGTTGATGAAGCTGAGTCTTGTTATAAAAACTTTGTTGTATATAATTATGTGTCCGGGACATAATTATATGTTTCCTATTTGTTGTTTTTTTTTTCCCTCAGCTTCTCTGTTCCTGTAACTATTTATGGTGAAAACTCTGAACAGCTCAGACTATGATAAATTAGATTGAGTCCCTTGATATGTATCTAGCGATCACCAAAGAAAGCTTGGGCATGAGAGAACCTAAGCCAGCAGATCTCATCGCTGAGTCTAGCGCTGCTGACAAAGCTTACCATAAGCAGTGGTATGAGTCTAACAGGATTTGTCTGACTGTCATTAAGAATACGATTGGGGAGACTATCAGACAAAATATTCCTAAGAAGGACACCACAATTGAATATCTCAAAGCGGTCAGTGAGAAATTTAAGAAGTTTGATAAGACTTAAAAAGGCCTATTATCTCTCTTTGCTAGATAACACTTATTATGACGAAGTTTCAGGAGTGTGTAAGCACATGATGAAGCTTATTAATTGCTACAACAAGCTGAAATCCTAGATGTGGACTTGGATGAGAGCAAATTAATTTATAAAGTTCCCTAATCCCTTTGTGCTGAATATGGAGTCTTGAGAACCACTTATAATTCCTAAGAGTTAGAGTGGTTTATCAATCATATGATGTCCAATTGATCCTATTGTAGAAGCCCCTAAGCTGATGTAGGAGAACCAGTTGTTAATTTGAGACGATCATGTACTTGTAAACCTGCAATTTCAGATGATTACATAGTGTACTTGCAGGAATTTAAGTCAAATATTGTTGATGACACAGAATTTTGTCTCTTTTTTTTAATGAAGCTGTGTCAGGTCCTCAATCATCCAAGTGGTTGGAGATTATGAATGATAAAATTACCTCCATACACTATAATAATGAATAGGAACTCACTAAGTTACTAAATGGATGTTGAAAACAACATCACAAATGAAGACTTGCATGAGGATGTGTTATGTGTGGATGACATCCAATTAGCCAGTAACTTAGTATGCTTATTAAATGAGACAGAGTACGTCTTATCATGCCACTTTGATATGAAAGATCTAGGTGAATTTTTTTTTTAAAGTGAATTTAGATTCACCGCAATAGATCTTGTGGCATTATTGGTTTGTTTTAAGCAACCTATAGTGAACGAGTGCTTAATAAATTTAACATGTATTCTTGCACTCCTTCTGCACTTGTGCAGAGTGGTGATAAGAAAACTTTGATGGGCAGAATTCCATGTGAATTAGTTGTTAATAGCTTAATATAAAGGCTCAGGTATACACACATTTAAACATTGTTTTTTCTTGTTGGTGTGCTTGGCAGATATTTAAGTAATTTTGGGCATGATCATTGGAAAGCTACAGAGACAGTTTTGACGATCTTGAACCCACTTCTGCTTACATCTATATGATTTTGAAGGAGTTTTTTTGTTGAGAAGTATCAAATGGACATTTGCAGCTGCCTTATTTATATACATATAAGTTAAGAGTATGTCGCAAGTTTTGTGATGGTCACTCGTTAGGGAATATGGTCAAGGAAATCAAATTTCATTATGTGCATATTTTAAGTTTTGACCATTTTGTTGCGACATGACTCTATTATATATTTCTCTCAAAGTTACAGGAATTTCAGTTGCATCAAATTTTGACACTCAATTCCTATTTATTGGAGAGAAGATCTATGTATCTCATACTCATTTTGGGTGATCCATTTACCAACACAAACCCACTAGAGTTTTGGAAACATATGACTCTTGGATATATTCGAATTTTGATATGTTGTTTTAGTAAGAGTCTGGGTTATGTTCTTAAAGAACACTTTGGGATATTTTGGCACATATAACATTTGTTTCCCTATCAGATTCAATGTTTTGGTTATGCCAAAATTTTAGATATAATTCAAAATTAAAATTTTGCTGGCATTTATAACAATATTTTCCTTATTGGATTCAATATCCTAGATCCATGATTTCACTTTTAAATTTTCGTTATCTCATACTTGCATGGTTCACATTTGCAGTGAGCACATGATGACGGATCTGTTGACCAAAGGCCTACCCATAGGAGTAATTCAAATTGTATAACTCATATGGGTCTTGTTGAATTTTGATGTAGCCTTGGTCTAGTGGGAGTATGAGTTGAGTCCTTAAGGGGCTTTTATGGTGTAATTTGACTCTTAAGGGGCTTTTGTGGTGCAATTTAACACCAAATTTCTAAGTTAAGTCCTAAGGGGACTTTTGCATTACAATATGATGTTTCAAATGTCATTTTGTATTCCATTTTAATCAGATATTGAAACTAATCTATGATAATGTTAATATCACTTATTTTCCTATCGGATTTAGTGATCTTTGTGTGTCGTTTCATTTCTGAATTTTGTATGATTTATAAATATACACATATTCATGTGTTTATGTGAATATTAATTGCCTAATTTTGTATTTGTTTATTGACCTAATAATTTAATTAATGCTATCCAAGAGGAAGATTGTTAGACTATTTTAAATTTATATGGATTAGCATTAATTATACTATTAGATTAATTTTATGTTATAACTAATTAGGCAATTGATATTGTAATTTATAAACTAAGAATAGACTGAGTTTATATTTATTTGTGGATAATCGATGATGGGTTCGATTATCCACAAGCCCACTGGGCAGAAACTCAACCCACAGCCCAAGAGCATTAGTAATCATCCCGTCGAATTATTAATTTGAGATTGTTATCCAGAGAGATTTAATGGGCTCATTTTGATTAATTAAATAAGAAATTATTTTAAAGATTCTGAAAGATTTTATTTTAATAATATTAGTTAATTATATTATTAAAATAAAAATCTATAATTAGCACACTGAAACCCTAATTTTCACATACACATATATGATCACTTTGGCTATCAAATACTCAGAGACTCTCTTAGGCATTGGGGGTTGAAATTATTCTGACCCAACCAGTACGCATTACAATTATGTCGTCTTTATTAGGTCAGATCTGATTAATTTATTCTCCCTATTTTATATTCATGTATTATATTCTACGTTTGAATAATTACATGTTTTAATTTTGTTTCATTTAATGTATATTTTCTTTATATCTATGTATAATTGTGCATGATGAAATACCATCTCATTCTAACATATGGCTTTAAGTCCAAAAAATATTCACTAATAATTGATAGAATTAACATGTATCATTAAAAGTTTTCATTCATTTTCTCTCTTAGAGTTGTTCATTTCTCTTTCTCTTCGAGGAGATTTTATGTTGTAAGGGTGTTGTGAGGGGATTTTGCTAAGTTATATAGGTTGACTCGGGAGGTGATGAAGATTGGAAGGGTGTGAAGGTAGGGTGAAAGTTGAGGTAAAACATTGTTTGGGAAGCTAATTATAAATAAGAAAATAAATAGGGCTATTGTGACTTCAAGATAAAAATAGAGGTGGAATCTTGAGCAAGGAGTGAGTATTTTGGTGATAGTTGATGATGTGTTTATTTTCTCATTTCATAGTGAGGGTGTATATAGGAGAATTTTGAGAGGTAGGTCATGCGCGATTCTTGGTTGTATACTAATTATTCTGAATAGGTAGATTATAGGGTGTTTCAGGAGTTTAATTTTGATTTTTGTCCGTTTTGGGTTCAATTTCATAGTATCTCGTTAGAAGGTGTGAGTAGGAGTAATGATGTTAGGCTTTGGCAGATGGTGGGAGAGACAATAATGGTTGAGGAACCATGTTTTAATGGTAGATATTTGCATAATTTTATCCGAGTTAGGGTGCTGGTGGCGTTAAAAAAAGCCATTACTTGTCAGAGCATGGGTTCAAAGGCTAAGGAGATTGAAAATTTGGATTGAAATTAATTATAAAAAGCTGCAAATAACTGGTATGAGTGCGGTGTGATTGGCCATGAATCAAGAATCTATATTGTAGATAGATTGATGTCATGCGTTAAAAGGAGTAGGCCGATATATGGAGCTTGACTGGGCACAAATGCCACAAGAACTTGGGATGATGCTATGTGTTTTTGCAAGTAAGAATATAGGCATATGGAGAAGAATAATGTCAATGGTGCGTCGAGTAAGAGGTTGAAAATGAGTAAGCCTTACATGGAAGAAGGTGAGTGTGGTGTTAGAAAGGTTAAAGGGAGGAGTAATGAGGAGGTAGTTCATGATTTTTGTGATTTTTTGATGAGTGATATCAGGCATGAGAAGGAGCATATGTCACATGGGTTGAAGTTGGATGGGGAGTTTATGTCACATGGTTGTTTAAATTTTAGGGATGGAGGTAGGGATGCGAAGCATCTAATAAGGAATGAGGTAAGGCTGCTATTTGGGCTGTGAATATAGATTAGGTTGAAGGGATAAAGAGTGGTGTGGGTGTAGCAAGTGATAAGAAAGAAATTAAGCAAATTAAAATAGAAGAGGAGGGACTAGAGGGTGACGGTATTTTTTAGGGTAAATTAACTTTTTCTAGTTTAGGTCAGAGCAAGTTTAGTCCATTAAGTTATTTTGTCAAATTGTCATAAAAAGAAGAGAAAATGTTCCTTTAGTTCTAGACGTTATAATGAAGTTGAATAGGGTGAGTTTAAAAAGGGAAAAGGAAGAAGGCATTTATCATTTGAAGATGAAAAAAGCTAAAGTGGGGGAAGAGGTGTTGGAGTTTAGGTTAAAACTTACGATTATAAGGAAATATTTAAGGGAGAGTCGCTCGAATAAAAAGGAGAAAAAGCCTATTAGAGCGTTAAGGAAAGACACGTAATTGTTTATTGAAGAGAAGAAACTTGTGGAGATTCCAATTTGTGTGGATTGCAGTTTACCTGAGGAGTCCAATGGTATAGGTGATAAGGTTACTGTTACTACCAAGGGTGTTAGTGGCTAGGCTCAAACAACCACCTAGGAGTCATGAGGTTGATAGCTTAGAACTGTCAAGGACTTGAGGAGTCCTTTATAGTGAAGAATCTAAAGAAGGCTTGTAGAAAATATAATCCTTCCTTAGTATTCTTAATGGAAATGAAGATGGGGTTGAATAAAATCAAGAAAATAATAAGAAAGGTTATAATGGAAGTGGAGTGGTATGTTAAACATGAAGGCTTGGCAGGGGGTTAAGCTTTTTAATGGATGAAGGATGTATCAGCGGAGATCTTATATAGTTCAAGGAATATAATTCACATGGCTATTATATCTAATAATGAACTGGAGCCAGAGTTTATTTCCCTCATTTATGGGCCATTTAAAGAAGCTAAAAGAACGACGGTATGGAGAAAGTTAAAAAAGTTGGCAAGGGAGGTAAAGGGCTTATAGCTTTGTGTAGGAAACTTTAATGATTTGTTATTTTAGAGTGGGAAATGAAGAGGAAAGCCTAGAACAGTAAGGAAGATTCTTGAGTTTTATAGTATGATTGATTAATTGTAACCTAATGGATGTTGTGTATAAGGGCTCACAATTCACGTGGTTTGACAAAAGGTTAAGAGAAGCATATGTTAAAGAGAGGATTGATAAAGCTCGGCGATGAAGCTTTTAAAGGTAGTTTCCTAAAGGCACTGGTTTTCAACTTGGAATTTATTGGGTTAAATTATCGCATACTGTTGTTGGATTCTTGTTTTGTAGATTCACAAACTCTGAAAGTGTTTAAGTTTATAGCTATCTAGGCTGATCATAAGGATTTTTTTTATAGATTGTGAAAAAGAACTAGGGTTGTGGTGAGGGCTTAGTTTTTGAGGGTATCGAGAATGTCACCAGAGGATTAGATAAATGTAGAGCAACACCTAAGAAGTAGAACAAGATTATGTTTCCAAATAATAAGTCTATGTTGGAAAAGTTGAGGAAAAGGTAGATTACTAGGGTGTGATTGATAAAGTTAGAAATGCAGTGTTTCAGTTAGGCGATATGAAAGCTTTTGGGCCCTATGGTTTTTCGGGAAGTTCTATAAGAAGGTGTGGAAAGAGGTATGGGATGAGATTTTTCTAATGGTAAAAATTTTTTTGGAAGCTAGTTCTTACTTGGAAATAATTAATGTTACAAACATGATTCTTATTCTTAAGATAAATAAGCCTGAAAGGATTGAATAGTTTAAACCCATAAGTTTTTGTAATTTTTGTTATAAGGTGGCGTCTAAGGTGTTAGTGAAAAGAATGAAGGGAATTCTTGGAAGGATTACTTTGCCAAACCAAAGAGCTTTTATCCATGGGAGGTTGATTTAAGATAACATTATGAATATCCATGAGGTGTTTCATTATTTCAAGCTTAAAAGGTTAAGGAACAAGTTTGAATTTACTGTAACAGGTGTTGTTAAAGTTAGGATTTTGCAAGCAATTGGTGGATAGGGTCATGTCTTGTGTGTCCTCAATGAAATATAATTTTCCTTTATCTGCGAAAAAGATTGTTGATTTAGTGCCAAAAAGGGGAATAAGGCAAGTTGATCACTTTCACCATACTTGTTCATCATTGTGGCGAATGTCTTATCTATCATGCTTAGATATTATATTGCAAATAAAGATTTAAGGGGTGCGAAGTTGGCTAGAAATTGTCTTGTGTTGTCTCATATGTTCTTTGTTGATGATATAATGAATTTTATGAATACGAAGGAGGAAGAGTGTTTTTTATTGAAGAAGATTCTAGAAGTGTATTGTGAGGCCTCTATATAAGTTGGAAACCTAGAGAAGTCATGCATTTTTTCCCTAGGAATACCTCGGATGATGTTAAGGAGAAGGTTTGTCTATAAATGGGTATTAGAAATGCGAATGAACCTGGTAAATACCTTAAATTTCTGGTGATTTGGGGAAGATCAATCGTAGTAACCCTTGCTTTTGTGAAAGATAAGATGGCAAGAAAGGTGTAAGGTTGGAAAGGTAGTTTGCTTTCTTATGTCGATAGAGAGGCTCTTATTAATGTTATCGTTAATGTTATACCAATGTTCCTATGGCATGTTTTGAGTACTCAGGAAAGTCTTGTAAGGAATTTGATAGTTTGTTGACAAAATTTTGATAAGGTTCTGAGGAGGGGGAAGGCAAAATTCACTGGAAGTCGTAGAAAGCTCTTGCTAAGTCTAAATGTGATGGTGGGCTTGGATTTAGAGACTTTGCTAATTTTAATTCTGTCTTATAAGTTGTGACAGCATGGAGACTTTTAGATAATCCTAAAAATCTTTCGGTGAGGGAGTTGGAAGGTATTTATTTTCCTAACTAAAGTTTTATGGATGCTATTAAGGGTCATAATGCTTTATGAGCTTGGTTTAGTTTGTTGGAGGGAAAGGGTTTTCTTAAAGGGGGTTTGTGTTGGAGGATAAGGGAAAGGTAAAAAGTGAATATTTGAAGGGATAAGAAGGTCATGGGTTGTGAAGGTATGTGTTTTGTAACATCCTAGTATTTTTAAACTTATCTTGATAGAAAATATAAATTTATTAGGAATATATTAATTATATATAAGGCCCAATTAAGTGAAAGTTAATTTTGGCAATGTAACCTATAATTATTAATTGGCCTTTAAGAATTTAATGTGCCAAAAAAATGGAATTAAAAATAGAATTTTAAAGACTAAAATGAAAGGAGAAAATATTATTTAGGGCATAAATTATAATTTTAACTTTTTATGGACTAAAATGAAAAGAAAAATATTTGCTATGATAAAAATATAGTTTTAACTATTGCATAGTAACTTACATAGTAAATATCGGCAAAACACATCTAGTTATTATTTACACAGTAAACTATTGGAAAAAAGGAGTTTAGATTCTATTTGCATAATATCAAATAGTAACTTGTATAGTAACTTAAAAATTCCTTATAAAGCACGAACCATTCTTAGTTTTTTCCATTCAAAGCAAGAGAAAGAAAGAGATAGTGGAAGAAGCGTTTTTAGATTTCCAACTTATGTTAAAGATAATCAGTACTTTTATTATCTACATACCTGTTTAGAACTTGATTATTAATAATATATTTCAGTATGTCTTCCTATGTATGCATTTAGTTATCTTTGTTCATCTGTAAATTGCCACAAGATAATTTCTATAAATAAATTGAACTCTTGAGTTTTTGAAAACTCACCATGATGATGAATTAGCCAATATTATGACATGATAATGACATGATGAGGTAGCCACACGTATGTGATTGTGGTTACAAGAGAAACCAAATATGCTTTAAGTTACATAGCTAGGATTAATACTTCTAGTTCCTATAGTATGTATGCTAATGATACTTGTATATTTTGAATAAGGCACATGATTTCTAAGATTTATAATCTCACCTAAGTTGATTAACATTTTTCAAGTGAACACTCCTACAAAGATAAAGAAAAACAAACCATGTAACATGATGTAAAACTAAGATGTCAATTATTGTTTGTATTTTATTATAAGGATGATGTGTATAACGTGTCTGTATTACGTGACTATTATGAATCTATTTGTATTTATAAATTTATTTTTATATAAATTGTTTAGTATGTTTTCTATGGATATTTTTAAAGACAAAACTTATATGTTGTTCTTTATATACTTACATCGAATTCCCCAATCAGTTAATGACATTTGGACAATTTTTACATCTCATTCATTTTTTTATTAACACTGCTAACTCCCACTTTTAAAAAAATTATCCACATGTCATTAGGTAATTGGAGGAACCTAATATAAGTATATAAGGAACAGTATATAAGTTTTTCCTATATTTAATATGCATTTTGGTTCGGATAAAATATCTAATGGCCTTATTTTGATATGGATTTTATATATATATATATATATATATATATATATATTGGGAACTAGTCTTTTAAAAGTATTGAACTATTTTAGACAAAAAAATTCTGCATATTATGCACATAATAATGGTGGAATCTCATTTAATAGAATAAGTAAAATATGACATAACAATGAAATTAAATAATATCTTTATGGGGCCTTATGGACTTTGGATATGTACGACTATGGTATACTATGCCGCCTAAATGACTAATTTAGATCCAACAAGTTCCTTAGCAAAGCAATTCATCTAATAAATCCTGAGATCTATAGTAGGTTTATACGGCCTAAATAGTCACTGGAAAGTGGGGTTACTACTTATTACATTTTTTTGTACCTTAACCTAAGGTTAAAAGGTTCTCAAATCTTAAATATTAGGTAAGGGTATGAATGTTTCCCTGCCAAAAACATCCTAGAACATGAGTTATGCTAAAGTACATATATACACACACACACACACACACACACACACACACAGAAGGCTCATGGATTAATCTATTAATCTAAATTTAGAAAAGTGGAAACTAAATACACAGTAAATTTTAATACATAAAGTATATCCCTAACCACCAAGAATATTATTATTATTTTTAAAAAAGGACTAGACATACATAAAGTTTTAATTGTAAAGAACTAGTATTTATTTTAGGCGTTACATGTTTGAATAATGTGAACTAAAGTGAAGAGGATAAGGTGAGAAAGATGGAAGAGCTTATTAGCATAGGGAGGTGGAATCTTAATAGTACTAAAGGTAATATTTCTAGGTTGAAAAAGGGAGGCCGTTTTAAATATTCCTATTTCTGAAATTAGTGAGAAAGACAAGTCAGTGTGGTACATGGAAAATAATGGGACTTATAGTGTTAAATCTAGTTATTTGTTTGGAAGAAAGAAAGTGCAAGAAGCTAACATTAATATGCCAAGTAGTTCAACAAGTGGTGATAAGAGGATTAGGAAAACAGTATGGAAGCTCAAGGTGCCTACAAAAGTGAACATTTTATTTGGAGGGGCATTAGGTGTGCTTTGGCTACTAATGAGGCTCTCTTTAAGATAACGTGAGCTAAAAACCCTTTTTGCCCTATATGTGAGATGGAGGTCGAGTTAGTGGAGTATTTGTTGTTAGTGTGCCAGCAGGTTAAGGTGATTTAGTTCGATTGCTATCTTTCTTTAAAAATTACTAATTCTAGCCTGTTAAGTTTTAAGGTATGGTGCATGGAGTTTTTAGCCTGTCTTTCTTTAGTTCAATTGATAGCTTGCATATGCTGGTTCATTTAGAAAGAAAGTTGTAGTGTTGTGTTCGAAAGGGCTTATCTGAATGTATTTAAAGTTGTTATTACCACTGAAAAAATTGTAGGTGATTTTTATAGTGCTAAGGGCTAGTCTAAGCATATTGGTGCTGCCCTCCTAGCTTGAATTAAATTAAGGTGAATATTGATAGGGCCTTTAAAGAGAATTCTCATTAGGCTACATTTATGGTGATTTTCAGAGACAGTGCAAGGTGATGTTGAAGGGTTATGGGGATCATCTGGTGGCTAGATAAGCTTTTAAGGCGGAAGCTTTGGCTATGAAGCTTATATTGGAGTTCAAGTCGTATGTTTATCGTTTTAAGATGGATCGCATTGTGTTGTATGAGTTGTTGAAAAAAAAAAAATACTCTACTAGGTGTGAATGGTTCAACATTCCTATTGTTGAGGATATTATTAATGGTTTGGCTAAGTTTCCTATGGCTTCTTTATCATTGGTTACTCATAATGGTAATTGTGCTGCTGATTGGCTAGTATGTAAAGCCTTTAAAGAGGATGGTTGATAACTCTATAAAATAGAGTTATTCTAGTTTTAATCTAGATACATTTTGAGTTATTTTATCTTAAGTTTAGTTGATTTAGGAATAAAAGTCATGTTTAGTTCTAGTTTTAGTTTTAATTTCATTTCATCTTATCTTGTTGTTTTTCACATGTAATTTTAGGCTAATCTTCTTTAAGATAGATATGGGGATCAGGTTATTATTAGAAATAGCTTTGGAGTGGCTTAAAATGTGAAGACAACAAAGTATGAGATGTTTAAGTCAGAATGGTTGCTTTCTGAGTGGTAAAATCTTGTGCCTAGGCAGCTTAGTAGACCAAATTCTCTATTATTGGCTGAAAATTTACTTACTGCCTAGTGGCAATGTCAAATATCAAAACGCACAGTTTTGTTAAAATATACGGTTTCACCCTTTCTAAACCTAATTTTAGCCTATAAAATGTTTAGAATAGAGAATTTGTGATAGTGAGTGACCAGAAGAGCTTCCATTGCCTTTTGAGAGCAAGAATTAAAGGATTTTCACAAGGGGATTAAAGAGAATGGATGATAGAAGATTGTTGTTACTAAGTTTTTCTTTTTGCATCTTCTCTTTTACTTTCTATTCAGTTCTTGTATTAATTTGATATGCTCTTTGACATTATGATAAATTAAACACTTTTTCTAGGATGGATTTTATTGGTAGTAAATTAAAGTTTTTATTCTTATACCATTCTATTTTTTATTGAGAATTAAATATTTATTCATTCTTGTTCTTGAATGTTAATAGCTTAGCCAACTATTAATTTGACAAAATCTAAAAGAATTGGAGAAGGACTTTAGATTTTTAAGTCTATAATAAATAGTCTTTTTTGAAATTAATTCACTGCGATGGGTTATTTTAATTCATAATTAGGATAGGAATATACCTAATTATTTTAGGTACCCAAATTAAGGCTAACTTAAGCAATTTAATTTACTTTCATAGGCATAGAAATATAGTTTCTTAGGTAGATTAAATTAGTTCTTTAGTTGCTTGGAAGAGAATTAAAGAAATTTTAGTTCCCTAAATTAACAATCAAGCTCAATTGGAAAAGATGAGAAATGAATAATTCAATTAACTTGGCATTAGATGAAATGACAATCCTAAGCTCATTATATTGACAACTTTATTCATTTTAATTGTTTTGTGATTTAATTTTGAGTTGTTTTAATTTTTAGAATCTTATTATCATTAATTTGGATAAGATAGAAGATAATAGTTGATAATTAACATTATAATTAGTATTAGTTCTTGATGGGAATGATCTTATACTTTATTACTTTTGCTTATATGTATATTTGCGTGTGTGATATTTCGGCAACAATGGGTCCTTGTAGGTGGGTGTTAGAAACCCCAACCCCAACCCCACAATCCTCATTGATGGCTATCTTGCACAGGGGTTCAGCTGGTGTTGGAGTGCCCTCTGATCAGAGGATTATGGTGAGCTGATTAGTTGTTCCGTTATGTTTCAAGGGTGTGGTTTTCTGTTGCTAGTTTTTCTTTTTTGGTCGTGGTGTCCTGGCATTTTCTGTTTGTTTTTCCTTGTCTGTTTGTTTAGTGTTGGTCTGTTATGGTGCAGTTGGTTTTGTTCAGTTTGCAGGTCTCATTTTTTGTTTGATTTGTCTATAATGTGTGTCCGTTGTGGTGTTTTGATTCTGCTGTGTTTATTGGTTTTGTTTCTGGTTTGTACAACTTTGTTTGATGTTTAATGAATTTCTTCTCTTATGGCCAAAAAAAAGAAGAACACATATCATTGTACTTATGTTACACTTTACCAGCGGCATGGTGTAAGTGGATAATTTACAAATATGTTATATTATGCTTCATAGAAGTTTTAAAATTAAATTATTCTATGCCCTTCAATATTCGAGGGAATCGGCACCTTAACGAGAACGAATAAGATGTATCATGCATCAGTCCATTTGAAAGAAAGAATAAATAGAAAAAATCATAAAATACACCCCAAAGTATTTATATTTATAATATAAACCCTATTGATATTTAATATATAATAATGCTCAATTTTAATAAGATTTACACTATAGCCACACATTTTATTTATTTCTCTTTGAAAACCAATTTAATTTATTTTTCCCTCATTTTTTTCATGCAGCCTTGCAAATATTTTTTTAAACAGTTTAAATTTTTAGAAAAAAGAATAATATATAAGTTTACACAAAAGACTATATATTTTCTTAAATTAAATAAATACATAATGAATTCATGGCCCATTTTGATAGTCCAATTTAAGAAGAAGACCAATAAAAATTAAATTCCTATTTTAATCTTTCATAACTCTTTTAAAGTTTTAAATTTGTCTGTACTATTTAAAATATGTCAAAATGATATTTTATATTTCAATTCATTTTTAAAATTGAAAATCGTTAAATTCATAAACGTACTTGTTACAAAATTGGCTCTAATTATGTTAAAATAAGGTCACATGTGTCTCATGACTCTATTAGTTGCTCTGTAACTTTTTCACTAAATTATTTAGGTTTTCAAAAATTAAATTACTAATATGTCAAAAGTAATAAAAATGTTTATTTTGCTTTACACTTAATAATTTTTTAAATACATTACATTGTTATAAAAAGTCTGTCATTAATTTTTTTAACAGGAAGATTTTTTTTTATTCAAAGCATAAATTGATCTGAAAAGTTAAATAAATCAATCAAATATATCTAAACTTTGAGTGTGTGTATGTGTTTTTTCCTTCGGATTTAGTCTTTGAGTGTGTGTTACTAATTAAGATTCTATTGCAGGAAAATATTTATATTGGATAATTATTCAATTCTAAAAAATTTTTATTTATGATCAATTATATTAACATATTTTTATGTTTGAGTAAAATGTATTTAATGTTTTCAATTTCAAAACAATTATTCAGCTTTTTGACATTTGATATATATATATATATATATATATATATATTACAAAATTGTTTTGTTCATTTTCTATCAATATGCAATATTTTCATATATAAAATTATTTAATTATTTTTACTATCACATTATAAAAAAAGATAGACTATTGAAGCTAAAATGAAATTTATAATGTTTATAATATTATATAAAATATAAAGTCTCAATTTAATATTATAAAAAATTAACATAAATAAAAAATAAATAGTGAAATAAGTTTTATATATATATATATATATATATCTCTCTCTCTCTCTCTCTCTCTCTCTCTCTCTCTCTCTCTCTCTCTCTCTCTCTCTCTCTCTGTGTGTATAAAAGGAAAATCAAATAATATATTTAAAGTAATAAAAATTTTAAAATGATTCAATCAAATCTTTTCAATTTAAATACTGTACATGCTTATTTATTTAAGCCAAAGTTTTAAAAATAAAAAAATAACTAAATTGAATCGATGGTTATATCAATTTTGTAATGTTATATAAATTATAATATTAATTTAGTAATATAATTAAGAAAATTAGGTTGTAGGAAAATATAGAAAATTAAAATATTAAAAAGGAAATTTCAACTAAAAAGTGGTTAGAAAATTAGCACTAAAATAATTTATCTTAAATTTTGGGCTTATTATATAATTTTATCATTTTTTCCTCTTTCATCTTGTCATAGACATGGACTAATAAAATTAATCCACGTGAGCACTGGTGCCCTAAAAAAGGTGAGGACACCAAAGAATTCACCAATTTTCAATCGACAATGATGATGATGTGGATAAGTGCTATTTTTTAGTGGACAAAATTATTATTTTGATCCTAACAGTTTAATTTAGTGATAATTTAGTCCTCCATGAATTTGGAGTGACAAAATGGACCTTTCAAAATTCATCAATAATCCAAACAAATCCCTTCATTATGTCTGCGTTAAAATATGTTGTGTTGAGTCATAGCTGACATCTAGGTGAAGGGGTAAGAGAAAGAAAAATGGAAAATAAATTGATTCCTAAATAAATGAATTTTAAATTACAATATACTAAAGTCGTTACCAAAATTTTTAAAATGAAAATTTCTGAAAACTCAAATAAATATGAAAAGAGAGGTTAGCATAACCATAGATGGGTTCAAGAGTCAATTTGAGTGTAAGAATGACGTTAAACACCCCCCAACACCCATATGTGAAAATGGTTACCCCAAATTAATCAAGTGAAATAAACCGAATATGACCTTAAATTTATTTTAATCATCCAAATTAAAACATATGCAAGGAAAAATGGAGAAACTAAAAACAAAATTAACAAAAACAAAAATGAGTATTTACAAAAGGTGGACTTGACATAAGATGAGAGTCTAAGACCTATATACCCTGTAATCGAGATTAAAGTCCATATAGTTTGTCTAGAAGACATGTCAGTGGACTAGTTTTTTTTAATTAGATTTTGCAACAAAAAAAAATTAGTTGAAACCAAACAAAATTTTGCAAATCAAATGATTTGGATTTGGTTGGTATGTTTTAATTTATGAAATCAGTATAATCTCACCCTCTTGCTCTTTTTGTTTTATCTATTTTTTGATTTTTGAAACATGATTTATTTATGCTTTAATTTTGAAAAAATATTAATGAAAAAGAGCAAACATGTATTTTTTTATTTATAATTATTTGAAAGAGGGAAAAAAAGAATGAAGAAACCTTTGAAATAATATGATGTTTAAAATTCTTTAAGGAAACAAAATCAAGCTTCATTTTTAAAAATGCACGTAATCGAATATGGGTCATTGGAACCCAAAATTTATCTTAAACTTAAATGTCTAGTATTGGGTAATATTTATGGAATCATAGGATTTCACATGACTCCACTGGTAATTCATTAAGGACTAATGAAAATGTTGGTCTCATATGATAATACTAATATTTTTAAATATAAATTTTTATAAACTGTACCTATGAAGACATTGGAATTCACATGGCAACAAGAAACGAAGAGTAAAATTATTTGCATAAAATGCCTATGAAAGCGTTGGACCTCACTCACATGACAAACTATAATAATAAAGACATTCGTTAGTGCTTGTGTGTATATTAGTATCTAATTGAATATTTATATTATATCATTTAAAACATTTATAATGATACAAATGAAATTGCCTTTCCCCAATCATAGGAAATAAACCTTACAAAGCTCTTGCTTCCACTTGTGTTCCATTCTTACTTGCTTGCTTTCACTTTTAATTATGATATCACTTTACCATAATTTTCAACAAGCCTTTAATACTCTCCAAGGCTCAAATTACCACCACCATAGAATATAATTAACCAAGAATTACAACATATATCTTTAGCTTAATCACAAGACATGTTCAAGAGGCATAAATGATGCAACAAAATTATAAGCTAAAATGGACAGCCAAAATACTCAAATTAAAGACAATTCTATCACATTAAAAGCACATTCAAGAGGCCTAAACTATGCAATAAAATTTATAAGAAAATTGGACAGCTATACAAAGGGAATGGCCAAAAAGAGCATATTTTAATTTTGAACCACCAAAATAACATGTTAATGCCATTTGGATAGCCAAAATAGCGTAGATTTTAATACTATTTGAGTAACAAAAGGTAGTAGAATTTTGACATCATTTGGTCAACATAATATATAAGATTTTAGGCAAAAGAGAGCATTAAAATGCGACACACTTTAAGCAGGAAAAAAATTCAAAACGCAAGATACTTTAAACAGAGAAGAAACATCAAAACACAACCTATTTTGGGTATAAATGAAGCATGATTGGAGGCATTTTTGGATAGAAAAGAAAGCACTACAATGGAGGCCACTTTAGAAGGGATAAACCAGAAGATTCCAGCATAACTATCAAGCAAACATAGAGAGGGAAAAACCTATATTCATTACCTCAATTCCTAGCTTCCTGTAGCTCGAGTTTCTTTGTCTTCTCTTAAATTTCTTCAGAACCTTTTTCTCTACCTTTCCACGTCTCCCTCCTTTTTTTCTTTCAAGCGTTCTATTCTCCAATGCTCCTCTCTTTCTTCAGTCTATTTCTTTTATATATATTTTATATATATATATACACACACACTAGGGTTTCTTTAAGAAAATTTTAAATTGTCCATTAACTCTTTTCAATTATTCCTTTTCGAGAGTTTCTTTTTTCATTGTGATTTGGTTTTCAAGAAAAGAAATTCTTCACTTTATTTCCTTTCCTTTTCAATCATTGATTTTTCCTTGCTTAGTTTCAATCCTTCCTTTTTGGGGAGTTTACTATTTCATTTTACCTTATTTCTCAAAAAAGGGTGAGAGAGGTATCTAGTCTTTTCTTCTTCTTTTTAAAATTTTGTATTATTAACTAAACAAAATTAGAATTAACTAAAACAAAAGCACATGATTATACTAACTTAAAATTAAATTAAAATGACCCAAAAGTAACAATGACTCAAAAATAAAATAAAATTAATTGTGACTAAAGCAAAAATCATGACTAAAAATTAACTCAAAAATTAAGGTGAAGTTGATACTAAATTATTATATTTAGAAATGCCTAAACAAAATACGGTGTTTAGAAGGTGAAATGTTTTCTACTGACGTGGAGGCTACATGTAAATGTGAGATAAGTTTTTCTTTTGTACCATCATTCACCCCTCACAAAGAGTGAAACATTTTTAGGTTTTTTCGATTAAAGTTAAAAGAAGTTGTGAATATGGTGCACGTTTGATCAAAGTTACATGTAAAACAAAATCTTATTCCATTTGTGTATTTAGCAATCACGTAAATAGAAAATAATTCATCTAAGTATTTTCTTAAAATGAAAATAATGAAAAGACTTATTTAATTTATTAATAAATTCTTGAATACAATACATTAATGCAGTTGGGTTTTGCTCGGAAAACACTGAGAGTTCATCAAAAGATTATAATTGGGCTTTGCTCGGAAAAGTTACGAGGCAATTAATCATTGCTAGTTGCAATAGATAAAACAAGCTCATAAACTATTTATCCATCCATATGATACAACGTAGACTCTTTTCTTCCAGAAGATAGTCAAAAGCTTTGTTTATGTCTTGAAAGCCCACCTCGTGTGATATGAAGTGGTCCAAATGAAGCCCTGTGGTAGAAATGGCAATAGCTAGCTAATCCAACTGGAATTATAATGATAAAATCAAGTAGCATATGAAGAGTTGAATATATATCTTACTTTGTTCAAGTACTTGTTAGCAATGAAGGGGACATCCACTTTAGGTTTGAGACCTCCGAAGAGTGATCCCATCACAGTTCTGCCATTCATTATGTGATATGCATTTAGAGTTAATGGCGAACCATGCATCTCCACCCCTAATACCACCGTTTTCCCCCATCCCTAATCCCATCAAACAGGGTTAATTAACTATATGCATTACAAATTAACTCAAATTAAATGAAAATCAGTTACCACTAATCACAATGCACGTGAGAGAGAGCAAACCTGTCGGCTACTATTAAAAGCTTCCTCCATTAATGAGGCCAAGCCTATGCACTCGAAGCAGTAATCAGCACTTCCATTTGTCATTTCTTTAATTACCTTGTGTAAGTGATTAGATTACCAATGGGTTAATGGGAAAATTAAAAGCAAGCATGAGAGGAACGATCTAAATTCACCAACCTCACTCACGGGCTTTTCCTTAC
Organism: Delonix regia; assembly: GCA_037074485.1. Lineage (NCBI taxonomy): Eukaryota > Viridiplantae > Streptophyta > Magnoliopsida > Fabales > Fabaceae > Delonix > Delonix regia. The sequence goes on from CM073453.1 coordinate 34,003,607, forward strand.
ACGAGTCTCGATTCACAAAGTCAGTGACCCCAAATTTTTGTCCTGCGTCAGATATGAGCAATGCAAGATGATTATCAATTTATCATTCTCCAGGTTCAAATTAACTAAAACACAAACAAAGCGATCAAGATGAACAAGGTTGAAAAAACTGCCTGTTTCAAATTTTTGAGGATTTACGTCAACTCCTATGATCTTTGATGCTCCTCGATGCTTTGCTCCCATAGCAAACTGTTACCGCCCAAAACTGGTTGCTTCAGTGAATAGCCTCTGATCTAATGGATTGTTAGTCCGAAAGTGGGCCTACTGTTTGTAATTTTTGGGTGTCATACTTACAGCTAGGCCAACCAATCCAAGCCCAAATATTGCCACAGTGGACCCTTCTTCAACGTCTGCCACCTTCCATGCAGCTCCCAGCCCTGCCGCCACTCAGCAGTACATTAGTATTTCGACTATATTTATAAAATGATTTATCGTTTTAAACTATTAATTTCTCTAGGAGAAAATAGTTTAAAAACAGTACATAATGTTGGAATTATTCAATTTTTTAATTAAATTAATACTTCCTTTGTATTTTACACAATTATCATATGTCTAAATATATATTAGCCTGTAACTTGATAATTCTGACATTCCTATTCTAACTGAGAATTGCTATTGCGTTTGAAGACCTTATAAAAAATTGTGTGAAAATTTATAATTACAAATGAAAATTAATATGATATGGAAATTTGTGCTTCTGCTATGGTGTATGCTTTATGCGTATATATATATATATATATATATATGCCGAGTGTCTTAGATACAATATTTTGTTCATGTTTATGAAATTTATGACCGCACATCTAAGCTTCACGAACTTTCATTATGGGTAACTTCCAAGCGTCGGCAGAGCACGTGCAAGCATATTAAAAAAAATTTTTAAAAAATCCACAGACTACACGTGCATGTTTTTGTAGCGAGTATATATATATATGTCAAAAAAATTATAGGTAGAATTTTGGAAAGATAAAAGCTATGCCCTGTGTAAATCATTTGTTCCTTCCAGTGATATTTGCGCGTATTATATTTGTTGCAGGATAAATGATAAATTATTTTATAATTTATTCTAAATATCTTGAAATTGTTAAATAGTAAATTTTGAAATCTCTCTTTAAAAAAACTTTTAAAGGTTTAAAGTAAGAATTTTGAAATAAAAGAAAATTTAAATACATCTCTTCAATTTTTAATCTCTTAAGATTATTATTTATAATAAAAATGAAAAAGTACACACAATTTGGTTCCCACAAATTAATCACGATAAATTAATTCTTCAAAAATTATATTTTATACAAAATTAATCTCTCATTAATTAAAATAAAATAATTATTTTTATACAAATTTAAATATGTGAGAATTAGTTATATACAAATTAATAAATTTGTAAAAAATTAAATTATTATAAAGTACGAAAAGTAAGTAATCAATTTTATATTTTTTAATAAAATATGTACCTTTTTTCTAAGAAATTGTTTTTTTTAATTAATATCCGCTTAAATTTTAAATGAAAAGTTGTGCTTTCATTTAGAAGCATGAAAAAGTATATAAAAGGAAAAAAGTTTTCACATGTTTAACCATGAAAAGTAAGAATGAGATGAGAGTAGGAAAGCCATAACAAAAAAGTTTGGAGTGATGACTGATGAGCCTTTGCTCAGCGGCTCAAAAGAGATAGGAATATCATGTTCGAAGGAGTATGTGAACACAAATGAATATGCTGACCTGTTGAAACTCCACAACCGAGCAAGCAAGCATTTTGGAGGGGAACGTAAGGGCTAATTTTGACCACTTGTGCCACATCTACAACGCTGTATTGGGAGAAACTGGAAACGAAGAAGAAATGTTGTACGACCTCTCCTTCATGTCCCTAAATCTGCCGCTTCCATCTCTGGGAATGTCATTGAACAAGTATGTTCCGTATACAGAGCACATGTTGCTTTTTGGGCTCTTGCTGCCTCTGCATTCTCCACAATTGGAAAGAAACACCGGCACCACCCTGTCTCCTTCTTTCACTTCCTCCACATGCTCCCCCACGCTCTCCACTTCTCCGTATTCCCAACAACACAGACACTGCTTCATGACACATCTAACTCAACAATATATGAGAAAGGTGAATTGTTGATTACCCCACTGCTTCGTGCCCGAAAATTCTTGGAAATCTCGCAACTGGCCCCTGTACATGTTTCACAAATCCATTTCAAACACCTTTTTCTCATGGCCAATATATAACATACGGTCGTGTAAGTTAAGAATTGGTTAGGGATCATACTCTGTCTATTTTCCATAAGGTTAAATCAGAGTGACAGACCGATGTGCAGAGTATCTTGATCCGAACCTCCCAAGCTTTTGGTGGGTCGTCTATTTCCGCTATTACTAGAGCTTCCCCTGCTTTTCTGCAGATTGCAGCTGTTTCAATTCAATTCAAAACACAATCAGAACTTGGATTCATACATATTTCTAACACAGCCTCATGCGTAATTATAACAGATTTAACACTGATAAGAACCTTTGCATCTGATTGGCTTGCCATAGCAAATGAGCAACACGTTATATCTGGCTGTGGATGTTTAGCTTGAAAACAGAGATTGTCAATTCTTTTGATCTCTTCCTCTCTCACTAATCGGTCTTCTAGAGCCATATAATACACGACTATCTCATTCTATGTCACCTTACAATAAACAATGATAATAAACCGACAATTATGTGATTGACACGATCAGAAGTCTTGTACTCTCGTGGCAGACTGGGCCTCCCATATTTCCAAAAACAACTATCAATGGTGTCGTTTGGTAAATACAACTATTAATGGCGTGGTTTGGTACACATAATTATGTTGGAAGTAATACCAAATAAGCATCACTTTGTTCTTTTATTTTAAACCTCTGCAACTTAAAAGTTTTATAATATTTTTTTTTTGAACTTAATCTCATTTTAGCTTTATACAAATTATGCGAATTAAAAGTCTTGAAAGAGTCCTTTGCTTTTTAAGCTATGTGTCAAAATAGTTTTTTAAAAAACATTTAATTTAATTTAAAAGTAGAAGAGTATTTTGATTCATATTTTGAAAAGGAGAAAATCATTTCAAAATTTTCAATTCATAAAGAATTAAAATGAGAATAAATTTAAAAATAAAAAATTATTATGAGACTTTTAAATTATAAAAAAGAAAAAAAATAAGGCTAAATTTTAAAATAAAACACTAAAATAATATTTTTCTCACTTCCAATACAATTCATACCCAGATCATACTAAAATAATATTTTTCTCACTTCCAATACGATTCATACCCAAATCATTTTTTGATAGTGATATTGATCTTTCTTTCGATGATTCTGATTATGAAGAACAATCAAGAAGATTAGCCACAAATGCAACTGTCTGAGGCACCATTAGGCAAAAACAGATAAAGAAAAGAAGAAAAAAGAAAGGTTACAAAGACAAACTTGCAAGCCAACTCAACCTTTCAGTGCTCACAGAAAAAGACCAAGACCCAGACTTTAAGTCATGGGTAGGTCATTCTAAGGAAAAGGAGCCTTCCAGAGAAGAAATACTCATTAAGCATAAGCAGGATGTTTTAGGAAACCACAAGAAACAATCCTTGATATTTCTCCATACTTTGTTGAACCCCCAACTTCTTTATGCAAAGACCATATTCTAAGCTTTACTCCTTCTAATTTAATCACTTGCATGATGTTCTCTCTAACAAACCTTTCATACAATGATCTTTTTCCATCTTTGGAAAGATAGACAAATGATAATAGAGTCACGACTCGACCTTTTATTCCAATGACAAAGGCCCTTTCCACAAGGAACTATGAGTCTGGTCATGCCTTAGAAGAAGTACTTAATTGACAATCCAAGAATGCCACAACCCAGAATCATGTGTTGAAAAGCATTGACTCTAACTTGAGCAGATCGCTCAGAAGCAAGATCAGACCTACAAACATGTGGATCATCTATTTGCAGAAATTCTTTAATTAAAACTTAAGATACAGGAGAAAATTCAGGCTTTAGACTATGAACTCAAGCAATTTATCTCTCAGAGTTATTTTGGCCCTGAATTTGACAAAAAACAAAGGTAGGTGGAAGTCCTAAAAAACCATTTGAAGCAAACATGGCAACCTAACCACAACCCAAAATCCCTTCTTAATATTTTATCATTTATAATATTTTTCCTTTCTTACGACCAGTTTATCATACTAGCTACATTCAACCATCTTCATATCCATCCTATCATTCTGAAGAAGCCTATTCAAAGTGCATCAAGATGACACATGAAATCTTCTCAAAACCCATTCCTTCCATAAAAAGACCAGCACTAAAACCTCCACAAATACCACATCATTTCCCTAAGACTTATACCACTACCCTTTCCCATACGAAACCTGATCCACTTGTACTTAAAACCCTCAAAGGACTCTCCATCAATGAACCATTTGAACCTAAACCACCACAACCACCTCCTAAAAATAATCTTAAACTAAAAGAACCACTTCACCCTAATCCAAATAAAACTTATGTAATTGCCATGATGGAAGCTTGTCTACAGAAGATCTCCTCATTAGCATCTTGTCTTAATTTGATCTCATCACCAGAAGAAATTGAGTCTACAGTTTCATTTTCTAATGAATCTTTACACTTAGTAAACATTTCAATCATTTACATGACTAAACCTATTGATCAGCCATAATAATCATATGTTGAATAAGTTGAATATGATCAGGACGAATTCCAATTCACTTCAAATGAGAATCCCAACCAACACCATAATGATCATCATATTCTGAAGCCTTCCAATAGTCCTTGGTTCACTTTTGATGACATTAAGCCTCATCAAAGATGAGATAGGTTTCATGAGTTTGGTGCATGGATTGATCTTTATATGTCTAAAGCTAGTATAAATCTATCTGATGTCATTAAAAAGGTTATTTCTGGATTCACAGGAAAGAATGGTTCCAAAGTTTAAAAGAATACAAACAATTGCAACTACTTAGATTACAGAGTCTAGCAACTCTTTTATGACTAATGCGCAAAGAATTTATTGGAGACTTTCAGTTGATTGACAAACAAAAAAGGCAATAATTTTTTGAAATGAAGTGTTGCTCCTTGAAGAGACATGATCTTGAAACTCATCTACAAAGAATGACTAAAAAGAATTATCTGCTCAATCGTTATAATGATGTTAATCTCTGACATGTCTATATAGCCTATTTACCCCATGAGTTACAGTTAGAACTTAAAAGAGCTCTTCAAGCCCTTAATAGAGATATGTTTGAAACATCTTTTAGAGAAATTCATCAACTTGCCTTATATACTTTTGACAAACTTTATGAACAATGGAAATGTTCAATTTTGTTCTTTTCAAAAGAACGAAGTTTCAAAAGATTTGTCAAAAGTCATATCTCAAGATTAAATGCAAAGATAAGGAAGCATGTCATTGCAAGGCAAAGAATAAGTCTCATTTCACATAACGCTCTTTCAAATGACACTTCAAGCACAAAAAGCTTGTTCTGTATTTCCGGCATAGTAAGAAAAAACCCTGGAATAGAAAAACATATAATTGTTACTTATATCGTAAGAAAAGATATTTTACAAAAAATTGTCCTAAAAAGACAACATAATCGATTTTTCTGATGGAACAAATAAGCATGAAAATTCCTTTAGAATATGAGGATCTTGAACATATTTTATCTTAACAAAGTCAGCCAGATGAAGACACAATTTTGGCATTATCCATGCCATCCTCTGATTTTGAATCTAAACCACCATCTTTTCTTGAATGCATTTTCACAATCTAAGAAGCCAAACCAAACAAAAGACATCCATATCTTCGTTTGGATATACTTCCATAGAAGTTTTCCAAACCATTCTCAATTATTGCTCTTTTTAATACTTGATCACAAAGAATTGTCATGAATCCATACATTCTTCCAATCGAATTTTGGAAAAAAAGTGAAGAGTATTTTTGAGTTGCTAATAATAGCCTTTTCCAAATACCTCCAAATAATGTGCACATGACGCCACCCTTATCCTACAAATAAGTGCAAGTGATAAATATGAGGGTGCTAAATTGATTAAACAAGATGAAAGAAAAAGAAGTTATTGCAGCCATGCAAGTGGAGCTTATAAATCATCAGAAATGCACTATCACATATCGTACAAAGAACTCTGAGCAGTTAAGTATGGAATTCAAAATTTTGGATTTTATCTCAACTCTAGAGAATTTATGGTTGAAATGGAAAATTCATCTTTTCAAAAGATTCTTGATTTAAAAAATAAAGCATTACCAGACAAACAGCTCATGAGATGACAATCATGGTTTTCTCGTTATAAATTATAGGTTCGCCATATGAAAGATGTCACCAACTACCTTGTAGATCTTCTCTTTAGACCTAAGCTTAATACCATTTACCTCGTCACTCTAGTTAACTCCATCCCATTTATCTTAATGGCTCAATCCTGCAATCTTCCTTTATCCTGACCTACAACCATTAAGAAATCTTTCCCCCCAAATGTCTAAATTCCTAGTTCTCCTTCCTAGGAAATGGAGTCAGCAAAAAGATCCCTTTTCTTGTATCTCCATCGTCACCTTGCCAACTTTTAATTATCTAATACTTCTCACCTTTTCCACCTTGATATCCCTTTCCTTATCTTTGCCAAAATTTCCCCCAGAAACTTTGATGAAAATGTCACATGGTTTCTCTGGTCCATGTCAGTCCTCTACACCACTACCCTAGAATTTTCACCTATGGATATGTTTCATCACCTCAACAATGGATCTCATCATAAATATCTTTTTTGGACTTCGTTTAAATGGAATTCATCTATGATCTGGTGGTGCAAACAAATTAATAATGCTATTAGACAACTTGATTTGTGGAACCACCCTAAACTTTTCAAAATAGCTTTATCCATTTGCATCATTCATAAGCTTTACTTGGGTCATAAAAATGGATTGCTCATATCAAGGGATCATACATATGAATGGAACACTTTTCCTAATTTTATTATGGATCACTAGTATATTTTTATCTTGTTAAAATGATTTTTGTGTGAACTTCATAATTATCAGGGTCCATTTGAAGTAAACTGCATAGCCATAGGCTTTTTCCCAAAAGAATTTATTCCAAAAGAACCCAGACACAATCCTAATGAAATTTTCCTGATGCTCATCCAGATGCTGGTCCATGCAACATCTAATGGTATAATGCTCTTCATCCTGATCAGGAGCCTTGACCCTCCTACTCCTAGGATCCTTATGTAGAAGAAAACCCTCCAATAATAGATCCAAATAATCCAAGAATTGATGATTGGTTATGGACTTAGACTAGAAGAACCTACTCAAATTCATCTACAACAAGTTCATCTCTTAGGGATCTCAACATGTCACTAAGTCATAAGCCTATTATCAAAATAGATTGAGCTGCCTACTTTAAGTCATGTATGGTCATGCCTTTAGTCTAACTGTCTATATCTTTTACTTTATTTAAAATGTGTCTGTACTAAAAGTAGATTTTGTCTTGTCACTGACTGCTTTTGCACATTAAAGTTTAAATTATTGTTTTGGGTCTATCTTAGGGTGCCTCTTACTCTTCTCTATATAAAGAGCTCTCTCCTCAATTGTAAGGCAGAATGAGTCTTGTAATATTTTCCCTTCGATGAAATCAATGTGCTTTCTTACCATGATTTTCTAACCATTCCTTCTATCTAAAATCTCTTTTTTACATCTTTATATGCCTCCTTATAAGAGATCTAAGTATGCTCTGTGTTTACCTCCTATGTGGATCTTACACATCAGAAAGGATTAGTCTGAATGATGCACTTATAATCACAACACCTTACATCTCTTAGTTGAAAATGATCAGTTTAATTTTCATATAATCATAAAAGTGGCCTTAAGCTGTTGTTGCCTAAGAGAAGCTTTGTGAATATCGACCTTTACCTTGGTTCTATAATTATTAAAACACGTTGGCCATTGCTTAGGGATGTGAGAGGTTGAAGGTATTTTCCTCTTTCGAAATGAGCATCTTTATTCAGTAGGTTTACTGACTCTTGTTCCTTTACAGGCTTTCAGCTATATATAAGTTCAAATCAACATGTGGAAATCCAACTAGTTCTAGATTGTTTTGTTTTTTGTCGTGCTCTGTCACTTGGGTTGGGTTTACTTTGATAGTTGTATCACCAATAAGTAGACATAATCACAGACCAGGCTTTTATTAAAATGGGCTGATCTTGTTTTCAGGCCAATTTATTTTGTAAACCCAAGCTCAGGCTAGATAAGAAGCTCAAAAACCTGGCCTGACCCATATAAAAATCATTCGTGGATATAGTTTGTTTATAATGAAGGTGATATGAGAAAGGGTTTTGTCATTTTCTATTTGGGTGTACAAATATGTTATGCCACATGTTGAAAAAATATTAGATAATGCATGTAACCATATTGCTCATGGGATGGCAAAGAGGGTTTTAATGGACTTTATTGTTTAGGTACTTTTTGAATATAAATTTATTTACATTGAGAGGTCATATTGTTAATCCACTAAGAGGATTTGCTACTAATTTCTTTGTGCATCCCACTGTTATCTATAATATTATTTTTGTTACAAAATATATAGAATTCATGCTTAATGTTCACTTCAATTAACACTATTTCTCATGTATTTTTGCCTATATGTGCTTCCAGACATGAAATCTTTTAACTTGTATGTAGAAGGACAACTACTTAATTAGTTATTGTTTGTGTTAGTTAAAAGTTAAAATAACACTTCCATGAAACATATAATATAAAAAATTAATAAAAATATTAAATTATATATATAGTCTAGGCTAGGCTTTAAAAAAGGCTTGAGCCTAGCCAATTTTTTATTCTAGCTTTTAAATTCAAGCCCAAATTCGGGCCTAGCTTTTATTGACCAGGCTTTTGTCTATTTTGATTGGACTAAGCAGACTTTTCAACAGATGGTCAAGTTTATCAATAAAGGTTATCAATTGCAAAGCCAATATATTCAAGTCTTGCCAATACGAACCTTAAACATTTGTCTTTAAAGTTCAAAGGAAAGATGATTCAGGAATCTCGATGATCCTTTAGATCCATTAGACCTTAAAAAAAAATGCCACATCTTAATTCTAAAACCCTTAAGCCCATATGGAAATCTTAAGTGAAATTCAAAGCCCTTTCAATCATTATAAGCTTAAAAGGAAACTAGTTGACTAGTTCAATCATACATGTGAGAGGAAGTGGGATATTAAAAAATGTAATGTGCATTCATTGGTAAGTGGGTTTGGGGAAAATTTAGGATTTTAATCCTAACCCTTGAAGCTAATGAGGTTGAACTCTTTTTGAGTATTGAATTTAAGCCTAATGATAGTTATTATTGTGCCAAAACGAGATAGTAATCCTTCATTTTCGACCAATATCTTCAAAGTCCAAATCATACATAGAATCTTCTGATGACTGAAGACGTAATATTTAGCCTCTATCTGATTTAGATACACAACTACATTTGTAATCTAATGCCTAATGTTTTACGTTGGTTCCTATTATAAACATGCAAGGTTTAATGAAACAAAAAGACCAATAAGTTTGAGATTAGTACTTTATATAGGACATTTAGTTTGCAAGATACTTCATGCGAAAGAGTAAGCCATATGATGGTGCTTATGGAGATTCATCTCTCTGGTCAACAAAATGCAAGATCACACTTCATAGCTGTGATTATCATGAGTCACTCTAAGTCTTCCTAGTAGAAAGATGGAAAGTGAATTTTGAATTTTGAATTTCTACCATTCCAACCTTGTAAGACTTAAATTTTATATGTGCATTGCTATTTGGATATGGAAAGTTTAAGACATCTTTAATACTTATATATTGAATAAAAAATGTCTAACTTAAAATTACAACAAGAAAAATGAGATATTGGAATACTCAAATATCTTGATGCAATGCATTGATATGATAATGAGGGTACTAATAACTGAAAATGTCACTCATTAGGACATTTTGACAATCTCAAACTCGAATACTAAAATTGTCTCCAAAGGACTTGGCCATAAATCAAGGCAAGGTGGATGGTGCTCTTGATTAGTGAAGTTGCCTCAGTTGTTCTCTAATATGAATTTTCTATATTTATTAAAAAAAAAGTATAAATTGAATGGTTAATATTAAAGGAAATGTGAGATGTGATAGTTCAAATTAAACTTGAAAATCGCGTGTGATCAAAAGTTTCAAAATTTGATCATGCGCGATCTAAGATTTTTAATCTAACGATTAAGATCTAAAAACTTGCATAATGCAACAACCATCAATTCTATTTTAAGAATCGCTAAAAATTCAAATCATGTTGTTCTCCTAAGTTAGATGAGATGTCCTCAAATTTTTATCATCTTTGCTCCCAAAATTCACCATAAGCAAGTTATTTTTCTCATTTGTGCTGTCATCTAGAAGATTCTTTAAAATTTGCCTAATTCTAAGCATATTATTCCATTGCCACCTGCCCAACATTAGGTTGAATTTGCTACGTCTTGTATGGAGTGGACTTCATGTGGGTCTTTTATCTATTTGTTTTTTTTTTGCTATCTTATAAAATTAAAGTCAACTAAAATTGAGGTTAAATCCTTATGCTTTCAAATAATTTTTAAATTCATCCTCATCATTTAAAAATGTGTAATCGAATTTATAATTTTGAAAATTTTCATCATCTCTTTCAAATTAAACTACCATTAATTATTTGTCTATTTCTAATCTAACAATTGTATTGTTAACTTAGGTGTCAATCAACCCACTCAATTTAAAGCCAACTCGTAGCCAGGTCCAATTTAGATCTAACTTGTTACTATGGCGGGTCAGATTGGGTCAAATCATACCATGTCATTTTTTATATTTTTTTATAAATTTAATTTTAGAAATTAAAAAAAGAAAATTAAAGTGAGTTTTATTTAATAAATAAGATATGCATATTAATAAAAAAATTATATTCAATATAAATAAAAAAGAAAAGTAACTATTTAAAAAAAGACTAATTTTTTTAAAAAAACAAGAAACTTAAAAAAATTAAAAAAAAACTAAATATATAATTAAGTTAGGTCGAATTTATACCTGGACCCAGCCCAAAAATTGAGTCTCACATAATAGAGTTAGTTCCTTAATTTGAATTTAACATAACCTGATTGACCCATATAATTGAATTGAACCAGGTTCATCAAACTGACCAAACTATGTTCAACCCTTTTACTTGTTCCGCTTCTACTTGTTCGCCTTAAAGGACTCAAAAACTAGCTAAGGACATCCAATCCCTTACTAGGCGTTGAAGTCACTGAAGAATAGTATAGAAAACGCGTTGGTTTTCTTTGTATTTTGTCACGATGTTTGTGGTGCAAAGCGGATCATGTGTGCATGCTGTGGTGCAGCAAATACCTGCATAAAAAATTTTTGCAACAAAAAAAAAATTAAAAATAAAGTTTAGTGAAGAGTTGTTGTACAGCATTAATATTGTACAGCGACTGATCCAAGTTCGTTTGTGGTGTACTAAATTAAGGGATATTAAGAATCTGAATCTCTTCATAAATGATAAATTATGAATTTAATAAAAATTAAATTTTATGAAAATTATGATAATACATATATTAATATTTTAAATTTTTCTTATATATAGTGATATCTTATTGAATGAAAAATAAACTCTAAAATGTGAGGAATATATTGTAAATTATTAAAAATTATTCATATTTTTTTCTTCAACATGAGACATGTTGTATAAAAATGTAAATTTAAGATGTGAATAACATATTGTATTAAAAATTATTTTTTCTCTTCAACAAAATATAATTACGTATAAAAGATATATTAATTATTAACATATTTTTATATATAAAAAATTTTGAACCACTGAAGACATGATCCAGGCTCGGGATATTACGAGGGAAAAGCTATGGCGACAAATAAATGGCTCGATGAGCAGGCAACTGAGCACCAATTGCCAAATTGACAAGTCTTACCGTATCGGCGACAACTAACCACTATTTGATATTAAGGACCTATTTTAAAATTTTTCAAAATATAAAATCTAATTATGAAAAATATAACCGTGTAGGTCTGTCTTCTATGAAGTACTTGGACACTATATAATAAAGAAACGAATAATATTTTAAACATAAAATATTTGAAAACAAAATTGCACTTTAGATTATGTTTAGAGGGAAGGTCAACGAAAGAGTGATAAGAGGTGAAATAGTCAAATTTAGTTAAATGCATGTTTGAATATTTTTATGAGAAAGGAATAGAATGATAAAGAAAAACTTCAAAAACCCTTTCTAACCATTTAAAATATTAATTTTGTTGTCTTCTCAAAATAGGGGTCAAAAATAAAAGAAAATGATTGACTAATTAAAAATACTATTATGCCCTTCTAAATTTCTTAAAATTACTAATTTATCCAATGTTTGCATTATAAATAACAAATTTAATCTTTATCTCTTTTTTTTATTGAATCATTAATTTAAATATCAAATTTATTTATTTAAAATAAGTAATTTTTACATATTATAAGTTGTTTACATAAGATATATATATATATATATATAAATTTTATTTCATAATTATGTTACATTTTGTAAATTAAGAAATTAAAAGAATAAATAAGAAAATAAGTCATATTCCTATTTCATATATTGAAAAAAATAAAATTATTAGTTATATGTTTATGTTATAAATGACAATTTTAGAATAAATAATTAATAAGTCATTTTATTCTATTCATTTAATTGTAACTTCCAAACAATATATAATATATTTACATAAAACATTTCACTCTATTCCAATAATGACTATTCCTTTCTATCTTTTCTTAAACTTTCAAATATAATCTTAAAGTAGAAAATTTATAATATCTCAACAATTATCAACACAAACAGCATATATTTATTTTATTCTTTCATTATGTACTGCTTTTTCATCCTCAAAATTGACTTTTTTTTTAAATTGTTGCCTCAGAAATATCTCACAGTAGTGGAGTTGTATATTGCGCAAGTCACATTAGCAAGCGCGATTGGATCGGATATTTTCTCTAGTAAAAGCACAAATTTTTTATGAAAGATCTTTTATTTAAATAAAAATAAAGTATTTTATAGATAAAATATATTAATATTTAATTTTTTTTATACAGAATAATATCTCATTGAAAAAATACTAAATTACTAATATTAGAATACAATTATAATTGTCAAATTTGTGAGTTTATTATTTAAGTTTACGATTATATATAAAAAAAACAAATCAACTTATTATAATCTCGAATTTAATATAAATTTAAATAAATTCGCAAGTTGACTCAATTTGTAATTTTAACTTGTCAATTAATTTGTAAAATTAATAATATAATAATTTTAATTTAAAACTAAATAATATATAAATAAATTTTTTTAAATAAAATTTTTATAATTTATTTTATTACAAGTTTAAATATATATAAAAAATAATAAAATTATATTTAATATATACTTATTAAATAAAATAAAATAAATATTATTTAATCAATTATATTAAATAATTATTTATATATAATCACTTTAAAATATTCATATTAAATATTATATATTATAAAATATAAATAACTTTTATTTTATTAAATATAATTTAAATTATATTTAAATAATTTTTTAATATATATAATATTTAAATTATAAAATTTCATGTTTTAATATCTATTTCGCGAATTTAACAACTGGATACAATCTCCATGTCAGCGCAGTTAATGTTCATTTTTTTGCCAAAAAATACATAAAGTATTCTTTACTTCGGAATCAGAATTTCTCTCTAGCGGGCCATTTTCTTAATTTTTTTTCTTTATCTATATTCCAAGACCCTTCTTTACTTGGCCAATTGCCAAGATTCCTCTTAAGACTAGATACCAGAGAAAGGAAGTGGAGAGAATAGAATCTCGATATTCCAATTGCATATAATAAAACTTCGACGTTCTCAAGAAAATAGGCAATTCAGAAACCAGTAACAATGGAAGGACAAACTAAAAGGGCCCAGTACATCCATAATTCTTAACAAAGACATGAATGCCTAAAATATCATTAGTAGCATCGAAATTAGCAACAAGCAACTTCTCCCTTCAAAAACATATAGAGGTGAAGTTCAATTCTAATTGATAGTAATATATGTTTACTGCTTTTCCTCGTCAGGTTTAGGTGCTGCTGATTCTTTAATTTCATCTGCTCCATCATCCTGCAATTTCACCACAATTAAATCAAACTCAAAAAATAGATTTAGTAAACGCAATTAAGAAAAATAGATGAGATAAAAAAGAGTACGGCAAAACTCAAATAACATTACCTGCATGTCAGAGGTCCAAAGTGTGAGGTTATCACGGAGAAGTTGCATGATCAAAGTGCTATCCTTGTATGATTCCTCTCCCAACGTATCCAATTCAGCAATTGCTTCATCAAAGGCCTAGCGAATTTCGAAGAGATAATAACTCTGATTAAAACCATAATATAATATAAGACGCAAGAACAAAGTTGGTCATACTAGTGGTGTTGCTGCTTCATGACAATACTTTCGTCATTCAAGAAAAAGCAAGATACATGCCAAAAGAATATATTTAGAAGTTAGTAGCAAAAACCTAGCAACAAGTTACTTCAACATGAAGGAAAAGCTAGATGCAGTATCAACAAAAGTAGTTCTAATTTATGGGCATCAAATGAGAGTATTTTTCATCGTATGCAGTCTAATTTTCTTGCTTCTCTCAGAAAACATCAGATGAATTGATTCCAAATTTCAAATGGCAAGACAATTAATGAACACAGAGATTATATCAGGTCCTCTATCTAACCTGTTTTGCAAGGTTGCAAGCACGGTCGGGAGAGTTAAGAATCTCATAGTAGAACACAGAAAAGTTCAAAGCAAGACCAAGTCTAATTGGATGAGTTGGAGGCAGTTCGGTATTTGCAATGTCCTGCAGGTAAAACACACACAAGATTTTACGTATGCATTATGCAGAATTACGAACATTCGATCAAGAAGAACATAAGAAAAAGATCACAATCACAATCTTTAAATCATTAAAAGGGTCAGACCAACTGCAAAGACTTGGGATGAAACAATCCCCAAATTAAATGCATAGACGTTTCATATAAACCGGGGAGCTATGAACGGAAAGGGTAAATCCAGCCGAAAATCGGACTGACCGAAGACGACCTTCAGAACCGGCACTCATAATGAGCAACAATAATTGAGAAACGGGAGGATAATTTCAAGCGAAACGCTTTAATTGTTCCGAGGAACGCTCCGAAAAGATAATGCATTATAAACTAGGCTAACCTTTCTTCTTTTTGGAACTGAACGAACTCAGCTAATCGTATAAAAGATAAATGCAATTAATTGAGATTCATAATAGTAAATGTTTAAGGCTAATCAGGTAAAAATCTCAATCGCAAAATCATGGAGCTAAAAAGGAATTGAATGGGCTACAAAAATAAGAGGACAGATTCACAATCACGGAAAGAAGGCAAGAAATCCACACAAAAATTCACAAGAAAAGAAACCTGAGCAGATTTGTAAGCGGTGAGGGTGCTCTCGGCAGCCTCCTTACGCTCGGCTCCTGTCTTGAACTCAGCAAGGTACCTATGGTAATCGCCCTTCATCTTTAGGTAAAAGACTTTGGAATCACCCGCAGAAGCGGAAGGAATAAGGCGGGTATCGAGAAGTTTGAGGATTCCATCACAGATGTTGGAGAGCTCACTCTCGATCTTGGATCGGTAGTCGCGGATCATGGAGACATGATCCTCGTTTCCTCGGCTCTCCTCCTTCTGCTCGATGGAGGAAATGATACGCCAGGAGGCACGGCGGGCTCCGATAACGTTCTTGTAGGCGACGGAGAGGAGGTTTCTCTCTTCAACTGTGAGCTCCTCTTTGTCCACGGCGGCGGAGACCTTCTCCATGAACTCGACCATCTCTTCGTAGCGCTCGGCTTGTTCAGCAAGCTTCGCCATGTAGACGAACTCTTCGCGTGGCGAAGGAGCGGCCGCCATTGTCGAATCAAAGAGAGTGAGAAAGGATGAGATCTGGTTAGGGATTGAGAGGGAGGGAGAAAGATATAGACAAATAGCAAAGGCAACAAAGCGTGGATTTTGAGGGGGCAATTGGGGGTGGCGAATATTTTGTGGAGGCTAGTGGTAGCGATAATTGCGTTCCGGGGAGGGTCTAAATTTCGAACACTCGATCTCGGCCGTTCGATCCAACCCACGAATACTATAACTGAATTCTTCCTTTGTGGGGTTCTGGCTTCTTTTTTTTTTTTCTAAATTTTCTTTTTCCAAAAAAGAAAAGACAGCTGTTCAACGCGGGGTTTTGATTTTGTGTGGCGGAAAGTTTGACTCTCACTTAATACTATGTCGTTTCAAATTTTGAATTAGGTCACCCACGAGTGAAACCGTACTGTATGGGCTCAATTGAGTCATTTCCCAACGAGCCTGTTCCCTATTGGACGGGCCTCTGTGTACTGCTTTGTCACCATCAATTATATAATTCTTATTTGTATATTTATTCATCTTTTATCTGGCACACAATGGGCTAAGCCTAATTTTATGAATAATTTTGAATTATATGATAAATGGGAAAGCCGGGCTTCATTCCATGTCAAAATTTCTGAAGAATGTATTTAACTGTAATATTTTGTTAAAAGCTTTACAGTACACAAATAGCCGAGAGAAGTAAAGAAGTACTAAAAAAATTTCTCTCTATGGCTCACTGATTTATATTTTAGATTGATCACGATTGAGTTCAAATACAAGGTTAAAACTAATAAGACTATTAGAATAACACAGGAAGGTGGAACAGTGGAAGAACCAGTGTTTGAGAAAATGTGAAATCGCCAGTGTTTTCGTAAAATTCCTTAAGGATGACTATTGCAGAGTAATAATGCAGAATGAGAGTGATTGATTGTGACACTGACCTCTAGGATCCAAACCATAATGAAAAAAAAAAAAAAAAACTGCTTTCCCATTCTCAGTACGGATAAGATCACCAAAACCCATCCCTATTTCTAACTAGCTCACTTTGAAAAAGTGACAGAAAAATAGGGGAACGGGTAATCAAGTATAGTCGGAGCTGAATTCCAGTACTTGACTATATATTGAAAGAAGCAGATATGGCAGAACAAGATGAATAAATTGGTGCAAACCCCAGTAATAGGCTGACAAATTGACAGCAAGAGGGATCAACCCCGTCCTCCACACCCAACTGAATCCTTATTTCTATGTCCGCCAACAAATATCCTAATTCCCATGTACGCATGAACGTTGACGCGCGTAAGCCAATGTTGGTTAATTTTCATCACTACTGCTATTAGTCATATTTTGCTTTACCGATAAAAAGGTATCTATATATGGACGAAACAATTGGTTCTTCAATCAAATAAGTACTGATGGAATAAAAACAGTTCTCACAGATCATCTTTATGTAGTGGCGGTCCATTTGTTGCGTACCAAACAGTCATCTTTATATCATATTCTTGTTTTCCATTATCTTAAGGAGTTTGCTTATTGAACAGTCAATGTCAAAGTCTAAGTCAATATGGAACGCATAGTGCATTGTGATAATGATTTGGAATAAGATCAATTTCTTTTATTTTAATTGGAATCTCGTAAATATGCCTTGGCCAGTTTCTAATTTGAATGGGATAGCCTTGACCAGTTTCTAATATCAATAATAAGGTGTTGAAATAACTTACAATCTCATTGTCTGCTAGTTGCCACCAGCACCGTTTATCTCATGAGTGACTGCAAGCACAGGACACAAACTGTTTAAGAAATTGACTGCTTCAAGATCTTGCATCTAATTTAAAATATACACTTTCCAACACCGAAATAGAAGCCCACCGTAATATATATTTCAGATAAGGCCACAGATTTGGTTGACATATTCATACGCTACCGATTCCTCTCTTTTTTTCCCTTGTATTGCTATAGTTCTATATATAGTCATCAGTCATTGCTAGGATGCATTGAAATTTCAGGCACTAGCTAGCCATTGCACGAGGACTAAAGAAACATACAGAGACAATGGAGAAGAGCAAAATACAAGTGGTATACGAGGCTTGCCATGCTGTATTTTCACAGGAGGGACTTCCGACTTTTCAACAAATCAAATATCTGAAAAATCTACTTGGTGGGTTGTTATCTTCGATTATTAAGAGCTTTTGCTCTGTTTGTCTTCATCATAATCTGATAAATTACAATACAGGGATGCGTGTAGAGTAAATAACATATTTGAGATGAATGAATTTGTAGACAGAATTGAAGCTAAAGATGTTGGTATCGACGAGTATGGGTCGAGTGATTCGGCGGAGGTCGGGGGTAGCAGGGGGTTGTATTGTGGACGAGGCTTCTCGGAGATTACATACATTCATATTCATGAATGTGAGAGTGTCTCTGTGAGTACATAAACTATAACCATGAGTAAATTACTGAGGAGTTTGAATGAATATTAACGAGGTAATTGATGATGAGATGCATGCAGATAGGCATGTTCTGTTTCCCAGCAGGGAAGTTATTTCCACTTCATGATCACCCGGAGATGACAGTGCTAAGCAAACTCCTTTATGGCTCTGTTTATGTCAAAGCTTATGACTGGATCAAACTGGATACTACTGCCTGCCAAAAATGTAAGTGTAATTACTTCTTCCTTTATTTCTAATACGGCTATGTTTCTTCCCAGTGTTATTTTTTTAATTTCGATCCCATAATGTTATTTTTTATCATGTTGTTGTCATATTAGAGATAGACAGAGTAAACATTATTTATTATGTATTTATTTATTTCTAACATGATAAGGAATTGAATTCATATTTTTCACACTAGTAAATCCTTAAATTTTATAGTGTTGGCCAACCTTAAAGAAACAAACAAGAAGAAAATGTGGTTCGAAGCGGTAGTAAAAGAAATTTTTGTTGTGAAAAAATTGAAAATCAGAATTTCTTTTCTAAAATGGAAGGGGGAAAAAATTTAAAGATAAAAATACTTTCGCTTGGAATCATTGTTACTATAATTACCATTTACTCTTTTTCCTTATCCTCTTAAAGTACATGCTTTTTAAGCAAAATTTAACAGCTGAAAAATACTTATTTTCACTGAGAGACCAAAAGCATTAATATAAATGAAAGCATTTATCAAGTGAGTTTGTTAAATACAAACTATTTTTTATTATACTTGTTATAAAACTACATTTTAAAAAAGAATTTAAAATAAATAAAAATTCGCAACAATTTTATTCTAGTACTGTTTGGCCAAGCTATTTCACCCGAAGAAAGCGCCCATTGTTCTCCAATAGGGCACATTTTTAAATGGAAAAATTTTATATAAAGTTATTTATATTTTTGTTATATTATTTTTTAATTATAATATGATTAATGTTTGGTTGTTTAATAATATTATAGCATAGTTATTGTAGATAATTACTTTATTTTAAAATTAAATTATACATTATTATTAATTAATCAAACACTTATCATATTTTAATTAGATAATAACATAATAAAAATATTAGAAATTGCATATATAAATTAGTGCTTTTTAGAAGTTTAGTGTTCGACAACTCTTTTTTGAAAACAGTAAAAATAGTCTTTTTTAACTGGAATCAAAACCAAAAGTAATTACTTTTTTAAAAAAAATTAAAACTACTGTTAATAATAATTATTTATACATTTTCTGACCTATTCTCTTAAAAACATGTCTTTCTAGATAATTTGACAATAAAAATTACTCTTTTTTGAAATATTAATGGGCAGACGGCAATAATATTAATACAATCATTTACCAGGTGATTTTGCTAAATACCAATTAAATATATTAATGTTATATTTGGATGAATGGTGATAAAATAACATAAAATGAAGTGACCAATTTAATATATCATTATATTTAAAAGTTTTTTTTAGAGTGAAATAAAGCAAAAGGGTGGATTTTAACACCTTTTCTTGCTACTTAAAACTACTATTTTTTTGTTCCTTTAAATTAAAAAATAAAAAATGGAATAAAATGGTCAAATATTGATATTACAATAATACTCTCTTTATTTAAAAATTTATTATAATAATATTTTATTTATAAAAATAATATATGTGTTATTTCATTTTATTAGTAATCATACTTTTGTTTATTAAACTTCTAAACAAAAAAATTGATACAAATATTATCATTCTATTAATAATCATTTTTCTATTAAATCATTAATTAAAATATCAAATTTATTTATTTAAAAATTTTAAAATAAGTAATTTTTACATATTATTAATTATTTATATAAGATATATATATATATATAAATTTTATTTTATAACTATATTACATTTTGTGAGTTAAGAAATCAAAAAAATAAAAATAAAAAAATTAGTAGAAACAAAAATATATAAACAAGAGAATGAATCACATTTCTATTTTATATATGAAATAAAAAAATATTAATTATATGTGTATGTTATAAAAAAAATATTAAAATAAATAATTAATAAATCATTACACGTTATTCATTTAATTCGGACAAAAATTTTAGTAATCGCAGGCAGGGTAATGGATGGAAAAATGGAAGCACCACATGAGGCAACCGTACTATTTCCAACAAGTGGAGGCAACATTCACGCTTTCACTGCCTTGACTCCCTGCGCTATTCTCGACGTTCTGTCCCCACCATACTCTGATCACTTGGGAAGGCCTTCCACTTACTTCTCTGACCTTCCTCTTCCTCCCCCTTCTCCTCCTGGTATGATTTCAGTCTTCTTCATTTTCCTCTTCCAATCCATCCAATCACTCATTTCATTCAAATACGGCATTTCTATGCAGGTTACGCCATGCTTCAGGCAAAACCTCTGCCTGCAGACCTGGTAGTAAGAGGAGCACCATATCTTGGACCTCCTGTTGTGGACCAATACCACTCTTATCAGTAATCGGTTTTACGAGTCATCTATCAATTAGTGGTATAGACTTTTACGGAAGTTGATCGCAGAGCTGGCTTTAGTCCTTTGTCTACAGATAATGTCTTAGTCGGAGGCCACTTGAATATATCTGATGCAGCTTTTTATCGTTTTTTTAATAAAAAAAGTTTCTTGTAGATATAAGATATTTCAGATTTGGTTCACTGTTCTAATGTGCAGCCACATTTCGTAGAATGCGGATCGACTGAACTTCTTTTTTGGGTTGTTGGATTAGCCCACATCTCCAAAATTCGTTTTTTTTATTCAACTCAAAACGAGCCATTTCACTTCGTTTTAAGTTATATTTAATCACAAACAGAAAGACTTATGTTAATGGCATCCTATTAAATTAAATAACTATTTGTTTGGTTGGAATGTTTTGGGACAGATATCATGCAGTAAGAATTTTAGACCATTAAATTAAAATTTTAAAATTATTTATAATTGTTAAATTAAATTCGTAAAATTAATAAATTAGTTTTAAATCCAAGTTATTAATTTTTTTTACAATAATCAATGTTGACTGTGAGATTAAATTGAAAAAAAAAATTATGTTTCAAATTCAAAGTTTTGTTCATATCACAATTAAAAAACATAAAACTACCTTAAAATCTCGAGATTAAATTTTTGCCCTATAAACGAATGACAATCTAAACAAAGAATTCATAATGAGACATTCGATGCGAGCGAGTAAGAAAGTACTAATCCCTTGACATTGAATTAATTTTAATTACCCCAGACAAATCATTGATCTCAAAATATCCACTCCATTGGGCCTTTGGCCATGTATATCTACGAACTACTGAAAGTCTTCTAACTGATTTTGAATTATTGCTGTGTCCACTAGAAGCCTCCTCAGTTATGATAGGATTTGGAGAAGATGAAGGCGAGTGAGAAGCAGGCCCAGTCCTAGTCCAAGTCCAAGACATTGTGTGTCAAAAACTCAACAGCCAAATCATGATTACAGCATTCAGCCATTTTGATAAACTGAAGCGCAACCTCTTCGTTCTCCGCCATGCCAATATTCCACAATGCTTCTTCCTTATTACCATATCCATTATCCAAATCTTTTATTTGGAATATCATCACTCAACACTTACCAAATTCGCACAAATTATGAGTTTCAACGAAAAAATAAAAAAGGTCTACCATATGGACGGGATATATACAGTTAAATGTATAAAAATAATTCAAAAAAACTGTGTGATATAAAAAATAATAATGTGTATAAACTAATCTTTTATATTCTAAACTCACTCTCTTTTTACCTTGGTGTTCTTTTATATATTTTATATTTTTTTTATCTCTTTTTAATTGTAGAATGTGTAAATAAACTTTTATGTGTAGAAAAAAATGTTATAATATAATTAATAATTAATATATAGATATAATATTATTAATTTTTACTTAATATTGATTAATAATAAGTTATTTTCATAATTTATTAAGTATTTATTAATGATAAAATTAAACATAACAAATTTTTAAGACGACAACTTATCAAAGTTGACTTCAATTTTATATTGATAGATGAAAGTATAAAAGAGTAAATATCACTATTTTCTCTTTTCCTTTTTATAGATTGATTAATATTCACTCTTTCTAATTTTTTAATGGTTTTTTTTTTTTAAATTTTAACTTGCTTTTTTATATTTATATTGTCTCTTTAATCCCTTCTCACCTATATGTTCGATACAATGTTTAAATTAACATTTTTATTATCACTGCCATAAACAACAAACTTTATTTATTTTATACTTAAAATTAGTTTATAATTCATTTACTGTAACACCCTAACACGCTATAGGCCTTTCTTCACAAGAAACTTGGATTAAATAACCATCCCATGCCCAAGTATATCAACGTGGAAGAAGAGAAAACATTAATTTATGCAATTATGTGCAAATATGCGCATTAAAAATTAAACAATAATATCTGGCCACTTATAATTATTTTATACCGCAGGCGTAGTCTACGAAAGTAAAAAAAAAAAAGCCTCTCAATATCAGTAATGGAGTTTACTTTGATTGGGCTCAGGCTTCCAAACGCTGTCGCATTCGCATCTGTTTTGCTCCCTTCGACATGTGTAGTCTTGCCCTTCCAAGTTCAAAGTTCAAACAAACTACCTTCCGTAGAACATACAGATACAGTACACAAAGTTACAAACATATGGATAGATTTAAATGAAGGGAAAGTAAAGAAGAAGGCGCTTGTGGGTTCGCGAGGCCATTTTACAGCCCTACAGAGCCAAGAGATTGGTGCGATCTCAGCCTAGTCTTTCTAAGGCGTTCAGCGATGATGAAGGCCAGCTCTAGAGACTGTGAAGCGTTGAGGCGAGGGTCACAGTGTGTGTGGTAACGTGAGCTCAAGTCATCAAAAGTCACCGTCCTTGACCCACCAATGCACTCCGTCACATTCTGACCCGTCATCTCCAGGTGAACTCCTCCTGGGTGGCTTCCTTCTTGTTCGTGCACGTCGAAGAATGCTCTCACCTCCGCCTGAACGTTAAAGTAAAAACTTGGTGGTCTCAAAACGCAAGATTTTTTTAATTCTATCGTCAACCAATTTGTCCAAATGAAGTTACAGTTGTAGCACTATGTTGTTACTTTTCATTACGTCGGTAAAACTCGACAGACAAAAACGTCCGAAATGTCCAATCTCACCTACTGATAGAGAAATACTAACAACAGAACGATAGCTTGACTGCTTCCCTTAAAACCTCTCGCAACCAGGCCTTTCCCACCTACTACTTCAGCTACTACCAAATTAATTTTATAGCCTTCGGATTTGATAGCCCCCATATAGGACTTAGGGTCAAAACACAATGTAAAGCTTCAAAGCTAAAACAAACTATTCGGCAGGCCACGCCCTTATTCTTATTTAATTAATACCGTTACCAATACGTTTACTTGATCAACTACATTCCGGTGCAAGTGCATAATTATTCGTCAATCTTTTTCTTTTTTTTTTTAAATAAAATTTTGGAAAACTTTTTTCCTACTTTCAGATAAAAGTATGAAAAGCATGGTTACAGACACAGCAATTACGAGCGCGCATCTTAATTAATTCCAAACATCACGCAGGCACTCAAAAGAGAAAGGGTTAGAAGAACATACCCTGATGGCATCGAAGGGGCGAGTTTTGAGACCACATGGAGCCTTAATGGTGTTTCCATGCATAGGATCGCTAACCCATGTGACAATTTGCCCTGCTCTGCGTACTGACCTGATTAGATGTGGAAGTTTGACTCTCATGTTTTCAGCTCCCATCCTCGTGATCACTGTTATTCTTCCCGGTTTGTTCTGAGGATTCAAGATCTCAATCAATTTCACAAGCTCGTTCGGATCCATCTTATCACTTGCCTGCAATATAATCCCGCTTTATCAATTACATTCGAACTCCATCAAAATCCCAAGGAGAAAAGAAAAAGTTGGGTTGGGGTTTGAGACCTTAATTCCTAGAGGATTAGCAACTCCTCGTAAAAACTCAACGTGGGCGCCATCGAGCTGCCTGGTTCGCTCTCCAACCCAAAGCATATGGGCCGAGCAGTCATAGTAGAGACCAGAAGTGGAATCCAACCTAGTGAGTGACTGTTCATATGGTAAAAGCAAGCACTCGTGCGAAGTCCAGAATTCGGTTGTTTTCATTATTGGATGATCTACTGTGAGCCCAGCAGCTGCCATGAATCCAAGGGCTTCATCAACTCTGTGAGCAAGCTCTCGGTACCTGCCATGACAGAGTTAAAGCCATCCTTCATTTTGTTACCGACGGATTTGGATCCCCTTGTGTCCACACATCAACCAAACATCAAAATTCTCGAACAAATCTAAAAATGATCCTAGTTGTCGGCAGTAAGGATTTCAGAAAGGCCCCCAGAAAATGTGTTTTTAATGCATATTTGATCTTTTATGACAAGTTAACATCTACACTTGCCTGAAACGACGACCCACTGCCCAACACACCAATGTCCCCAACTTCCTATTCAACACCAATCAGATGATTGACACTAAATTGGACAAACATGTACTATATAGTCCTAAGTTAACACATTTATCATGAAAAAATTTAAATTATAGAATTATTTGAAAGGAACTTAAAACTAAATTATTGTTATTAATGTTTAAATTAAAAATGCATCCCATGAAGTTTTGAATCTTTAATATCTTTTAAAATAATTTCAAAATTTAGAATTTGTCCGTAATCTTGTTGTACTTAAATATAATGTTTTCAATATATTATTTGTTAATTGAGAAAAATTGTAGTTATTCACTTTTAACTAAAGTATCGATATAATCTTTCAAAAATAAAAATTATTGAAATAATCTCTTCAAATTAAAAAAGTAAACAGATTTGATTCTTACAAAAAAATGTTCATTTTTTATAATATTTAATTTTTAAAGAACTATTTTATTTTTTAAAGACCAAATTAATCTTAAAATAAAAAAAAAAAAGTTTTGCTAACTCATATCTTTAGTGTATTGATTAAGAATTATTTATTATCCATAATAAATTAATTTTAACTAATAAAATTAATTTATAAGTATTTATTATTATTATTATTATAATAAATTATCTTTAACTAGTTTTATTTATTAAAAATGATTTATTATGTGTAATAAATAATTTTTCATCAGTGCCTTGAATATTTAAATCTCAATAAAAAATGAGGCATCAAAATTTTGCTTTTTTTTTTTACTCACGAAATACCATGTTACTATTTCATATCCTATGAAAACAAAAGGGTTTTTTTTAACCTCTATGCTTCTTTTCGTTTACAATGAAAAAGTTTTCAAAATGAATCACTCGCTGCACAGATAATCTGTTGTGTGCGGATGATTTATTATTTTAAAAAATTTTAACAAAATAAAATTTAAAAAAAAATTATTTGGATAAAAACCGTACAATCCGAACTCAAAAGTTTTCCGTAACTTTCAAGGGATAATAATGGGCGAGGCGGTGATGAGGTGAAATACTGTAAAACATAAACGTGCCTTATTCATATAGACACAACATGGAGCCGTTTCGCTCGATAAATGAGAATGACCGACAAATAATGCATTTAATTTTAGAAAAAAGGTACCACCTACCGATCTCCCTGCTCACTGTGCTCTGCAAAGTCCAAATTCCAGTGGGTGATCCGTTGCATAGCAGCATAGCCTCCCGTCGCAAAGGCTCTCAGAAGGTTCAGATTAGCTGCTGATTGACAGTACGCTCTAAGCATCCTCTGGGGATCCGGAATCCTCGACTTCTCGTCAAACGCATCTCCGTTCACATTATCTCCTCTGTAACTGGGTAGCTTCACCCCGTTTTTCTCCTCAAACGGCTCCGATCTAGGCTTCGCAAATTGACCCGCCATTCTTCCCACCTACACGACACAACAACCGTTCATTATTTATCACACATTTGACGATATGTTATTTCTGGGAAACGCTCGGAAATACAAGGGTTTGATTGTTTGAATTTTGAAAAACCTTGATAACTGGCATTTGTCCTCCGAACATGAGAACGGCGCCCATCTGGAGAAGAATCCTAAAGGTGTCACGAATGTTGTTGGCATTGAACTCCTTGAAGCTCTCGGCACAGTCTCCACCCTGTAGAAGGAAAGCATTTCCCATGGCAGCCTCACCCAGTCGCTCCTCCAAGCTTCTGGCCTCTCCAGCGAACACGACAGGAGGGAAGGCCTCCAGGGTCCTAAGCACAGTTTCCAGCTCTTCTTGGTTCGGATATTCCGGTAGCTGGAGGGCCTTCTTCGATTTCCAGCTCTCCAAGTTCCAGTTGCCCTGACGCGTTCCGACGGTGGTGATCAAAGGAGATGACGTAACAGTAGCCTGGGGCTTCTTGGCAGGTTCGGCTGCGTGTACGGCGAGAATGGAAGGGGTGGGTGGGGGCTTAGTGGGGTTGGTGAGGAAGGAAGACTGCTTGAGTTTGGAGGAAGGAAGCAGAGAAGATGACGACGCAGTGGGAATTAAGGATCCGATAGAGGCCGAGGCCATTGCCGCTAATGCTGTCCTTGTAAACGAAGATCTTAGTTATGATCTATCAAACCCAGATAGATAGATACAGTAGAGAAAAAAGAGGCCAGACAATTTCAGTTTTGTTGACGGAAATAGAAATATGAGGATGGTTTTATAACGAAGCGGCTCTGCCCTTTTGTGTCGTGCAGTTCGAGCCTGTTGGGTTTTGGTGGTTGTTGAGCAAGGTTGCTTTGGTCAATTCAACCATCTTAAGGCCATTCTCGGCCCTTTAATTTGCAAGTTGACGAACTAGTCAAATTTCTTTATTTATTTAACTTTTACTTTTTTTTATTATTTTCAGTTTTCACCCACTAATGCTCCCTAATCTATTGAATAATAATAAGAATAATAATTCTTACTAATCCAAGTATTTTAGCTTGAGACGGCCCTGCATAATTAAGCCAATTATATTCGCTACGAATAATAATGTCAATGCAAGTAACAAACTTAATCTACAGTACATGGAAATTAAAATTTTTGTAAGCCATTTCGTTGAGTCATTTCCTTCCCATGCAATTAAATTATTGAAAAAAAGGTCATCTTCAAGCTTGTGTCTCCTCAAAATTTTCTCTATGTACTTAATTTACTTTCATAGTTGGATTTCTCTGTATGTATACCAGGTTTTTAGAGTAAGTACAAAAAATACTCGAGCTCCTAGCCAAAATTTTTATCTTTTTATCTTTAACTTATGCATAACTCTTTTAATAATTAAAACTGAAATTTTAAGAGACAATTTTCTTGTGTAATGTAATATACATGTTTAAATACTGTAAACATGTTGAAATTTATGACATGGTAAAGTGAAATTAATAAAGTAAAAGCACCGTCATATTTTTTATATTTGTTCATTTATTGCAATTTTCATTAAAATACGGCGTGCACAAATTAGAACCGAATATTTGAAATTAACCAAAAAAAAAGCACCTAATTGTACAATTCCCAAGCTCTGTCTTATTTTCCAGTTTAGACAAATTCTTTTTAATTAAACAAATAAAAGGAAGAAATTGAAAGAATTTTGTTTAGCAGTAACGAGTGACGCAAAAAGAAGAAAGCAGATTTTTTGCTATATAACGATGAATATTGTAATTTTTTAATTAAAAAAATAATTAAGTATAATTATTACAAATCACACATAATTATTTTAAAATTGTAAGAAATTACAATATTTTCTAAGAATTTGAATTTTAAAAAAATCCACGAGCAGCTGCAAAGCTAACACGTGCAACAGGATGAGGCAGAGCAAAAGTTATAATTATTAATAAAATGACCAAAATATCCCTCTATTTGAAAGTGAGTCAGCCTAGAAGAAAGAAAGAAAGAAAGCAGTGTCCAAGTCATCACCAACCCACTTGCACTCCATTTGATTTCTCCGGTTGCATGCACAGTTGTTCCATAATCTCCAACAACCACCCATCTAACTAAACGCTCAGTCTTGTGGACACGTGTCTGTTACCTTCGATGCCATGCCATGTTGGCAATCGCATATTCCTTTCCTCAATTGAGCCCCGTTTGGTTAATGGATAAGATGAGAATGAAACTGAGAATAAGTTTCGAAATGAGAATAGACTATCACTTTAGCAGAATGAAATCTTAAACTTTCATGTTGTCTTTGGTATACATTAAAAATAGTATTAGGAATAGAAATTAAAATAAATTAAATTATAAAATTATTCCTGTTTAATAAAATTAAAATATTAATTAATTATTTTTAAATTTTGTAAAAATAAGTAATTTTTTTAATCTTTTCCTCTTCCTCATTGATGAAGAACAAAAATCTTTTCCTCCTTCGTCAATCTCAAATGTGATGAATGAATAGGAAAGCAAGCAACTACGATAGTGAATCGACGATAAGGGGTGAGTGACAGAGCGACAGAGGAGTCGATGAGTGATAGAGAGCGACGGAGAAGCATGGCAGGAGAAACTGGCTGCTAATCAAGAGAGAGAGAGAGATTGATTTTGAACATAAAGGGCGAGGGGATATCTCATATGGGAAGCGATGAATGGAGTAGAAGGTGAAAGAAAACTCATGTAGTCACAGTATATCACACCCCAAAATTTTTAAAATGGAATTGACGCAGGACACGAGAAAAATTTCTAAACCTGCAAGCCTATACTTGATGTAATTTCAATTCTATACCAATATCCATGTGAATTGCACCATAAACAAAATAATTTTGCCTTTATATCAAGATAAGCAGTTTTATACAAAATCATGAGTTTTGTATAAATTTTGACAAAACTTTTTCACTAAATAGGACATCCAAAAATTTTTATAACGTCCTATTAGGCAATAAATACATATAGAATAGCTTCACTCTCACCAGCACAACCCAGTACAGCATTTACCCAAATACAACAATAAGAAAAGTTTAACTGTGGTCACTAAATAAACTCAAAATACAAAACAATGACTATCACCCTAATTATATACATCTCAAAAAAAATGAGTCATTTACAACAAAAGAATCAAAACAAGAATAGGTCTCGCAAATTCCAAACGGGCTCACCAAAGGACAACTGTCACTACTTTGGTGCCTCCAAGAAGTCACTTGTCTCTCTATTTGAGATAACATTTTTTCGACAAATAGCACCCCAAAATCAGTAATAAAACTTCAAATATAAATTATAATCAAGTTTGAATAAAATAGAATAATATTTAAATTATAGGTAAACACCATTACAAATAAACATTGTCAGCTAGAAAATGAGCATTTCGAAACATTGACTTTAAAATGCCTTATACAAGAAAACACTAAGTTTTTGAATATTATTTTCAGAGGAATGACTACTATGGACTAATCTGGTGTGACACACAGCCATAAGGGCAAATCACAACAAGCAAGGACACACAATCATTGGGGGCAAATAACCAATGGGTGTGAGGTCATACTCACAAAAGTTTATTTTTCATCCATCCTCGTGTGATGGTCGTCATACGAGGCTAGCACCTTCATTAATCCTGCTAACTGGGTAATTTACTTAGGTGCACCAAAGGCTAACAGTACTGCTATTGACAGCCAGTGTCATAACTAGTTATTCCAAAGATAGTGGGATTAAAACCAGCATGCATAGGAGAATACAACAAGTATGCATGAATTCAATTTGTTTTTCAATAATGGCTTACCCAGCAGTTATTCATAACTGTTCGTATGATGTTTATCAAAATTCACTTTCAAAACTGTATATAATATCATCTAACACGTTAAGCGACTTTATCTACTCATAAGTTTAATTCTGATAAAATTTAGTCATAGAAAAATTAAAAATGATAATTATAAAACATTTCCAAACAATAAAAAGTGAAGCATAAAGAGGAGTATCGGGGAGTGCTATCTGCGCACCAGAGTGCCGTCAATTATCAGCAACGCAAAGTCTTCCCTTGGGTGACCATCTTACCCCTAAGAGCTATCTACGTCATTTGAAAAATAAAGAATTATTCCTCTACCTTATTATTACTAAAAATAAATCATAGCTCATATTCCTTGATTCCATCACCTAACTTTCCCATAATTTTTGTCAATTTACATCCACTGCCTTAAAAACTTCCTAAGTTTTCACTTTAGTCCCAAATTCTATACTTTTACCTTCAACCCAAGTAAAATATGATGGACAATAGAGTTTCATGTCATACACCTTAAAAATGTTCTTATAGAACTAATTTAAACCCATTAAATAGTAGCATTTAACCATTTTTTGAAAACCCCAAAATTTCAAAATTTTTCAGTTTAGTCCTTATCAGAACAACTAGCTTAAAATCATATTTCCAAAGCTGAAATTCAATGGGAAAGGATCGAAAATGCTTCTCCTAACATCATTTTCATGAAAAGACCAAATAAAACTCACCAAATATACTGAAAAATCACTGATCTTGGCTTCACGAAAACCACCGAAAAAGTGCTGCTATCACTGGCAACTGTTGGCAATGGCCGTCCAAAATGTGTCGTTGGTGAGGAAGTGAGCTGGCTGGAGGTGGTGGTGCGGTTGGGCGTGGTTTTATGAGGGAGGATGGAGTTGCATATCGAACCCACCCCCTCTTACATTCGGATGCCCAGCTTTACTACTAAGTCAAAGTTCATATTTGATTAATAATACACAACACAAATATTTATATTATCTCTTTTCCTAAGAACAAAATTTTACATTATAATTTGGCAAGTGTTACACAGTGAATCTTGATGTCTTTCTGGAATTTTTTGCCGACGATGAGTGATGGAATCACCAACGAGGAAACTGCAAACATAATGACAGATATTGAGCACATGTCAACCTTTCTTGCTAAGGGTATTTCAAACTTTTTATGATTGATTCCTGGGAATGAGGTTCATTCCTTCAGAGATTGGATGGAATCTACATTACCAAGTATGAAGGAATGGGTCATACTGTAGAAAGGGAGTGGGCTTTCATTCTCTCAACCAAACAAGATTAAACATGCTCATTTCCATTTCTATAACCTCCTTTACTTCAATCCAAACGTGCCCTAAGCCTTCGTTTAATTTCCCTCAAAATTTTGATTGCCAATTCACGTAACACATGGCACCAAAAACAAAAAGTATTGGCGTGTATACATTTAAGTGAAAGTTAATTTATTGTATGAATCTCAATAATATTTTTGTTTAATAATTCTCACTCTTTTTAATTTTATTACAATTGATATATTAAATTAATTATTATTTAAATGTATTGAAATTAGTTTATATATATATATATATATATATTTTTTTTTTTTTTGCTATCATCCACCTTCAGTAAATCCATCTCATGCATCGTAGGCTATGACGCCACTGCATTGCAAAGGCCCAAAGTCCAAGACATCACATGCTAGCCCCTTCTAGCCTATGTAGCTTCATTGACCAAATAGAAGTGGAGAGGCAAATCGTCTACAACAGGGCATTCTATTGTGGCTTGTGCAATTTATTATAAATGATTAAATTTTTATTTAACATGTAAAATGTGTCATATAATTGTTTTATTTAATTTTAATATAAATAAAATTTTTAAAAATTATATCATAATACATAAATACATTATAATATTTTATATTTTTTTGTATGAAATAATATCTTGTTGAACAAATGAACAATAGACTAAAAGTTGTAAATAATATATTCTAAATATTAAAAACTGCTTAATATTTTTTTCCTTTTTAATAGGGTATTATTTTGTATACAATTACTTAAAAATTAACATGACGTTATATGTTATGATATTTTTAAAAATTAATATTTATTAAAATTAAATTAAAAAAATTACATGATGCATTTTGCATCGTTTTACAAAATGTGCAGTCGACATTCTACTGCAGATGATTTGCCATCACAGAAATTCCACGTGGCCTTTTTTCACCCAATCCCCAATTTTGTTACGCACAGATAAATCTTTTTATCCACGAGAGAATAAAAAATCTAATTTAAGACTTCTTACCAGAACCAATGATCACTTAATATCTAGCTTTTTGCTAATACTCCACGTCAGTTAATTTAACCCATCTCATGAAAAATAAATATAGAAGATATCATCTTGAAATTTTGAAGGGCCTAAATAATATTTGAGTAAATTACGTTAATATTTTTTGAGATATGACTATATTATGTTTAATATTTGTATTTTTAAAAAATTATGTTTGACTCGACTAACATTTTAATATATATATATATATTCTGTATGAAATTTCCTTCGAGTTTATTTTCTACTAAAGAAGTTAAATATCTACACAATATAAAACGTTAATTTTACTATTAATATAATAACACATGCTACTAAATTAATGTAATCTTTGATATGAAATTATAATTTTATAAATAATACGACAATAAAGATTTTTAAGTGATTTTATATTTCAAAAATCATGTATATTGTATAAAATGATTAATTTATTTTATTGATAAAATATCATAAGCACGGCTAGACTAATTTGCTCAATTTATTATGATCATGAAATGTCTATTACAACCAAATGTTTTTTACAAAAAAAAAAATCGTACCTAATTGGGTGATTGGGGAAACTGGGCCCAGATTATGGGTTGTTGAGTGTTCAATTGAACTTGTGAAAGCCCAACCTGTCCACTCAGGTTTAATAATAATGCCAAAAAGAACATGCCCATGTAATGCAAATGTAGATCGTTATATTTACATCTTCTAAAATATATAGTCAGTACAATACTTTTAAAATAGTAAGAAAGTAATAAAAAAAATAAGAATAGTTACGAGATTCAATTTTTTTTCTTTTCATTCATTATCTTTCTTATCTCTATTTCTTTTTAAAAATTATTTGTACTTGAATTTTGCTAATAAGTATTCTTAAGAGTATTGAATAAGGAACATTTATTATACATAACAAATGATTCTTAACTAATAAAATTAATTAATAAATATTTATAAATTAAAATTTATTTATTATATATAATAAATAATTCTTAATCCTACTCTAAAGGATTCCATTAATTGTGAGCGGAAGGAAGCGAGTGAAAATGGAAGCGAGAGCACAGGTTGATCTAGGACTCGGAGGAAGCTCGATATTGCTGGCCATCAAGTCTAGTGAGGGAAGAGGGACCCACGTCCCTCAAATGTGAAATTGAAGATACAAATTTGGCCTTACGGTGGTCCTGCCACGGCATTTGAACGTACAAAATAATAATAACTAGCTTTGT
Source organism: Delonix regia (assembly GCA_037074485.1). Taxonomy (NCBI): domain Eukaryota; kingdom Viridiplantae; phylum Streptophyta; class Magnoliopsida; order Fabales; family Fabaceae; genus Delonix; species Delonix regia. The sequence goes on from CM073453.1 coordinate 34,037,270, forward strand.
CAGTCCTGGTTTGTATCGTAACATCAGCGACCAATTAGCAACCAAGCACACACACTTCTCATTCTGATCATTGCTCCTTAACAACGTCGTAATGAATCAATTTTGAACTTACTCATCACGTGCTCCCCCAGCCATAGTGCCATTATTTGAACACTTCCATACAATGGACACACGGACACAAGTTTCAAGGCACAACGTTAATCACATGCAATCATGTGACTGCTAACTCCGAGCCGTTAACACAATTAATTCTTGCGACAAACATTAAACAACAAAAAATTATTAAGATATTTATACCCACAAACATCCATCACATATTCACAGAGACATGCAAAGGAATGGAACAGATCGATTCACCCAAACCATAAACCCTTTCTCTATATTACTAATAAGAAGATTGGCAAGCATGGTTTGAAAAACCAGACCTCATTTTCTAAGCATTGAAATTATTCAGGGTTCTTTAACGAAGGATTGGACGTTTGGTATTTATCCGCAAGTGGATTCTATTAAGCACTAACTACCCCACGCTCAAAATATAGATCACATCAACACACGAACTGTTTTGTGCTTTCACTTTCAATCATGTAAGCACGTGATCAAAGGTAACATACCGGACAACATTTTTCCATCGAAAAGATGTTTTCCAAGGAGCATAATAACATTGTAAGCCCCACATCACCTGCAGTTTTCCCCTAGAGTAAATTGTCCTTTTCATCCCTTCAAGAAAAGAAGACGTACTTTTTTTTTTTTTTAATCTAATCTTGTAAAGTATAATTCCTTTGATTTTATACTTTAATAATTTTAACTTAGTTTTTATTTAAAACTATTTACGAATTTAAATTCTTAAAATAATCATTCATTTTCAAAATTTTAGCTAAGATAATCCCTTCTAAATTATGAACTAAACAAATAACAATAAAGTGAAAGAATGACTATTTTAAAGCACTCGAAAAGTACAAAATTATTTTATAAGTTTTAATACGTAAACAATTAAAATAAAACTAAATTTAAAAATAAAAATTATTTTGAAATCTTCAAATTATAAGAGACTAAAATAAAATTATGTTCAAAAAATTAAAAAGTAAAGGGCGTATATGAATTTTTTCCTCCTTATTCGTTGAATTGATGTAAATATAGTTGAGTTACCGAACTGGCATAACCGAAAAATAAAAACATGTCGTCAAAAAAGATTAAAATAAAGCATTATAATTAGGTCAACAACTCAATTATATTCACATCAATTTAATAAAAGAAATTAAATTGAAGAAACAAATTTACATTTTAAAAGAGTAATTAGAAATGTCTTAATCTTTCATGGACGTAAAACAGATAATTTCCCTCTGTCTTCTTGGTCAGGAAGATGCTGAATAGATATACGGAGGTGGGTACGAAAAGAACAAGCCAAACAGCTTCGTTCTGGAGTAAATACACATCCACAGCGGACACTAAGTGAAGAATAGAAGCATTAGTTACAGAGAGTAACAAAGCAAGCACCTCCCCAGAAGATTTTATTTTATTTTTTTAAAAACAGAGCTTATGGAGATGGAGGCCAATACATTCCTGCATCCTCAATTCCTTCATAAAACCTCAACTCAAGCTCCTCTAGCCTACCCTCATCGTCCCACATGCCGTCATAAACATCACTTTCATAATCATAATATTCTCCCATGTCACCAGCCACGAATTGCCACGCCAAATCATCGGAAGAGTCAGAGAAATCTGAGTATTCCTCCCAGTCATCGTCTCCCTCATAATAGTCCCGAACCAGAGGCCCCAGAACCTTGAGTTTCGGAAAATTCTGCTTTAGATACAAGTTCCCAACTTTGACACCCCAACACCCCCTCAGATCCAAGAATTCAAGCTTCGGACAAGCAGAAAGTATTTGACGAACACCCTCTGTGGTTATCAGATGGTAAGCCATTTCAAGATGCTTGAGCTTAGGCATTGTGGTGGCAATGGCGATTGCTTCATCATCTTGTAAAGGCTTGCCTGCAGTATCTAATGGATGCATGTTCCGACACAACCCTTCCAGCAGCTTGCAATTCTTTCCTATTACCTCCAGAGCATACGCACTCATCTTAACACAACAGCTCACATCTAAGAAAGATATCAAAGAAAGCCTTCCAGCAATCTGTTCCATTATGGAATTACTCACATTGCTCCTTGGCATTCTCAATGTCTGGAGGGAACCCGCACTTGTACAACAGGAAAACCACATAAGAAACACCATTAATCCATATCAGAATAAAACCCATTTTGGTCCTTCAACGATAAATCTAGTATCAGCTGACTCCAGATGTTTTCATTTGCCGCAAAGTTTGGATTTGTTCCAATTTCATTCTTTAAAAGCAAACTGCTAGTATCTTTGGAGCAACATATATTCTATGGGAGATTGAGGTAAAATTCAACTTCCAACTAATGAAGGGGTACAAATAAATAAATAAATAAATAAACTGAGGGAATAGATTTAGAGGAATAAAATTGGTTTCGCTCCTGATGGGGGAATAAACCCAGCAGCAATAAAAAAACTATTTTGAAAAAATGTATCAAGTTTATTCTGTGCTTCTAGAAAAAACGTATAAAAAAGAGTATCAGAGTTAAATATGTAAATTTAAACGACAGTAAACCTCAAAAAATGAGTAAGGTGAATTAAAAGTGTGCAAAATTTGCTTACTTTTCGGCAATGAAAGTGAAAATGGCATCAGATTGGAGACCAGAAACACACAGCTTGCGGAGGGAACCAGAGCTTCTAGTGATGAGCATCTCAACCATTCTGTCGGTTTGGTCAGGCTGGCAACGGTTGCTCCATTTCACAATGTCTATCTCTTGCCAGCAATGAGGTCCACTCACTGCTTTGGCCCATGATTTGCAGACCCTGGGGATCACAGTCACTCTCTCCTGGAGAGAAAGATTAATGAAGATTAGCCCTAGAGCGTCAGGCATTAATTCATCCCAACTTCGATAGTCCGATTCTGCTTCCATCCTTTCTGCTTTCTCAACAAAAAAGCAAAAATTTGTGCTGTTAACTTTCTGATTGAGCTCTAAGAAGCGATATCTCATAATGTTCAACAGCTCAGACAATGCCTTTGAAAATTGATAAAGCAAGTTTCATTTTAGAAGGGCTAGAGGGAGGAATGAAGGATAAAAACTTTGCAGAGCGCGCAATTAAGCTTGAGACATAGAAGATAAAGGAGTTTTGGCAGATTTAAACATGCATCCAAGCAAAGGGAAGAACTTGGCAAAATAGGGAAAAGTGCAAATATTCATATCAAGAAGAAAATAGAAAGACCAGAACAGATTTTCCAGACAGGGAGCAAAAGCTAGATTTTGGAGAGCATTAAATTCTTGAATAATCCATCATACCCATTGTCTAGCTGAGCCAAAACAAAAGTTAATAGCTAAAAAAGCTTGGAAGACAGAGAGAGAGGAAGGACTTTCGTGTACTTGATTTACTCACTGAGAACCAAGTAACAAAAACCGCCCCCAAAAAGAACAGGTAGAACTAAACCGTTGAAGAAAAACCAAACATAAGACGTACAGTTCCTAGATGTATAATCTATTTTTCTACTTCACTTCTCAGTTCTCTGAGTGGAAAAATGAAAATAGTACTAAGAAAAAGCGAAGAAGGAAAGCTAAGAAAAGAAGAAAATTGCACTCCAAAGAAGGGAGATTTACCTGGAAAATTCCTTTTTTTCCAGAAATGTGCAGGAGTCACCGGCTAATCAGCCACATGCGGCGGAAAAAAGAGAGGAGAGAGCGATAAAAGGGAACAAGGGGAAAGCTACAAAACAAGATGCGTCGTCCCACCTAACCACACCTTCAATGCAAGACAGTAGAAAAGCAATATACGAGTATAGAGACGAGACTGCAAAAGGCCAAAATACTGGACCCAGTTGCGAGCTTTGAGCCAAAAAGTGAAATCACATGATGGTGGGAAAAGGAACGATAGCAGACGAGAAAATATCGGTGTTTTACTGCGATACTCAAACTGTCAAAAATTGACTCGGCCAAAGCGAATAATTAAAAATAACATTTCATAGAATTTTTAATTTTATAACAAAAAGTGCACTGTAAACAAATAAATTAACAGAGGCTAAGTAAGTGTAAATTCAAGGAGAGAAGGGGTCAGATCAGAAGTGAATTTGGGGAAGAGAGGCAGCTACACGAGTCGATAACTCAGAAGAAGAGGGAGAACGTGAAGGCTTTACTTGTATCACCGTCAAAACTTACAAGGCTTCAAGGTGAAGTCTCAGAATCTGACGTAAGTCTAGCCCACGCAGTTGCAGAAGGATCGAGATTTTTTGTATTTGTATTTTTTGCATGAGATCTTAAACATTAAATTTTTATTTAATAATTTAAATTTTAATATTTATTAACTTTATAAAATTTAAATTATTAAATTTTTTTTAACGATACAAATTTTATTATCTTCGCTTATATTTAAAATTAAATACAAGCAGTCTATTTCCGCCGCAGACCCGTTGCCATGGAGGATGGCCTAGCCAACTTGTCACTCAAGTCTCCTGTTGGGAGTAAAATATTGTTTTGCTTTTTTATTTATTATTTTATTTTTATTTTTATTTTTAATTCAATCTTTTATTAATTTTTAAATTAAATACGTTAATATTCAAATTAATTAGATAAAAATAGTAACATTTTGATAATTAAGTAATTAAATTAAACAATATCAATTTAAGAATCAACTAATAAATTAGAGATTAAAACAATAATTCACTCCTTCTATTAGTTTAAAATAAATTTAATTAAATTTTTTATAATTTAGTTAAAATAAGTTTATTAATCTCAGCACAAAATGAATAATGTTAAAATGAAAAAAAAATATCTTATAAATTTAGCAAACAATATTGCAATAAAAATAACATTACTTTAACAAATATTTTAATTATGTTTTTTAAAAATTATATATATTTTATAATAAAAAATGTATAATTTAAATATCTTTAAAATTATTTCCGTATAATAAATACTTGTACGTACCGATATTATCTTATCTTTTTTTTTTTTCCTGTGAAATATGGAGGCCACAAGCTTCCAAGAGGGACGCAACCATGAGGCATGTCAGTAAGATGCATCGCGATTATTGTTATGTTAAAGAATTATATATATATATATATATATATATATATATATATATATATCATATGCTTATTTGAGCTCATCGTATGTCAAAAAGTCTCTCCGATAAGTTTGATCTTAAAAAAAATGAAGTTTAAACAAAATCATCTGATTAAAATATCCGTTGTACTTATACTTTTTTGAAAAGTTCAGTCGAAATCCAAAAATTTCATATTAAAATTTTTTGAAATTATCTTGTTATTTTTCCAAAAATTTAGTATGATGGGATATTTTTATAAATAAATAAATATATTTTAAATTTTTTATTTATTATAAAAATATTATTTTAATTATTGAAATGTCTAAAATAATTATTCACTTATTAAAAAATGTTATACTTGATTTTCTATTTTTCAAAAAACTAAATCTAGTCCTTGTACTTAATTTTAAATCTTAAATTTAAAGGATTAAATTTTATATTTTTTTCAATAAATGAAAGATTATTTTTGATATTTCAATAAGTGAAGAATCAAAGTAATACTTTTATGATAAATTAGTGATTAAAAATATATTTTTTTAATAAATAAATATTATTATATTTTATCTAAAAGTTATATTAATACAATAATTCATTTGTATGTATAATTTTTTATATAATATTATAATTATTAATAAAAAATTTTACAATTAATAATAACAATTATCTAAAGTGATAAAAAAACTTAATTATTACTTTAAAAATCTATTTGATTCGATAAAATCAATTCAAAAAATATAAATAAAAATTTAAATAAAAAATATGATTAAAAAATAAAGTAAAATTTAGACTTTTTTAATAATCACACTTGACTTTTTAAATTTTATTCCAATCATCAGGTTAAATGTTTGATATATTTATATTAAAAATTTATACATTTATTACTTTTAAGTGAGAAACTTAGTAGTAATAAAAATAAAAAAATAAAAATTACAGCCCTGGTATCCTTTTTCAACTTTCAGTTTGAGAGTCCTGAAATCCTGTAAGACGGTTCCTACCGTTAAAACTTAAAAGGAGCAGTACCTACTAGTAATCGGTACTATTTTACTTTGGGCAAACACACTCATTATTGTACCTTTTCTTTATCATTTCTGGCGTTTATTATCTTCGTAACTACAGTTTATTCCTGTCGTTTATGTCCTTTCCTTTATGCACTTTGCTTTTTTTTATTTTTTACACTTTCCTCAATTGTATTTTAATGGTAATAATCAAAAACCCTATTTTTGTCAAGTATTGACACCCTAAACTTCTTTTAAAATAATAGAATAAGCTTTATTGTCCGCTGCAAAATGTTTGTACGTTACATGCCATGAATGATTAAGCCTGGCGGGACTATACAGTCTCCACTACTTTCCCCCGGAATTTGGAATTTTAACATAAATAATATATATATATATATATATATATATATATATATATGCTTTTATCATTTTACACCCACAAGAGTGAATATATCTTAGATGAGTACGTGTGGATAAGCATTTCTCTATATGGCCGGGACTTTGGAAAGGAGAGACCGTGGAGATCAGACCCCTTATTTTATTACAGAAAAAGAGCCAGGATAAGAATAGGAATGAATTTAATAATAAAATAAGTTATGAGAGAATAGAATTTAGACTTATATATTGTATTTGATATGAGATTAAAAAAAGTATAAGAATAAGAATAAAGATTAATTCAATTACTAACGTATTTTTATTTTAGAAAAATTATTTATTTTAAGTTTTGCAAAAAGTACTTTTTTCTATATTTTTCTTCTTCTCGATGGACTCGAATCTTGTGATAGAGGAGGAGGACGTCGTCGCCAGAGGATAAATCCAAATGTTTTCTTGTTGGACGAAAGCACGATTTTTCTCCCGAAGGACGAATTAGAAGCTACAAAACTATGTCAATGAAGAGATGGACAGAAGCTTTTGGTTAGCCATCAAGATGGAGAGATGCTTCTGCTTAGCCATTGAGATAGAGACATGCTTCTAGTTAACCATGGAGAAATATCAAAAGGGAGGAGAGAGAGATTCTTGATTAGCCATCGAGAAAGATTAGAAGGGCAAGGGGCAAGGGGCAAGGGGTAAGATAATAAATTCATGTTGCATTCTTGGGAATGTCAATCATGCCTTCGTGTGGGCAAGGTATTGTTATTTCTCATGTATATGGGAAAAGAAACTCTAGAAGAGTCGAAATTCAGAACTTAAAATGGATTTTAGAGTTTTGGGTTTATTCCAAAGTCATTTTCATTCCATTTCTCTCTCCCTTCCTTCAATTCCAATCACCAAACGAGCCTCAGTTCTTTAATACTTTTTTCCTTTCCTAAAGAAATGTAGTCCCTTAATGCTTAAAACAATTTAAATGAGGTACCTATGCATTATGCAATGCCACATATAAGTAACTTCTTGCACTATTCACTAGTATTCCTTATTACAGGCTGAACTTATCATGTTCCACCTATTTCCTTCAATCGAATTTTATTTTTTTAGCTTTTTTTTTATGTGTGTGTTTTTTTGAGTCTTGCAAACTTTTTAGTTAGAACTTGAGTGATATAATATTATTAATTACTTATTATTAGATTGTGTATAACAAAATTCTTAACAATCTAGCCTACTGTTCTATTGACATGAACTTTTTAGATGAAGGAATTAACTTTTTTCTTTAATCCAAACATTAATCACATAGAATTAAAATTAAGTTATTATTACTATTGAACTTATATATCACAGCTTTAGAATAAAATTCTTTTAATTTCAATATCATACTTCTTAAACTATATTTATCAATAATTAAATTAAAATTTAATGATATTTTTATAACAAAAAAATAATTGATTTAGACCTTCAAACAAGGATATAAAAGGAAAAAGTATAAGCCTAACTTGTTTAACTAAACAATCATTTTTCAATTAAGCTTATATATACTTTTTTAGGTAAACCTCTTAGTCAACATTTCGAGTTACGATAAAGTATACTTTAATAATAATTAAAAAAAAAAAAGCACGAATATAAATGTCAAAATTATAAAAAATAGCAATAGGCAAATGTTAATAAATTTGGATTAAAAAACACTACATTTTATTCTCTCCAACTTGGATTTAGTTGCAAAATTAGAATATTAACTTAAAAATATAACAAAACAACCTCAACCAAAAAAAAAAAAAAAAAAGAACAGAACATTTTTTTTAAACATAAATTTTAAATTAAAACTACTGGGAAGAGACTGTGAACATATGTCGCACAAAAGGTATAAAGCGAGCGAGAAGGTGCCTCGTACTTAAAGATTTCTTGTTTGCTGATGACTTGGTTTTTCTTCTTGCAAGCTACCCAAGATAATGCTTTGGAGATGAAGACCATTATTGATAATTACTGCAGAGTCTTTGGTCAAAAGGGGAATTTGGATAAATCTACTATTTTCTTGTCTAAAAATACACTAGAACACTTAAATGAGCTAATAGGTGGAGTTTTAGACATCCTTTGCGTTGAGACTGCGGGTAATTATTTGGGTCTACGTATTGTGAGGGGCAAATCTAAAGTTGAGGCGTTAGCGTTTGTCGAGGATACGGTGAGAGGAAGATTCAAGGCTGGAAGAATGGTATGTTATCTAAGCGATTGCTAATGCCATCCCAACTTTCCCTATGTCATTAGCGTTTGTCTAGGACTAAACTGAAGGGGGACATGGGATTCAAAGACATTTATAGTTTCAATTTAGCTTTGTTAGCTAAACGGTGCTGGAGGATCCTTAACAACCCTAATGACTGTTAGGTGCAACTTTTGAAAGGGATATATTTCAGTAATTCAGAATTTTGTGTTAGCTAAAAGGGGAGCTCGTCCTTTCTGAGCATGGTACAACTTACTTAAAGGCCGCAATATTCTGATGGAGGCTTGGTAATGGACTTAGTATCCATTTCTGGAAGGATCCTTGGATTCTGTTTCTTCCTAACTTCAGAATTGTATTACCGATCCTAATGGAGATTTTCGAGAATAGTCAGATTTTGTGCATAATGGAAGCTGGGACCTATTGCCTGTTGAGGAATGGCTGTCTGAAGAAAAAGTTTGTGCTATCAAAAACACCACTCTCCCTCACTTTAAAAGAAATGACAAGCTTATATGGGTAGGGAGTAAAAATGGTGAATACTCAGGTAAAGCTAGCTACTGTTGGTTCTATGAGAATATGGTAAAGTATGATGAAAACCGAGCCTCATCTTCTTTCTAGCAATCTAACCTGTTATAGAAGCATATTTGTAAACTCAAAGTTTCCCCCAAGGCACAACACTTTATTTGGAAACTGTGTGTGAATGCTATTCCCTCCAAAGAGTCTTTAAGGAAGAAAAATTATTGTTCTACTCTTATTTGTGAGTGCTGCGGCATGATGCCTGAAACAGTAGAACATTTGTTGCTCTGCTGTGGCTCATGGTCTGGCAGTAAATTACCGTTAGTGGTGGACATCACCAGATTTGACAACTAGTTCCTAAGCTTGTGTATGGGACCAAACTTTAGAGACATTGACTTAGCTCATATTGCTCTGTTGTGCTGGAATATATGGAAAATGAGATGCTCAAAAGTGACGGAGAACGGCATTCTTGACCCAGCTAAAATGATAAGTTAGACTTGTTTGGCTGTCTTTGAGTATTGTAGAGGAAATTGTTGGCTTGTGGATAACGCAAATCTAGGTCCTATTAGGAATCTTGTGGCCAAAAATTGGTCCCCCCTCCTCGTGGTTTTATCAAAATCAACATTGATGGAAACTTCCACCACGGCAAAGCTAAAATTGGCATCATCGTTCGGGATTGCAATAGCAGACTCCAAACTGTCATCACAGTTTGGTCTTTGCTAATTCAAACTCCATGTCTGAACTTCTTGCCTTGACTGTTGGGTTACAAATGGCTATTGAAGCTAAATAACGGTATGCTTAATTGGAATTTGATTGCTTGACCCTTGTTATTGCTATTTCTAACATGCTTTCTTGCCTAGATTAGAGGTCCCTCTCTGCTGTTGAGGATATTGCTACTATTCTGCTGGGACATCCTAATCTCTCCTTAAAATGGGTTCATAGATCAGCAAACGCAGTAGCCGTCTGGCTTGCTTTTCATCTTTACAGTAGAATGAGCCTTCATATGTGAGAGTTTGATCCCCTTCCTCCTTCTTTGTTATTTGCACGATGGATGCTGAGGGCTTAGACCTGGTGGATTCCAATTTGAATGTGAATGCTAGCTCTTCTTTAGCTAAGACTGAAAGAGAAGGCACAGGTTGAAAGGCGTTTTCCTTGGCATGTGTCCGCTACTTCTATTTTCTGTTGCTGTCTTGTTGGTTTCTTCTCTACGTTTTTCTAGTTGTCTTTGGTTGGTTTTGTTTTGCTGTTTTGTGCTTTTGTGATGGCTTTTGCCTATACTTGTACCCTTCGTGGTTCTGCTTCCTTTACTGTAGTTTTCCTCCTTTCTGACCAAGAGAAAAAAAGGATTTTCGCAGCAAATCAATGTTGTCTATCTTTTTTCATGCGACTGAGCTCCAATTAATCAACCAAATCTAGACTGATAAAGATATTGCCCTACTGATTAATCTTGCACATTCCTTGAAAAAGCAATGTCCATACCAATTTGATAAATTCATGATATCGAAAAGGAAATGACATACAACGGTTCAAGCATCCTAGTGCTTTTATGCTTCATTCACTTAAACAACGTGCAATTACACCATGATTCTTTTATGCATCTACTGGTAAATTTGTCCGGAAGTAAAAACAAATGAACAAAATATGCAAGACCAAACAATCATTTCTAAACAATATGGCATGCAGCGATTCAGACCACAAGAATTGTAAACAAATATCTAGATCAACTAAAAACATAGTACAAGAATTGATAAAACTAATTAAAAACAGTGCAGATTATATAGTAGACTAAGATTTACACGAAGAGAAATATCACAAGTCTCATTCTCTACTCAAGTGTTTGCTGCATATTTCGTGGAGCAACAGTATCCATGAATGTTCCTTTGAACAGCAAATATATGTAGCTTTCCACACCTCTTTCCATCTCAATCATTATATGGACGAACAATTTTGGCATTGGGGTATCTGGTATGCGAAAGTTTCTAATGCTATAATCATCCAATAAATCTTGGTGCAAATGTTACGTCAAGACACTGAGTAAGAAGCAAAGATATTTTTAACAAACGGACGGTATCCGTATCAAATATGTATTTGATACAATATTCAATACTATACACATATATAAGTATCAAAAAATTTATTTATAAGATACATTTTAAAATACACTGAAATAATTTTAAATTAGTGTTAAAATATTTTAAATTATTTTTTTATTAATTGTGACATTATTTTATCATGTTATTTTTCATTTTATCATCTTTTTATATTGTATTTCATATAATTTTTTTTATCATTAATCTTATTTGTCAAATTATATATACATACATACATAAATATACTTGTATTCATATATTAAAATTTTAAAAGTGACATATTTCATGTATTATATTACGTGATATTCGACACTAATATTCATATTGGTGCTTTTCTCGGCTCCACATGGACTGACTAACAAGCAATGAAGTTAAAAGATGTGGGACTAAACAGGAATTAGACTAAATAGGAATTAGATTATTCTATCATGACTCTTATCTGTTTTTACTCCTTCCTTTTCGACATCTTCCAAACAGTCCAAAGACACAACTCGTAATTGAAGGCGAGCAACGGATCTGGGTCTGGCAGCAGAGGAACGGCTTGTTTTTCAAGCGAAAGCCGTTAATTGTTTTCTAATTAGTATGTTAGAAAATATTTGGGATATTCATATTCATGGGCCTCTATTTTTCTATCCAATAACTGGCTTTCCATCCCTTGTGTTTCTCTACATATTTGGGCCTGAAAATCAGAGCTCCAAAACACAGAAGCCAGCCACAGAAATGTTTGAGCAAAATGTGAGGAATCTTTTTCCCCATTTAAAAACTGGAAAACAGGAATAGAAAAGTCCAATTAAGTCTGGCTTTAGGCCACAGGGAGCATGATTTAAAAAGGACATTGATCCACCTTATAACGAATTAGGCCGAACATTCATTGCTTGTGCATGTGTGGTTGTCCTTCCTATACAGAAACTGAACAGTCGAGGGAATATGTACGTATTAAAAATTTAAAAGAAAAAATTTATATAGTATATTCTTTATCAGATGTATATAATTTTTGCACAAGTGTATAGTTGTTTGAATTAAATCATACATTTATAGATTTCATACTTGTTATATTCTAATTTCTTTTGATATTTTAATTAGATATATAATAAACTGCGTTTACATTTAAAACCATTGCCTTTGTGACAATGTACCGTAGATGATTTCTATTTTTCAAAAGAATAATAATGTTAATAGGTAATGATATTTGTTGTAGTCCGTCAAAATGTGAGACAGGGTACTCTAGAAGAAATGGGTCGTAAAAATGATTAACAATGGAAGCAACAGATTCATATATAGAAATATAGTTCTCTCAATTATACGAAAATATTTATTCAAGGTCACAACAAAACGAATGAACAAATGAAAGAATTTCTCTAAATGCCTAACAAACTAGCACCTCAGGCACATGGAATCCGAATATGGGACGCGTCAGTCACGTTATACAAGTGTAGAACAAGTAGAGGTGGTGGGGTCAAAAAGTGCAGGCAATAAATATTTCCTGCCATTCGCCCCATTTGCGTTGAAGCTAGCACCAGTGCTTGGGTCCACCAAGAGGTCGCCGGCGTAACCAGGGTAAGCCCCTTTGCCATAGACGCCGGTGCAAGCCGACGCAGCCTCCAGAGGAGCCTCTTTGGGTCCCTGGAAGTAACCATTGCCGAAGGGGTTGGTGGCAGTCGCTGCCAGAAGACTGGCTACGTTGATCACCATGCCGTCCACTCCCACATCGTTGTTGGGTGCAACCAAGGGTGGGTTCTGAGGACCGTAAATGGGCTGGTGGAACGGCCACGCGCATTGACCCGGGCACTGAGTCTCCGAGTTACCCACCCAGATGTAAGCGAACTTGTGCCTCTTACTGTGTACTGGAGCCCCCACCGATGAACCGTGAGTCCCGCACCTACTGGAGCAGAACCCTTCGACCGCCACGTCAGCGGCGGTGAGAACCACGTTGATGGCGTCTTTCTGGCCACCCTTGGATGCCAGCATGGCAATTTGCCTCGTGGTGAGGGATTTGCCCAAGGAGCAATTCTCGTCCAGGGTTTGGGAAGTGAGCGAGAGGGCGAGCTTGGGAGACTGATGGTTGTAGTACTTGTCAATGGCTTTCCACCACGTGGCAACGGATGGTTGGGCGGTGGGGGGTTTGGAAGAGGAGAGGGAGGCGATGAAATCGGAGATGGTGGCTCGCTGGGAAGGATTGAATTTACCGTACCAGATGAGATGGACAGAGATTTTTCCAGAAAGGAGAGGGCCTTTGTGGTATTGAAACTGCAAGTTTTGGTCGGATTCGGCGAGTCTCCTCGCGGCAGAGCTCAAATGGAACAGAGAAACAAGGAAGACTAGTTTGAAAACAAGAGTTGAGGAGGACATGATACAGGCCATTATGAAGTCGAAAGTGTAATAGAAAGTGGTAGCCGCTAAGCTTGTGAAGAAGAGGACGAAGTGGGGAGTATATATATGAGGGGGAGATGTGGTGGTTGAAGGGGAGGCGTATTCGGAAACTCAATTTCGGGGGCAGTAATGAGTGAGGTTGAGGTGCCAGCTTGGTGACGCGTTCGCTGTATTACTTATTTCATTTCTTATCAGTTCAGTTTCATTGTCAAATTTATACCATATTTATTTATTGAAATTTAATAATGATTCATGATGACATTACAGAAGATAGCCAGCTAAGGCGAGGAGACGCGACAAATTTGAGTACTGTCGCTCTCTCTCTCCACGCAAAGCGTGTTCAATCGGTTGTCCTTCTAACATGCGTTTCGTGCATCACACGCAATATGTGCTGTAAGTTTTTATGGTTCGGTGGAAACGTTGGTTTCTTTCTTTCTTTTCTTTTATATATAAAAAAATTATCTATATCATAAAATTCGTTTTTAATGCTAAACTTTACTCCAAGGAAGAGAATTTAAAATCGTCTTCAATCAACTATGATGTAAATGTGCATCACATGAAAAAAGTTTTGTCATGGTTAATTAATTTGTTCTTCATCTTATTTTTCCTGAGTTTCAAAATATTTTCTAGTTTTAGGAGCCGATATAAAAATTGGGTCAATTAAATAACGCTGAAAAGTCTTATAAAGTTGAAGTTAGGATAATTTATAAGTTAAAAAATGCATGTAATAAAATATGTCACAAACATAATTTTGTAATCTTCGTATGCAAATCATACAAAATACACAAATTCACTTTTTAACAATGTAGAGATGTCATGCCATACAACTAACAATCCTCTAGCTTGTCATGTATTGTAAAGGGCATCACATATCTTCCTTTTACTATGTACGTGTGCTATAAATTACTGAGCAAAAACCAATAATCCTGGGAGGTAAGAACCGTGATTTGATACTTGTTTTGCCAGCTCCTTCACTAATCGCCATCATATGACAAAACCACGCCATATCATGCCTGTTTTACATACATTGAACATATATATGTCTAAGTTGAATCTAAAGCTTGTGTGATACATTTTGAGTCAAAAGTGGCTGCAATTGCACAAGTATTTCAAACTTCGACAAAATTCATATAATACGCTTCAACTAATAAACCGAATGATTCGTAATAATTATTTAGCAAATTATAATACATATGTAACTTAAGTAAAAAAAGTTAAATTTATTATAAAATTATATAACTAAAGAATACTCAAAAATATATTTTTAAATATTTTAATTCAATTGAACTGATTTTTTAAATATTTTAATTGAATGACTGATTTTTTTAAGAATATTAATAAAATCAATTTGACCCATGTAAGAGAATGAACTGGAACGTAGAATAAATATAAAATTGGTCCATAACTTTTCTTTTTGTCATATTTATTGAAGATTTTTAGCGACATCAGCTATTTAATAGAGAGGATATACAACATGGGGGATTTTTATGTGCAATCAGTCATATAATATGAGCTCAACTAAGAAACTTCATGAAATTATTCAAAGTTTAATGGGACATTTATATGTCAAAAAGATATAGTTAAAGGAGTTGGGTTTAAAAAAAGAAATTTAAACTATTAATCTTATTCAAGTTCAACTAGATTTACCTAACTACTTTAGGTTCAGTTATCTTGTCATTTATTATTTGTAATAAGTAATTTAAATTTTATTTACATTGTTTTTTTAGCCTAAAATATGTTTAATTATATGTTAAGCTTTTGGTTTAATGTTTTAGTAGTTTTTTTAGGCCTTTAAGACTTATTTTGCTAAAGGCCCATGTGAGACCTTGGAAATTAAGATATTTTTATGATATCACTCCTTATAAAAAGACTTGAAACTTCTACTTGTAGTAACTTTTGATTAGATAATATAATTGGTGAGGAATTTTTTCCTTGTCTCTCTCTTGAGGCTTATTCATGATTATAAATATTTTTGCAATCTTTAATCCTTTATAAAATTGGTTTCTAATTTCTTATAACTACGAGGCTAATTTCTTTTGTTTTAATCTTTATTGGTATTTTAAGTTGATTCTAAAGTATTGGTATTGAATCTCATGATATTATTTGCTAGGGTTTGTATCAAAATCTAAAGCTTAGGTAATACATTTTGAGTAAAAAGTGGGTGCAATTGCACAAGAATTTCGAATTTTGACAAAATTCATATGAGACGGTTCAACCAATAAACCGAATGATTCTTGATAATTATGTAGAAAGTTATAATAAATAAGTAACTTAAGAAGCAAAAAAGTAAAATTATATAAATATAATATACTTAAAAATATATATTATTAAATATTTTAATTCAATGATCAGAATTTGATTACTGAAATGTAATTTTTTCAATATTTCATTTGAATGACAGATTATTTTTAAAAATATTAACAAAATAAACTCAACCTATGTAAGAGAATGAACTTGAATGTATAGTTATCTTTAGATGAATGGTTGAAAAGGAAGTGATAAATAATAAAATGACAAAAAATAAGTTAGACATACATTTAGATGTTTTTTTTATGGTGAAATGAGATAATAAGGAAGGATACCAAAACTCCCATTTTGGTGTCCCTCCTAATTGGAAGATAAATGATAGAATAGAGATATTTAAAAAATTAAATTATTAATCTATTTATATCTTATTACTAATATATTTATCACCATTCAAATTATTATAACTTTATTTAATTTATGTTATTATAATCATGACCTTTTTTTTTTACTTAGCATTTTAAAATAAAAAATAGATAATGAAAAAAATCTATAATGTAGATTAGTTCATCTTTTTTTAAAAAATTTATTTTTGTCAACAATTTTTCTTTTTGACTTTTTAAATGAGTCTTGTAAAATTTTTTAAAACAACATAGATATTTTGTAATAAATGTATTAGATAAAAAAATGGATAAAATAATTAGTAAATAAAAAAAATATGGACAAAAGAATAATATGAAATTATATAGTGAATAATAACAAAATTATTAATTATGCGTTTATATTATAAAGAATAATATTAAAAAAATAATTAATAAGTCATTTCATTTCATTTATTTTATATTAAATTTTAAATTAAATTAATAAGTATCCCTCAATTTTTTTATTATAATTTTTAAACAATATATTTATTTAAATCATTTAATTTTATTTCATATTATTATATTAATAATTACTTCATTTCATTTTACATAAACTCTCAAACATAATCTAAAATATACATAAAACTAGCATAAAGTTGTAATCACAATACATCTGTAAGATTTCTTATTTATTTAATTTTCCATTGAATATATAAATAGTTCCATAACACATCACCGTATCTTACTTTTCCATTTGTGATATTTATTCAAGATCCGAAGCGGCGTTACTTATGGCCATCGCGCCCTTAATCAAGAGGATCACGCTTTTTCTTTCCCAGTA
Organism: Delonix regia; assembly: GCA_037074485.1. Taxonomy (NCBI): domain Eukaryota; kingdom Viridiplantae; phylum Streptophyta; class Magnoliopsida; order Fabales; family Fabaceae; genus Delonix; species Delonix regia. The sequence continues at coordinate 34,054,388 of CM073453.1, forward strand.
GAACCTTTCTGTTTCATCCTCGCAAATCTCTTGCCATTGGGAATAGAAAGATAGGGGAATGGGCTTGGGTCAAAGAAAGAGGTAATCGTACAAATTACTATAACAGGGTGAGGTATATTTAAATGTATAACCCTTAATTATAACACTTTTCAAAATAAAATGGCCAGCTAAGATGGCACAGGAGTTGATAACGACAAGAAAAAAACAATAGTAATGGTAAATATGGATAAGACCGATTGAGACAGGGCAGGGCCTACATGAGGAGGAAAAGCTGGTTTCAGAACATTCCAAGCTAATGTCAATGAGAGAACCTTGTACTAGAAGCTGGTTGGGTCTACGGGCTACCCCTATATATCTTTGTTCTTGTGCAATGTTTGAAAACCACGATTTTGTAGAACTTACAGTAGAATCTCTTACTGGAATAAAATGTGAACCATTAGATCTTCTGCAGTAGGATATACGCGATTTTGTAGCGTCTGTTGTGCATCCACAATCTATTGGGAATCGTTAATGTTAATCATGGTCATTGTATGAATAAAGGGCACAATATGAAAACATCTATTATGATATCAATTAGGTTGTACAGCAATTTAGAATTATGAAAACGTGTTCAATTATGCTGGGCAATTTGGCAGTGTGGTATATAACGTGATTATCATTCATTGGGTCGAATAAAGCTGATAAAGCGCTTAGAATAAAGAGGTTAATTGAAGCGATTATGCTTGACCTTTAATAGACCGATAAGATTGATTGAAGTAAAAATGCCTTGTTAGTTTGATATTATAAGCACTCACTTGTGTTTAGAATGGTGGCAAGATAAGAAGGAAAAGGGTCAACATAAAAAAGGATACTTAAAAATATCTTTTGCAAATTAAGAATAAAATACATTGTAAACTTTTACTAAAAATATCATTCAAGAAATTCTACACATGAAATATTTTAATTTTTTTACATTAAATAACTATTTGTTCAGTTTTTCGATTCGGTCCTACATTATTTTGCAATTAATTAAACATCCATTTAGAATAAAATTTTAATTCCAATTTTATTCATTTCTATCCCCACCAAACTTACTCCATTTGTTCTATAATCTACCGCCAATCGATCATTTACATCCAAAATGGCAAATATACAGAGTATTGAATATTGATTGAGTTTATTGACTTTTTTCTTTTTCTTTTTCTCTTTAAAAATCCTCTGGTTGGCGGAAGCAAGATTTTTAATTTACTAGTTTACAAGTGTAGAAATCAGCTGGCTTGGTCGATGAATCTATCACAACTCGATCATCTAAAACTAGTTTTGGGAATTCTCTTAAGCTCAGAAGGCCACAAAAACCAAGTAAGCGCAAGACGGGCAATTTCAAGTAGACACGGATCAGAAGTATTATTTAAAGCAAACCGAAGTAAATTTGCTTACATATCATTAATAGGCCATTACAAAAAGAAATAAACAAATGAATGAATGGATCCCTACATATTATGCTTATACAACCTACAAATTCCCTGTCTCTTTATAGTAGTTGTAATGGCTATCTGAATCTTCAAACCAGCGTAGAGCAAGATGAAGTAGAAGGATCGAACAGAGCAGGAAGGAGATACTTCCTGCCATTAGCACCATGGGCATTGTAGCTCGCACCTGTAGTAGAGTCGACCAGCAAGTTCCCAGCATAACCAGGGTAAGCTCCGTTTCCATAAACACCAGGACAAGCCGATGCAGCTTCGAGTGGTGCCTCAGCAGGACCCTGGAAGAAGCCATTTCCAAATGGGTTCGTCGCGGTCCCAGCCAAAAGGCTAGCCAGGTTAATCACCATTCCGTCAAGTCCAACATCGTTGTTGGGGGCAACCAGTGGCGGACTCTGAGGCCCATAAATTGGCTGGTGGAAAGGCCAGGCGCACTGGCCAGGGCACTGAGTCTCCGAGTTACCAACCCAGATGTAAGCGAACTTGAAGTTCTTGCCCTTTGCGTGCCCCACCGAAGAGGACCCGTGAGTTCCACATCGGCTCATGCAAAAACCTTCCACGGCAACATCGGCAGATGTCAAAACGACATTAATGGCGTTTTCATGGTCACCCTTTGAAGCCAATTCCACAAGCTGCTTGCTTGTGAGTGATTTCCCCAAAGAGTAGTTCTCGTCGAGAATCTGCTTGCCCAATGAAAGGGAAAGAGCAGAAGCCTTCTTGTTGGTGAGATGGTAGTATTTCTCGGTGGTTTTCCACCAGGTGGCAACAGAGGGTTGGGAGCTTTGAGCCGGTGAAGAAGATGACAATGAGTTAACGAAATCGGAGATTATGGCTTTCTGGGAAGGCTTGAATTGACCATACCATACGAGATTGATAGAGATTTTGCCAGATAGAAGAGGACCATTGTGGTAATGGAGCAGCTGAGAGGACTGGTCTTGAACCAGCTCGTTCAGCCTCCTAGAGGCAAATGAGAGCTGAAGCACAGAGATCAAAAGAAAGATTTTGAGAAAGCATTGAGAAGAAACAAGAGTTGCCATTTTTTAAAATTGAACCAAAGAAGAGAGCGCTATTGGTCCCTATGGTACGGGGAAGAAGAAGAAGAGGAAGCCGAGAAAGCTTGTAAATTTGCTTGTGCGGATAAAGATGAGTGGGGAAAGCTATATATATAGGTGCCAGCAGGTGTTTCGATTAAGGATATTTATCTACACAAATGTACTCATAACCGCAGTTATGGAACTTGCTTAGAAAGAGACGGGGATTAGAGTGGCTACTGGGTATTGTGTATGGGGTATGATTTACTTCGGTGGCATTTACGAGCCACGACTTGCCAGGCAAGAAAAGTAGAGGGGGGACCCCAACGGTACTATTTAGCGCGTTTCTTTATTCAAACGTTTGTGTTCATCCCACGACAACACTTGTGGGGTGCGTTGCACGCTCTTGACACAAACTACAATTACAAGAGGAGCGTGAGAGTCAAACCATAGTATGAATGTGCAAGTAGTTGTGGGGAGCATTTTAAAAGGTAAACTGTGTTACAGCCAATGCATAAGAAAAAAGGGCAACCTTTGTGGAAATAAGCGAACTTTTTTACTCGTGGTCGCTATAGAACAAAGAGCATTACAGCTTAGGTACGGTTTGGTTTTAGAGGTCGTAATTGTCAAGCATGCCCTCGAGAGGGAGTGGGAAATCCAAGGGTAGAATGGGGAGAAATGAAGATTATACGATACGCCGAGAGAGAGAGACGTTGAGATGACAGTCTGGATGCTATGTATTTTATTGGGAAGCGCGAGTGGATCCAACTGGCAGTCACCCAATGGCAGAATAAGGAGGGTATCCGAGGAACCACGTGATTAAGGCGACCCGCACTATTATCCACACCCGAGGCACGTGATCTGAGAAAATAATTCTTTTATTCCACCTGGACTAAGACGTTGACACGTAGCGGCTCCGCCCGCAGGACGATGATTATATCAGTTTTTGCAGTTGCGTTGATCTGAATCTATATTAAAACGATTTGTTGGACACTTTTTACATTTATGGTTAGATTATTTACCCCTTTATCAGACTATCAATGCTCAATTTTTAATTTGTTTTTTATTTGATTTAATGTAGTATCCTTCCCATCAACCGCAAAATTCACTGTTCACTGTTTAAATTACATTTAATTGTAAATTAGTACCATCTGTAAAGGTAATTAGTGGTAACACCCTTGATGCGAGTTTGAATAACTAAGAAGAGGTGTACTGTCTTGGCCATGTTTGTGAGTTTAACAGACGTTGGAATAGAGTAATTAATAATAATATGGAATTAAATGATAATAACAAAAAAGGTAAAGTTTTGGATCATAATAAAAAAATTTTAAAATTTTCTTTTGTCATTATACTCTATTATTAAAAAAAATTTCAATTCACTTCAAATTAATTATTTTACTTCATGTCGTTTTATCAATTGTCATCCATCCTAACATATAATTAAATTACATAATAGGTTATATATATATATATATACACACACACACACACAAACGTTGCACCAGCGAAATTAATTAAAACAAATCCATGCATCTTGTGATATATTTTGCTATCCACAACCTAAGATCGCGAGAATGTTAATTTCTTAATCAGTATTTACAGAGCTTGGATTTGTGAGGCAGTCCAGGATTAAATATGCATATCATTGAATTAAGTGAGGTTTAATTAATTTGTTGATGACATATAATAATAAGAAAATACATGCCTGGTAGTGTCCGCGTACAATGGCCTAACTTCCCGATCCGAGTAAAAAAAGAGAAGAAAAGTACAGCGCCTCTTAAAATGGTGCATTCACTTCTGGACTTAGCTGCCTTGTTTCAAACTGGCAGACATAGGACATGACGAATTATATATGTAGCAGTTCAACGAGGTCCCACGTATCTAACCTTGCATTTCTTTAAATCTTTCACAGCTCAGCTTTAGAATTAAATTAAGTCTAATTTATTTAGGAAATCCGGGGCTTTGACTGAATCAAATATTCATATTGGATTCTACCTGTCTATACTCTGAAACATGAGAGGTCCATTATAAGCCTCACTAGGCTCAACTTGAATGGGCATATTCTCTCCCCTTTGAGTGTTTGGTGGCCGCTAATTGGATCTCAGTAGTACGAAATCTGTGTCTCTAAAATGTAAGAGATAGAATGATATAAGAAATTAGAATGCGTAAAAGTTTATTTTCTTTCATTTTACTTATTTTTTTGTTATCTCTCAATCTACTTTAAAGATACTTCACGATCTAAATTTCGAATAAATAGATATATTTTTTAATTTTTTATTTGGGTTGCGACTTTTGGAGAGAGCTGGGAAAGCTGCAACCTGGACCTGCAGAAATATTCTATATGCCCATGTTTTCAAGCTACCCACAAACCAGCATTTCTAGATATATATTGCTACTATAATAGGCAATCTCTTATAATATTGTAACTTGCTTTGTGGGTTGCCACTAAGTATCAGCGCAGGAAGATTCCTTGAAAACCAGTGAGTGTTCGATTTGATGATCCACCCCTCCTACCCTTTTCTGGATTAAGTTGTTAGCTAGAATCGAACCCATAAATGATCGATTATAACCTCGTGATAATTCTTTTTAAGAATAGATAATATATATTTGTTTTGGTAAATTATCATTGGTATCTTATTTTTAACTATGTCTAAAATGTAATAAAAATTTTTAAAAACTTGAACATCGCAAATAATTTTATAAATTGAATTGGGACATAAAGTGTGGGTTAGGTAACCCCAAGCTAGGAATAGTCGGAGGGTAGCACGTACCATGTCTGAAGGCCAACAAATTAAATGAAAAGAGTGTAACTAAACTTGCAGACATGGTCACTCCATGATTGTGATTATTAAAATGGTTGTCGTTTCTGTTACATCGCCTACCAGTGTTCACCAGGGGACGCTAAAGGTAGCCCCTTGGGTTAATTTTGAAAGTTCAGAAGATGATGGAATTAATAAAATGACTAATAATGTAATATAATGGAATGATAAATATAGCCTTAGTCGCATGTCCTAATCAGAAACTTTACTCCCTTGAAAAGTATGCTAAATTAGCATAGATAGAACAGATAGCTGTATCAAATAAAAAAGATGGAAACAGGCTGAATGAAACAGCACGGTGGTGCAATGGTTCTGAGTTAATAATAAAGAAGGATGGCATTAATTTTTGAACTTACGAAGGAATGGATGGCCTTGTGCACGCCAGTGTCCCACCATATCTCTGGGCCCTACATGCATTGGTCCATGTGCAAACACCTCGTCAAATTGTTGCATGTCCATTACTGGGTATTTAACACTTAATTAGTTTCCCCCAATGATCTAATTAGACGTCGCGTTATGGTTCAAAAATTGTTATTTTAGCTGTGAGTATCGACCAATCATCACATAATTTGGACTTGGACCTCTTTCACACAGTAATTTAAATTCTAAAAAATTAATCTATTTGTCCGCACATTGTAATTTATTTTGTTACATTTTAATACATTTCAAATTAACAGTACTTGCAATTGTTAAAAAAAATTAAATTTATTTATATATTATTGATAACTCTAGGAATTAGAGTTACCGAGAGTATTTTTTCTGAGTTTGTTTCAAGAAAAATTTGCAATTTTTGAATTGTTTAGCCTTTGATTGGATTTTATTTTTTAAAAGATGATGTTGTGACTAAGCTAATGAATGATTTAGGAATGATGTACATTATTTTTGGAATGGAATTATGCTAGGTTTTTATATTTGGAAAAAGAATGTTAAACGAACAAGAAAATTCACTACCAGTTGCTATGACATTTTTATGGCAAATCATGTGGTAGAGTTCTGCAGAACAACGCTTTAAGTGAAACACACGTTTGGAAGAGAGAAAGGGATAACACGTGATATAAAAGGATAAAGGCCTATAGAAAACCTAATTTTGGTGGTTGGTACACATACGACTAGATTTGGGTGATAAGAAAAGCTTCGGAGGTTAAAAAAATGAAGAAGAAGAAAGCAAGACTACAAGTGGTCTTCTTTATATTCTTTTCACCATGATAGCACAGACTTGCAAGAAAGTTTGTAGAATATTTTAAGTTGTTGGCACGATGTTGAGTTGAATTCACTTTGTTTAATCAAGTTTATTATAATTAATTATGCTTTTTGTTGTTTAGCCACTAATAGATAGTAGTCAGCTTGAATTAGTTATGGAAAGATCAAACAAGTGAGACTTAGCCTGATTAATGTGGGTTCTTCTAATTCATTGAGGATTTGCACTTATATAAGAATATATGATTTGCCTCACATAGGTTAACCAATTTTGAGCTTGAATTTGTGTCGTAACTGACCTTTTGATGGTAAGAATAAAAAGGAATTTAAATTGATTCCCAAAATGAATATTGAAAATCAATTTACTGGAGTTGCCATCAAAATTTTTTATGAAAAACTTTGGAAAACCAATTTAAAATGAAAAGAAAAGGCAAAGCGGTCTATGAAAACAGAGATAAGTTCATGAGTTTATTTGAGTGTGGGGAAAGTGTTAGGCACTCCCACAACACCCGTCCATATGGACGGTTACTTTAAACTAGTCAAATAAGATAGAATATGACCTTAAATTTATTTTAATTATCCTTTATTGACATGCATGCTCGTTAAACAAAGAAGATAAAAGCAACAATAATAAAAGCAAATAAATAGATATTTATAAATGGTAGACTTGACCTAAGATGAGAGCCTAGGGCCTACGTAACACGTAATAGGGATCAAAGCCCACATAGTTTGTCTAAAAATGTGTGTCAGTTGGTTGGTGACTTTTATTTTTTGTGAACATAACAAGATGGTTGAAATTAATTTGCTTTTCACAATCAACATGAGCTTGAATTTGATTGAAGTATTTTAATTCACAAAATCGACTTAATATCACTCCCTTATTCATTTCATTTTTATCCTTTTAATTCCTTTTTTTTTTATATAATATTAACCTTTATTTTGAAACTTAAATGAAATGATAAATGGAAAGATTTTTATAATTTTTAGAGTTGGAACATTATATTGAAATTGAGGTGAGATTATAGTAAAATAAAAGTTTTTTTTTATTTCTAATAACAGGCAAAATAAACCTCTTTTATTATTATTATGGAATTATTCCATCTTTGTATTTTGAAAATGGATATTGACTTTTAAGACCTGAAGAGACTTAGAATCTCACATAGCCTTTAATAGTTAATTTTCAATCACCTGAGGAGACAAATGGTCTCACGTGGTAGGTTGAAATGTGGAAAGGATTTTGGGTGATTTTCATCTTTATTTTTGGGAGAAGAACGAGATTGTTAAAATTATATGGATTCTCATGAACAAAATGAATTTGAGGTTTGGTTGGTATGTTTTGATTCACAAAATCAATGTAATCTCATTCCTTTGCTCTCTTCATTTTCTCACTTTTCTAAAATTTTTGTTTTTAAATTTTTGGAATTTATTAAAGGTGTAATATATTTCCTTTTTATTGCTTTGGAATCTTGAAGGAAAAGATGAGTTTTTTTTTTTTGGTTAACTAAGAGAAATTAATTTTTGAAGAAGGTAAAGGAAACCTTGAAATAGTGTTTTTTTTTTTAATATTTTTGTTTATTTTGTATTCTTGTTTTAAAACAAAACGTCTAAGGATGATTTTAAACAAACACACTCTTTGACTTTCTCTTCTCTTATTTTTTTTACTTCATTTAGATTTTCTATAAAATTTGAATACAAAAAAAGGACAAAATTAAGACTTAACATTAAAATGTGAAATTTGAACGTGAATTCTTATTAAGAAAAATAATTTTAATTGATATTCTTTAACAAAACACCAATTGGACCTGGTGGTTCGAACCCAAATTTTTTGTTTTAAAAAGATGGCCCAATCTAGGTAAAATTTGAGGAACCACACAGTCTCACATGGCTTACTAATTGGCTCTTTAAATGCTAGAGGGGACATGAGTCTCACACGGCAATTATAACCCTAAAAAGTATGATGTGATTATATCAATAAAGGTAGAGATCAATAAAAAGGTAAAAAGAAATGAATAAGTGATTTCCAACCGTAATCAATATTTCAACTCCTTCAAATATAATATTATTCGAAGAATGGTAAAGAGAAAAGAAAAGAAAAAAAGGAGATAGAAATGCATCACACTTTTTGCTATTTTGAACAGTATAAAGGTATTAACATAACATACTTTCAGCACAAATTTATACAGCAAAAGCTAGTAATTATGCATCTCACTTCTAGCCATTTTTAAACAACAAAAAGAGGTATTAATGCAACATACTTTCAGCTATTTTTTATAGCAAAAAGTGGTAATTATGCAACACACTTTTAGCTAAATTTTGGTTGCAAAAAGAGGCATATAATGTAGCCAAACAAAGTTAAATAATGCAGCATGTTAGGAAAGCAACATGAATAGCATAACAACGGTATCATGTAACATATTTCTAACACCTTTGGACAGCAAAATGAAATGCAATAATGCATAAACCTTCAATGATATTTAAATAGCAAGAATATAAGTGTTATGCAGCAGATTTTGAGTGCCATTGGACAACAAAATGAAGTGAAGTAATATCACATGTTTCAACCATATTTAAATAGCAAAACCGAGGTATTATGTAACCAACTCTAGTAAAAACTTGATAGCAAAGTGTAGTGAATGATGTAGCTAAGTCTTAATGTACCCTTTTTAATGGAAAACGCAAGAGAAACAAGCAACCAAGACCACGTAAATCGTGACAGCTAAATGAGGGAGGGGTTAAGTCAAAACACAATAGGAAAGACCTCATGACAGTCATGGGACCGAAACAGAGTAATAACAACATATACTTGCAACAACAAAGCAGAAGATGGAGAAGCACTAATGTTGACACCCCTTCCTCCCTTTGTTCAGTTTCTCATTTGGCCTCCATTAGCTTTTCCTTTATTAATCCCTATTCTTCCTCTGTTAGCCTTTGTCTTGAAAGTGCATAACAGAGGCGTGTTCACTGCTATGCGTCTCCCTCAATCTCCTTCCACTCTTCTTAGTTCTTCCCGTTGCCTTCTCCCTCTACTACTCTCTCCTCCCTCTTGGTTCTTCCCGCTGCCTTCTCTTTCTGCCCCTCTCTCCTCGCTATCTTAATGTGTCCTTCCTCCCTTCTTGGTTCTTCCCACTACCTTTTCTTTCTGCCCCTTTCTCCTCACTGACTTAACGTGTCTTTTCTCTCTTCTCTTCTTTGGTTTCTCCCTCTCTTCCTCAGCCTTTCACTCTCTCTCTGGTTTGTTCCTTTTTCTTCTTGCTCCTCCTTCCTTCTCTCTCTCTTAAGCCTTTGTTTTTAACATAAAAACGAATAAAACCATGCATGCGACCTCTCCCTTTCCCTCACACTCAGCCTTCCTCCTCTTTCTTTCCTCCCATATCTTCCTGTTGCACTCTCTTTTTAATGTCTAAGAAAGAACCCTCTCACTACATCAGCCTCTTTCCTTTCTCTATCACCTATTAACTGCTTCATTCTATGCTTTTTGCTATACCCTACCTCGTCATGTTGTCTCCCTATATATAGCCTCACCCTCAATTCCTTTCCTCTGCTTTTCTTCCTTAAATCGTCGCTGTTCACCTTCTTGCTATCCTTCATATTTGCCTCTCCGTAGTAGGGTATCGCCTACTGCTTTCTCCATCCTCTGAGTGCAATTGATAGTAGGTTAAGACAACAGATAGAGGGTTTCTATTTTCAGCTCTAACCTCTTTGTTTTACCACTTCCATTTTGTCTTCTATTGGCATCTTCCTTCTTCATTCCCTCTGATGCTTTTTCATTCTTTGTTTAATCTGCCTTCCCTTTGTTGTTTTATTTATTTATTATTATTTTTATTTTGTGACTAACCCATTTTCCTTTTTTGTTTTTGAATATCATATCTTTGATTTTTTGATTTTGTATTTGGTTTATCTTATTTTTTGTTTTTGTATTTTGTTTTTCACTTTTTGTTTTGATTTTGTATTTTGTGATGCCTATTTGCATTTATTTAATTATAAGATTAACTAACTAATTAATTATGTAATTATTATTTTTTATTTTTAGGATGAGGTGTTCACAATTTGACTTGTTTGTGTTTTCATAAGATCATGATAAATTACAATTTAAGAAGTTCAACATAGCAATTTGGAAGAAATTCTATGCAACTTTTGTAATTGGGGCTAACATCTATGTTTTGCTAAAACAATTGCTAAAGCAATTTATAAGAGATTTCAATTTTAAGGGAGGTTGTCAATCTTAGTATCTTTTTACTTGAAGTTTGATTAGTTTATACTTTGTTGCATTCTTGTAGTTGTTATTTCGCTATTTAGTTCCATCTTCATATTACTAGTTGAATTTATTTAATTGTGTTGTTATAATTTCATAAGAAAATCTACAATTTTTTTTTCTCTTGATCACTTATTTTGATTAGGTCGCTTTCGACTTTATTTTTAATATTCAATCCTCATGAGATGGTACTTTGTCACTTCTATATTACTTGTGTAATATATATACTTGTGTGTAAGCTTTTGTAGCACAACACTTGTGATCTAAATAAAAAAATTAATTATTGAGCACATGTGTAGGATCAAGCACTTACCACTGGGCTAAAAACTATAGCTGTCAGTTAAGGCTAACTTGGCCAACAATCTCCCCTTCAACAAATGCCTCGCTTGGAATCGAATACGTGACCTTAACTCTGATACCAATTGTAAGATTAAGTGCTTACCACTTGTTCAAATGCTATGGTTGTTAGTCAGGGCACAACTCTATTTCCTTAACAACAATCTAGTACAAGATCCACATTTTAACTGTGACTCAACCGCACACCTGGGCCTCCACCACTAGACAATTGTTGCCACACACCTTAACCAACAATATGCTTAGTATATTGGATTATGAAAAACTCTCAAGTGTAATAATGAGATGTAATATGGTCAAATAAAAATCAAGTGGTAGGCTTATTCGTAAAGTCCCCTTATGAAGAGAGGTATATTACACTAAGGAAAGAGATTGGTAAGATTGTCAAACCTTATGAATATCTCAGAAATATACAATGGTTGAATAATTTAAAATGATATTGTTTTTCTAGGGAACTTAAAGTAAGTATTAGGCACCTAGGTTATTATTGTATATCTATGATAATTGGTTGTCTGACTTACTCTAATTGTTTAATATTACATGGCTGGCTGCTTGTCCAAGAAGCCATTGATTTTCTTCTCATTGATTTCAAATGAACTTTTTCTTAACCTTTATGCATACTATTTAAAGATTTTGTTTTCATTGGACCATACATATCAGTATGGATGAGTTGAAGTTTCTTATTAGCTCTCCACACTTGTTTTGCTAGAAATGATAGTTTAATTTTTTTTTACCTTGCTCACAGGATTCACAAACTTATTCATCACATATGGTTTCAGGCATATTTTTTGTTGACTCATTTTTGTTCATCTCTGTAATGCTTCTTTAATTACAATGACTAAGCCTTTTACACCACAGAGTTGTAATTGATTGTGAAACATTTATATAGGTGTGCTCAGTTATTTCTCCCAGTTCACAGTAATGGACCTGTTATTCATCTTGACACTAATAGTTCTACTCTAGAGGGATAAAAAATAGTGCACTTGTGATATTTAAATTATAGGGAGTAATTCTTTTCAAGCATTTGCCCAACACTTAATAGAATATGGCTGATGTTAGGTATGTATAAAACATCAGGGATAGTTTTAATATTTGAGATTGTTGAAATAACTACTGAACCTTTTCATTTGAATTTTACATATTCTTCATTTCTCACTTTTACTTTGCATTCATAAGTGTCATTTAGGATCTTGATCATCCTAGCATCGTTGCATAGGTGATGTGTACAATCACTGTCAATAAGCTAAGCATTAAAGGCGTCCTTTATTGAGAGCAGGATACTACAAAAAGCTAGTCCACCTATGCATTAACAGCATTTGCCAGTTGTGCTTGTAAAGTTTTAGAGGTTTTGCTTTTAAACTTACAGACCTTGGATAAGTGCCCAATCTGTTTGGAAGACACCTCACACAAAGTCAAGCCTCTACTAGCAGTACTTTTCTAAATGTATTGTTTTCTTGCAATGTTTGTTGGGAGGAAATTACTTCTGCTTTGAATAATCACAGTTGTTTCCCTTGTCATGGGTTCCCTTATTCTTCTTATAGGGTTGTTACTTTACTAGAATGTGGCTTTTGTATTGAAAAGGCTCCTTTAGTGACCCTGTCCTTTCTCAGAGTCCTTCTTTGCTCTTGGGATTGAAAAGCACCCATTACTTCACTTAATGATATTCTACATAAGTCCTTAAGACTCTTCAATAGAGGAAATCTTGGATTTAAATCTCTCTGGAAGGTTTACAAGAAGTTTTTTCACAATTCTTTTTGTCTGTAAACACTTCACTAAGAAGTCTAATGTTATTAATAATCAAAAAGATCTAATCAATATACTTACTTACGATTCATCCTCCTACATATGCAAGGACTCAAATTCTCTTTTTAAGTTCAAAATTTAGTTTTGGTGTATTCTATTACTGCCTTGATATTCTTTTTTCATCTTATCCCATCTTCCTTTGTTGTATTACATGCTAAGACCATACAAAACACGCTATCTACTACGAAATTATGAATAAGTGACTTGGCCATAGATTCCTTTTCCTTTTTTTCATTGTGGTGTTTGATCTTAGCCAAGGTAAGATTGGTTGGTAGAGGACTTATTGGTTTGTCTTCAATCATGGTGTCCCAATGGTCATAGGCTTCCAAGACATCTTACATTTTCACTAAGTAAATTTGATAATTTTCAATTGTAAAGATTATAAGTGGATTTAAAGATAGGCTGTTAGAGGTCATGTCTTTCATGGGTTTGAAAGTTAGTCCTATAAGATCAACTAGGCTTTGATACCACTGTTGAGATAAACATAGAGGATCCTAATGATAGAGTGGAAACACTTGTCTCTTAAATAGCAAGTTGTAGAAAAAGAAGAAAGAGTTATAAATTTCTTTTATATAGAGTCAAAGAAGAGATAATATGATTAAAATTCTCTAGACTCTTCATATCATTCATTCATGAATCAACTTCAGTATTTATACAATAGGGTAGTTACATTACAACTGTAACTTCTAACTATTTTAACAACCTAACTTAAAAAGTAACTATATAACATACTAATAAAAAACTATCATATAAAATATATGGTTGATTACTTTTCAAAAATTAATATTTTTAAGGGAATGGATTTCTATTGATTGGATTTTAACTAATTGTCTGACAACATCTATTGGGGGTTCTAGACCAGTGTGATCATGATTCTCTCTGTCATCATGCCCATCGTACTCTAGCCACTCTTTAGTTAGAAAGGCCTTTGGATGTGCTTATGCATTTTTTTGGTATGAGGAATTTACAAGGATTCAACTGTGCTTACTTCTAACTCTTCTTTGATTTGCTATGGTTGAAAGTATGTGAATATTATCTATGCTTTCGCTTATTAGCTCTCAATTTTTAAAAGATGAAGCATAATATAAATGTCAATTTCTTATGTTTTGTCTAATTTTAATAATGATTAGCTATCATACAAACTTTTTACAAGGAGATTTAAAAATTGTTTATCCATCTAACTGAGGTATGGATCTTAGATTTAATTCTATGAAGGAAGAAAGTCTTCGAATGAAAGATTTGAACTAAGGGAGGTAAATTCTTATGATTTAAACGGGGTAAGCTCTTATAAATTAAAGATCCAAATCATGAATATAAGATAAAATTACTTATAAATATTGAAATTTTAAAAAAACTCAAGAGGGTGACATCCTCACACCTCCCTTAGATCCATCCCTGGCCTAACATAATTAGTTCATTATAACCTAGTTTTCTATTAAGCATTATAATATGCTAGTTTCAACTTGAATGAACATAAGGCCAGAATGCCTCTAGCAAGATTTCTTATTGCGGACTCTAACCTTTTTAGTGTGTGTGTATATATATATGATGCAACACATTATGTTCTTATAATTATAAATCAATAGAAAATTGAACAAATTTTATACATGTATTCTATTGAGGACAAGGAATAGAGAATGTAGATTGTTTGAATAAGGTTCAGTTAGTCTATCTTTTTAATTAGTCCTATAACCATAGAAAATATATGCAATCATCTTCTATTGAACCATATAATATTGCACTATGGCTATAATTTAGGACTAAAAGAAATTAAAATGTATTGTGGAAATAGTTGATCTTATTAGTTATTCACTTGGCTATTTGCACTTTTAGAAATTATAACTACTTCAGTTGCTATCTTTGACTTTGAGGAGCTTTGTCGCTAGGTATAGGAATCTGAGGCCAACCATTAAACATTGATTGACATTGTCTTAAACACATATAAGACTATATATCATTATTTTATATTGTTTAATCGCCTACCTAGTTTGCCTTATTCTAGCAACCTTCTTAAAAGAACTTGTATCTTAAAAAATTTAGCAAAATAAAAGCTTGTGTCCAGAAGGGGAAGAAAAATGAAAGGTGGTAATGCTTGATCTTAATGCCAGCTTTTATCTAAAATTTGATACAAGTGGCGGTATGTAGCATGGATTTGTGGGGACCAATAAATACAACACCATTGTAACCACATCTTTTAAAGAAATAACCACCCTATTTTCTATATTGAAACCACATGCATCCTCTATTACTTTACTGTATACATGACTTTTACCCTCTATCAGGAAGTTTCAATGTTTTACATTATACCGTTCATGGTTCATGCATGCATAAACCAGGACAATTAATTCACATAGAGCTAGGGCACTTGCCTGCATACAACCTGTAATGGCCATATGTTACAACCAAATCCCATAACATATCGTGTCAGTAAAGTGCATCATAAATCTCTGTATGTATTATGCGAGGGAGATATGCACATAATTCTGTAATAGAAATAACATTGAATTGAGCAAAAGGTAAAGTAATTAAAACAATAACAGAAAGCTATATACTAGTAGGGGAAGGAAATGGATGCCTTATTATAAAAGGACAATAATAATATATAGGTGTAGCATAGTATAGATTAGAAGTTCAAAGTGGTAAGCGATGTTCTTGGTAGGGTGTGAAAAATATGGCCTTTGTTGCTTGAACAAAAGACCTATAGTAATATAAATATGATCATCCATAGAGTTGGTTTTGATAGTATTATGGCTGTTAAATTAGTGAGCTGTACAACATGGCCTGTGCACAATATAGCTATAGCTACTATAGTAATATCTATATATCTGACTATTTGTTGTTGTTATATATAATTTAGATCATCGACAATTTAAAGTTGCTAATAAGATAAATTAACATATCCCTACTTGGAGCTACCTATAATCAGGAGTGTAGGTAAGGTAGTTGCACAAGTAAAGGCATAAAAAATTTAGTGAGCAAATATGGGAGGAAATATTTCTTTCTATAAAAAGCAAGTACTCAAAATGACATATTTCTCTAGTTAAGGAATTATAGGATAATGCAATAATTTTTAGCTAGTATAGTGAGGACATAGTAGCCATTAATATTAGTAAAATGGTTGTGTTAGATCCCAAATTGAATGTATGATACAAGTTAACTGTGGTGTGCATTATCATTGCTTTATATATAGCTTTCTTTTGTAGCTACATATTATGAACATTATTTTGTGCATTAACCTAAACAGGAAGGAAAAAAAAAGTAGAAAGAATAATGTCAGTAGAAAGAATAATGTCTAAGGTGGAATCAATTGGACACGAACCATTGGAACCCATTGGACACGAGCCATTGACACCCAATTTATTATTATTATTTAAAAAACAGCCCGGTATTAGATAAAACTTGAGGAAACACAAGGTCTCACACCACCCACCAATCAACTCCTTTAATGCTAAAGGAGACACTAAGTGTCACATAGCAATTTCGGAAAAAATAAAAATAAATAAAAATACAAGTAAAATGAATATGACAAACATTTATATTTTGTTTAGGTGTGTTAGTATTCAATTTAGCATTATGATAATAAAATTACCAAGACATATACACAAAATAATAACAATAGTAAAAATAAATAAATAACAAAAGAAACGAAAATAATAATAAAACTTAGGCATATTAGCTTCACCACTTTTACAGTTGGATTCCTATTTTTTTCATTACTTTAATGATCTGCTTAGATTCAGAGTGGAATGAGATGTTAACCAATGACCCATAAATTAAAAAAAAAAATTAAACACATACAAGAAAAGAAAAAAAGAGGACGTTTAACCTAATTCAAGCTCTAAAATACTAGCTAAAGCACGTGATACTCTTATGTTCTATGGATTTTTAATATTAGCTAAAAACACCCATGTCAAAATAATGGAATTCATCATTCCTAAAATGAAATTAAAAAAAAAAGTTTCATCCTACCATGCAATTTGAAATTCAGGATCATAATCCAACAAGTAAACCATATATCAAGTTGGCAATCATAGAGGAAACATCCATAATCTTGAATAGATTTTACAACCTCAAACCTCCTATCAGAATATGATTCAGTGCCCATGCCACATTACTAACACATGAATAACCTAAACATTGGCTTGTCAAAACCCTTAAAAAAAGATCTGAAACCCAAATATAAGAGAACAAAAATAAAGTCCCCAAAAAACCCCCCACATTAACAAAATCAGATGCTTATTCACTTATTAATTAGTTCAAAAATTTAGTTTTCTGAAAATCTAAATGTGTAAACTATAGTAAAGGGAGTAAAAGGACCTCAACATCATGCTATGAACCTATTTCGTAAAATCTTAGCCAAACAAAAGTATCAATTCCATGAGAACCAAGGCATAAATACATATATAGTAACATTAAAACTCACATATTTACCTATAGGAAGTCCAACTTTATTCAATCTTCCCCAAACTTTTCTGCCTCTTTGTTCTCCTTATTCGCTTTGCACTTTTATTATCACTTCTTCCTCTTAATCTAGTTTTTGCATCCTTAGTAATCTAATTCCTCTTTCTCGAATTTCTCTTGTGCTCTGTCTTAGAGCCACAAAAAACATGGGTATTCATTTTTAGCCCTTCTATTAATGTCTTTTATTTCTTTTTTCCTCTCCCTATATGGTCTCTCAACATCTCTGTTTTATTGACTATTCCTAAGGGTTGCTTGAGCTATGCTCTGTCTTCTTCAATCTCTTTTGATTTTTCTCTTTTTTCTCATCTCTTTATGCCTCTTTATCTTTATCTTCTTTCTTCTCATCCAACATTTTAGCTCAGGTCCTTGTCTCTCCTCCTTGAGCTCCTCTATGACAAGAACTCAATAGGGTTAACATTCGAGGTTGACAACATGGTAATCTAATTTTACACTTCCTATATTTTTGTTTCTGCTGTGGGGTGAGGACCTATTTTCTCATCTAATAATTCTTTCATTTATAGTTACATATGCCATGTAGAACTAGAGGTGGGGCGATAGTGGTGTCTTCATTGCTTCTCACTAAAGAGGCAACATTGAAAGGGGTTTAGAGTGCAACAATTTTGTTGTTTTCCTTATCTTCCAACACATTTCCTTATGTCTCCTGCAACTTTCCTCCTTGGTGTATTTTTTGTAGAGGGAAAGAACACATATACAGAGAGAAAGACTACATAATTATATTTGGCTATTTAGTTTACATTATTATTACCTACTTAGCAATATTAGAAGCTTCTCCTTGTGAATTTGTTTCCTACCTTTTTTCAAGCTTTGATTTGTACTAGTTCATTATTTTCATCTTCATCTTCTTGTCCTTTTTATCCAATTTTGTTGTCTTGTTAATTTTTTTGTTAATTTTCAATTTTAATTTATTATTTGTTTTTAATTTCTGCTTTCTTAATTTTAATATCATTTTTCTTGTTATTACTTTTTTTTCAAAACAAAAATTTGGATGGGGTGTTCACAAATAAGAAAGTAAGAAAGTGATAACAAGTAAGAAAGATACCCTGAGCATTAAAGAATTTAAAATTTTGAAGATTTGAAAGTTTGGTTGCATTAAGAAAGCCAATGGATTAAATAAGTATAATTATCATAAGCTAATTGTTGATTTGCGAAATTCAATGATCTTGATTTGCACTTGTTAGCTCAAGACATTTTAGTTCTCAAAATATGAATTTGGACCTAAAAGATAGTGAAATATATATTTTATTTAAAATTTTATTTTGACCTTTGGTTACTATATTGATTATATCTTATTTGAAAATTTTTACATTAGAAAATTAACTCATAGGGCTTTTTAATGATAGGTCATTTACTTAAAACTGAGTTTAAATGAAAAACGTTATGACCATTTAAAGTTTAATGGTGAGATATAAGTTCTGCATAAAACTATTTTTTAACCTTTGGTCACTGTTATGGTCATATCTCCCAATTTATATTTAATATTAATATGATTCTTTTTGCATTGAAAAATAGACTAAAAAAGCTTTCCAAAAATAGATTATGCACTTAAAATAGAGTGAAAATGAGAAATTTTTAATCATCTAAAATGGGGTTAGTGTCATTATAAGTGAACAATTGACTATCCCTCACTGCAAGTTGACTGGCTGACCACTTAATCCACTTAATTGAACCAACGGTCATATTTTGGCTAGCAGTTCATTGGAAGACCTACAATAGTCAATTAACAGCATGAAGGAAGGCTTTTTAAAAGTAAATAACTACTTTTTGGTGTCTTTAATGGCTATTTTTCATATTATAATATATATATATATATGACCTTTCAAACATGTTTTTAAGTGAGAATCAAATATCATTGAGCCAAAACTTGCATATTATTTATCATTTGCATTCTTAAAGCTTTATCTTGTATATCTTTTCTTTGAGAGAGTTCCTTTAAGCAATATTATTCATCTTCAATCATTGTAAGACAATGGTGGTGTTTCCCTTAGGAGAGAAAACAATAGTGGGAATATCTTAGAGTGACTTTTCTCTAGATTCTTTGGTTCTAGAGTGAGAAATAATTCTAGATTGAGTTGGAGAAATCTCAAGTGGAAGTTTTGAGACTGGATGTAGGCTTAGATTAGAGCTGAACCAAAATAAATCTTGGAGTATGCCTTCTCTTTTCGTATACTCTTTAAATTTTATGTTGCTCATTTAATGCTTTCTTTTGTTATTGATATTTTGCTTAAGGTATTGTTATTTTTTCCTTGACACAGTTTTTTATATCTACTTCAAGTAATTCAATTGTTAAAGAGATGGTATGGTTATTCAAGCTTACATGGAAATAAGCTTTTAAATCAAGTTTAACTATATATTTTTGAGTGCTTTGTTTTTAGATTGTTTTTCAACATACTCCAAGCATCAACATAAATCTTTGTTTAATTCATATAATTGTTGTTCTGATTCATACTTTTCCAAGTATCCTT
The DNA here is from genome assembly GCA_037074485.1 of Delonix regia. Classification (NCBI taxonomy): domain Eukaryota; kingdom Viridiplantae; phylum Streptophyta; class Magnoliopsida; order Fabales; family Fabaceae; genus Delonix; species Delonix regia. The sequence goes on from CM073453.1 coordinate 34,074,248, forward strand.
CATAACAAATTTTTTGCAAAACAATTTTGAAAAGAACTAAATTTTTGTTAACACCCAATTCACCATTCTCTTGGGTGTTAATTGCCTTGTCTAACATCCTTCACTAGCTGATTGTCCCATTAAGAATGATTAGTTTATAGCAAACTTAATAACTACCTTATTTTATGACTAGTGGCGATCTCATAAGAACAACAACCACAATCAAATACAAGGTTTTACATAAGAATTTCTAGCTCCACACGATGTTGTCCTCCTAGTTGTATATACATGTACATTATAAATATAGGCTTTAGTAATTATATAACTTTGTATTTGACTTTTCGATAGTGAGCCAGCCATAAGGACACCAACACCCATATCCACATGCACTCACATAGAAAGCAGTCGTTATCTGGCTTGCTAGAAAAAAAACTTGCAAATATTATAGGGTAATCTGTGAATTGGCAATCCTCTGCATGTGAGGTACCTTTAAATGTTAGAGATATATGAGCTGGACTTCCATATACTTTCTTCCATACTGAATGGCTTTAGGATGTGATTTATAGGATCGTCCTTCCCAAACTTGCTTTCATAAATCATTGCACTCTCTTTGAGAAGCAAATTATTTCCTTCTCTAATCCACTCAGCTTTTAGTGTAGAAATCATCTTTCATTAACACAAATCCCAAAACCAAAAGATGTTACTTCTTTAGGAGGTCAATTAATTATTATATCAAGATTTATGCATGTACTATTGAAAAATTTGTAATATTTTAATTATGTCAAAAATAAGAAAATGATATTTTAAATATGTCCAAAATAATCAAAAGAAAATGAGTTATATTGGGATATAAACTAAGAAGATTTAGCCTAAAAGTGATTTATGTTTTGATAAATTCTAAATCCTAAATTGTGCATGTAAAGCCTAACAATGTTTATCTAACCTAGTAGCCCTTCTCTGCCTCGACATATTGTGTATTTAAAAGAAGCCTAGCTTAGAGCAGCCCATTATATCACCTGGAACAGCCTAAGGCAGTAAAAGCCAAAGTTTATTTAAAATATCCATTTTCTTTTTCATTGCCAACTCTATAGAATCACCAATAGTAAATGTCCATGATTTTTGAACATCACCACCATTACTGGACTTTCCATAAAAATTGCTTTGTTAATCGCTGTAAGCATAAAAGGAATTGCTGTCAATAAATGCCATGATTTCTACATTGTGTGACTCCACCATTCCTAGACTTACCATAATTGGCATCATTGTTGAAAATCTTCCAATGATAGTGAACTAGCTGTTGGAGTTTTTCAACATAAATACTCAATGATCCTCTCTGTTTGAAGATGATGAAATTAATCATGAGTGAAATAGTAAGAAGAAATTGAGAATAAGAAGAGAAATAGAATGCTGAGCTGAGAAGAAAGGAAAGAAAACACTCCTAAAGGCATGTTGTGCTAATATTTTTGTATATTTAACTATATAAGGCATTAAGTATTGTATTTCGCTTGTGCTCTAAGTGAGCTTGGGGTTCATTTGTATTTTCCATGTACTGGGAATTTTGCTCATAAGGTTTTCAAGAATTTGTTGCGTCCTATGAATTAGAATGGAATGTAAAAGTCTTAAGGATTGAGCTTGTTGATTTGGGTTACTAGATAGTGTGTATGATATCTCGACTTAATAGAGTTATTTTAGTCTTTTTTTAGGTAAAATTTGAGTCATTTTATTTTAACTTTAGTTGATTTAAAAGTAAAAGTCATGTTTAGTTCTAGTTTAAATTTTATTTCATCTTATTTTGTTGTTTTTCATGTCTAATTTCAAGCTAATCTTCTTCGAGATAGATATGGGGATCATGTTAGTATTGGACACAACTTTAGAGTGGCTTAAAAAGTGAAGAAAACAAAGGATTGGATAATATTGTCAGAATGTTAGCTATATCAGTAGTACAATCTCATGCTTAGGTAGCTCAGCAAACCTAATTCTCTGTCATTAGTAAAAAGGTTGCTGCTAGGGTGGTAATGTTGGATACTAAAACACACAATTTTGTTAAAATATGTAGTTTCACCCTTTTTTTCCCCCCTAATTTTAGCCTATAAAACTTTTAGAATAGAGGATTTGCAATAGATAGTGACTAGGAAAGCCTTCATAGTCTTTTCAAAGCAAGAATTAAAGGATTTTCACAACCGAATTGAAGAAACTGGATGCTAGAAGGTTGCTACTACTGAGTTTTTCTTTCTTCATCTTCTCTTTTGCTTTCTTTATGTTGATATTTAGTTTTTTTTAATTAATTTTGAGATGCTCTTTGACATTATAATAAGCTAAACTCTTTTTTTAGGGTTATAATAGATTCTTTTGTTAGTTATTTGAAGTTTTTATTTGTATGCCATTTTATTTTTGATTGAGAATTGGTTAATTATTAGCTCTTATTCTTAAATGTTAATAGTCTGGCTGACTATTAATATGAAAAAATCTAAAAGAATTAGAAAAGGACTTTAGATTTTAGGTTTAAAATGAATAGCCTTTGTTCATATTAGTTCACTACGATAGGTTTATTTGATTTGTAATTAGGATAGGAATATACCTAATTACGCTAAATTGGGGCTAAACTTAAGTCGTTTAATTTACTTTTATGGGCATAGGAATGTAACTGCTTGTGTAGATTAAACTAGTTCATTAGTTGTCTGGAAGGGAATAGATGGGAAGGGAATAATTCAGTTAACTTGACTTTAGATGAACTTGTAATCCTGAGCACATTATATTGATAACTTCATTTATTTTAATTGCTTTGTGATTTAATTTTGAGTTATTTTAATTTTCTGAATTTCATTATCATTAATTTGGATAGGAAAAAGGATAATAGTTGGTGATCAACCTTACAATTAGTATTAGCTTTTTGTAGGAACGATCTTATACTTTACTACTTGTGTTGATATATATACTTATGTATGCGATATTAGGGCAACAAATTTTTGGTGCTATTGTTAGGGAGTTAATTACTAATTTTTTTGACATTAATATATTTATTCTTTTCCTTGCTCAAATTTTTTATTTTATTTTCAGGTGCTTTTTTGTCTTGCATACGTAGAAGTGAAAATCCTGATCTAGCTTTGGTTAATTTGGAAATTGAAAAGACATTGTGAAAAATCAGGAAACTTAAAAACAATTCAGAATTTGAAAGTGAATATGAAATATTAAAAAAAGAGGATACTTTTGCTTAGAAGTTTATAATTGATTATACTATTCTTCAGGCTAATGGGATTTGGGCAAGTATTGTGTATCCTGTTAATGAAGCTAACGATTATGAGATTTAGCTTATTGTCATCCATATGATTGAAACTAATCAGTAATCTGGTTTACTAATGAGGATCTAAATAAGCATTTACAGAAGTTCATTAAGCTCTATGGTACTTTTAAGTATAATTGGGTTTTAGTCAATACTGTTAGGTTATAGTTGTTTCCTTTCTCCTTGGCTAGTAAAGCTTTAGATTGGTTTGAAGGACTTCTAGATGGATCTATTACAACTTATGATGAAGTGGTAAAGAAATTCTTAGCTAAATTCTTCCTTCCAGCTAAGACAATCAATATGAGAAATGACATTACTGCTTTTCACCAGATGATGATGATACTTTATATGTGGCTTGGGAATGATTTAAGGATTTATAGAGAAATGCCTACGTCACCAAGTTCTAAAATTGGTTGCTTATTCAATCCTTTTATGGTGGATTGAGGGAGTCTATTTAAGGAAATTTAGAAGCAACAGCAAATGTTCTTTAAATGCTAAATCACCTTAGGTGGCTTATCAAATAATTAAAGAGATGGCATTAAACAGTCCCTAACGTTCTGCAACTCAAGCAAGTGGAAGTTTAAAGAAAGTTGCTGGTGTTATAGAGGTAGATGTTGTGACTGCCCTTTATGTTAAAATTGTAGATTTAATAAAAGATTTCAAAGAAAGTAAGCAAGTCCATAGAGCACAACCAGTTTATGACATTTATGAGTATTGTGGTGAGAATCATCATTCTTGGTAGTGCTCAGGACCAATTGAAAAGGCGGCAGAAGCTGTCAATTATGTGGGAAATCAAGGTAGGTAGTAGAATAACCCATTTCTAATACTTAAAACCCAACATGGATAAATCATTTTAATTTTTCAAGGAGCAATAATCATGGACACATTGCTTAACCTTGACAAGTAGGACCTCCAAGGTTTCAGCATAATCAATATCAAAGGCAGTAACCTCAGTAACCACAAGCAATAGAAAAGAAGTCAACTATGAAAGATTTACTTTAATAGTTTATTGTGTCAAATGTTGCTAGGATGAAGGCACTAAAAAACCAAATAGATCAGTTAGCTTAAGCTTATCAGAAGAGACCACAGGGTACACTACCTTTAGACATTCAACGTTTATCTAGTGTCAAAAACCCTAGTGAATGCAAGGTTATTACTTTTAAAGGTGGTAAAATCTTACCAAATGTCTCTCCAACGATTGAGATTAGCAAGAGTAATTAATTATCTATACCTCTAGAAAAGGTAAAATCTAAAGAGAAGCAAAAAAATTCTAAGAGAGAAGTGATTTGGAAGGAGCAAACCATTGAAAGATGGAAAGAAGAGATTATAAAGCCAAAATATCCTCCACCACCATTTCCACAAAGATTGTAAAAAAAAAAAGTTGAATAAGCAATTTCCAAAGTTTTAGAAGGTGTTTAAAAAGCTTTCAATGAATATTCCTTTCGTTGAAGCTCTTAAATAAATGCCTAGTTATGTTAAGTTTATAAAGGATATTTTATCTAAAAAAAGAGGCTACGTGATTATAAAAATGTAGCATTCACTGAGGAGTGTAGTGCAATTATTCAAAGGAAGCTTCCACCTAAGCTAAAGGATCTTGGGAGCTTTACTATTCCTTGTATTATTGGTTCTTGTACTTGCAAAGCACTTTGTGATTTAGGAGCTAGCATCAATTTGATGTCGTTTTCTATAGCACAAAGATTGAGTTTAGGTGATATCATGCCTACTTCAATTACATTACAAATGACAAATAGAACTTTGAGATTTCATAGAGGTATTGTTAAGAATGTTCTTATGAAATTGGACAAATTTATATTCCCAACATATTTTATTGTTCTAGACATGGAGGAAGATAAAAATGTGCCACTTATTTTTGGAAAGGCATTCCTTGCCATTTAAAGGGTTATAATAGATGTTCAAATTAGAGAATTGACTTTAAGAGTTAATGATCAGAAGGTAACCTTTAATATGTTCTCTTCTTTGGAACAACCCAATGATCATGAAGAATGCTTTGCAACAAATTTGATTGAATGGTTGTTTTTTATACTTTTGAGGATAATTATTTTAATGACTCTTTGGAAACTACTTTGATTTCTAAATTTTAATGGGCAAATGATGTGTTTGAAGAGTTTAAAGAAGTTCTAAATGTGGCTTTAAAGATATAAAGACCATCACTTAAGTTGGAGCCTTTGGAATTACCACAGACGTATGTAAGGAAGTTAAAGCCATCTATTAAAGAGCCACTAATGTTGCCAAGGAAGTCATTGCCCTCTCATTTAAAGGATGCTTCTCTAGATATTTGAGGTATCAGCCCTTCTTTTAGTATGTATAACATCAAGTTGGATAAGAATTGTAAGCTAATAATTGACCATCAGCTTAATCCTTTCACGAAGGAAGTGGTAAAGAGAGAAATTTTTAATAAGCTTAATTTTGATCTAAACGCCTTCAGTGAATAGTGGATGTTGTTGCTAAATAAGTTAGAGGAATTTAGGAGGCCAATCTATGAAAGTATTATATTGTATAAGAAGCTGCATGACAAGCAAATCAATGACCAAAACTTTCTGTTGGGACAACATGTTTTATTATTTAGCTCGTGTTTGAACTTGTTTCCAGGCAAACTAAAGTCAAGAAAGATAGGCCCTTTCAAAATCAGAGAATTATTTCCTTATGGAGTTCTTGAAATTTAGGACAAGGAAGCTGCAACAAATTTGAAGTCAGTGGACAGAGGTTTAAGATATATCTAGGAAGCCATAACAATTATCATGTTGCCACCATCACTCTTGGAGATGTGAAATAAGCTAGGGAAAGTCATGTCATAACTATAACTAAGGCACTTCTTAGGAGGCAACCTAATTGTTTTAATTTTTGTTGTCTAGTTTCAATTTTAAGAGCTTAATTTCATTGTGTATTTTGGTTTTAGTTGGTTTTGAGTTTTTAATTTTGTTTTTGCAACAATTTTAGTAATTCCAGCTCATATTCATGTTTATAGGTAAAATAATTAACTTTAGAAGGCTTTGGAAATTTGTAAAGGTGAAAAGAGCTTAAAGGGACAAAACATACAGAGCCATTCCTACCTAGCTAGGCAGTATTTAATCTCACCAAGGCAGCAATTGGATTGAGAAAATGCTCTAAAAAAATATATGATAAACCATTCATAAAACCATTCTTGCCTAGGCAGTAAATTCCCCCCTAGTCGACAGTTTCTCTATTGTCGAGCTTGATGATGCAAAGAATTAGCTTTATAAGGGAGTTTTCTTTTACTTTTTTCTTTTACATTTCATTACCTATGTTTGTTTAGTTATGTTTTGTTCTTTCTTCTTCTTTCTTATTCACTTTTTTTTTTTTGTTTTGTTTATGTGTTCTTTCCTATTAAGGACAGTGTGGATTTTAAGTTTAAAGGAGAGTTAGTTTAGTTTCATGTCATGTGTTGTGTCTTTATATGCATGCTGGCTTTTACTATTGAAAAGTTACTTTGGAATTTGATCCTATAATCTAGATTATGAGTTTTTGAGTATTAGTCTTTGGTTGTTGATGAACAACCTAAAATTGAGCATTTAAGCATATTGATTTATATGCATGGCTTAGAATATTTTATGTTTTGTTTACGCATGGTTGAATTCTTTTCCCTTAGAATCATCTTTATTTCCTCTTGAGGCAAAATCATAGGCTGACTTTCACTTAAGAGATGATCTAGGCATTATTTTAACCTTCAAGCCTACCATATAATATATGTTATCCATAGTTCCTAGTTTGAGCCTTTAAGCCTTTTTATTCATCACCTAGCTAATATTTCCTTAGCCTAAATATAATGTTTCTTACCTTGGCATTCCTAGCAATTGGGTTGTCTAAAAAATCTATTTTGAGCTTGGGATATGTTATGGTATAGTAAAAAGCTCTATCATGAGTGTTAATTTTATTCTTCATTCACCAAAAAAAGAAAAAAGAAAAAAAGGAAAAGCTCAACAAAAAAAAATTAAAAAGCATTAAACTATTTTTAGTTCTTATGTCTATGCTTCCTTATATTTCACAAAAGAATAACTTTGGGGGTTGTTATTTATGTACGTTGGAGTTGTTATTGAATAAGAAGGTGTTGGTTCGAATTGTGGTACTTTGGAAATGTAATATCTCATTATGGTCTTTAGAACACTTATTTCTATGGATGTTTTAGCCTACAATTATTCTCTATCTTGCCTTAGTCTAGCCTTATGCTATAAGTTGATAAAGACCTTTTGATCTTAGGTGGTGGAATGACCTACATTAGTGGAAAGAGGCGAGACAAGTAGATATTTTAGGGTTAAAACTTCGTCTTGTATAATTTTTGCATAAACTTATATGAGCTATTGCATGTGTATTGAATTGTTTTCACACACACACACAAAGGTTGTTCTTCTAAGAAGTTTAGCTAGATCCTTGGTTGATAGAATTAAGAGATTGTTTAAGAGGCCAAGAGTGTTATAGATTCAGTTTAGGCCAACATGTGTAGAGTTTATTTGGATGTCAGAGTCTTTATGCTTTCTTAGGTAATTGTTTTTAGCTCTTGATTTTCTTTTGCAGCAAAATCCTACATTTTAGGGTGTGATAACTCCACTTTATAAAGTAATTTTGGTCTTGTTTGAGGTAGATTTTGAATCATTTTATCTTAACTTTGGTTGATTTAGGAGTAAAAGTCATGTTTATTTCTAGTTCTAGTTTAAATTTCATTTCATCTTTTTTTTTTTAATTTTTCATGTCTAATTTTAGGCTAATCTTCTTTAAGATGGATATGGGAATTATGTTAGTATTGAACACAACCTTGGAGTGGCTAAAAAAAAATGAAGAAAACAAAGGATGAGATATTCTAGTTAGAATGGTAGCTACATAGGTGATAAAATTTCATGCCTAGCTAGTCTAGTAGACTAAATTCTTCATCATTGGCAGAAAGGTTGCTGCCTGGGTGGCAATGTCTGATACCAAAATGCACAGTTTTGTTAAATATGTGGTTTCACCATTTCTAAACCTAATTTTGGCTTATAAAACATTCAAAATAGAGGATTTATAGTAGAAAGTGACCAGAGGTGCTTCCATAGTCTTTTGAGAGCAGGAATTGAAGGATTTTCACTAGAGGATTTAAGAGAGTGGATGCTAGAAGATTCCTCGTAACATCCCCAAATTTCTTTCATTTAAATCCCTTGTCCTTAGTTGAAAAGATAGATAAAAATTTAGTGCTCAATTATAAATATGACATAACTTCCCATACTTGACCCCAATTAAAAAGTTTAGTTAGGCATAAATTATCAATACAAGAAAGCTTTAAGGAACCTATGAAAAGTGCTAAACCATTGGGATAATATCTTAACCTAAAAGCCAAATACCAAAAAGTAGTTGTCCTTCATTATGAACCTTATAAAAGTTATTGGGTACAATTTTTAATTACCCAAACCTTAGGGGAGGAAGATGAAATAAACTAGAAAGTGAACCAATAGGTTGAAATGCGAGGATTATAAAAAGAACCTAGATTGCATTTTTTTAAAACACTGATAAAAAAATAAAAAAAAGTCATGAGATTCAAGTCAGTAATTGGGATAAATAATTATACACATCAATAAAAGAAGAGATTTTAAGAAGCTCATGATATGTATTTTCCCATGTTGAAAAATTAAGAGAATGAAACAAGCAAAATTAAGTGATAAGAAGAAATGCCTAATTAGCTTTAGGCAAATATTGTGGGCAAAAGGGGCTATTCATTTAAATTTGAGTACAATGAAATTGTTTGGTGTTAAGGGAAGAAATTGAATATTAGGGGAATAAATATGGTGCAACCTAAAGAAAATAAATAAATTAGAAATTATAAATAATAACTAAAATTAAACATATTAAAAAAAAGAAAGAAAGAAAGAATTAGGACGACTAGTTAGAATGAAAGAAATTTTTTTGAAGACCATGAATTCTAATGTCTTATATTTTAATATAGCTACATGATTTAGTGTCAAAATATATGAAAAATTATCATTGTTGGCTCTCAGTAAAATTTAAGGAAAAGATAAACAAGTGCCACCATACCGTTGCTTTTTGCAAGATTAGGAAGCTTCAATATTCACACAAGAAGCACTTGGAGGGACCCACAACCTCTCGTTGTGTAATATATGATGAGCCCAATGCTTTCCATGGAAATGGATTTTTTTTAGAAAATATAATAATAATATTTTATAATATTTTATTAATATTTTATAATATTTGTTTTTCTTTAGTAACAAAAAAAAATCCCTGTCCGCTTTCGATCCCACGTACGTTGATAACATGTGAATATATTAGTGAAATTGAATCTAATGGGATTAAGAATTTTATTTTTACCCAAAATTTAAATTCATTTACATGGCCAAGCTTTAACAAGACGAGACAAAGTAGATTTAAGATGATGAAATCTAGAAAATAGATATGGTGAAAAGCAATATAGTGAAACCATTAAGTAAGCTATACGCTAGTTGTATCTAACTATACCATTAGTTTACATGGCTACAGGAAATGATACCACACAAAATTCTCTCCTTGCTTAGTAACCTTGGGAAATTAGTGAAGTGGTAGTACCATATAGTGACAGCACGTGAGAGAAATTGGTGGATAATATTAATTTAAAACAGATTCATATGAGTGTAATGTGGCAGCAGAAGAACTTACCAAGTAGCAATGAAAGAAGTTTCCGTAGGCTATGCTGTCAATAAACGAATAAGGGGATAGATGGCACAATGATAAATGCAACAGCAAAATAGCAACATGGCAAGACGGGAGGCCATCAAATGATGACTAAGCTAAATTACCAAAGATAAGTGGCAGCATATTAGGATAGGAAGACACTAAGCTAATAAAGAGAAGCAACACGTTACACGATTATGTGGCTGAAGGAGAAAATTTGAGATGTTAGATGCAAGCACGTGTCACCCAAAGTGAAGCCAATGGAAGACTATAAATAGAAGCTCGGGAAGCTCTGAAAAGCAGTCAACCAAAAGTGTTTACGATAATAGAAAACAAGCTAGTAAGTGAAAGTGAGGGAGAGGAATTCAAGGCATGAATGAGTTGCAGAATTTCTTATGTTATAGTTAAACACAGTAAAAATCGAAAGGAAGAAGAGGATACTGATGCAAGAGTGATTTAGTCACCGCTTCAGGTACATTTTGTAAGCTTTTCTCCGAGTTTGATTTACAAAACCGAGCTTTAGGAACACTTGTGAGGCTGCATAAATTGAATGAATGTCGAAGCAACACTGTACCGGGCTCTAGGAAAGGAATATGGAAACGGGATTGGAGCTATGAATATATGCATTATATGGAATTAATATGAATTGAAGGATTCATGATGAAGTTCAGAAGAATAATGCTAGGAAGCTAAGCAGAAAACTTCTGATAAGGAAAACAAAACAGAAAACCAAATAATAAAATTGGAAATTTGGAACTTAAAATGAATTTCAGTAATTAGGAAGAATTCTGGAACTATTTTAGATACTATGAAAAACACAGAATTTACTGATAAGGAATAAAATTATGAAGATAAGCACAAAACGTACAGCAGAAAACACATTAAGAAGTAATCTGTACTATTTGAGAAATTAGATTAGGAAAAATGGAAAATGACCTGCAATTGAGTTGAAATTTGGTGTGCAACATCCCATCAAGTTAATATTATGATCTGGAAAACAGGACTGGTAGCGATTTTAATTTAAAATAGTACCTGCACTATCAGGTCATGATAGTACCAGGCAGTATCTTAAAATAGTCAATTTGAAGGGTCAAAAGCGGGAGTTTGGGGCTCAAATTTTACTTGAAGGTTATTATGACATGTGGGAAGCTCTCTATTGAATTTAAAGTTATTTGGATATAGTTTACAGCTTAAAATAAGACCAAACAAATTAGAGTCCGAAAATGGAACTAATTTGCACAATCTTTAAAATGTGGCATGATTTAAGCAGCAAAATTGATTATTTTATTGCCCCAATTTCTCTAGCCATTAGAGGATACTTGAAAGAATAAATCTGGAGATTTTGAGGATTTTTGTAATAGGGTAAATACAGTTTTTCTTTTAGTTAGTGGACAGAAAAGTTTCAGGAGCAAATGTCATACTTATTTTTTTAGGGAATTTGTAATTATGAAGAAAGAAGTATAATTTTGTATTATTAGAATATTATAAGAATCATTAACTATGAGAAATGATTATCCATGTAATGTGATGGTTTTAAGATAACTATGGAAGTCTACAAAAATATTTAAGAGGCTTTTAAATGGTAATTTGTTGATAACAACATGAAAATCATGGGATTAGTGTAATCTGCATATTTATGGATTCAAATATGTTTTTGTTGGGACTCCAAATAGCAGTCTTGGAACCTTGAAAGAGGATTAAGCTCTTAAGGTAAAAGAGGAGTAGCCACACAGGTTTAGGATTTAGGGTAAAGTGTTGATTAAACTCCTTCATCTTGCTTGATTGGTACATATGTAGTGTTGTGGCCTTTATGGCGGCACCTTTGGGTGTGTTTTTTTGGCAAGCTAAGGATGTGCTTGTCAACAACATTGCATGTATTCTATTTGGATCCATTGATTTGCATCCTTGTGTGTGATTATTGCTCTACTTGTTGATATATTTGGAACACTTTCTTGTATCATTATGTGAACATGTTGGAGTTTGCCATGCTAACTATTGAGATTTGTTTAAATCTCACTTTTTTAACAAATACATTTCTAGGAATCTAGGAAGATAGCTAAGTTAGAGTCCCAAGGCTAAGAAGAGAGTAGCAATAGCAGAACAATTAGTTTCTATAATTTTAGTTATGCTATATTTAGAGATGATCAAAGGTGTACATTATAACTATATAGGAGTGTAATGAATATGTAGGTTGTATAAATTTTGTCCCTTATTTAATAGCTTTATAGATATACTCCTGAATCATTTTGTATAAAAATTCATATTTAGCCATGAGCATTTCCAAATGAAAAGACTACCAAGTAGAATAGAAGTCTTAAAAAGAAAATTTTTACTCTGGCTTTCCTAAATATGACTAATTATCTTAAGTGAGGATGTTACATTGCTGCTATTGATTTTTTCTTTCTTTATCTTTTCTTTCACTTTCTTTATGTTGATATTCAGTTCTTTTATTAATTTTGAGATGTTTTTTAACATTATGATGAACTCAACTCTTTTTCTAAGGTTACAATGGATTCTATTGTTAGTTAATTGAAGTTTTTACTCTAATATCATTCTATTTCTAATTGAGAAATAGTTATTTATTCGTTATTGTTCTTGAATGTTAATACCCTAACCAATTATTAATCTGACAAAATCTAAAAGAATTGAAAAATGACTATAGATTTTAAGTTTAGAATGAATAGCCTTTGCTCAAATTAATTCACTATAATGCTTTTATTTGATTCGTACTTAGGATAGGAATATACCTAATTACCTTAGGTAGCCAAATTGGGGTTGAACTTAAGCAATTTAATTTACTTTTATAGGCATAAATATAGCTCCTTGGGTAGATTAAATTAGTTCTTTAGTTACTTGGAAGAGAATTATTTAACTTAGCAGCAGAAGAAATTGTAATCGTAGGCTCATTATGTTGACAAATTTAGTTATTTTAATTGCTTTGTGATTTAATTTCAAGTTATTTCAATTTTCTAAATTTCATTATCATTAATTTGGATAGGATAGAGGATAATAGTTAGTGATCAATGTTACAAATAGTATTAACTCTCCTGGGAACGATCTTATACTTTACTACTTGTGTCAATACGTATGCATGCGTGTGTGATGTCTAAGCAACAGTGTAAAAGCCAAGTTAGCTGAACCTAAGATATAAGGTCCTTTCATTCCCCAGGAAGTAAAACATATAGGTGTGATCCTTGGAGGTTAACCTGGATTAAGTATAAAAGCATAAAATGGTTGAGCCTTAGGGCAAGGTTTCCTGGTTGTATTTGTTATTTCCCGTTGATAGTGAAATTCCCTAGTTGTATGCTTGGGGAATAGATGTAGGATTTACGTTGGATCTGAACCATTATAAATCATTAGAGTGATTCTTTCTTGACTTGATCTCTTTCTTTTTACTGCATTAATTTAAAGAACTCGTTTTCTTATCACACAAGTTTTAGGGAAGATACTTCTCACAAAAGCTCATAGGAACCTAAATATATTTGTGATCAAAACTTGGTTTTCACATTCTTTTGAAAAGGTTTATTTGAGATTTATTTGAAATTTAGGATTTGGTCTCTACAACATGGTTTCAATGTCTTACAAGAACACAGTCTTCCTATTTATATTGTTGCAACAAAGTAATTTAGAAAAATTTATTTACTTTCTACTCATATTGTTTGAATCTTCGCAAACTATGTGAAACTTGAAATAAATACTTCTATGTTTTGCTTTGGAAAACTACTTTCAGATTATACTCACTTTTAGGAAGATATCTTTCACACACCTCTATAGGAAGTTGAATTTTAGCAAGCACTTTATCAAATAAACTTAAAACTTTTCAATGGCTAGTTCATCCCCTCTAGGCCTCTTCTAGACTAACATGTACGATAACAAAAAAATATTTGACATAAGCAAAAGATAAAATATACCAATAATATAGAAGCTTGAACTCCTAATAGTGTTGTCCTTGATCTTCTTTAAGGTCAAAGATTGTTGAATGAAAAGATCCTGAAAGTGATATTCTTTTCTTTCCACAACAATATCATCTTAGCATCCGCTTCATCCTTCAAGATTTACTCTTCTTTGGACATCATATTTGGCAAATGGGAATCAAACAAATTGGCAACCTTTTTCTGTCCAAGACAGAGACAAAGGCTTTTCACAATCTTATTACCTAGAGGAAGAACAAGAGGAATACTTCCTAAACATTGATTACTTCTGAAAAATTTTAATCCCTAAACATTGATTACTTCTGAAAAATTTTAATTTAGAGATTAAGTGACAGACAACATAGGACAACTAGATTTGTTCAATTTCAATTTGTACAAAAAGCAACTAACAATGTCCTTAATTAATTCCTATGTTTGCAAGTGCAACTAACAAAATTAAAAGTTGGATAAGTACTGCAAAGAAAATAGGTGCATAGCCTAAATCAACATTATATGTCATCAAAAGTTTATTAATCTATTATGACTCACATAGTGCTGCTACACATAACAACCTAAAAAGTACTAATATGAGTACAAGTATTAGATATGATAGAGAGATATGCTAATTTTAAAAATTTTAAGATTTAAGTATAGGTATACACACACACACACACATACTTAGAAGGCCCGAAGGAGGAGAAGAAATAAGACTAGAGAAGATGAAAAGTATGAAGTACACAAATGCTTTAATGCATGCATAATATCAAATATGCAAATGTTAAAAGAAAAAGAAATCCAAAGCAGCAGTAGTCCACACAGGATTGGCTCAAAAGAAGGAAGAAAGCAAATGTGGATATGGAAATTCAAAAGAAAAAGAAGGCTAGAGCAGTGGTAGTTTGCACATGACTAGCTTGGAAGGAAAAGGAAAACAAATGTAGATAATGTATATAAAAATTATTTAGCAACAATAATAGAAAAAGAAAATTTTATTGATGAAGAGAAAAGAACTTATAGAAATATCCTTATAAGGCACCTAAGCTCTTCTATCCTAGTGTTTACAAGTTTTGCCTTCTAAGAACATAAAGCTTCTTCTTATATAGGATTTAGAATAGTAAAATTACAAGTAATCAGTATCATTACCAAAATATGTTTAGGAAACTAGTCAAAATTTCATTTCATCTATTTTTAGAAGGCTTAAAAGTCTGTGATTGTGTCAGTTATGGTGGCAGTCTCTTTATATCAAATCCTCATTTATGTCAAGTGATTGGCTAAGTTGTCATCCAGATTAATCTTATTTGATGATTCTTCCAATTAAACTTATTTTTTGGTTGAAGACTCTACTTCTTAATTTTTTTTGACTTGGAAAAGCATGAGCATAAACTATGATTTTTTGGACAAAAGCTTTCTTATCTCTAGCTAATGTAAGTTTAGAGGCAGTTTAGCTTTTTGGTTTAGAAATTTGCAATTTTCTTTATTTGTAATTTTCAAAAATTTAGGATTACTTTCTAACCATTTTAAGATAGCATCATGGCTTGCCCTATAAGGTTCAAACTCAGCCCACCATTAGACATATGGAACTCATTGGAGGACTAGCAATTTGTTTGTGTTGTCATAGTACCCATATTTGTAATGTTAAGAATGATATGTAGGCTATGGAAAGTTTGGAGAAGAAGTAGAGCCTTATTGGAGTTGGCCCAAAAAATTTCCACTAGTCTATAAACTAATGATAATTATTTCTTTTGAAATAAATTAAGCAAGAGTGTTAAAAATATTTATTTTGATACTAAAAGGTACAATACCAAGCATCCATATAACCCCAATAATTGCAACCCATTGGATCAAAATTATGGGAAAAGTTTTTAATTTTGTTGGGATCTTGTCCCCAATCTAAAATAGTAAGGACTTTTAAAATTTGAATCATTGAATGGGTAAATTATATTTGGTCATTAATTTCCTAGTATTATTTAATGGCTACAAAATTGAAGTCCACAAGTATAAACTCATAAAACCTCTGTGTCTTGGTTAGATAGGTTGGTTTGAAATGGAAATCTTTTGGGAAAAATTTTAGGAAAACATTATTAGGGTTATTGTCTTAAAATTATGGTTTTATTTGTTTTATTTTTATAGTTGTGTCGAGCTTAGGTGTATAGTTGGTTTTTGCTTTGGTCATGAATAAGAGAGCAAGTTGGGTAACTAATGAATTAGTTTTTAGGTTAGGTTACAATAAGTTCTTTGGGTTGTTTATAATTTGATGGCTCTGATTTGAGATTTGAAGAATGCCTTGAATGATTCTTCCTCGTCTTTTTATTTGGCTATGTCAGCCTAGGTTTTGTTTGGCAAAGTAAAAGGAGCTTGGATGGAGGAGGAGGAAAGTATCCCTTGTAGGTCCTCTAGGGAGAATCCATATTGGTCTTCAGTCTTTTTCTAGGTAAGTTGATGAAAGGGCAGGGTAGAAAACCCTGGTGGAGTAGACGACTTTGGTATTTTTAGTCAATGACCTTATATATTCATTACTAGAATATGATGCCTGATAGGCTTTACCCTTTCCTTTGTCATCTTTTTTTTTTTTTTTTTGGCATTATCTTCCTTGTAAGAATTCTCTGGTAAGATAGTATGGGAAAGAATTTGTAGTGCCTTTGAGATATTCAATTTCAAAGTAAAAAATACTTTAAATAGTCTGTCATCGAGCAAAATTTTTTTTTTAAGCAAGATTTTTAACATCTTTTTGCAAAACATGTTTGGTTGATTTGTAGTTTGCTTTGAGAAAAAAAATTTTAGTTTAGTAAATTTTGAAATGCATAAAACAATGGCTAAAATTTCTTTTCTTATGATTGAATAGTTCTATGTACAGGATTCCAATATTTTGATGTAAATGCAATGACATTCTTTTTTCCATCAATTTTTTGTTTAAGAATTTCGTATCTAATATTATACGCATTATTTTTAACAATCTTTAGACTTTAAGATCAGAAAAATATATGCAAGGAAGGTCTTTGACCTGTATTTGTCAGACAATAGTAGCATGCCCGTCTATCCAAAGGGCATGATCCTTTTTTAAATGATCGTGTAAAGGCTTGATAAGATTGTTTAAATGAGAAGGGAGATCTCCTACATAATTTAGGCAACCTAAAAGCCTTTCGAGTTAATTACTATCAATGATTTAGTCTAGAAATTTATTAATGAATTAAATTACTTTATCAAAGGGGGTAATTATTCCTTAATGAATATTGTGGACAAGGAACCTTATTTTTGTTTGGAAAAGGCTTATGATGGTTTTCAGCACAACAAGGCCATTTCTTTTAATTATATCCACAAAAGTATTAATATACTTAAAATGTTAGTTAATTAATTGGGAATATACTAATAGATTAATGATATAAAGAATGATGAATTGAGTATAATGATTGAAGATGTCATTCATAATTCTCTAGAATTTCAAAGGGGCATTTTTTTAATCCAAAAGACGTTACATTCCATTAATATTGTCTAAATAGAACTGTGAAAGCAATTTTGTTTCTATCTTTATTTTTAATTTGGATTTGCCAAAAGCCATATTTCATGTCAAACTTTGAAAATATTTTTGCTTAATAAAGGTGACTTAAAAGGTCTTTTTTGTTTGGAATGGGATATCTAAACCATTGGAGGGCTTGGTTTAATAGTTAATAACTAATGACAAGTCTTTGAGTTCTACGTTATAATTTAACACTTCTAATGACATAAAAAATAGTACAAGACCAGAAACTACGACTTTTTCTAATAAGGCCTTTAGATAAAATATTAAAAAAAAAAATTTTGGACAATACTCAAGGGGTTATGGATTCAATTGAATTGGCCTTGCCTTGGTTGGATGATATTTTAGGAAAATCCTTTTCGTAAGGGAGTTCAACTATATGTTTCTTTCTTTCCTAAAATGCATTAGGAAGGTCAGAACATATAGTTTAGATGGTATTTAAGACATGCTGGACTTTTTCTTGAACCAATGATTAGGCAAGTTGGTTTTCTATGGTTTTAAAGGTCACTTCTTCTTTTAAATAATTAATTTGGTTTTGTTTTTTGTTTTTATCATATTTAAATTCTTGAATATAGGTTTTTTTTGACAAATTTAAAGATGATATTCTTTCTTAAAATTTGACTTTCTATTCCTTCATCAGAGACTTGGAATGGTTTAAGTTTCAATGAGCAATTCTCATAAGATTACTTCACTTGAAATATTTTTGACTTAGAGAAAAGGGATGATGATTTTTACGCCTTGGTTTTCTATGGTGCTGTTTGAAAGTTTAAATTTTAATTGTAAATTTAAGGCACTGGCGGTAGATAATTTTCTTATGGTTTTTTTAGAGTATTTGAATGGGATTTTTCTCTCCTGGATATAGTTTAAATCCACTCTTATGTCAAATAAATTGATTATGAATTATTATCTTAACTAGGGTGTACCATTTTTTCACTTTTATCCTAGAGATAAGGTTTTAAAAAGGTTCAGGAATTTCTTCATCTAGTTTTGTTCCTCATTCAATTTTAGACAAATTAAATTTTTCTTCTTATTGTTTTTGGGAAATTAAAAAATAATGTAAATGTTGTTGTTTTTCAATTCTTTAATTTCTGTTTTTAGGTAGTTTATTTTGTTATTCAGTTCTTGGACAACTATTGGCTTTGGTTTGTTTGGAAATCTTTTAATTGTTCCTATAAGATCATATTTATAAACTGTTTGGAGATATTTTGGGTTTGAAGAGCAAGCTTATAGGGTCTCTTTAAATTTATTAAGATAATTTAACTTATCTTAGCAATCTGGAAGGCTATTAATTACTTCAAACAAGAGATATTACTCTTATTTTAGGATATTAATTTCGTTTTCTTCTTCTAAAGCAGGTTTATCATTAGTTTGTATTTGGTTTAATTCTTCATATGATGTTTCCCTATATTTTTGGTCAAAAGATTCAATTAATAAGTTGTTAATTTGCTAAAAGACTGATTCTTGAAGTTTTAGGAGTCTCATACTTTTAGTTAGTCTACAGTATCTAGAGATATGACAGAGCTTTCCATATTTGTAACAAATTACTTTTGCCTTAGGGAAGTCTATTGGCTATTTGGGTTTAGATTCTTTTTTGGGATTTTTGGAATAACTCGATTTTCTATTTTTGTAATATTTTTTGTTACCTTTGTGTAGTATTTTGTTTTAAGGTGATTTATGTTTGGGTTTAGATTTACTACATGCAGGAACACCAAATTGGTTGCAAAAGCTCCTAAATCTTTTTTATTTTGCACTTTTTTTTTTCGTTTAATTGATGTTGAACTTTATCATCTTGGAAGATTTTTGATGCTACCTTTTGGACATAAGCTATGAGTTGGCCATAGCTTGGATGTTCATAAGGTATATCATTACTGATAATTTGGTTACGAATTTTATTATCTCTCACCTTGTCTCCCAAATATTTTGGAAGAACAACAAGAAATTTTTATCTAGAAAGATTGATGACTATCATCTCTTGTGCAGATTTTGGTTAGGAATGTATCCCTATACCATCTAAAAATCAGCAAAAGTTATACACTTGAGATTTGAAAGAAATTTGACTGATTTTTCTTTCCATAAAGAGGGATCTCTTATGAAATGTTAGATAATTGTGAAGATTAAGGTGTTTACAACATAACAGATTATTTCTCCATTATGGGCAATGGTCATTCCATCTGGCTTAGACTTAATGGCTTTAAATATTTAGTCTTTTTTTTTTTCCAGGAGTAAGATAATAATCCCATCATCCTTTTAATTGGCAAGAGAATCTTGAGATTAAGATATGTACAATTGTTTCTTATGAGCAGTTGGAGTAGTAGAATAGGTTATACTAACCATTGTCATATGTTGGAGAGTGTTGAGCATGTTTGTTTTAGATTGGCCATCTATATTCCATTCATAAATTTTATTAGCATTAAAGTGTTTTAAAGATGTATCTTATTCCTCAATCATTAAATCAGGGGTAGGGGCTCTTGAATAATAATATTTTAAGGGTTTCTTCCAATTGAAGTTTGTTGTATCTTGTATTGAGTTAATATTTTGGTCAAATTCATTATCCCCATCCTCACTTGATTCACTAACCTCTTCAAGATTATTAATCTTAAGATTGGAGGAAGAAGATGAAGTTTTTCTTAGTGTTTCTAAAATAGCTAGTAGTTGAAGTTGTTGTTCAATTTTTTTTGATAGGTCCTAAAATTAAATTTTTTTTAATTCTCCTTTCATTGTGTTTGGAAGAGAATAAGGTTTGAATAAGGGTTTCTATACCGCTCTTTTAAATCCCAAAGGTAGGGATTTTTATTAGTTAGGTATTCTCTTAAAGTTTGTAGGTAGGAATCGGTGTAATTGTTTTGTTCCACTAGACTTCGTATGTCAATTGGGTTAATTTGTTCATATACTATTTTAACCCTAAATTGAGAGGCAATTCATAGTCTTTTTCCTTATCTATAAGACTAGGTATTTGGAAAGGTTTTAAAGGAGGTCATTCATGTTGTACTATTTCTTTTTTGGTTCTGTGCCAATTGACGATAATTGAGTTTGTAAATGGAAGCAAATGCTTCAAACCATTCAAAAAATAGGTATTCATTTGGACCTTTTGAAGAAATTTATAAATTTCTTTTGGGTTATATTTTAATTTTCATTTTTGAAATTTTTTTTAAAAACGATATTTCTTCTAGGTTATTGTTGGGATTAATGCAAAACACACAAGTGCATTTCATTAACAAGTAATAAAGCGATGAATAGGATGTCAATCCCATAGGGACCTAGCCTAATTCTAATTGATCTCCTTATTACTAAGCTTTTAATGCAGGTGATTAAGTTGAATGAATAGAATATTAGAGAAGACCAAAAGGACTTATAAATTACTATTAACTATATGACTAGCAAACTTAGGATTTTAACCTTACCATTTGTAGAATTGTTTCTTTATAATAGTTAAGTTTATGATTAATGATTGACTAAGGTTATTAACCTAGGGACTTTTATTGTCTATATAGTTCTATTGAACTTATATAACTTAGGTTTGATTCCTTGGTTCCCTTTATTTCTATGGATATTGGCTGAGATCACAACCTTATAAACCCTAACCTTGTGCTTGGTTATCACAAATAGTCAAATACTTTTATCTTGATGATGAATTTCATCAAACAATTAAAACCTAACAATGACTGTGCATTATTTAGGTCATAATTCAAAACTCATTATCAAGTTGAATTAAATTTTAAAGTCTATCTTAAGGTGATTAGGCTTAAAAAGCAATAAGCATACAATGAGCATAAACAACCTTTCATTAAAAATTAAATTAAAATTAAAATTGTAATAAAAAAATAACCATTGTAAGGGTTCAGTCAAAATCATAGAGAAAACCTACTTGCTCAACATTGACATTGTTTAGAACATAAAATCAAAAAGAAAGAACAACATAGAAAAAAGGAAAAAGAGAACTAAAAAAAAGGCGCAACTTTGAGATAATTGCTACTCCCTTTTATAAAAGCTCTCTCCTAATCCTACTAAAACCCTATTTGATGTCGCTCTTAATTTTGTCTTCAACTTTCTCTAACTTGGTGTGTCCTTTACAACTTTCTTAGATCTCTTACTTATAGCTTTTAGAGCTTTCAAGTGTCCATCTTATCTTAAGAAATCATCATTATCTTGATAAATCCTAATTATTAAAATTAGGAATATTGATGGCACACCCTGATGTTGATTTTTTAGCATCTGGGTGCTTGCTCTGTTTTTAGTGCCTGTGAATCAAAATTCTAGTGCCTGAATACTATCTTTTTGTAAATTTTAGTGCTTGGGCGTTGCTTAACTTAGATCTTTCAACTGCAATTTTTAGTGCCCAAGCATTTGGATTTTGGTACTAAGGTGCTAACCTTTTAGAATTAGTGTCAGGTGTTAGAAAATCCTAACGCCTAAGCACTAGTTCCTTAACTTAAGCTTCCATCATGCATGTTTTGGCACCTGGGTATTGAGGTTTTGGCACTAGGAACCAACTTCTTGTTTTTAGTGCCTAAACGCTAGACCGTCAACTTCAATTCTCTTGTTTGTTATTTGCCTTAGCTGCTATAGTTGTTCTAGCTTCACTTTTTAGAAATTTTATCACTAAAATTTTTTTTAAAGGGCTTAAGAACATGGTGATGTAGTAAAATTTCTAAAGGCTAACATATTCGAGCTAAAATACATCCATAATTATTGAATTTACTTCGAAGATTAGGCATTTTAGTTGTAGGTTTTGCTTTGGTTAACTTTTTATTGGGCAGTTAATAGTTATGTTTTTGAATAAAATTCTTCTTGCAATGACATTTTGCTTATTTGGAATATGGTCTTAATAGTGCTTCTTTCAAAAGGTTTATTCATGGAGGAATAGGTTAGAGATTGAATAGATATTTAATCTTCTTCATCTATTTGGTATGTTGGTCTTGATAAGGTTAAGAAGGTATCTAAACCTTATAGGTTTATGGTAGAAAGTGCATTTAATTCATTTGTATGAATCATGGTTGGTATAGATGAACATGACTGCCTATGTGGTTCAAATATAACAGTTTTAAAATCATTTAATGGTCTAACAAATCTAGTTTGGGACATACTTGGAGAATTGCTTTTGTTGAAAACTACTCCTACATTCCTAGTTTGAGTTTGTCTAATTCGCATAAATTCTAGTATAAGCCTCGAGATAGCAGGGGCTACTTTATCCATAATCCATTCATTTGGTAAGTTTATATCTTCCCATTTTATTGTATGAGGGATGACTACATTGGTTTAGGCTGTATCCATTAAGAATACAATGGTTTGACCAATTTCTTTAGGTATATGGACCCTAGAACTGGAGGAGTTCATTTGTTTATATTGGATCCTATAATGTAAGGCTACATGAATTGATCCTGGCTTCACATCAAATCCATAAAGCTTCATGTTAAGTTTGAAAACATCCATGATATTCTCATCGAGGAGGTAAAATGTTCTATCTAGATAACAATTAAAATAGATTGGTCTAGCATGTAAACCTACTTTAGTTGTTCCTAAAAAGAATCAGTGAATTAGTTATGACAAGTGTCTCTCAAACAAAAGAGGCAAAAAAGTGTTTAATCCTTCCCTTACTAGGGGTTTGACGACAACTTGTACACATCCATTATGTAAAAAAAAAAATTTTTTATGGCTCTTAATGGATATTTTAGAGGGAAAGAAAAACTCCTCTACTTCTAGATTAATGGGGATGATATCTTCTACAGTTCTAATGATGTAATCAGACATTTGGAAGAATTTTCTCTTAGGATTGTAATGTTTACTTTTGGAGATGGCTGGAATGTTCCAATTATTAACTTTTTGGTTGATATCTTTAAATTGGATTTCCTTTTTAAAGATGTTAGTTGAAAAGGAGGCTAAAACTTTCTCAGAGGAGGAGCTAGGAATAGTAGATCGACAAGTAAAGGATCTGAACATTTTTACCTCACATCAATATATCAATATAAACAATGATGAATTGAATATAAGAATTGAAGATGTCATTCATAATTCCCTGAAATTTAGAGGGGGCAATTCTTAATCCATCAATATGAACAATGATGTATTGAATTTAAGGGTTGAAGATGTTATTCATAATTCTCTAGAATTCAGAAGGGGCATTTTTTAATCCAAAAAGCATTATATTTAATTCATATTGTCCAAATGGAACTGCGAAAGGAATTTTATCTGTCTTCATTGTAATTTGCATTTGCCAGAAGCCAAATTTCATGTCAAACTTTAAAATATTTCTGCATGATAAAGGCAGCTTAAAAGGTTTTTATTTTTGTTTGGAATGGGATATCTAATTCATTGAAAGGTTAATTTAATTTTTTATATATAAAAAAGAAAAGAAATATTAGTGATAAAAGAAAGATTAAAATATAACAAAAAATAAATAAAAGATAACATGATAAAACAATATTACAACTAATAAACAAATAAACATAAATAGTTTAACGTTAATTTGATGTCATTTTACCTTGTTTTGAAATGTATTTAAACAAATTAATACCTATACAGATAGATCATGTTGAGTATTTTATTAAATACATATTCAATATAGGTAGGTATCCAATATCAGAGTATCGATGCACCCAAGTGATCAGAGTAGCAACAAAGGAATCCACCTTTTTTTTTTTTCTTTGATCAATAAGGAATCCACACCTATTTGATTGCACCACAAGTTTACCGTTAATAATTTACAATAACAGGACTTAAATAATGAGAACTTACAGTGATTTGGGATGTGACGGTGGCACGTCAAACTTAAATCATCTCTTTTTTCCTTGTCTTTTTCCCTTTTTTCCTGTTATACATTAAAATTATACTCAAATAGTATGGCAATCTAACCTTTTAATCTTAGATCATTGGTAGATTTTATTGTGGGCAATCATCAAGCTCTTTTAGGCAATCTCCATATTTGTCTCGGCCCAATAAAGGAATTGGACAAGATGGGCCCAAAAAAGGAAAAGAAAGGGACAAGTGAATTGCAACGCAACAAATATGGTATTTGTAACCAATGGGATTTTGATCCCCTGCTGTATACCGTTGGATTGAGTGGGTCTTACAACTGATATGTGAGACCTACTTAATTCAATGGTTCTTGCTACATAGCCTAGTGAGCTACATAGCAAGGGATTCCTCCTCAAGCCAACGAGCCTTCAATGAAGAATTACAAGGCTTGTCCTGGAAAGAAATTACATACTAATCTCATATTAGGGTTCTTATGCAATAAATTTGAGTTACTGGCAAAGAGGATTTAATTTCATTCCATAGAGGTGGGATCTGGCCACTAGGTGGCGAGGTCCAGTTATACGGATATTTGGAAATTCGAAATATTAATTTATTATAAGTTTAAAAAAAAACTTGTGCTTGAACTGATTCAATTATTATTTTTTTAAGAAATTACTTTCTTGACCTATGAATTTATAAGAGTATAAAAACTATTTCTGACGTCCAAAAAATTTCGTGTGAAATATAATTACATAGAAATATAGTTTATTTAGTGCGAGGTCCAGTTATACGGATATTTGGAAATTCGAAATATTAATTTATTATAAGTTTAAAAAAAAAAACTTGTGCTTGAACTGATTCAATTATTATTTTTTTAAGAAATTACTTTCTTGACCTATGAATTATAAGAGTATAAAAACTATTTTCTGATGTAAAAAAAAGTTCGTATGAAATATAATTACATAGAAATATAGTATAAATTAACTTAATTTGTACCATCTATATAATTGAACAATTTGAACCAAAACATGTTTTAAATAAAGCCGACTAAGGCTGCACCGCCCATCCGGAGAAAATTTGTCTGATACAATGGAATCATGAACCCACCGACACATCCATTTTTATTTTATGGGGAGAGCAATTTTTTAGACTCTTTTCCCCGTCAAAAACATGATTCAATAAAGCAGAAGATCCTGCAAATTACTGGGCCATGACACTATCAGTTCACATTTTGGGCTCAAATTGATTACTGCTTTACTCGCACGTGCACATCCATTAGGGGGTTGTTTATAGCTGTTTATATATATTCTCTGGGGAAGGCCTCCATCAATAGGGGTGGTGGCGTAGTTGGCTACAGCGAAAGTCTCATAGCTTCTGAGTTATCCTGAGGTCGAGAGTTTGAGCCTCTCTCACCCCATTAAGCATTTCTCCCCCTTTTTTTTTTTTACAGTTTCTTTAATTTCAACAGGGCAACTTCTTTCTGTTTCTAGCCTATACAGTTTTCATCGTGGTTGGCTATATTGGCATTTCCTTTTACCGAGTGATTTTGGTATATAATTCTATCATCTTGTGTAGACTTTTCACTGGGTGGATGCATAGCTGAGGTACTTGGAATATATTGATTGACTTTCAAATCATGTCAAACTCAGAAAAGAATATAGAGGGAAGCACATGGTCTTTTCGATACCCAAATGTAGTCTGAACTGATGAGGGAAATATTCCATTCAATAATTAGTGTTAGTCTGTTACTAAAGAGAAAATTGTCTGCATATTTCCAGCTTTATTTATGATATAACCTCTAAGCCTATACAGTCTATTATCATGGTTAGGTATTCTCTAAACAATCTGGTATCAAATTGACATTTCCATTACCTGGTGACTTTATTATAGTTTTATAATTCTATCATCATGTACAGGATGTCCACTGGCACTCCGAGAAGACAAGTACAAAAACTTTAGATAAGCTGGATATGTAACTGTGGTGGGTGGGTATAATTGACTTTTAAATCATCTCAGAACTCAAAAAATCTGTAACCAACTTGATGGAATTTGAACTGTTTTGATTCTTCCCGTGATCAGAGAAGATTTGTCTTCTTTGCAGAATGTCTCTTTTGGAAGTTCATACTATATTAATTTTATAGATACCTATACTACTATCCTACTGCCATAGGACAATGTCTTTCCAATAATATTTAGGAGTTTCTCGGGCGGTAATAATTGAGGGAACATTGGAGGTAGAGAGATCATCTTGTTATTTATTTCTCTATCTTAAATCATGTAAAGATCAAGAAGGGAAATTTCACAAAAACAAATGGCCATTTAATTTTGATGGCCCAAAATAAAGTCTGAACTGATGAGAAGAGATAAATATAAACTTCAATCTCTACTCTTACAGGAGAAAAAATGGCTGCAAAATTCTTGAACAACAACGATGCGCTTGTATAGTATTGATGTCTTTACTGTTAAAAGCTTTTATTTCGAAAATCCTATAGATGCTAAAAAACGAGAAGAGAGCCTGTGACCATTTATGAATTGAAAATGAAATAGATGGACGGTTGATTTTAATTTTTGTAACACCTAACATATGGTTGGATGGTACCCAAAAAAGGATATCATACAACTGTCAGAGTGAGTTTTAATTTGTCTTTTACGCTTGCCCTTGTTTGTGGGTTCACTGAAAGTTGCAGGTTTAAAAGAAAACCAAGTACATACCATGAGAATGCAGCTTCCTATACTTGTTGATGAAGCTGCATTTATACCGCCCGCTCTTCCATCATGATATCTTGTTAAATGTTATGGGCCACCCATGCTACTCCCCATCATTCATTTCCTGTTTCTGAATATGCCTGAATTTATATAGCCCTGAGTTTTTGTGATCATTACACGCATCAACATGCTTTAAACTAGTGATGGCGACCACAACAATCATGTTACTATTCAACCTTTCTCTCTCTATATAACTCTTTCTCTGTCGGTTATATTCAATCGAAATTCACTCTTCATATCTCTCTCTAAAAAACTACAGGTGCTTTGAACGTTAGTATTCATCACATACCAGTAGTTCTGTTGAAATCTGATATACCAGAATGATATATACCATTATGCAATTACATAGCAACTTATCAAACATCATATAAGATGAGAGCTAAGACCATATTACCAAAGCCCTCCTTCGTAAATCATAATTTGGGTTGTATAAATG
The DNA here is from genome assembly GCA_037074485.1 of Delonix regia. NCBI lineage: Eukaryota > Viridiplantae > Streptophyta > Magnoliopsida > Fabales > Fabaceae > Delonix > Delonix regia. The sequence continues at coordinate 34,101,529 of CM073453.1, forward strand.
GGGCAGCTTAAAGAGATATTTAGTGAGGGATTTGGACATGTCCACTAGACCATCAAATCAATTAAACAAAGGGAAACTAGTGATCCTCTATAAGCTTGGCACATGTAGTGGGGGGTCCTGATGCTTCTTGGTACCCAACTTAAGCTGAAAAACCATGGTTGCAACTTGTGCCATGATTGATTTGTTGAAAAACGACACAAGCCACTGTTGTCTTGTTACACTTATGAAGCAATCAGTACTGTTGATAAATGATGGTTCAAGTACAGCCTACCAGGAAAATATGTGGAGTTTAGAGTTAGCCTATGGACGAAGTTGGCCTAGTTTGGTGTCCGTTTGGGTCAATAATAGATGAAATCTATCATCAAGTGCAGTAATAAAATTGGGTGATTCAGATTTTGTTGGAACAATTTGATCTGAAGAACCCATAATGGGAGTCTAGATAAATGTGAAGGGGCAATTGGCCATTCAAGAACTGTAGCTTTCGAGCATATATATGGGGTGCAGTACAGAACATATCCATGTGATGATGTGAAGCTATTAGAGATTTGAACTGTTCTTGCGTTATGTAATTAAGACCTCACATTGAGTAGCCTAAGTTACTTGATGTTGGGGCCAAATATATATATACGTCTCTCAAAAGGCTAAATTCTGCTAATTTAGCCATGACCGCAATAAAGTCATATTTAATTGTTACTTCAGTCATTCGATTCCGTATGCCGAGAGCTAGTCAGGGAAAATAGGTTAACACTTGCAATAGCATCTTCAATAATGAATTTGGAAATTTACCAAACCAGCGAGACCTTGCCTTCCCCTTCTCAATGAGGAACTTCACCAAATAAAAAAGATATAATTCTTGAACTGTTATAAAAAATAGTACTGTTCTCAACTAATTAATAATTAATATCATTAAGGTACATTATAAGTATTATGTTTAGAGTTTTATTTTATGAGAAACACCTAAGAATGATACGATATGTCGCAAAAGCATCCAAGGCATTTTTCTGCAAATTGAATGTTAATATTATTTATATCTATTATCATCGTACCAACTCTGCAAATACAAATGCATACAAGTACAACAACTAAATGGGGTCTTATCTTATTGTTCTCTTACTTTTATCTGTCTTCCTTCAATTCATCTTCATATTTCCGTCCTTCATTGGCCATCTTTCCCTATCTCTCTTTCCCAACCAATATTAATCCCTGCTTTAGTGGCAGTCCATATCACACTACACGGAGACACCTAAGAGCTAAAACATGTGGCCCACATGACATGACTTTCAATGGTCCTACTTCTAGCTCATTAATATATTAACAACCTAATTTAGTGGGTTAATCATGCCTCATTACAATATCTTCTCTTTAAAGTCTGCTAATTTCGTTCTATTTCTTTTCTTTTTCCCCTCCATTTATTTGGAGCAAGTTGAGGGTTGGGATCTAAAACTGCAGATCTACAAGGCCACGCGTTAATCAAACGATTGAAGAAAAACCAAGATGGCGAAATACCGACCTCACATGAACTGTTTTGACCTTCCTATTATATCCATGAATCGCAAAGAGGTCCATCTTCAAAGGAGTCTTATTCTAAATTAATGTCTCTTAATTTCAGCGAAGTAATGAATCTAGCACAGACATGGGACACTGGAGTCAAATGACGGTTCGAGATCCACCTAGGCTTTGCCAACTGTAGACTTCTGTTCTGTCAATTGTGTATAATAATTGCCCACTAGTGTCTAATTTAACTATGACTGCAATTATGAATCGCAGATCTCAAGACTTTTACAATGATTAAGCTTTAGTTTGAAATTATTTCACCCAACAGCTTATTAATTATTTATCCCTATCATCCACCTGTTCATACACGCAATGCCGATGTTACTTAGCTTTCTAATATCTCCAATATAGTCCCAAAAGGGGGTGTTACTGTTACACATGGAGGAAATTCAATTCCATGAAATTTTCATTTTGGACCTTGCAAGCGTGCAAGAGATAAGAGAATGGTCAAAGCAAGCGATTGATCAACTTTTGAGTATTTCTCGCGGCCATTTAAGTGGACACCTAAATTTCAACCGTTGATGGTGTGTGTGTAAGTGCGTGTCATCTCAGAAGAAAGCACATGACAACAAAGTAGATCCGGGCACACACACACAGATATATATATACACACACAAACCTCATACTAAAAATATATTCGAGGATTTAACAATGTGAGTGATACTGTTAAAAAAACTATAAAGCAGAAGGAAAAACTAAAAGGAGGAATGATATTGTAACGGCAGCGAAGCCCCACGATGGCAGCTTTTGTAGGCAAACATGAGACACAGCGTATCATGCAAAAAGGATTACAAAAAATAAAAAAGAACAGTGCTGATATTGCAGAGTATAAATCTTGCATTTATGAAGTAAACAGGTAGAAAGAAGCCGAGGAAAAACAAAGGTGAAAAGAGATTTCCAGAGGAAAAACAATTGGATGTAGTGTTTAGTAGATTCCAAGGTGGGGCCTCTAGACGAAAATTTATTTATGAACATTATGGAAATTTCTCTCTCTCTCTCTCTCTCTCTTTTTCATGAATAGAATATTATGGAGATTTGATGCTTGATCCGTGGTCTATGCATGGAAAGGCGGGGTTTATTCAAAAGCTTCGAAATCAACGTCGACGACCACGAGAGAAAAAGGAGAAGCGTAACATGAGCATAAGTAAGTAAAAGGTTATTAGCTGTTCGTAAATATAGTTATACCAAAAATTATCCTCTAAAGCTTTTTCTTAAAAAAAATTTACTCTTATTTATACACTAAATCAATGCAAATTTGTTATTTGAGAAAAAAAGATTTTGTGGTTGGATTATAATGTTTGTTTTATATAATATATAAAAGCTTCTATAACTTCCCTAATGAATCGTATATATCTATGATTTGTTAATTAATTTAAAATCCTAAATGTGATAGCGAAATACTTGAATATCTAATATTAGTTTAATTGATTAGATTCCATAAAAAAATATTGAGTAAAAGATGTACTAGAAATTCATAATATATATATATATATATATATATATTCTTAAAAAAGAAACATTATAGCCGAGACATGATGTGTTCATCCGACAATTGTTGTCGAGAAAGAAATACAAAAACAATGTTCTTTTTTAAATTTTGTTACACACACTAATTAAAAGAGTAAAAGGAAAAGAATTCTCTATGACTGTTTGGTTACCTGTTTCAAAACTTTGAAGAATATAAAATTTGGAAACTTTGATTGAAATAGAAAAAGGAGAAGACAATACATAAAAACTTAGAACTGAATGATAAATGTGTATGGAATGAGGATGAGGTTTGTATTAGAAATGAATGATAGGATGGGTATGGACTGAGGATGAGGCTCATGTTTCAACAAAATCTATTATATAGAATTTATCTGGGAGTAGTGGAATGCACGCAGGCGTTGAAACTTGAGATTCCGGTGTCTGCATTCTGCATAAATATGTATTAGTCTATAATATATTTGATGAAATAGGTTACTTAAAGCTATGATAAGAAGTTTTAACAAAGAGTGTAGAGGTTATGAACGGAATGAGATAGTGTCTTATAATGAATAAAATGTGTTGAACTATTTTATTATTCGGGAATTTTAAAGGAATTTTTTTAATTATTATTTAATTAATTGAATAGAATAATTAATTTTTAATATTATTTTAATGAGATAAGATTAAATTAGTTGTACTTTTTAATTAATGAGAACGAAATTATTATTTAATTAAAAATATCATTTTATTTAACCTTTAATTTTTTTATTTGGAGAGTTCAATAAAAATTAAATTTTAAATAGTAAAGAGAGTTTTTGGAAATCCTGACTATTTCATTTAATTTTAAAATATTTTTTAATAATGACCTAAGCTTTAATTATTCCAATCCTTCTCATTTAATTTTAAATCATTCATCCAAACAAATTTTAAATGTCTAAATATAAAATATCTTCTCCGTAAGCATATTTAGTACAATTATGAGCTTTGATTTTTTTTTTTTTGTTTAAATTTATACACGGTTCATTGTTTTCTATAATTTTTGAACAATTTGCCATAATTTTACATATCCTAAAGCCACTACACAACAAACATATATATATGCGCTAAAGTCAATTGCAAATACTGTTTGAAACGTATCAGAATACCAAACCGAACCCGTGACACTTTCCCACTCCCCAATTTTCCCATCAGTCAAGTCAGTCAGTGCAGTCACCACACCACACACAATCAATCCCTCAGAACTCAGAAGCGGACAAACAAAGAATAAAACCACAAACGAAACGACCAAGGGATTTGATAGCCCACTCACCAAACACCCCCCGCCTGCTTCCCTCCCCGACACCTCACGCTTTTTGGTCCACCGACACACAATGTGCCCCTACTCCCGACCCCACCCTCTCTGTTTTCTTATTTTTGTATTTTTTTTTATTAATTTCCATTTCCTGCTCACTAAAATTGACTCTTCCCTCGCATGTGACACTTTTCTGTACGCATTCAACACAATTTCCATATTCCTTTCTTTATTTTTTTTCAATATTCTTCACAATTCAGGTAATGTACATAGTACATACTGCACAAGCCACACCCACTGATTCACTTATTTACACGAGTGAAGTTTTAATATTAAAAATATTATACACTAATTGTCTAAAATAGACTTGAACACTTTCAGTTAGGATCGCGTAATCTTATCTTTTCGTTATCTTTCCCGCTTTTTCTTACTTTTGACCTCTAACGAGCTTCCCATCATATTTTGATTTGAGATTATCCTGGCAAGTGCATCTGTGCACGTATGACCCACCGCCACCATATTAAGGGCATATCGGTGTCCTTCGCCCTGACATAAAACAAAATTGGAAGAGGGATTTCAAGCGACAAAAGGGCTCATTCATTCATCTTGGAGTACAATTTGTTTAATGCCAGGCTTCATTCCCTTCTCTCACAGCTAGGACTTACTTAGGATCCATTTCCCTACCTGAATATTAACATTTAGTACCCTCTACCTACTACCATCTTATTTATTAAACTAGCACCCCCTTCAATTTGAGGCTTATTATTCCTCATTTAAAGTACACACCACGACAAAAATGTTAATTTAGCCCAACGCCAAATTGTGCACGATATTACTTTCCCAGATGATCCTCTGCATAACATGTAAAATGTAAGGCATAAAATTAATGGAGGGCTCAGCCTTTCCTAATTCTATTCTTCTTATTGCTTTTTAAGATACAGTCTTATTATTAGTTTTTTTTTTAAATCTGAAAGAGGAAAAAAATTCTGGGGGTACTTTTTGCACTAAACGTTTTCTTTTACACTGTATATCTGAACAGGCCGCGGCTCACCTCTCACTTGATTACATTACAGTGAGCAGTAATTACACTTTGAAAATCTGTCTGTCTCGTCTAATATAATAATTAACGTAAGCGTCCTCTTGAACCCAAAAGTGAAATCATTTCATGGACAACCATTTCGTCCAAGAGATGCCAAAAGTCCTAAACTTGGAATTTGTTTCATTCGGCTATATTTCTAAGCTTTGGTTTACTTGCAACACCAATGAATTTGGGTTTGCTCCTAACGCAATAAAACAGATATGGGTTTTTGCCAAACCACCAAAATTGTGCTCAATAATAATTGAATCGAGCCGAAGTGACGTCATGCAAGCGTGGAGGTACACCTACAGTGGCATTTATGAACCGTGGCTATTAAAATAAGATTGTGAAATATGTCACATACAAGATAAAAATAAAGAAACTAAGCAAGGCGAGTCCTGTAGTTTTCTAAGGTGTCTATTAGATCTACCGCATCCACTTCTTCCTTCGGCTAGGAAAGATTCTTCATACTTTATAGAGAAGAAAGAGGTCCAATGAAGAAAAGGGTCAGGTGGCATTTTGTGCAGAAATGTCCAATGGAAGGTGCACATGATTGATTACCAGGGTAAGTTTGGTGACTTTATTTGGGAGTTTCTCGTTCCGTTCATCTCTCAAAGTGTGCAGATAATTAAGAGTTGGCAAATAAAAATTAGAACTTGGGATTTAATATCGGTCTCTATATAAAATATTTACGATTTCATTCGAACTGTGTACTGCAAGAGTAAAGTGCAATTATCACTTACTACAACAGGACACTGCTCTAAGACTACACTTGTTTAATCTATCCAAACACTTTATTAATTTCTCCATATTATAATATTATCTTGGTAGATCCAAAATATTAACTGCAATTACTGGTTCAATTAATTAAATATTATAAGAAAACAATTAATTTTAATTTTTTAAAACCAATTTCTTTTGGGGCCTCGAGGCAGTGTCACGATCGGATCAGTACAAAATCTCCGGGAGCTCGTAGTCACTGGGGTTGTGTGCATCTCTCTCTTTTCCGCACATTAAGCAAGCATTTGGCGAAAGTGAGCGTGGGGAGTGGAAGAGAGTGATCAGGAGAGAGAAGAAACGGAGTTCAGAAAGGCTGATGAGTTATTATATTTGTATTGTGTCGCAGCAAGCAACCAACTCATGAATTCACGCTGATTTTTCGGGATTATTTGCTCGTTTTCTCTCGGCACTTCTCTCCCAGCTCTGCTTCTTATAGCTGGATGAGGTAGTCTTTGCTCGTATAGCTGCACCCTCTATGTTTTGCTTTTCTCTCGTTCACTGGGTTTGATTTTAGCTGTAGGATTGATCAAATTAAGTTTTTGTTCGTCCCTCCCGGGTTTCGATCAGATTTTAGTATGAAATGCCCGGTGAACGTGAATTTTATACGAAAATGCACTAGTGCTTTATTGCTCTATCTACGAGACAACCTTCAAGTGATTTGACTGCTCTGTTACCCACTGATTATCTGCTTTTCTTCAACTTTTACTTATTCGAATCCTACTTTTCCTTCTTATCTTCTTCTCTTTGGAGTTTACGCTTGCAATTTCCAGCTACCACTGAAGTTTTTGTCTCTGTTTATAGATATCCATTCAAAATTGGATCTCTGATGAATCTGATGCGGCGAATTAAGGGACTGCCTTTATGTGATTCCCTTGTCACTCTTCCGAGCGAATAATTAGTTTGCTTACTATGAATTTGTTTATTTAACTTGCTCCCAGCAACTCATTTGCATTTGAAATATCTAAGGAATTGAACTTGTTTTTAGTGAAGATCATTCAGCTTTACATGGTATCTTTGTTTTCATAGGTTTACAAATTAAGAACTGGAGGCAGAGTCTTCCGATGAAATTTCCTCCCATATTCCTTTGATGTTAGAAAAGCATACTATTTTTGGTTTCTCGGTGTTTTTATAGATTATTCATATCTACCCAGCTACTTCTTCCTGCAACCTTCCAGTTCTGAAAATGTCCAGGCCCCTCCATCGAGGTGTATCTCGGATCCCTGACAGCAGTCCTGGGTTGTGGGACTCTCAATCCAAAAATAAAACAGAAAAAGAAGATTTTGATAGAAAGGGTTCTTCAGATCAAAGCTCTTTGGGCCTGAAATTTCCTCTGCGGTTGCTTTTTGCAGATAATTCTCATTCTAAATATGGTATCACTGAGAATGGTTTTACATCTGATCCATTCCTTGTTGGCACTCCCCGAAATCGGCACAAATTGGTAGTGCTTTTATTGAAGATTAGTTTAGTATTTATAGTTATACTTGCTCTTACTGGATCATTTTGGTGGACAATCTCAATTTCTACCTCATCAAGAGGTCACATTTACCATGGTTATAGAAGACTTCAAGAGAAACTTGTATCTGACCTGTTGGATATTGGGGAGTTTTCTCGTGGTTCCTCAAAGATGAAAGAATTAGAATTCTGTTCTCAGGAGTTCGAAAACTATGTTCCTTGCTTTAATGTCACTGAGAATCAAGCCTTGGGTTATTCTGGAAGTGATGAGTTTGACCGGCTATGTGGCCATGAGCTCAGGCAAAGTTGTTTAGTTCTCCCACCTGCAAATTACAAACTTCCACTTCGGTGGCCTACTGGAAGAGATGTTATCTGGATTGCCAATGTTAAAATCACAGCACAGGAGGTTCTCTCTTCAGGGAGCTTAACCAAGAGGTCTGTGGATGCCTGTATATGTCTCACCTACCAACTGCCTTACTTTTGGATATCTTTTCATCCTAACGTTTCCTTTTTCCCATGTGACTACAGGATGATGATGCTGGATGAAGAGCAAATTTCCTTTCGTTCAGCCTCTCTTATGTTTGATGGTGTTGAAGATTACTCACATCAAATTGCAGAAATGATTGGACTTAGAAATGAATCTAACTTCATACAAGCTGGGGTAACTAAATGTTTAATCTTTATTTAAAATAGCATATTGTGTGTTGTTGCTCCATTTTTTGGCAAACGTTCTAATATACTCCTCCACAATCTTCATATTTCACTGACTTTATACATGTTAATTATATAGTCAGCATAATTATTTATGCTGAGTTGGAGTGAATGGGGGCAGTTATATGCATTGAGTTTAAGCTTGCTTAATTACACACACACGCACACACAGCATCCATTGGTACTTTCAGCAAATTATTAATGAACATAATTGAATAGTCTACTACCTTTTATGTCTGTTTTCCTGTTCCAAGGATGCACCTTGTTCTGGAATAGCTTGTTTAAAAATAATGGCTATATTGAAAAGCCTTCAGAAAATTCCATGGATGATGGCACTATTGAATAAGTGTTTCAGCATTATTGAGGTTCTTGTTTTTTCCTTTTTTATTTTGACTCTGTTGATCTATTGTTCATGAGTACCCAAGATTGTTGACCATGAATAATCTACCCAATGATTAGTTATATGCTTAACATTTTCCTTTACCTTGCAATTGGATGGATTTGTTATATGTTTTCTGATTGGTTAAAATGGTGTTGAATCTGAACGAGTCTTTGTTGACTGTATTGTTCCTTGACTCAACTGTAATTTGGTTTATTCTAAAATTAACAGGTTAGAACCATACTGGACATAGGTTGTGGATATGGTAGCTTTGGAGCACACCTCTATCACAGTCAGCTTCTAACTATGTGCATTGCAAACTATGAGCCTTCAGGTAGCCAAGTTCAGCTCACACTTGAGAGGGGTCTTCCTGCTATGATTGCTTCTTTCACTTCAACACAGTTGCCATATCCATCTCTTTCCTTTGATATGTTGCACTGTGCAAGATGTGGCATTGATTGGGACCAGAAAGGTATACTTCAGAATTTAATCTCTTGCTCCTTCATATAAGGTCAATGTGCTTTTATCATCTTCTGCATTATCCAACAAAACATTCTCTTTATTATTATCCTTGCGAATTGGGTGCTACGTAACTAGAGTCATTAAAAGAAGAAACTAGATTAATAAACTAAGAGATAAATTTTGTAATTGTAGACCTAGCATATATAATACCCTTCATACGTTGGACTATGGGGGTATGTTCTCACTGTCTCTCCTGTGGCATTGTATTGTTTTTCCAGTTAAGCTTAAACTTTCAACAGTCAACACTGTTTTGGGATGAAATAATAGTAGAGAGATGGCATGACTTCTATATAATTTCTTGCCCTTTCTCAACTAAGCTTAATAGTTGGGCCTTTCCCATTTTCATCAATGACAGTTCTAACCATCTATATCATTTGCAATGATGTTCTTTTATCCAGGAAGTTATTTACTGTGAAGCTGTGTTATATATTCATTATCTGGTTCTGACATACGTAAATATAATTTTGGAATGCATAGAAAAATTATATGTTGTGCCTTAAATGTATTAACCTTTTGCTTTCTGTAGCCTTTGCATGTTTAGTAGCGTAGGCTTTTGCTTCAAATATCAAGCTAAATGTTGTATTTGTTATCATCAATTCGTCATCTTCTTCTTTTCTGGTTCCTGGGCAGCCAAGTCTTTCTTCTGATTCCAAGTGAATGTTGTACTTCTAACTGCCTTATTTATTTGAACTAGACATAGAATTCCTTGCATCTTTCCTAGTAGGTTCTCCAACAAAAGTATGAAATGTGTAAAATAAAAACTTTAAAAGATCCAATCATGTGATGTTGAGCTGTAAAACCTGTACACTTGTCATGTTTTTATTGAAGAACCTTATATGATACAAAAACTGACTGAAGTTTTATTCTATTTAGCATTATAATCCCTTATTTTAATTCTGTACACAGTAAACTTAGTATCTGAAAAAGTAGTTCTGAGCTTCAAGACCACTATCTGAATTGATCTCCTTATATTTTCTCACCTTGTGGTCAATTATGTGAATTGTTGGACTTTTATTGGTTAACCATATGTTCAATTTACGTGGTATAGATGGCATTCTCTTAATTGAAGCTGATAGACTTTTAAAACCGGGTGGCTATTTTGTCTGGACATCACCACTTACAAATGCTCGTAACAAAGAGAATCAGAAACGATGGGGATTTATCCATGATTTTACTGAAAATCTTTGCTGGGAAATGTTGTCACAGCAAGATGAAACAGTTGTGTGGAAGAAAACTATTAAAAGGAATTGCTATAATTCAAGGTAGAGCTTCTGAGGCATATGTTTTGAAAACCAAATTTTTTTTTTTTCTCTGTATTCTGGGCATTAAATTTCCAGTAAATTATTGGAAGCTTGTTTACTGCATGAGAAATAAGAAGTGATTTTGATTATTAGCATTACCTGCTCAATATCCAGAAAGCCTGGTTCTCGGCCGCCCTTGTGTATTAAAAGTCATGATGTGGAGTCTCCATATTATCGAGAACTGCAAAATTGCATAGGAGGAACACACAGCAGCCGTTGGATTTCTATTGAAGAGCGGGAGACCTGGCCTTCTCGGGCTAACTTGAACAACAAAGAGCTTGCTATCCATGGTAATTATTATACTCTTCCACACTTCTTTGTATATTACCTAATGGAATTAATTGCATTGTACTGTCTCACTTAATAAAACTTGGTGGCCAATAGGTTATCTTAATCCATCCAAATTTACATGTGTCAGGGTTACAGTCTGTAGAATTTTTTGAGGACTCTGAAATCTGGAGAATAGCAGTCCATAATTATTGGTCTCTTCTGTCACCTTTAATATTCTCTGATCACCCAAAACGGCCTGGCGAAGAGGACCCTCCACCACCTTATAACATGCTCAGGAATGTGCTTGACATGAATGCTCATTTTGGTGGTTTTAATTCTGCATTGTTGCAAGCTAGAAAGTCTGTGTGGGTGATGAATGTTGTTCCGACCAGTGGGCCCAACTACCTTCCATTGATCCAGGACAGGGGGTTTGTCGGTGTTTTACATGATTGGTATTAAAATATCCTTTCTCTTGTTCTTATTTTGCAATTTCATGATTCTTTTTTTTCCATTAATCGTATCTGCTTGGTCATATACAGAATTTACACCATATGCTAAGTTCTTTCTTTTTTCTGTCTTGATTCCTTCCAAATACATAAAATTATTAGCTTCCTCAATCTAGATTGTGAAATCTAAGTATTGAAGTCTTGATCTAGGTCTCATACTCATGTAAGTTTCAATGAATGTATATTACATGCCAAGGTTTTGCACAGAAAAAACCTGAGATTTCCCCCATGAACTCATTTACCGTATGTAAAGGTCACATTTGTCAAGATATTGTTGAATTATGAAATCACATGAAATTTTGCTTCTAATTATTTGCTAAAGAAAAGAGTAACCAAATTGGTTATGATAATTTATAACAATTACATCATGGTAAATTAAGGTTTGTTATTACTATATACTCTGAGTTGGAGTCTTTGTTAGCTTGTGATAACATATGTTCTTAGGCTTACGTTATGTTAGTTTTCTTACAATAATGATCTTTCATGGCTTCTAGGTGTGAGGCCTTTCCGACGTACCCTAGAACCTTTGATTTGGTACATGCAGCAGGACTTCTTTCCCAAAGCGCGACTCATCAACATAGATGCACTATGATTGACTTGTTCATCGAGATTGATAGATTACTTCGCCCAGAGGTATGTAAGTTAAATATTTTGGTATTATTTTGTACGCCCATTTCTTACCCCTTTTCTATTTTGTTTCCTGGGGCTAGGATAAATGATTTTAACTGAACTGATTTAAAATGTTTTTATGAGGTATGAGGCTTAGGGCAACAATCTTCCATTTTTCTTTCTTCTTGACATGAAAGTCTTTTTTCTTTTTCCTTTACCGTAGCCACTTAGTTAGAGCTTGTGCTTACCCTTAGAAGGTGATTTTAGGTATAAATTACATCTTTACAAAGCTAATAAAATCCGGCACTTGCCTGAAGCCCATAGATAGATGAGGGAATCATCTGGATTCCGGCTTCCAATGTGGTTTAGGAACATCATTGACTTGCAGTGTCTCTTGTTCATCAAGACCCTTCACCCTGATAGGTGTACTTTTTAAACCATCTAATCAAATTATTCATTAGATTGAAATTTTGATTGAAATTGAGCCAAAACTGAAGCAATTCATCAACATATATCTTAATGCGTTCTCAAAAATGTGTTATGCTATATGCACTAGGCAGCCTTCTGTCTTTCCATGTGGCTGCCGACTTTGATCCACATTGTCAAAGTGTCAACGCTGAGAGGCAAAGGAAAGCTAAATGCCTCAGTAAATGGTTCTTCCACTTGAGTTGCTATGTTAAAGGCTTTTTGATATGCTGATATTGATGCGTGCAGGGTTGGATTATAATTCGTGACACAGTTCCTTTAATAGAAACTGCAAGAGCACTAACAGCACGGCTGAAGTGGGATGCACGAGTTGTAGAAATTGATAGTGACAGCGATAAGAGACTCCTGATCTGTCAAAAACCGTTCTATAAGAGACAGGCAAACTAAAGCAATTGAAGGCCTACATATATTAGACCATAGTATTCATATTCATTTTCAAGATGTTCATTTATTATCTTATAGCTCCACCATAGAAAGTGGGGATTGAATTTTTGAACAGAAAGAAGCCAAAAAAACGATAGAGGAAACAGTGGATCCTGGTCAATGATACAACCACAACTCCTATGTAATCCTAAGGTTTACATAGGGCCATGTAATTACGAAAGGAGGCGCAGAGCAGATGAGAAAGCATACTGGTAGATTTAATTTTGCATCCGATGTATTATTATTACAATTACACAACCTCGTGATTAAGATTGTGAAAGTGATGATAGAATAAGCTATTGCTATTCGCTGTGGTGTATAAAATGCTCAGCGGTTAATTCAACCCTACAGAATTCTTCTGCTCTCATTTTATAGATTCATTTCCTCCCCCGTAAGAGCTTGGCAAAACCCTGCTTGATATTTATGATAAAATGTGGAACTGAAATCACCTTGTGCTGTCAAAAATTTGCAAGGCAAGATGCGGTTGGATTTCTAAAATTGACACGGTAAATGTAGATTTGACGCTTGCTTTAACTAAGATCTTTCAGGACTTACGGCAGAAAAAACAAAACTCCTTCGGGACTATTTTGTATTTTTCAGAGAAGAGAGTGAAAATATGTTTGAGATTTTATTTTTTGTTTACTCATTTTTCTTCCTTTAATTTCTGTAATTCAACGTGGTGCATGTAGAAGATTATTTTATAGGTAGTTTGTCAATTTAATTTACAGTTATTTGAATGTAAAATTAAGCCTAAATAATAATGTATCATTATAAAAGTTCAAATTTTATTGAAATTTGATAAGTAAATAATATTTTAGTGTGTATTTAGAGTAGAGTTGGATAAAAAATAATTGTCGATTAACTTAATTTTTGAAATTAGTTTTAACTAAACATAATTTTAAATAATTTTATAAATTTTTATTTAAACATTAAGTTTTATTATCAATACAATTCATTCTATATAAATGGTTTTTTTTTTTTTTTTACTTTTATACAATTGAAGTTTGAATAACAAAAATAATTTTTTAAAAAAAATTAAATTTGAAGTCAAATTATATTATTTATAGAACAAATTCTTATTTTAACGTCAAGCGTATCAAACGCTACGCGGTGCAATCTAAATTTTCGTCAATGACTTGAATTTGGTTTCCATTAGCTAGACGACAAACGATCTTTTAAAATGGCTATTTAATTATTTATCATGTAATGAGATATTTCAGGATGAAACACGTGTCACAGAGAAAAAATTGCTAAAATAACCACAAACTGAGACATATATATATATATATATAAAAGCGCAACAACTCGAAGAGCGTAACCGACCTTAGCTCAGTTGGTAGAGCGGAGGACTGTAGTTGGAAATCTCCAGTTAGCCATCCTTAGGTCGCTGGTTCGAATCCGGCAGGTCGGAATTTTTCTCTTCAATGTTTTTTTTTATAAGATTTTTATTTTTCTTTTATTTCTACTCATATTAATGATCGTATGTTTTTTTTTTTTTTTTCTAATTTTTTATCAAGGATTCCTATGAGACGATCTATATACGCTTCCTTATTTCCCAACTGTAGTTACCAAAGGTTCAATGTTCTATGGCTTGGCGCTGTTTCTTCCTCAACCACGTAACCAATCTCAAACTTAAATCCTCCAAAACCCTAAACTTTTCCCTACCGTTCTCTGCAGCACATTCTCTCCCTTCGAACCCTAATCTTGATTTCGTTAAATCCTATTTTCCCCTCTTCATTTCTCCATTTTCCACCTCCTTCCTTCCCACCAAAACCCCTAAAAAGTTCAGGAAGAAACGCAAGAAGAAAGAGAGCCCTCGAACCAAGCTCATCCAAGCCCAGGCCAATCGTATCCCACTCTTTGAACGCTTCGTCGAACGCGATACGCAGCTCAAGTTTCTTACTAGGTCAAAACAATTTCTATCCAAGCAACCCGAACACGTGCTACGCCTCGACGATGCTGGCAAGCTCTACCACGAGTTGGGGTTCCCCCGTGGCCGCAAGGTGTCCCGTTCAATCGAGCGTCATCCTCTGATTTTTGAGACTTATAGGCACACCGATGGGAAAATGTGGTTTGGCTTCTCGGATTTTATGGAGGAGTTACTTTTAGAGGAGCAAGCGATCATGGATGCTATGGAGACGGACCGTGTAGATAAAGTTCGTAAATTGCTGATGATGTCTGCCAATAAGCGCATTCCCTTGAGTAAGATTCATCATTGCAGAACGCTGTTTGGGATTCCGGACGATTTCAGAGACCGGGTTGTGAAGTACCCGAATTATTTTAGGGTTGTGGTCGAGGATGATGGGAAGAGGATACTTGAATTGGTCAACTGGGACCCTTTATTAGCAGTGAGTGCGCTTGAGAGGGAGTTCATGGTTGATGAGGATAGAGCTAGGAGGGCATTTAAGTTTCCTGTGAAATACGGGAAGGATTTGGATTTGGACACGGACGATACAAGGAAGCTGAATTTGTTGAATACACTTCCGTTGGTGTCCCCCTATTCAGAGGGGTCCAAATTGGATGTCTGGACCCTGGAGGCAGAGAAGTACAGGGTAGGGGTGATACATGAGTTCTTGAATTTGACATTGGAAAAAAGGGCCTCCATACATCATGTTGTAGAATTCAAGGAGGAGTTTTGCTTAACTAAGCACACTTATCATATGCTTTTGAAGCAACCCAGAACGTTTTATTTGGCAGGAACAGAGATGAACTGGGTTGTGTTCTTGAAGGACGCTTATGACGAAAATGGTGTTTTAATTGAGAAGGATCCGCAGGTGATCTTCAATGAGAAGCTCAATAAGTATGCTCAGGTGCAGGAAATCGAACCTGGTTCTGATTTTGGGGCCAAAAACATTATGTAACTTGGCTCTCGAGCAGAAGCTGTGTTATATATGTTAGGAAGAGACCTGAGCTGAATTATATATTATGGATAGACATAAATGATAAAAATGGCGTTGGTGAGACATTATGAACCTTTTCGTATTCTGCTTGGCAATTGACTTCAAATTTCTCGAATGGTGCGAGAGCGGCTTTCATGCTTGATTATGTTTCTAAAGGTTCATTTCCTGATATGCTTACAACTTAAAATGAAGAAATCTTGATTGTTGCTTCGACTTGTTTGAGAGCACCACAATATTGCTGTCCGAGTGCCATGACAACTTCTGTTTTTTCTCAGCAAAAGACGTCGCTAAGATGCTGCCGCGAAACAACATTCAAAACGTTTTAGTGAAAATGATGAGATTCTGTCGTAACTTGAATTTTTTTTATTTTTTATTAGGTAGAATACATGAGAAATATTGGTATGATCGAAATCAATTTTGAATATCTAAAATTAAGAGAAAAATAACATCAAATATACTCAGAGAAGAGTTCCAGGGATGGCAAAGTATTGTCCCGTAACCCCCAATAGTCTAATTTAATTGGCATTTGAATTCCCGAAAGTCAGATGATACGACTAATTTCCATTCATCAAATTTGAAGATTTTAGGCCAATAAAATTCAACTGGTAAGGTTAAGTTGAAGTTCATGTTCAATTCTTGCTTGTGTACTTTTATCCGTGATTATTCACTAATTAAGGTGTGTTCTATTTTGAAGCTGAGAAATTTTATTTAACTCTTAAATCTCTAAATTATTATCTTTTTGGTTATAAAAAATGCAACAATTAGAAAAATGAGAAAATATCGATAGAGATTGAAACCTTTAACATCAACTTCACCTCGATCTCAAATAATGAGACTGGGTTGAAAAGAACAAGATGAAGAATGAAGACTACCGAATTACACCGTCATCTGTCACCAGGGAAACCAAAAGACTGAAAGGTGAAAACGTCTACACAGCATATGTTGACAAAACTGAAGAGCTCTGCTCCAGTCCATGTCAATTCCTGAAAGAATAATAAACACCCAAAATAGATCTTTTTAATGGACAGAAGCTACTATTAGAGGCAACTGGCGAAGAGTTTGGTTCTTTAATCCATTTGCGCTTTTCTGGGCAACACTAGCACAGCCCTTGTGCCCACTTAAGGAAATTGCTTCTGCAGCTCCGAGTATTGTTCCCCACTACCAAGGGCAGCTTTGGCGACACTGTCCGTGAGCACTTTCTTTGCTTAGAGGTGTAGGAGATTGCTTGTTCAGGTACACAAGCTTTGGAAGTAGATCACAAACTGCCTTGCGTAGTTGATCATCAGTGATATTGCTCTGAAATGGATTTCCAAGCAAATTCAGAGCCTGAAGGGAGCTTAATTGGCCAAGCTGCCCTAATGCTTTTGTTGTTGTGATCTTGTTGAAGCTCATGTCCAAAACTGTTGGTTTTAGTAGCCTGTGTAGCCCCTCAACATCACGTATCTTGTTCCCCTCAAGATTGATAAATATACCACCAGAGTTATTTCTTGTGTAAGTTATAGTTTGGTGACAATTTTTCTAAGTGTAGAAAATGTTGCAGGTAAGAAAATTTTCAAATGGCAGCGAAGTTAGAATTACCGAATTGCAAGCATCTATAAATAAGTGTGTATGTGATGTTGGGTGCAGAGAAATTGAGGAAATTCAAAGTAGTATGAGTAAAAGTGTAGCATTAAGTGGGTGTGGGTGTGTTAGAGAGGTGGATTGAGTGGTGTCAATAAATGGAGTATATTCTAATTTTGTCTTGAGTAATAAATTAGTTCTCTTAGTTTGGTCCTCATTTCTTGGCTTTTTGATTCTACGAGTGGTATTAAAGCCCAGTTCGAGTTTGATTCAAGTTTGGTTCAGGCTAAGTAAGAGTTTGGTCAACCAAGTATCTAAGCCAAAAGGTTCCTGTGTTTGAGTACAAGATTTGGATTTGTCATATGAGGAGATTCTACCAAAGTATAGTCAGGAAATGTGACAAAACTCCGTCAAGAATCAAGGAAACTTATGTAAGTGCATGACACTACCAAGATTGTTATGGCCAATATGGCAACGAATTCATGCTCAATTGGAAAGCTAAATAATGACAATTATTATGTATGGAGCACTATAGTTAAGCTTTATTTAGAAGGCTAGAATGTATAAGACTTTATTGATGAAGAAGAAGCGATTCCACCAATAAATTCAAATAAATTGAAAAAATGGTAGGAAAGAGCTAGAAAGGCTCTTTACATACTAATTTCTACTATAGAAACACAATTAGTTAGATACACTAAAGAAGCCAAGACACCAAAAAAGGCCTGGGATGGGCTTCGCACACACTTTGTGAGGGCGAATTATACAAAGTGGCAGCGATTGAAGAACAAGCTTGTGTTAATTCGGCAAACTGATATGTCAATAAGTGAATACTTTTTAAAGGTTAAATTTATTTGCAATGACATTTTAAAATTAGATCCACATAATGCTATTATTGACACAAGAATGTGAAGAATTATTGTCGCAGGATTAGATCTAAAGTATCATACCCTGGTCATTGCCACAAGAGGATGGGCCAAGGAACTAACTCTAACAAAGTTGGAAAGTATATTGGCCAACCAGAAGGCTTTAAATTCAAAAATGTCCAAAGTTTCATTCAAAAATGAAGAAAAAGGCTCTTTTTAGCAAACATAAAGATTGATAAAAGGAATCTAGCTGGAGAAAGAATGGAGATAACAAAAGGTGTTAAGATTGGTAGAAAACCATTGTGGGAAAGACTTATACCAAGAGGGAGCTTGCCTAGATTCACACGATCTTTAATTGGAGGAGGAACAATAAAGAGTTAATAGATGTTACAACTGTGGTAGAAAAGTTCACTTCATTAGAAACTGTAAAGCACCTCATGAAGAAGGAAACACTATAACTAAACATTATAGTGAAGAAGAATGAGATTTTCAAGCATCCTTTATAGCCATAGAATAATTAGAAGAGATTGTATTGACTTGTGTTGAAAAACCATATGAAAGGGTGGCAGTAGTAACTGTAAGTGACAAATTTATCAATTATGAAGAAGACTGGATTGTCGACTTTGGGTGCTCTAATCATATGATGGGAGAAAAAGAAAAAACTTACAACAATGTTAAATTATAAAGGAGGTCAAGTTGTTGCAACGGCAAACAACTTGAAACTATTAATAACCCATGTTGGTAGTACGATAATTAACCCCTGACACTATACACAGAAGGTAAATCTACAAAATTTCTACCATATGCCAGGAATGAAGAAAAACCTCTTATCAGTGTCACAACTAGCATTCGAAGGCAACTCTACAGTGTTCATGCTAAAAGATGTCAAAATGCACAAAAGCTTTTATCCATCTGGTGTACCGATTATGGAGGGCAAGCTTGTAGATTCTGTTTACGTAATTTCAGTATAGGTTGTGTACGTAGACAAGACAAGAAAGAATAAGACAATGGACTTATGGCATACAAGTCTTGGCCACGTCGGCTATCATAAATAGAAAGTGATGATGAAGAAAACGATGTTTAGAGGACTTCTGCAACTTGAAGTTCAAGATGACATAGTCTGTGTCAGATACGAGTACAATAAGTTACATTAGTTGCCATACGGGAAGTCAAGTTTTAGAGCTAAGTGTCCATTCAAGCTAGTACACTCAAATATTTTTAGACCAGTTAAGCAATCTTCCATTAGTGGATATTTATACATGATCACATTCATTGATGACTACTCAAGGTATGTATAGGTAAATTGCATGAAAGAGAAGTTAGAAATGTTCTTTAATTTCAAAGCATTCAAAGAGAAAAATGAAAAAGAAGTTGAGCATAAAATATATTGTCTACGTATTGATAATGGAGGTAAATATACATTTGAGGAATTAAACGAGTGTTTGTAGTAAAATGATATACGACGATAGCTGACCTCAATAGTATGGGTTACAGAAAAGAAGAATTGGCACTTAGCAGAGACTTGTCGAAGTATTTTGCTGAAAAAGTATCGCCATGGTTTTCGACAGAATGCATGAAGAATACAACCCATGATATCAATAGAATGCCTCAAGCAAAGCTTGGTTTTATGTTTCCTTACAAAAAGCTCTATAACATAAAACCCACGATAAGTAACTTTCGAGTGTTTAGCTCTGTGTGTTATGTTTTCACGCCTAACAATCAGCGTAGTAAGTAAGATAAGAGGATAGTTTGTTGCATATTTATAGGTTATGATACTATCAACGGAAAGGTTAGAAATGTTTGATCTAACCACTGGCAGATGTTATATATCTTGTTATATAGTATTCAATGAGGTGTCATCATAGTGGTCACCGTAAGTGACAACTTTTCTTAATTCGAGAGAGATTAAAGAAAAATTATAAGAAAAATTAAATGAGCATGAAAGTGAAGTAAAACCAATCTCTAAAGTTAAAGTGGAACCAATGGTAAAAGATGAAAACTTGAAAGTTAAACGAAGTGAAAGGAGCCATTGGAAGATAGGATTGAATTCAACACTGGAAGATGAAAGACCAAGTCAGCTCGAGGAGTAAGAAGATTCAAGTGAAAAAGATATTCCTCAGCCACAATAACTATAAAGATCAATAAGGCAATGAAAATCGAATCCAAAGTATGCAAATGCAATAGTGATCCAAGATGGAAGATATAATGAGCTAACACCATATGAAAAGGCATATAGTAACAAAGAATGGAGGAAAGCTATAAAAGAAGAAATTAAAGCAATTAAACAAAATAAAACGTGGGAGTTAATGCCAAAACCTAAAGATGTACAACCTATTTCCTGCGAATTGGTGTATAAAGTAAAGACCCATCCTAACAGATCAGTTAAAAGATAAAGCTCAATTAATGGCATGTGGGTTCTCTCAGAGGTATGGATTTGACTAGGGATGACAATTTTGCATACCATTATTCGTGTCCCTCTTCTCCACTCCCTACTCCCTATTATAGGGGGAACTTTCCCCATCTAATGCGAATCCTCAAGAGGGCTTTAAACTTTTTAAAAGAAACTTCAAAAAATAATATGAATAAATTCAAAAAAACATATTAAAAAATTAATTTAAAGCTTAAGCTCCTTGTTTATGTTATCCAATAAGTTGTAATCAAATTTTAAAAAGAAAACTAAAATATTCAAATGACTAGTTTTAAACAAGTTTTGAAAATTTCAAAAACTTAAAGAAATAATAACTTCAACAAATTAAAAAAAATCAAGTTCAATTCATCTTGACATTAAAACATCATTTTCTCCATGTGTGAAGTCTTCGTTGTTGTTTCTTCCTTATGTGTAAATTAGGTATTTCAAGCTAGTTTGTTTCCACCATCTTAGTATGTCAAAAACTTGTGTATTTAAAGCATTAATCAAGACATACTCATCTAAGTAACAATTTAACTTTGACTCGACATTACTAGTTCAAATAGTTTCTTTTATATATTGGAAACAATTGCACTTCCAATTTTATGTCTTTGCAAGAGAATTCACATTTATCAAACTTGAAGATGTAGTAAAATTACTACTAGTAATACATGTATCTAAAAATTTTAAAATATTTAGGTCAAATTTTTTAGGACTGGGACCTCACAGGGTGGGGAGCATGATCCCTATCCCTATGTCCAAATAATCTTTAAAAAGATTTTCCCCCTTTTTCTCATTCCTATGAGGAATCCCCAAAATGTGAGTCCTTAAATGAGGCAATCCTGGCAAGGATCCCCTAATATGGGGACCTTTTGCCATCCCTAGATTTGACTTTGAAAAAAATTCCAGTCTAATGGCTAAACATGCCATCGTATGAGTGCTGTCGACATTCGCTACAAACAAATCTTGGAAGTTGTGGCAGCTAGATAGGAAGAATGCATTTTTGCATGGAGAATTGGATCGAGAAATCTATATGAATTAGCTAATAGGATTTGAGAATAATGCCCACCCTGATTACGTATGCAAGTTGAAAAAAGTGTTGTATAGGATTAAACAAGCTCCAAGAGCTTGGTATCAAAAAGTTATTGAGTTGCTAATACAAAGTGGATATTCAATGGCACCAATAAATTCAAACCTATTCGTAAGAGTTTGCAAAGATAAAATGACAGTGATCATAGTTTATGTAGATGATATAATCATCATTGGAGATGATGATAAAGAAATTTATCAAATTAGAGTCAATCTAACAGTTCGCTTGCAAATGAAAGAACTTGGAGAGTTGAGACATTTTCTGGGAGTTGGAATTGAATAGAGTAGGGAAGAATTATTTTTATGTTAACAGAAGTATGCCAGAGATCTCTTGCAGAAGTTTGGAATGCTAGACTGCAAACCTATCTTAACTTCGATTTAGGGAAATGCAAGATTCTGCTTAGCAGAATGAAAACACTAGGAAGATGCCACCATGTATAGACAACTGGTTAGAAGATATACTTAATGATGACTCGTCCAGACATTTACCATGTTATTAAAGTAATGAGTCAGTTTATGCAAAATCCCATAAAATCGAATTTGATAGCAGTGCAACATATCTTAAGGTATGTCAAAGGCACCCTAGACTATGGCATATACTACAAGAAGGGAAATTCATCATTACTAAACATATCCATAATATACCTGTAGTTTGAAGAATAATCATAGATATATCCTTGCAGTTTATAGGGATTTACCTACTGTTTAGTCTTCACCATATGTAATACACGATTAAAAGGAACCCTATTGGTTCCTTTCTATTTTGTTCCTGCTCGAGCTACTATGAAAGAGAGAAGCTATGATTGTGCTCTGCATTCTATTGTCTAGAATTCGATGCCATCAGTCACCAACCATTGCAGAGCTTGTCAGAAGCCCTCATCAGTTGTGCTCCACTGTCTGCGGTGATTGCCATCGGTTCGCCACTGTTCTTCAAGGTATGTATTTTTTTTTCTTCAACTTTTCCTATTAATGAAAGTGGAAAATTTTTTATCCTCTTTTAGATATTGATTGTTCTGTAGTGTTTTTCTTTGTTGGGTGAGATTGTTTCTTCTGAAATAATTGACACAGAGGAAAAAAAATGTTGGGCTTATTCATATTTAGTTTCAGGTTTGAAGTTTGATCCACTGTATGATTTAGATCTTTGGAATCATCAGAGTAGTTTGTATATATGAGGAAACATATTAGCATTATATAATTCTAATAAAAAAAAATGTTTGCGTATAGAGTAATGATAGTTTGATATAGTATAATGCTACTTGGGTTCACAACTTATTGCAAGTAAAATAAAATAAAGACAATTTTACAATTATAACAAGTTGTGAGTTTAATTAGGTGTTACGTAATTATAATAATTAGTAATTGATCAATAGTTATTATTTTGAGGTGTCATCAAGTAAGGGATGTGACTTCTTTTGTTATTAGTCTCCTAGTTTTATATATATATATATATATATATATATATATATACGTATGTATGTATTTATGTATGACTTAATTGACATGTTGTAATCAGCATTAAGTAATTATTAAAAAAAAAAGTTATACCCATGATCTATTTCAATATGTTATTAGTATCTTTTGAAGGCTACATACCTTAACTATATTATTGGAAGTGATATTTATATATAGTAGAGGGTTGATGCATGTTATAATCTATATATACTATGGCCTAGGAAACATATATATAGAATTAATTTGATAAGTGAAGAGTGAAATGAGATTGATGGTAGTAAAGAAAATAGTAAATAATGTTGAAAAAAAAATTAATGTGCCTTATGTATATTATCACTATATAGGTAGTTATCAATGAGTTTGATCTGGTAACAACTCCAATCTTGCTTTCATTAATTAGGGACCAATGGGACACAACAATGTTCCACTTGGGAAAATGGTCCTTGTATGTTTCAAATTATCAAGTAGTGACTATAATCTTGCTTTCATTAATTTTTATGCTTTGAGTTCTTCTAATAAAGTTATGATAGAGCATGATGTTTAATACAACTTATTTCTTTCTGTGTTTCTATTAGGAGATTTGAACTTACACATATATTCAAGTTCAAAACATAGACAAGACCTGGATTGAGAAGCCTCCGAATACCCCTAAGTATCTACAAGGACTAAATAGATTTTTAGACTTTGCATTTGCTAATAGTAGTATTAAGGGTTTGATTATATGTCTATGTCCTAAATGTAAGTTTAACAAATGGAAAACTAGAGAAGTAGTGTAAGATCACTTGATTTTCAAACTATTTTCACGAGGTTACACTATTTGGCTTAGACATGGGGAGACAAATGCCATAAAAACTATAGTTCAAACACTTGTAGTACCACACGTGGTTTATAAAAAGGGTTATTATTAATGATCCCATACAAGACATGCTCAATGATGTATTTAGGTATCATTCTGATAATCAATGTATGGAAGCGAATGATGTAACATCTCCACCATCAAACCAAATGATGCAAGACAATAGTGCAAATTTGTTGGACTTAATTAAAGATGGTCAACAATATTTATATAAAGGATGTGAGAAGGTGAAACTATATCACATAAAATGTTTATGTAAAATGACTAATAAAGCAATGTCATGGATTCTATAACTATTGGTAGATGCATTTAAACATGCTAAAATTCCACCATCCTTTTATGTGGCAGAGAAAAAAAAATCAACACACTCGATTTGAATTACACCAAAATTCATGCATGTCCCAATAATTGCATATTATACATGGGAGAAAATGCTGATCGAGATAGCTGTAGAAAATGTAATACATCTAAATGGAAACTGAATGGGAAATGGAATTCAAGTACTAGTAAAAAAAAGGAAGAAACCACCTGCAAAAGTTCTATAGTACTTTCCCCTATAACCACGTTACGGTAGTTATTAATGTCCTTTAAGACTACTGAATACATGCAATGGCATACAACAGAAAGGAGTGATGATGGCATGTTAAGGCATCTAAGTGACTCTAAAGCATGAAAAAAGTTTAATACCGTGTATCTTAATCTTAATTTTGTTTAGATCCTCGGAATGTATGACTTAGGTTATCTACCGATAGGTACAACACATTCGACAACTTGACTTAGGTTATCTACCGATGGGTACAACACATTCGACAACTTAAGCACTAGTTACAACATTTGGCTAGTGATACTTCTACCTTACAATCTTCCACTATAAATGTGCCTGAAACAAAGTTCTTTTATCTTTTTTATGATTATCCCAGGTAGGTAAGCACCAAGAAATGATATTGACATATATCTGCAACTATTAGTAAAAGAGTTAAATGAGTTATGGAATGCAATGTAAAAATTTTGACTTTTATAGCAATTAAGTGTTCAATATACATGCAGCACTGTTGTGGAAAATTAGTAACTTTTTTTAGGACTTGGAACATTGTCCCAGTGGAATACGCACACTAGATTAGCATGCCTATCTTGTCATTTTGATTCAAAGCCTATGATTCTTCCTTATAGTCGAAAGTGGTGCTTTATAGGTCATAGACGCTTTCTGGATGAAGGACATAAATTTATATTGGCTTGAAATTGATTTGATGGAAAAGTGGAAAGGTAAAATCCCCTTAAGCCAATTAGTGGCAAATAAGTTTTAAGACAAGTCCAAAGTGTTAATGCCATTTTCGGGAAAGATGTAGAAGTTGAATGACAAGGTCAAAGACTTTGTGGAGCTAGTAGGTTGGAGGTTGAGACTTAACAATGGCGAAAAAAGAGTATCTTTTTCCAATTTCCATACTGGGGAATGAACTTATTGCAACATAACCTTGATGTTATGCATACTGAAAAAAAATGCGTGTGATAATGTTATATTTATTATATTGAATGAAGATGGAAAATTGAAAGACCATACAAATGCATAGAGAGACTTGCAAGATATGGGGATCAAATCTAATCTTTAGCTTAATAAAAATGGTAAATATCTTCTTGCATTATTCACCTTAACAAATGCAAACAAATACATCTTTATGAAAACATTAAAAAATATCACTGTACCAAATAGTTACTCTAGTAACATAAGTAGGTGCATCAATTTGAGACATTGAAAGATTTGAGGATTAAGAAGTTATGACTCACAAGTTCTTATTGAGCAACTTCTACCTTTGGCCTTAGGAAAGACACTCTAAGTGTCTACAGTTTTAATCAACTTGTGTTCATTTCTTAGACATTTGTATCACAGAGTATTTAATATTAATGAACTTGACCAACTTCGTTGCGTAGTCATTTTAACACTCTGTCATTTGGAAATGGTTTTCCCACCTTCGTTCTTCATGGTCATGGTTTATTTGATTGTATATCTCATTGACAAAGCCAAATTGGGAGGTTTAGTCCAATATCGATGGATACATCCAATTGAAAGAAAAAGATATATACAATATATGTTTACTTGTTTTAATGGGCATTTGGGTCTTACAATTATTGTTTTTATATTTGGTACCTTGGGAAATTGAAATCTTATGTACAAAATAGAGCTCAACCAAAAGGTTCTATAGTTGAAGGCTATATAGCTTAAGAGATCCTCACCCTTTGCTCAAGGTATTTAGAAGGAATTGAGACTATATTCAATCTTTCAAGTTATGCTGATGATAGACCTAATGTTAGGACATCTGATGTGTCCTATATGTTCCCACCAATCGAAAAACCAGTTGGGGATTTTTCATATTTTAATCTATCTCCAATGGAAAAGATGCAAGCATTAACTAATTGCAAAGAAGTAGATCCTTATCTTTAGTACATAAATCATATTTCTTTTTTCCCACTGAGTACAAACACCCTAAACCACATGCTTACTAACCATTTATATATGTTGATTTAAGGAATTTAGGGACATCTTACATAGACAATTAAGAAATCGTACATGATTGTCGTAACCGACCTTTCGGCAGAATGGAATAAAAAGTTTAAAACTAATTCCCAAAAACGGAATTTTGAAAATCAATTTATTTGGAGTCGCCACCAAAATTTTTAATAGAAAACTTTGGAAAACCAATTTAAAACAAAACGAAAAAGGCGAAATGGTCTGCGAAATCAAATATGGGTTTGGGAGTCTATTTGAGTGTGGGGAAGGTGTTAGGCACCCCACAACACCCGCCCATAAGGACGGTTACCTTAAACTAGTCAGTTGAAATAGAATATGGCTTTTAATTAATCTCAATTACCCTTTTCTTGACATGGATGCATGTTAGACATAGGAGACAAAAAAAAAAAAAGCGAATGCATGCAAACAGATAGATATTTACAAAGGGCGGACTTGACCTAAGATGAGAGCCTAGGGCCTACGTACCCCGCAATAAAGATCAAAGTCCACGTAGTTCGACTAAAAGGCATGTTTTGTGGGTTAGTGGTTTTTAATTTTTGTGATGAGAACAGGAGAGTTGAAATTAAATAGATTTTTGTAAACAAAACAGGATTGAAATTTGGATTTGTGTGTTTTAATATACAACAACCTAAGTAATCTAGCTCTCTTGATCTCTTCATTTTTTCTCTTTTAATTCTTTTGTTTATTTTTGGAATTTTAATTTTAATTTTAAAATTTAAATGAAATTATTATGGGATAAGATTTTTAGGAATTTTGGGAGTTTATATTGTTTGGAATTGAAGTGAAGTTATAAAAAGAATATTTTTGAATTTTTAGATTTATTTGTTTTTTTATATTTTCAAAATTGGAATTCACCTTTGAAATTAGGACGAAAATCAAATCATTTTCTGATTTTTTGTATTTATGTATTTTTTTGGATTTTGTTTTTTTTTTTAATTTATCTTTAGATTTTTTTAAAAAAAATCAAGATTTATTGTGAAATTAGAACAAAATTATAAAGGAAAGCCATTTTTTGGAATTTTTTAATTTATATATTTTTTTGGATTTTTGGATTTTCTTTTTTTGTTTCACTTGTTTTTATTTTTATTTCCTTTTTTAAAATCTAGATTGATTGTTGAAATTAGAACAAAATTATAATAGAAAGCCATTTTTGGAATTTTTGAACGTGGCATTTTAATTAATTAAATTTTATAAAACCCTGACTTTATTTATTTTGTAAATAATTCAATTAAAATATTCATTTTTGCATTATTATTATTAGTTTATCTATTTATCATCATTATTATTATTTATCTTCTAAACAAGTATGTAATAAATTTTGAGGTCTGAAGTGATTAAATCTCACACGACCCCAAGTATTTGAAGAGAACTATATTCTCACACAATAATATTGCAAATAATGGGAAATATTTAATTAGAATGAATATTTAATTATGATTGTTTTTTTTTAATTATTGTTATATTATTATTATTATTAGATAGAGGTGTATTAATTTTAGGGAACTAAGAAAATTAAAATCTCACATATTCTCATGCAATCGAAGAGAATAAAATCTGCACATGCTAATTTCATAAATGATGGAAAATGCTTAATTAAAGTCAATATTTAATTATTATTTTTAAAACAGATGTGCCAATTTTTTTTAAAAGATCTAGGGAGATTAAAACCTCACGTGATCTCATGCGATCGAGGAGGACAAAAATCCTCACACGATAACTTCATAAATAATGGAAAATTATTTAATTAAATTAAATACTTAATTATTATTGTTTTTGAAAACAAATGTGCTAATCTTAAAAAGATCTAAGGATTAAAACCTCACATGATCTCATACAATTGAGGAGGACAAAATCCTCACACGATAATTTCATAAATAATGAAAAATTATTAAATTATGTTAGACATTTAATTATTTTTGTTTTGAAAACAAATGTGCTAATCTTAAGGAGACCTAGGGAGATTAGAATCTCACATGATCTCATGCAATCGAGGAGGACAAAATCCTCACACGATAATTTCATAAAAAATGAAAAATTATTAAATTAAGTTAAATATTTAGTTATTATTGTTTTGTATTAATATTATTATTTGCGACAAATATGCATTAATTTTTTTCTTTGGGATCTAAGGGGATCAAAATCTCACACGATTCCAAACATCCGAGGAGAACAAAATACTCACTCAATAATTTATTTAAAACTTTGCCTATAAAGCCCAAAAAAATTATTAATCCCATATACAAATAACAATACTAATAATAAATAATAACACATTAATTAACCTATCAATTAACTAATAAACCAGAAAACAAAGAGGCTGAGCAGAGACACACGAAATGCACTGTAGCATGAACGTCCACATGCATGCGTGAGGATTACCTGGCTTCGTCTCGGTGAGCTGCTCTTCCCAGTGACTCTCCTCCTTCAGCGATTCTACTCAGCTTCCCTTGGTGCACCGTAGCTCCTCCCCTCGGCAGTCTTTCTCCCTCATCGGCTCACTGCAAATCCTTCTCGGTCTCCCTCAGCTTCCAACGTCTCTTCTCGGTTT
This sequence comes from Delonix regia, assembly GCA_037074485.1. Lineage (NCBI taxonomy): Eukaryota > Viridiplantae > Streptophyta > Magnoliopsida > Fabales > Fabaceae > Delonix > Delonix regia. Next base: position 34,130,557 of record CM073453.1, read on the forward strand.
CTGGTTCGTTTTCCTACCCTTCAGCAGCCTCTTCTTCCTCCTAACTCCCACAAAAGTACCTTAGCTCTTTCTCGCTTTGTGTCCTCCTCCAGCGGCCTTCCTGTCCACCCCTCTCTCTCAGCTTCTCTTTCTCTCTACGGTCTGCAGTAGGCTCTCTGTTAAACTCTATTTTGGCTTGCCAAAACAAAGGATTTTACTCCACATGGATGGCTTTCGGTTCTGCTCCTTCTTGGCTTGCATTCGGTTCAGTTCCTTCCCTTCTCCTCTCGGTTTGGTTTTCATCTTCTCGGTCTGGCGTTGTGGCTTCAGTTCATCGTTGTAGCTCAGATTTTTCTCCCTGGCTTCAGCTCATATCTGCTCTGTTTCAACACGTTATGCTTCTGCACTCTCATGGCCTGCACCTCCTCTTCCTTTCTTCTCGGTTTCTCTCTTCTCTCCACGAGCTACCTCCTATTTTCTCCTCCTTCTCTTCTTTTCAGCCTTCCTTTCTCTCGGTTACGTTGCTCTCCCTCTCTCCTTTCAGCGTGGTTTCTGCCTTCTTTTTTCCTTCCTCTCTTCTCTTCTCCAGCTCCCCCCTTTTCCCAGCCGAGGCCTCTTCTCTTTATGCTCCAGCCCACCTCCTTTTTTCTGCCATCTTGCTCCCTTTTCTCGTTGCTTTTTCTGCAACTTCCAGCCACTCACTTACTGCTCACGGTCCCCTTTTTTTTCTGCCACTTTCAGCCACGCCACTCTTTCCTTTCTCTGCACCAGCCGCTCCACTTTCTGCCTCCTCTGAACCACCAGCTCTCTCTTGCTTTTTTGTCCTCCTTGTCCTCTTGTGCATGTGTGTGCATGAGTGTATGCATGTGGGAGTGAGTGAGTGTGTGTGTCCGTGGGTGAGAGTGTAAGTGTGAGTGTGTGAAGATGTGTGTCCGTGAATGAAAGTGTGAGTGTGTGAGAGTGATGTATGTCATGTGTGTGAGGGCAAGTGAGCATGTGGGAGCAAATGAGCATGTGAGAATGTGAGTGTGAGTGTGTGAGAGTGATGTGTGTCATGTGTGTGAGGGCAAGTCAGCATGTGAGAGCAAGTGAGCATGTGAGAGTGTGTGAGTGTAAGCAAGTGAGAGTGTTTTGCAATTCCATTTCAAGTATGTGGCCTTGTTCATTTTATTTCTTTGCAAGATGATTGCCATGTCTCTTCTTCAAACATATATCTTGAATTTTCCTTTTTATTATTTTTGGTTCTTATATTTGGTTTTTTCCATATTACTTCTATTTATTTTTTTTGCCTTTTGCAATTTTTTTTGATTAATTATTATTATTATTTTTTTGGGATTTTTTTTAATTCTATTTATTATTATTACCATGATTATTATTATTGTTAATTTGGGTGGGGTGTTCACAGTTGCCTCTCTTTGCTTGTCTCTTAAGTTAGGGAAGTGAATAGTGAAGAAATGACCTAATCTTAAGAGCAAGCAAAGACATGAACACACCACCTTCCACATCGGAAAAAATTTCAATTTATTTCCCATGAGCTTCCTTAATTGGAAGAAAGTTCCATATGAGTATAAGGATTTAGTGTATAAAAAGACTATTTAGGTATGGTTTGCCACTTTTGAACTAGTATATGTTGTCTTAAGGGTATTATTGCTCATTTCATTGTTGTATCTTAAAGGCTAAATTTGTATTTGACTTTGAGTTATACAAAATTATATCCTGAAGTCTATTGGAATGAAATATAAAGATAAAAGATAGGAATTATAGGAAAAGACAAATGATGATACATGTAACAGAGATGAACTTATTGCTAAGGTTTCTATTAGCTTAAATAAAGATCATTGGGCTCTATTGTTGACTAAGCTTAAACCCCCAAACTAAGGTAACAAAATTTCTGTTATCACTAGTTTATTATAGATTGGCTTATAATTATATTTTTCCTAATGATTAGGAAACTTCCTTGAAGAAAAGGGACAATAGAAAAAAGCAAACAATGCACCATACTGGTGGATCAAAGTCCTTTATGCAAGGCGATGGTAACTTTAATTTTTAGAAATCATGGTGTATTGTTGTTGTTTCCTTAACTGTGTCGTAATTTTTTTGAGCAATAATAAGAGTCAAAGTATGGCTGCTCAGTTAGTAAAGGATAAGTTTGGACGATCACACATAAACACACTGATGGGTCATTTGTTAATGAGGAAGCTCAAGCAAATAGTGTAAGTGTTTATCTATTTCAATTTCTAACAATTGGTCTATGTAGCTGGTGTAGAGTTTATGGAATTGAATTCAAGTTAGTTGTGGTTCTTACGTAATTTCCTAATTGATTTGGTTGGCATAAGAAAAGATTACCCAGTTTGAATCTAATCCTACATTTAGATTATAAGTACTATCTCCTCAGGATTCCCTGGCTTTTGCTTTAAGAAGTTAAAAGTATTACAGTTGTGTTAGAGGGTTAGGGTTAGGTCCATGCCCTTCTCAAGTTTTTGGATGACCATTTCGTAATTATAATGCAACAACCTCATCTTTTTCTAATAACATAGAACTGCAAAATAAGGTCAACTATTAGGAATCTAAGATTGATGTGATGATAAGTTACATTATGCTGAATTGTCATGGTTAGGTGCCTCTAGAGTTTGCACCATTTCTATAACACCATTCTTACAAAGTATAGAGTTTCAGTTAAAATTTGTTATGAAAGTACATTAGAATATCTTAAATATAATAGTATAATTATAGATAATAAAAGTATGTACATCCATTTATTCATACATCAATATAGATAATTTAACAAAACTAAGAGAAGGCTTATTAGGCCTATTTCTATATATATGTATATATCGAAATTGGGCCTAATATTAAGGACTCATTCAGGACTTGAAAAACTAGTAAGATTCATGCCATTTTGTGACATGAACATAAGTGGTATGGTGCGTAAGGCCATATCACATCTTGCAAAGATGATTTAATAGCAAACACTTCCCAATTGGTGGGACAAATACTCATTTTACATGGACATTAAGAGAAATTTGGTAATTTTTCATCAAAAAACATCATTAATAGAATGATGAGAAATGTTTTCTCAGTAACATGAAAAAATATATATGATACTTGAAATATTCATGGAATATAATATAACTATAAATTATTATCTTTATGAAATATGTGTAGATGTCAAATATCATAACATATAAATATGCATTTGCTAACATGTGACAAACAGAGGTATACAATTTCCTCAACCATGAGGCATAGGAAAGTTATATCTAGGTTATTCAAGTCCCAAGAAGCTTAGCATATAACTATCATACCCAAGCGATCAAGTCTCATGAACCCCAGCGTATGACACCTGACCAGTAGGTGCGACCCCACTTTTAGCTTAGGCGTCCCTTTACAGGTACCTAGAACAAAGTTAAGGAATATAATCTTTATATTAATATATCACCCAAGCCACCATATGGTCAAGTTTGGATTAGTTTGATGGAGAACTATCAAGATTTCTTTTGTAATCCTTTGAACACCGATGTTTTTATGACAATTAGGAATCCTTTTAGTGTCAATTAAATTCAAGACATTCCCAACAAGGATACATTCTTGTCCTTTCTTGAATTCTTAAGACCATTTAGGTGACACTGCCTGCCATTGTTCTTAGAATTTAAGTTGTGGCCCAAGAAGTGTAATAACACCATTTTTCCTATTATCACTTAGGCGGCATAACCTACTATAAATTACAGGATTAATGAGATATAATGCCTTGCTAAGGAACTCATAGGGTTCACAATATATATTAAGGCGGCATAGCTAGCCATTATCAAATGGGATTCTAAACTATCAATAAGTACATAGTGTACAAGAATATTTTAATCTCATAATAAATAGTTCTTTTCTCAAACAATCATATTGTCACCCCATCATACAACGTTGAAATGCCTAATAAAATAGGTAATTATAGTGCATAAATAACAAAATATTCATGTAAGGATACATAATGCATAAGAAAATTCACTAATCAAAATTCTTATCGTAAACTTGTTATGGCTAACATAATATTTCCTTAGATATTTCAAAATATTTACCTAGCCTCAATCTTCTTTAATTCTATCCTTTTTAGACCTTGAATGGGCTCATGGAAGGTTATGGTAACAAAATTTCAAGATAAATAACTATAAGCCAAAAAGGGATTACCATGAAGACCATTCAAGAAGAAGAAGGAAAAGAGAAGAAGGGAAACTATAATATGATAAATCATGTTACCTGCATACGCTCTTCTTTTTTGTAATTCTCTCAAAAGTGCTCCCTTCCTTCTTAATCTAAGTGTGGAGTGGAGATATGAGAGTGAGTGAAATGGGTATGGGAGGAATGTAAGGAATGGTATGAAGAAAAAGGGTAGGGTATATGGTATTTAAAGAAAAATCGACGGGTAGCATTTAACCACTTATTTTTAATCCAATGGTTGTGATTCAATCTCAAATCATAATTTTCTTATATTTTATTATGGTGTAGACTCCACATGTTAAGGTCATGCCATATGTCTCTCCTTGTGAATTTAACATTTTACCCTTTGTATTTTTCAAAATGACCATTTTGCCCTTGGCCTTGTAAATTTACCATTTTTCCCTTGGCATTTTTCAAAATAACCACTTTGACCCTATAACTTAAAACTAAGCTATAGGTTGTTTCCTTTAAATGATTCAACGGGGCATATTTATTCTTGTTTAATTCTTTATGATTTCCCCTAAATAATTTAGCTTATATTAAAAATCATTAAATTAAGGATGTTACATTTCTCCCTCATTAAAGAAAAATTGTGTCCTCAAAATTTGTAAATTCTTACTGTAATTAAATAATTTTGGAAATCTTTGTTTCATGTCCTCCTCTTTCTCCCATGTGACTTCTTCAGAAATCAATCCTTCCCATGCCACTTTCACTAAGGGGATTGTCTTATTCCTTAAATGTTTTTTTTATCAATCCTTAATATTGATACTGATTTTACCGAATATGTTAGATTTTCTTATAGCTGAACTATTTCTTCTTTTAAAATATATGAAGGCTTAGGAATGTATTTTCGTAGATAGGATACATGAAGGACATCATGCAGGTTGGATAAGTGTGGAGGTAAGGCTAACTGATAAGCAACTGGTCCTACTCTTTTTAGAACCTGATAGGGGCTAAGATATCTCTGGTCTAATTTTTTTATTTTTAATAGCTTGACCAATGCCAGTAGTAAGAGTTACTTTAAGAAAAACATGATCTCCTTCTTTAAATTCTATGTGTTTTCTTTTTAAATTAGCATGACTTTTTTGCCTATTTTGGGCTACAAATAGCTTTTCCCTTATATTTTTAATTTGTTTTGAGGTTTTCCGCACTAGATCGGGTCCTAATAAGGTTTTTTTCTCCAACCTCATATCAACATAATGGTGACTTACATTTTTTTCCATACAATGCTTTATAAGGTGTCATTCCTATACTAGCATGATAACTATTATTATATGCGAACTCTGCTAAAGGTAAATATTTATCCCAATTTCCTTTTTGTTCTAATATACAAACTCTAAGCATATCTTCTAAGGTTTGAATGGTCCATTCAGTTTGGCCATCTATTTGGGGATGATAGGCAATACTTAGGAGTAATATTGTCCCAAAAGCTTTCTGAAAGGATCCCTAAAACCTAGAAGTAAACCTAAGATCTCTATAAGAAATAATACTAGTTGGTACTCCATGTAACTTAACTATTTCTTGTATATACCATTGAGCTAACTTATCTAAAGAATATGAGATTTTTATAAGCAGGAAATGTGTTGATTTAGTTAATCTATCTACAATTTCCCAAATAACATCATATCCCAATGTAGTTCTAGGTAATACAATCACAATATCCATTGATATGCTTTCCCATTTACATTCAGGGATTTCTAAAGGTTGTAATAACCCAAACGGTGTTTGGTGTTCTATTTTGACTCTCTAGCATACTAAACATTTAGATATAAATTCAGCTATATCCTTTTTCATTCTTGGCCACCAATATAATTTCTTTAAATCATGATACATCTTTGTGGATCATGTATGAATGGTGTATTTACTTTTATGGGCTTTTTATAGAATTGTCCTCTTAAGCTCTTTGTTTACAGGAACACACCATCATTCTTGAAATTTTATAATTCCATCTAGTGTTTTGGAAAATCCTATTTGTCCTATTTTATTTTGTAAGGCTTGATCTAATTCTTGAGCTTCCTTAAGTTATTTTATGAATTCACAAGAGATTTCAAGCCTATTTAATTTAAATCCTCCAATTGTTTTAGTGAAAGGAACTCTTAAATTACTAATTTCATTTCATGTACCATTAGAGTTGAAACGTGTAAGGATTTCCTACTCAAAGCATCAACCACAATGTTTGTCTTTCCTGGATGGTATTTAAGTTTAAAATCATAATCTTTTAATAATTTTATTCATATTCTTTGTCTTATGTTAAGCTCCTTCTGATCAAATATGTAATTTAGACTTTTATGGTCACTATAAATATCAAAAGTGGCACCATATAGATAATGTCTCCAAATCTTTAAGGCAAAAAACTATGATTGCTAGTTCTAAGTTTCTTCATGAGGGCTCAATTGTCTTGATGCATAAGCTACCACCTTTCATCCTGTATCAACACATATCCTACTCTTTTCTTGGAAGCATCACTATAAATTTCAAAATGTCCTAAAAGATCTGGTATGATTAGTACAGAGGCAATAGTGTCCTTTACATGAAAGTGTCTTTTAGAACACAACTCAAACTCTTATTAAACTAAGACATAAAACTTTTCAAAATACCCAAGAGTTTGTTTCCAAAACTCAAATGGGTTAGTTATAGTAAATGGATCACTAAAAAATGTTCAATATGAGTATAAGATTCACAAATCTTATCTCCAACAAACAGGAATTAATATCAAAAGTTCAATACAATTGAAATTCCTGTTATTTTGAGAGAAGCTTATAACAAAGTCACTATCCTAACAACAATGGTCAAGACTCAAAATATGGGCATCACAAAAATTCATTTCCTTGACCCATTCTCTAACAAATGGGAATTACAAAACAAGTGACATGTTCATAAGTAGAACAACTACTCTAAACATTACAAAGATGTAAGCAAAGTTTGCAACAACTATAAGTGTTTACATTATGCTTTCTAACAAGACAATTCCTCTAGAATACTATAAAGATGTATCCACAAGTTGAGACAAACAATTATAAGTGTTTGTTTGACACTTTACCACAGAATAACTTGCTTAAAACTTCATAATTCTCAAGTTGAGACAGCCATAAATGTCTATTTGACACTTGACTACAAAATAGCTCCATCCAAAATATCATAAGCTGTATATACAAAATAGAGTTCAAATAATCTATGCTAATTGCATAATCTGAATCGAAATGCTTAATGATTACAAGTGAGTCACATTCACTATAACAAAATATGTGATTCCTTATACCTTGTTGGTATAACACAATTATCTAAGCAATCATCCACTACTTCAAAATAGGATTACTCAAGTGTATATTAAACATGTTATAGCATAAGTTATATCAATACAAGTGCTTACTTGAGCATACACTAAGTTGCTAGCAACAGAAGCAAATGGAAATATCTTTCTATCTTAATAATTTCCTTGTTACATTAAGAACTCGAGTTAAAATGATCTTTCTATCACCTATCTGAATAGGTGCACCACAAAAGGAACAAGAGTGTCTTTTGAATTCAATGATCACTTAGTCAACAAGAGTTCCTTGAGACAAACTAGAAAAATACGTGACATCACTGAATTCCAATAGCACAAAAGGTCTCACTAAAATATATCATATTGGGTTAACATCAAGAGATCAACATCACACAAGAGATTAATGCCACTTTAAGCTAATAGTAAGTCATTGAATATACATTATGAAAGTAAAGATGTGGGTGTATATAACCTCGTCAAACTTATGATAATATTTTAGGAAAATTAATTAATTGGTCTATATAGTTTACATCGATTTTTAAATTGGTCTTTATACATTATTTTTTTTTAAATCACTTCTTATACTTTTCAAAAGTTGCACTATTGGTCTTTATCATTACTCATATATTTAACATTATTAGAAATCTAATGATGTGGCATACAATAACTGACATAGAAGCTTGAAAATGCCACTTATACCCAATCAAATTAAATACAATTCAATTCAAATCCAAAAAGAACACAAATACCCAATATCAACTTTACAACTTTGATGATTCCATCGTGTATAGCCTCATCTCCACCTTCATTTATTCTGCTCTCATATGCCCTCTCAATGCCCAATATACATCCATCTCTCTCTCTCTCTCTCTCCTCTAATTCAATGCCAGTCTTGCATTATTCATTTCATTCTCCCTATGAAGTGCATTAGAAACTTCAAAAATTTAAAGAAAATGGAGTCTTACATTGAATCCAAAACATAGAAATAATGAAAATTAAACAAGTATGACTTCTCTTCATGACATAGAAATTAAAAGAATGACACATTAAAAATATATTAATTAGAAATAATAATCCTTACCAGTACTAAGTGTTCAAGAGATGGTGAAGAATGACCATTACTCTTAATAAGTACATCTGAGAATATAAAGACAAGCCAATTATAGATGGGCTACCTTGAAATTCATTTAAGGTTCCAATAGTATATTTCTCCTCGCTAGCCAACAATGATGAAGATGAACAAAGACATGATTTTGCTTGCAAATAATATAGTAGCCCTTTTATTTGTTACAAAATTTTCTTTTTTAAAGTTCAGAGCTTTTGATTTTCTTATCATCACGAACATCAATGGGCGTTTTCAATTCTTTCTCTTTATTTATTCAAGTTGTTCGAGCTACGGATTATGTGCCCTTTGACAAAATCCTTTGAAGCTGTTAGGGTCCTCCAAATTCAATTGACACTGGTAGGTAGGGCTGCATATATCCCGGGCCAAGCCAAGTTGGAGTCCAACCTGTGGCCCAACCCGAGATATACACCAGGTCAATTTTTTTGTCAAGCCGGGTCATCGGGTTTGGCCATTTTTTTTTATAATTTTTTTAAATATTTTTTTTTCAAATTTTAAAAAAAATGTTGATTAATATGTAATAAATTAAATATCTTATGTTGATGAAAATTATCCATATGTATAACACAAATAAAAAAAAAAGTAGTTTTTTTTTCAAAATAACAAAAAAAGAATTAAAGAAAAAGTTTTTATATATATATATATATATATATATATATATATAAGTCAGGCCGGGCCAGGCCAACACTTTAGCCTGAGACTCGGCTTGACCTTTGAACTAGTTCAACATTTAGAACCCAGGCCTTTTTTTGTGTGTGCATTGACCAAACCTAAATTGGCTCAAAACAACTGAGATGAATCTGGTTGCCTGGGTCAGCCAGGTCAATGCACACCCCTACCGATAGCCAAAAATGGATCTTTGATATTAGGTCCAAGTTCACATACTCTGCGGGCAACTCTACCACATCTTCTGCTGTAACCCAAATCCTAAAGACAGCACTCCTTCCAATTCATGTATCACGCTTCTAGAATTGCAGCAATCAATTTGTATTACAAATACCTGTGCAGCTGTGCCTTCTCTTCCATTGCTATCTCATTAACGAATCTTGGCAACCTCCCTGTTCATTACTTCTAGCTGTCTTATTATTCAAAAATAAGACAAAAAGAAAAACACTTCATTTTCCAGTTGGCATTTCACATGGCATCACAAGTCTTCATAATCCATATGAGTAGTCCATATCATACTAAATTAAACAGAGTTATAGGTACAATTGATGGTAAGGACCAACTTGAAAAAAATTGAAACTATAAGGAGTGATTAAAAAATATGCAAGGACCAATTTACAAACTCATTAAAGTATAAGGACTAAATGATTAATTTTCCTTAATATTTTCAAAAACTTGTTTTAACTCAAGATTGATCATTCAATTTGCACATCAACTGCTTAGTTCATGATTTCATAAAACCATCCACCAAGGTTCATTAATCTCTAATCAAAAGTCCAATTAACTTTATAATCTTTTTAAGTGTGTCTTACAATGGACATTAATGGAAGGAATAAGAACTATCAATTCTTTTTATCTTATTACAACCATTATGATTATATTGGGTTTAAGTTTCCAAATCTCTCTTGTAACCCTATACGTCTTGAAAACCCACTCATAATCACCAGTTTGAAAATAAACCATAACAGTAGCTAGAATGTTAAGAATTTGGTATATTATACTATAATAAAGCAAAAACAAAAGAAATGACTTAGGGTTACAAACTTTCATGTTAGTGGTTAGCTCAATAGTCTTAGACTCTTACTTGTCCCTTGGCACTTAGCTTTAGCAAGTTATAACTATTAATATCGTCTGCATATAAATCCAAAATCAATTTTGCATAAGTTGTCCTTTAGTTAATCTCATAAACCTCTTTTTCCATAATTATGACTCAAACAATTACCCAACAATACTTGAGAGTATTATAATATTAGATCTAGTGATGGAAACGCGAAATCTAAAATAATAGTTAAGAAATACAAACTCAATAATATTAAACTCAAATTAGCTAAGTCTAGATGGAAAGTCCATTATCTTATGATACAATCTCTATTAAAAATTCTTTTGCTCCAACAAGGTCCTAAAAATAGTCGAGTTAAATATTTACATAACTTGCCATCCACTATTCTTATTAGTGATTTAGGATTTGGGCTTTTAGTTCATTGTAAACTTACATCCAACTAACAATTGAATCCAAAATACAAAGAATTCACTACAGGAATATCATTTGAGTTCCTCATTTTAAGGAACATCCTTAGTTGATTCATTGATTATTCAATTATTTAGCTAGGTGTAGTATAGAGCCTTTAGTAGCTAAACTAAGATAGGAGATACCCAAAAGTGTGTTAAATATAGGGTTTATCTCCTAAAACATGACTGGAGGATTTAAGCTTTATACACAAGCTTTAATATGAGTTCTTTGAACCCAAAACACTCATTTAAATTGAGTGTTTTCAAATTGGGAGAGGTCATGACTGTTAACTCTCTAAAAGAGAGTTAACAAGACCTAACTTTACAACTAAAGAGACTAGTCTTTAAAGCAAATTCAAAGATGAAGGTCTAGTGCCCAAGCACTAGAGATCTAGCACTTAGACCCTAAAACTAGAAAGTCAACACTCGAGCACTAAAATTTCAACACCTGGGCACAAATTCCAGAGACTCAGTGCCCAGGCACCAAAAGTTTAATGTCTAGGTTGGAATTTTGGAGTCTAAAGGTCAGCACCCAGGCGATGAAATTTCTAGAAGGATAAATGTGATAGGTGTATCCACCTTAGGGCTAGGGCCACTAAAGCAATTATCCAAAAACATTTTAAAGACATTTCAAGTCATTATAGTTTGTTTGACTAAGAGTTTTCACTGCTGATAGTTATTGAATACAAAAGCTATGGGAATAAAATTTGGAAACATGTATTATGTGTATGCAAATAGTTATAAAAGCAAAGTTTCCTTTAATAGATTCAACTTATGCAACTATATTCATAATATTATTTATCATAATCCTATTCTTAGATTACAATAAACCAAGAAAACTTATTACATATCAAAAGCCTACATAACCAAATGTCTCTAATGTCTCCATATCAATAAGGTACAAAAATATTAAGACATTAATTCAATTAAACCTCAATAATATCATATTACATTGTCAATGCTACACTGATAGGGAGCATCCAATGCTAATGCAATTTATCCAGCAAAAAATATACAATACTAATTTGAAATGGATGTCTAAATTAAATTAATAAATAAACACCTAATTAGTCTCATGATAGGTGAGCTCATAATTGCAATATGTCAATTGCCCAAGTGATCTTCACGGCAAGTAAAATCACTTTATCATGCCTATGAGCAAACAAATGCTAACATTTTGGATGCTGTGTTGTTTCAAAAGATGCATGATTGACTATTAAGATTATAAAATAAATCATGCTTTTAATCTCTAATTTTGTTTAAATCAAAGAACATCTAGACAAACAATATTGGACTTTGTATAGTCACCATTCTTGAAGGTAATATTAACTATATCTAGTCTCCATTCAGCTTTTATACTAAGTTGTTAATCAAGTTTCCCAAAAGGAAATAAAACATCCAAGTCGTAAAAGGCCCAAAATAGTGTACCTCAATTATATTCATCGAGAAAACAATGCCTTGAATAGTTGGCAATATTCTAAAAGGTAAAGTTGACTTCAAACCATCTTCGTTAGTCATTTGTATGAACCCTAAAACCAAGTTTCTTAAGATTAAAGGATCTTAAAGTCAATGAAAAAGATGAAATTTGGGTCTAAATTAGACTAAATCTCCTTTGGCAATGTTTCTAGGCATCAAGCCCTTAATATGCTTTCCAGAATGGTATTATAAGCCCCAAAATTCTAAATGTACTAAAAGTTATGCCTATTTGAAATCATAACTCTTGTTTAGACATATACTTGAGGCCCAATTATGCTATTGCACCACGATTTACTCACTCTTAATGGGTGATTGTGTATTTAAAGTATGAAATATTTAGTACCATAATTTCCAAAATCAAATTGATGAAATTCACATGGAAGTTGTGATCAAAATTCAAATTTAGCACAATATTGTATTTATAAAAGCATAATTTCTCCTATAAATTATTTTCCTTATCAAAATTCTTCAACTCCAAGAGTGTGAAAAATATATGGTATTAAGATACACTTAGAATATGGAAGAAAATTTTCAACCTTAAATTTAGAGGGTACCTATTAGTAATCCTATGCAAAGTACCATGGAAATTCAAGAACTCATATTTTAGGATTTTAAAAAATTTCAAAAAAATTACCATTAAATAGAAAATAAAAAATTAATGTGGGAGACAAAAACTTGGGCCTAAGAAGTGGGCTTATGCGCTACACATGCCACAAGGCCCAAATGGGCATCATTGCGTTGGATTGTTCATCATCCTCTTTGCTAAAATGGGTATGCAATTGGGTTATTTGACCCATTTAAGATCTAGTTCACTACTCGTTGGTTTCTAGTGCATTTTTAGTTAATCTTGGTATCCAAATGCTTAGATTTTCAAGATCTATAAAACCTTTAAGGTGATTTGCACAAGAAACACTACATTGTAAAGGAATTTCAATAAAAAATTAAAGGGTTTCTCATGTTCAAGCTTTAATGGAGGCCAAATTCATGAGTTTTGAAGCATGAAAGCTAAACCATTTTGCTTGAAATCCTTTAATCTTCAAAACCCCCAAACTAATTTTGATCAAAACTCCACCATCATCAAGTAATTTCATTTGAAAATTCAAGATTATTTTCGCACTAATGGTGGTTGAAGCCCTTCCTTCGCATTTTAGACCTATTTTAAGTATTATTCTGCTTCAAATTTTAAGATCTACAGAAGCCCTATACTGATTTCAAACAAAACTTCACTTTTTCATACTATTGTTATTTGAAATATTTTCTTTAAAGGTTTTCTTTGTTAAGCTTCCATGGAATTCTTGGTTGCATATTATTTTACAGCCAAAGGAAAGCATATAGTTAATCGAAGAAAACAAAAACAATTATAGACATATAAAAATTATTAGATCCCTATCATGAACTGAGCTAATAGACATAAAAGGGTGTACAAATCAAATAGTTTTAGGACAAAAGCATATTCCAAAAGTAAATTAACAAATTTACTTTAAAACCAATAATGAAATCAAGAATCAACTATGCTCTGACATCAATTGCTAGAAAAATTTAGGAGATTCAATGTGATAGAAAATTTATCTGGAATGTAACCATAGTTAATCAACACACTTTATAACTTGCAACACCCAAACTTTTTCACACAAGGGGAGAGCCACCTAAAGAAAGAAAAGGAAAGCCTTAGAATATTACTTAGGAGGAAAAGGAAAGTTGGAATACTTTATATTTCATTAGGTAACTGATGAAATATATGAAATAATTAATTAATTTATTTTCCAAAAATAATTCTCATTTCCTTTAACCCCTCAAAATTGATAATTAATTAAATAATTATCAAATGACTTAAAATCTATCTTTTAGCTATTAGCTAGTAATTTGATGAAATAATTACTAATAAATTTTACGTTGCAAGTTGGAGTCTCTATTCATAGGGTTTGAGAGGAAGTCCAACCTAATCACCTACAATTAATGTAAATTTAATCCATTCTGTAGTGTAGATTAAAATTAATTGCTTAGTTAATAGCCATAAAAGAATTGTATTAATAATAAAATTAATTTTAATTCATAAAATAATATAAAATTATTCCACCACCGGAAGAACAACGATTGCAAAGTAGCCAATACCTTCTCTTGCAGTTATAGAATTTTAATTCAATATGAAAATCATAAAGGGATTGGTGAAATCACCAAATCTACATACCTTCTCTTGCAGTTATAGAATTTTAATTCAATATGAAAATCATAAAGGGATTGGTGAAATCACCAAATCTACAGAACACCACGTTTGAACGCCATCCTTACATGTTTAGAGTATATATTCCTGGAAAAAATGAAAGGACAAACTTTTGTTAACAATATTCATTAAGCAGCACATCCTTTAATCAATATATTATGAAATTTAATTTATTATGAACAATGATTGAAAGAAATTTTAATTATTGATCTTAAGGTAACCAAAGTTGCACCATTAACAGCAATATATGATAGGCCATGGACAATCTCTTATCAAGAATTCACGATCAAATTCGTGATTTAGAATAAAACATAACTGATTATTAGCAAATATATCAACACAGTATATGTAGGTACTATATAGTCTTCATTCCCAAATCTGAGAATAAATAAATAAATATCTTCCTTATTACTAAACCTATTATTCTACCGGTAACAAACTCAATCTTTATCCCTCCTTTCCCATTGAATTTATAAATCTGTGTTCAAAACCTTTTACCATGAAAAATTCAATATAGTATTGTCTCTTTAAAAAAAAAAATTTGGATCCCAAATGCTTCTTCATATAAAACCTTTACAAAAATAAAATAAAATAAAATATCTCACAATCATTAATATTCTAAAAAATACTATCAAAATAATACGAAATCGTTTAATTTCAATAATTTTACCTTTATATATGTCTCAAACATGTACATATAAATATTACAACTAGAAAACATTTATTTCAATGCTTATCAAATTTCAAACTTGAGAAACATATACAAACCCTAACTGCGCCCGAACCCCGAGAAAAAAATATGGACACATTCGCACTCATCTTTCATTTCCACACGTCCTCAAATAAAAAGAAAAATTTTAAAAAAATATTCATAAGTTATACGTATTTCGATCATTTATTTAAATTCGGATTATTCTGCTTTGCTAACTGTTTTGTATAGTTTATGAATAATCAGCAATTGACTTTATTCTTTTTGTGAAATTAACTATTTGAATTCTAATTTAATTGAAACTTGCAAAACCAAAAATAGTGAGCCATTATTCAATTTATTTCATGTTTTCCAACCAATACATATATCTGGTGGTAGTAATAAAAGATATATTACCAATAAATATTGAGAGGCAGCCGTACACATGATTATAAATTCAATAAATATTGGCAAGGAAATTTATGTCATGCCTCTGTTTTTTCATTGGCTCAGAATCAATTCAAATAAAAATTGAAGTTATTCCTTTTTCTTTTGGGGCCAAATAAAAGTTGAATTCTTTTTCTTTCTTTTTTTTTTCATTTGAAAGCTTCTAGAGGGTGTCTGTTTCTTGATGACTCTTTTATATCGATATTAAAAATAGAGAACAAAATTTGGCATTGCTAATTGTATAGTATAGGCTAATTTTGGCATGTAAGAAGCGAGACTAGCCCATCATATTAACAAATTAGTTTATATGGAAAGGCCTAAAAAAATTAAATTATATTATTATATATCAATATATCTTAAATTATTAAATTTATTAAAAGGGTACCATTATAAAAAAAAATCTTCTTTAACGTATAAAACAATTATTATTATTGTTTTTTAGAAAATACTCTAAGGCTTTGTTTGGTATAAAGAAATGCAATTAGAATATATTGGAAATTATTTACAATCTTAAAATTTATATTTGGGTTATATAAAGAATTAAAACATAAAATTACAATTCCATATTGAATTCCAATTTTATTGTGTAAATAAGTTACAAGTATTATAAAAAAGTATTAGCATAAATATATATATATACACACACACATATACACATAATAAAAAAAATACAAAAATAATGTTTTTTAATGTCACATCATTCAATATGTAATAATTATATTTTAAAAAAATTATTTAATTCAAATTTAACATATGTATGCAAGTAATGTCCTTTTATAAGTATGAATGTATGTACGATGTTATGTTATACATGCTTACATGTGCATAGTACAGTTTCGTGCTATGATATGATATTATGTTTTTGTATGTATAAATACATATGTAAATACGATATAATATCATAAACGTATGATGTCATATGCGTGTTTATGCTTGCGTGCATGTATATATGATATGATGTCATTTTACGTGTGCAATATTTTGTCCATAGACTCACATGCAAGTGAATGTGTATGTGCATACGCACTTTTATGTGTACAATGTCATTGTGTTGCATAAATGTATATGCGTATGTAATTTTGTATTTTTTTTATTTGTAAACATGTATACAATGTTCATATGTGGTTGTATAAGTGTATGTACAATATTATATCAAGTATATGTATTTTATATCTTTTGAAATTTTATGTGTTAACATGTGTTTTTGTGTATAATATTATGTTATATATTTTTGTGTATATATGCAGTATCATACACTTACATTATATATATATTTTTTGAAGTTGTGTTGCATAAATATTATATATACTTGTATATACATGAATACATGAAATATATGTCATATCTTATAGAGGTATAAACATTGCTTATTCTTTATATATATCTCATATTATTTTAATTTTATTAAATTTAAATTTAATTATGATTAATTTTTAAAAATATTAATTTTACATTCTAAATCTTAATTTTTTTTATTTCATTTCTTTTTCATTTTAAATCTTATTTTTTAGAATTTTTTAAAAAAATTATTTTTGTTATATGATTTTAATTTAAAAAAATAAAACATGACATATCTCAATGTGACCAAATCAAACTCTAGCCGGGTCTCGAGTCTTGAGAAAGTAGCTCATTCATTAAAAAAAAAAAAGAATATGTTGTGTTGGGAATAAAAAAGTTACACTTTAATTTTGAGTTTTGGAATTGTAATTTTTGAGGTTAGGGATAAGAATTGGAAATGACCCTTATCAGTTATTTTTTAACTCTATGGGTTTAGTGTATGAAATTAGAAACGTAATTCTAGAAGATCAACTAAACAAAAGAATTGGAATTATTGGGTTCAATTCCAATTTCATACCCCAATTTTAAGTCTAATTATTGATGTTAAACGAGGTGTAAAATATCAAAAACTAATGGAATTACATTTGACTTTGTTAACCCTAAGGTTCATTGTTATAAGTTTTAATGATGACAAATATGTCACAAATGAGTTAGGCATATAGTATCAATATGTGTTTAATTAATTAATCATTAACATGTAATACTTTATACTTGAATCATCCCTTATATGAAATATACATACTCATATTATATCCAATAAGCTCTAATATTTTGGATAATCAAAATTGGATATTTATAGAAATCTCATATGCATGCAAAAAAAAAAAAATGTTTACATCCTATTAATTGTTATTAAAATATGCATATTGGGATATATAAATTTGACCAAGTATTTAGCTTCTAAGTTAGTCTAACTATCATAAGCTCATTATTATTTTGTTAAATTTATTTGGACTTACATTTATTGGGCCAATATATTTTGGTCCTCATAATATAAGTTTGAGCCAAAAAGATAAGAGATATATAAATTTTAATAAAGTTATTTTTGGACCTTAGATCATTATTTTTATCATATCTTACAAATTAGAAGGAATTTCGAAATGAAACCTATTGCATCTGAAAATAGACTTAAACATCTTTTTAATCATATATCACATGCTTAAAATAAGGTTGAAATTAAGAAGTTATGAATGTCAAACTTTTAGGCATAGATATCACACTTTTTCCAGACCTCCAAACACAATTTCAATAATATTTCACCAACCGGTAAGAATTTTGAAATGAAGTTTATTTTATATGAAAATAGACTCATAGAGATTTCTAGTCATATATCACATGTATAAAATGGATTTAAAATGAAGGAATTATGAAGGTCTCAATTTACAGCTATGTATATCAATTTGTTATCTGACCTGTTGTCACTCTTTCAATAATATCTCAACGGCCAAATTGAATTTTGAAATAAAACTTATCAGTATAGAAAGTAGACTTATAGAGATTTTTAAGGATATATAATTTGTCCAAAATGAGTTTTAAATTAAGGAATTATGAACATTTAAATTTGCAACTGCGGAATAAAGGATAATTATAAAGTCAACAAATAGAGCTACTTCTTCCAACAATCAAGTTGTACAAGTTTGAATTTCTTGATGGCTCCAAATGGTTCTCTTGCTTTTTTGTCCTATAAATACATGTTTCAAGAGTTTAGAAATCACAAGAACAAAGGTGAAAAACATCTTTAGTGATTCATACTTTCAAAGGTCTCTATTCTTGCTAGTGAGCTTCAATTGTGTTATTAGCTCTTTTAAAAGTTTTTATTGTTGTGAGTACTTTTTTCTTAAAAAAAGATTTGTTATTTTAAGGAAAGATATTCCTTGAGAAGAGATTAAATTCAAGGAAAGATTTTCCTTGAAGAGAGTTTGGTTTTAAGGGGAGTATTCTTGAAAATTTGTAACAAATTGCAAGTTAGTGGAAAATATTAAGTATTTGCTTAGGGACTGGATGTAGGCTTGAATTGCAGTCGAATTAGAATAAATATTAGAGTTTACTTTCTCTACCCTTATACTCTTTATATTTTGAATTTTCGTATTTATGCTTTACTTTTATTGTTCATATTTCACTTGAAGTATTGTAATATCTTACTGGACATATTCTTTTATATTTACTTTAAGTAATCTAATTGTTAAAGTGATTGTATAATTGTTCTAACCTACATGAGAACAAGATTTTGAATTAAGTAAACAACATATTGTTGAATGCTCATATGTTAGGAAACAAATTTATTATTTTCATACTCTAAGCATCTACATTAAATCTCCCTTGATTGATATAATTGTAGTTTTGCTTCGTACACTTCCAAATGTCTTTCATAACAAGTTTTTTGCAAAGTAATTTCGAAAAGAAACGAAATTATTGTAAAGACCCAATTCACCCCCATCTTAAGTGTTGGTTGCCTTGTTTTAACAAACTTTGCTTTTGACTTTAAACGATCTAAACCATTGAATAAATCATTCAATCATATATCATTTTCTCTTACTTTAGTTTTAAATCATGCCAAATTATATTTATAGTCTCTCATTATAAAGTCTAAGAGATAGTCAATGAATTAATTCATTTTTTGTTAATTTTAAAAATTGGTCAAACTTTACAAAATTTCTAATTGGTAGAGTGATTAATTAATTTTTTAATTTTTTTCATTCAATTCAAATTGCGATTTAAAAGGCAATTAATTAATTACTTTATAATTTTTCTCTTTTAAAATGAAAAATTTATTAATTTTCTCGTTAATTTTTAAAAAATTCTTAGACTTTAAATTTTTTTTAATTTAAGAGGTGTTTAATTAATTAATTACTTCATAATTTTTTTTGTTGACTATGAAAATTTTATGCACTTAAAAAATTTTCCTATACATGTATAAAAAAAGGTGAAGAATCATCGCATGAGAAGCTGAAAGCTTGATCAACCGAGGCTTCTTGTGAACTAACGGAGCTCCCACGTTAAAGAGAACTTACTTTCTTATATATAATAGAGTATATACACAATTTTTGACAAATAAATCATAGGACTAAGTTTGAAAAACAATCTACTAGAAAAATATTATTGAGTATGCCAAAATATCCCACTAACTAAAACTCATTATATGTTCATTGATAGCTAACACATTGCAATGAACAAATTTATTGTAAGAAGAGCGTTAAATCTAGCTAAATATTGAAGGTAAAATTACAATAATATCATATTCCTAAGAGATTCATATCATTTAAAACAATATATTAAAGATTCATAAGTTATTTTTGTTTCCTTTGGATACAACCAAAAGAAAGCAAATTATCGGATCACATTATAACTATTAGTAGTAGAAAGAGACTTTAGAACTATTTGAATGTTATTAAGCTTATGGCAGATTATCTCCACAATAATGGAGATTGGAATATTATTAAGCTTCAACAAGTTCTTCCTGCAGAATGTGTGGACATTATCATTCCTACAAAAGTCTCCATTTTAGTTGAGGATGTTGACTATATGGCCTAGCTTCCTAATACTACATGTATATTTTCTTGTACTTTTGAATCTTGTTTTGCTACTGATTGAAATTTTTAGAATGATCTTTTTAGGAAGATTTGGAAGCTAGGTGTTCCTTAGCGTATTCGAGCTTTCATGTGGCTTATTATTAATGAAGCTCTTCTCATAAATAGTGCTTGTCATCATTGTTCTTTGGTTGCATCTCATAATTGTTCTCTTTATGGTTCTAATAATGAAATAGTGCTCTATACTATTTATAATTGTAATATCGCTAGTTTGGTGTAAAAGAGCATTCTTCCTAGTTCTCATCATATGGTTTTCTTCCAAGGTGATCTCATCCAATGGCTAAACTTAAATCGGAATAAGGGAACTCGTTTATTTAATGGGGTGAGTTGCCTCCATGCCTATTTGACTATTTGTACTAAGATCTGGTATATGAGTAATAAAAGAATCTTTGAAAGAGTTAACTTTGAACTTGCCAATTTCCTAAGGTATACAGCTATTTGGTTCTTAATTATCACCATGCCTTCTCTCTTCTCCATCTAACTAAAAGGATCATCAATGATTTCTCTACTCAGCACATCTGTTAGATTCCTTCTCTTGATCAAGTCATCAAACTCAATATAGATGGTTCTGTTTCTGGTCATGGATCTGCGGCTTGTGGTGGTTTGCTAAGGGACAGCAAGGGCAATTTTATAAAGGGATTTAGTGTCAACCTTTCAAACTACACGATTATTGATACTGAACTTTGGGGCCTACTTTATGGACTAAAAATTTGTTTTAAAGCTGGCTATAAATCTATTCTTGTGAAACTTGATTCTTTAATAGTGGTTCGAAAGATCCATAATTTGTAGGAAACTTTACATAGAAGTTTTCACTTGGTTCGTACTATAAGGCATTGGTTGAATTTGGACTAGTCTATCCAAATTAATCATATTTTTTGTGAAGTTAACTTTGTTGTTGATACTTTTGCTAAGCATGGTCACAATTAAACTCCCTCCTTTAGATGTTTTCTTACTGTACCTAGCTTTACCTCTCTATTTATTGCTGCTGATTTACAGGGTGTTCATCACCCTAAACTTGTTACTTCTTAGTTTCTTTGTGGTGGGCATTCCACCCTGTTGTTTATATTAAAAAAAAAAATGAGTGTCTATAAAATGCCTTTAAAGTTATTTAGAATATGACATAAAAAATATGAGTGTCTATGAGATTTAAGGTTTAGGATTTAAAGTGTATATAAGATTTACATTTTTTATATATCACTTTAATTTCTTATGTAACTTTACAATTGTTACACTTTAGAGCACTTAAATTCCAAAAATGAGTGACTTGGTTCTTAATTAAGAAGAATTTATCGCACTATTTAGCATTAAATTATTTGACATATAATATTGTATACACTTACCCTTCGTTTAGTAGGCAGATACTAAGGTAAGGAATAGGAGAGAAATTACCTTTCTCACGTTTGGTATGTTGATAGACCAAGCTCTCTCTCACCCTTAATAATAGCCTCTCCCATGCAGACGCTAATTTCCTCTTCCTTAATAAACTGATGGAAATGAATCACTCTCCCTAGAATGATAAATATCAAATACTAAAATTGCCCCATCCAAAGGCCATGCTCTTATTTGTCCTCCCTGGGAAATCATTGACATTTTCTTTTTTGTTTTGATCAATCCAAATCATTCATAACAGAACAAAGAACAACACCAGAAAACATCAAACCAGAGAACTATGGAAAACAAAACTAGAGAAGTAAAAAGCAAACTACCCAGACGAGACAAAAAATAGGAACACACAACAAAAGACATAAAAAAACAATCACACAAACATCAACAACAACAAAATATTGTTGAAACAGAAATTGTTGGTGTTGAAATTACTAATGCTTTCAACAAATCTCATCTTTACCTATTAAATAGGAAAAGAAGATGGAAAAAAAATAAAAAGAAAAGAAGCTAAAAAGATTGGTAATGTCACCAACAAAGAAAGGGGAGACATATTTCTAGTATGAGTGTTCAAATGTCGAGCTAGGCCGAATTTGAACATAACTTAGGACTTAGGTGAGCTCAGTGTGGCTGGGCCAGGGCTGGGTTGGACAAGGTTGGGTTGGCTTTATATATTTTTTTAAAATTATTTTTTATTAAAAATTTTTATTTTTAATTAATAAAAAATAATTATAAAAGATTTAAAGGTGAAAAGAATAGAATGTCAAAAAATTAAAATTTGAAATGAAAAATAGTTAAGATTTGATATGAATTGATATGTTTAAAATTTATTATAAATAAAATTAATTATAAAAAATCATATTTAAAAAATAAAAATATAACCAGATCGGGACGGATAGGGTGGAGGTTGAACTTGGGATCCCACCTGGCCCTGTAATTTTGCAAATTTTTTTTTCATTTTAACCAGGCCAAACCTAGCTCGATATGACTGAGGTAGGCCAGGTTGGCTAGGTCATCAGGTTTTTGAACACTCATGGCTGCTAACATTATTTAGTTAATTTATTTATTATTTTAATTTTAAAATTTCTATATTAATTAATGTTTTTAATTTTAATTAAATATATTTTATAATGTTATTTAAATTTAACTAAACACTTAAATATATATATATATATATATATTTAAAATTTTAATTGAGTTTAATTAAATATTTAAATATATAATATCTATTATGGATGTTATAGGTAACCAAGCGTATTTATAAACTTTCTCTTTCTCATGTATATTTTCATTTTCATTGGCATTATTATTCCTTTACAAATATTTTTGCGAATCAAACATATACTTAGATGAAAATATTAAAATAAGTATATTAGATAATTTTAATAATTTATTTGTGAAAAGGGGAAACATAAGATATGTATTTAACCTTTTATGTATTAAAAGTAAAAGAAATTAATCTATATCAAAATATTTAACATTTTATAATAATCAAAACATACAATAAAAGACGAAATCTAATTAGCGTGGATTAAAATTAATTTTAAAAATTAAGTTGACCAAAAGTCACATTAGTCCAATATTAATTTAAACATATACTAAATTCACTTTGACAAGGTTAATAAGATTTAATTGATGGCATAAATTATTAGAAATGTAAAGAAACATAAATTTTAATGAGAAGGTTAAAAAAATCAGTGTTGGATAATATTTAATATTTTACTTATAAAAAGGCGATATGCAGTCCAATTTGTCTAAATTAAAAATTCGAAAAATCTAATTTGTATAACAATCTTTGAAATTTTATAAAGTACATAATTAAAAAAGAAACTTAAAATCTAAATTAGATTATTTATAGTTATTAGAATTAATTTTTATTTTATTTTAATATGTTAAGATTAATTTTCACCGCTACGAAGAATTTGAAATTACTTGAGCTTAATTTTCCATTCATAAATATATTCTTTGTAATAGCTTATAATAATTTCAAATTAATTCTTAGTAGTGGAAATAAAAATTATTGAATTATGAATTTATAATTCAATATTTAATGTTTACTGTAGGCTGAGATCGTATTATTTTGGTATACATAACTAATTTTACACATAAATAATATTGATGTTAAATTTAGAATATACTTGAAAATTATTAGAAATTAGAGAAGAATTCAAAATTGATCAAAGGTTGGAAAAAAAAAAAATGTTGTACCAGTTTTAATTTAAAATTTTTACGTCTAATTTAAGGAGAAATAAAATAGTACCATTCGAAACACCCGATTGGCTGTTTTCTTTCTTGCCAATAACATCCCATTGGTTAACATTTCATATATAAATAAACAAAAATATATATATATATATATATATATATATATATATATATTGTATAAAAAGAATAAACATTTTATTTATGTGTGTATCTATCAACATTACGGGACTGCAACTTGGGTGTTGAAACTGCCCTCGTACATTGTTCTCACCCATTCCGATCTCGCACCGACGGAGGCGGATCGCAATGCAATGGCTGCGGTGGATTCCTCCACCGACCACCACTTCCTGCACATCGACTCTCTCCCACTCATCGACCTCCGCTTTCTCTCTCAATCCGAACTCTACTCTCTCTCCCTTTGCTCCTCTTCGCACATTCTTCGCCGCTATGATGACGATGCAATAATCCCCAAAATTGACCGCTCCGTTTTCAACGAATCCGCTGGCAGCCGCAAGCAGACCTTCTCTCGCCTCCGCCTCGCTCCCCGCAGCAACCAAATCTCTTCTGTTTCCGCCTCCGCCATTCAAATTCCCCGCCATAATCCCGAACCCATCGATGAAGAAAACACCCAAATCATTGGTCTGCTTCAAGAACTCTTCGGTGTCGAGTCTTATGACGGCGTCAAACATGATGGCGATAGCCTTGTTTCGGTCCAGGTTCAATTTCAAGACCCTTTACCGGCCTCCGCGTCTGTTGCCTTTCAGAGCATTCCAATTGATATCGTTGATGATAGTCAAACCAAGCGGAAGCGTGGGCGGCCGCGGAAGAACGAGAACGTGGGAATACATGTGGAAGAAAGGCCAATAATGGATGGTGGTGCGGCGATGGCGAATAGTAACGGTGTTCTTGTGGACGCACTTGCTTTGGTGAATGTGGAGGATCCATTTGGGGAGGAGTTAAAAAGGAGGACGCAAGGCCCGGAGACCGAGTCCGCGACCGTGGCCTTTCAGAACATGCCAATTGATGTCGTTGCCGGTGGTCATAGAAAGCGGAAACGTGGGCGGCCGCGGAAGAATGAGAATGTGGGAATACATATGGAAGAGAAATTAAAAGAGGAAGGTGGTGAGGCGATGTCAATGATGAACAACAACGGTGTTCTTGTGAACGCAGTACCTTCGGTGAACGTGGAGGATCCTTTCGGGGAGGAGTTGAAAAGGAGGACTCTGGGGTTGGAGACCGAGTCCCAGTTGTTGGAATTTATGGGAAGGTTGAATGGAGAATGGGCAAGTCAAAGAAAGAGGAGGAGGATTGTGCCGGCGGGTGATTTCGGCGACTATTTGCCTGGAGGATGGAAGATCATGCTTTCTCTTAAAAGGCAAGCAGGTCGCGTGTGGATAATTTGCCGCCGTTACATAAGGTCTTTTATTTTCTCTTTTTTGATATGATCACTTCGAAGTAAACACCGTTGCTTTCTTTCTTTCTGCTTTTTGTTTATTGATACGTACATGTTATAGAAGCTGGAAATTAATACCGTTTTTGTATTATTGCATTGAGCTTGCATCGGTGTTTACCTTATAATTTTCTGTAGACTTTGACAGCCATGGATATTCTCAGCGTCCGCTTACTTATGTTTTAGAGCTCCTGATGCATTGCTTTATCTTAGATTGGCTTCATCTGTGAAGTGCACGAAACATAATAGAATAGAAAGGATTGTAATAGTCATTAATGAATGGTGTATAGTGGGAATAATACTGGTATTCATTCCTTTTCTTGTGTAGTTTAATCTAGGCAATGACTATGTTAGGGTGTTTTGGAGAGCAGAAGGAGCTGTTCATAAAGGAATGGAGTGGGAAGTATTTTCCTATGTTTGGATGTTTAACGAGTCTAGAGAGGAGATGGAGAGGGTTATGATTTTTTAAAATGACAATATAGCATACTTGAAGAAAGGATAGAGAAAGAATAGAATGGGAAAGAAAATAATTGAGCAGTTTTGAAATATACAGATACCCCATTGCGTTGCTTACAACTAATTTGTGGCATAAGAAATTCTTGGCCATGGAGTGAGGATAGCAATCTTCTTGCAGTGAGTGCTCTCCTGCTCTCCATTTCTGCCATCAGCTATTTCTCCCATTCTCATCTCTATTTCCTATCACAGATGAATTCTTTCCCATCTCCATCTCCCGTGGGACATGGAACTTGAATTTTCTCATAAAATAGTAAAAAACAAATAATATTCAGTAAAATAGAAAAATTTATTTATGCTCCTGTCCGTGCCATCTTCCAGCCTCCCCATTTCCATCTCCATTCCTCGCTATAAGGGATATATTTTCGCTATCCCCTTTCCTTACAAGGAGACAAGGGATTGCAATGATCTCCATATATGTAATTGTTTAAGATGATTAAGTAAACTTTTATAAAAAAGTAAATTTTTGAAAAATTTAAAATATAATCTTAAATTCAAATACATCCATGAAGATAAACATACCTTAAAGTTTATTAGTATAAATTATAAATGCACAAATATTGATTTGCACGCACACACAAAATAAATTGAGTAAAGTAGAAGGTATTATGGTAATTTCAAAATATTGGTGTCATTGCTGGCAGCGAGAATGGTCTGGTCTGTATCACCATATTTATTGAGAGAAAATCTGTCACCACATGCATCCCTGTGGAGGAGAAATTCTTCCATCCCTGTGTAGGGTAATCCTTGCAAAGATCCTCAAACTAGGGAAGTTGCCATCTTTACTCCAGCTACAGTGTGATTCTCATTTATTAAATGAATGAGATTGAGCAACTTACTAATTTAGTTAAATGAGCCAAGCTTGAACATTTAATAAGCTTGTTTACGGCCCTTTGTTTGACACACTAAAAATGATGAACCATATATATATAGGGGTGGTTTTCAAAACTTCCCAAATTAAATAATTAGGTACATTGGATTTGGTTGCAAAATCTTGTTTTTGGTGCATAGTTATTAATACTGTGTAGCGCAAATGTAGTGACAAGGGCTCTTAGATTTTCTATTGCATTGTGTTACACATAAGACCACACTCTACATATATTAAATATATCATTATATTAAGTACAAATTAGAACAAGTATAATATACTAATAAATGCACTAATATATTTAAAAATAATAAAGAAAATAATTGTCTATTTATTAGTGACTCCTCCCAAAGCTCCCAAATTCAATAACTTGGAAACATGAAGGTTGGAAAGCTTTTGAGGATTTAGGCAGGTTGGTTAAAACCAAAAAGCCTATCATTTTTCCAATTCTCATGTGAAAAAAAAACCGAGCAAAGGGAAGGTTTCACCCTCCTTTACCCTCCATCCAAAAATATTGGATGGATCAAAAGGGGAGCTTCATTTCCTTGAGCTTTGGTGTTACATTTTTTTTCATTTATAACTTAATTTAGGCTTAGGAAGTATTGAAAATTCCTTGGCAAAAAATGCTTTTATTGTTCTTGTTTTATTTTATTTTTGTCTTATTCTTTTTTGTCTCTTGGGCTCTTTGTAAAGCCCTCAATAATTATATTAAGGTTAAGTTTTTGATTCACTACTGAATATAATTCAGATTCTCCCCCTTCCTCTCTGTTATTTGCACTGGTTTCACATCAAATGGTGATCAGGGGACGGTTCATTATACCAATCACTCCCTTTTCTACCTGATAATCCCTGAAAACTCATTGGAAACCTAGGATTTGCTGCTGTCCACATCAAAATGCATGCGTTTGACCTTTTGAATCAAGTGAGTGACCCCACCATTCATGTTGCATTGCTAGATTTGTCCCATTCTCAAAGTTGTGTTGTTGAAAGAGGTGCCACATGCTGCCAGAGTCCTTTACTTGTGGCCTTCATGCTCCTTTTGTGTGCCACGCGCCTAACCATGTGTTTAGGGCCCTTTTGCACTAGTTTTTTTTATGCCTTTCCAACTTGATATGCAGCTACTTTTATCATAAGACATGGGGTTATTCCCATTTGTTTTGGCTCTCTAATTGCTTAGGGGTTAGGACCAAGAACTTCTTTCCTAGAAACTTGCCATGGAAAATCAAGCCCAAAGTATGCAAAATAGTGTTAGGAACCATAAGCCAAGGCAACTTGTGAGTCCCACATCGGGTGGAATGCCACTTGGTCGGGGGTGGGGGGTGGGGGGGGGGGGTTATAAGACCTTTGGGCACCCTCTCCTCATGAGCTAGCTTTTGGGGATGATTTCCACCCAAGGGTTCCATCAAGTGGTATCAGAGCAATTTCGATCCCAGGCAGTGGCTAGAGAGGAGCAAAAGGGAAGAAAGGCCTGAATACCTACCGCTAGCGCCGTGGACGTTGCTGTTTAAGTGGGCAGAAATGTTAGGAACCACAAGCCAAGGCAACTTGGAAGTCCCATATCAGGTGGAATATCACTTGGTGGGGGGCTCATAAAACCTTTGGGCACCTTTCCTCATGAGTTAGCTTTTAGGGATGAGTTCTACCCAAGGGTTCCATCAAATAGCCTAGACTATTTCAAGGTTTAGGGTTATGGATTGTCATTTTTATGAGATGATGAATGCTCATAGCATAGTAATCAAATCATAATACGAATCGCAAATCAGAAAGCATATTTTTGAATCACGAATTGTATAATGTATCGAATCGTAAGATTTAATAACAAGTAAAAAATAACTTGAAATATAAAATATGACATGTAATATGCATAAAATACTCAAAATAAATTTCCAAGGACCTTATTAACTATATAATTTGTTAGTAATTAATTCTTGAAATAAATTTAAATAATATCTTCTTTGCTTTCTTTATAAAAAATATAGATTATGCTTACAGTAATACAATACTATCATACCAATTCATTCATTTTTCACATTTTTGAATTGTAAAGTCATGTTATTATATCATATTGGCTTGAATCTCATTATTCATACTTGAATTAACAATTTATTCATATTGCTGGCTTTGTGACTCGTTATGAATCGTAAGATTCAATTTGTGAATCGTATGATTTATAACTACTTCCGATTCAACCAGCGATTCATATCGTTGGTTTTATGACTTGTTTCGAATCGTAAGATTCGAATCGTGAATCGTAAGATTCTGATTATTATCTCATAGCATGTTTGGTAAACAGGCCAAGAGTGAAAATTTCGAAAGTCTAATTAGGGTTCATGGTGATGTAGGTTGGGATAGGATAAAAGAATATTATCCTTTGCATTACAACACACTAGAGTAAACTGTCATAGAAGAGCCTGATAATGTCATAATAGTAGAATCCCTAGATTGTCCATTTGATATTGATGATGATGGTAACAATGTCATGGTGGATTTTGTAGAGCATTATACAAAATGATGGGAAATGCTGGAAGATTTATTTTAGGCGTAGGAAATAGTGAAAAATCCTATGAAATGATGCCTTTATTGCTTCATTTTAGTTTATGCTTTAAGTTTTTATCTTATTGTTATCTTATTTCTTTTTGGTCTCTTGTTTCAATTCAGTATTTGTATTAGGGTTAACTTCCAATTTACTGTTGTTTAGAATTTAGATTCTCCCTTGACTCCTAGCCTCCTCCCTTCCCCTCTTGCTTTTTTATGATCTCCTGCCTTCTCCTACCCCTTCCTTTTTCTCTCTATTGTTTGTACTTGTTGTACATTACTTGCATGTGGTTGCGGTTATGACTTTCTAGTTAGTTGGAAGATGTCTTCTGGATGTACGAAAGTGGAGGCATTTGTGTGTTAATCCCTAAATCATGAACCATAAATAGTTATGATGTTCCCATGAAACTTACATGGGGATTAGGTAATTTAGTCCAGCGTTAATATGGGAAGCTACAGCTATAGTCAATGCAACTAACTGTAGCCCTTGAAAATTGATTTCCAATGGGTATGTATTTTGTTACTTTGGTGATGATCCTTGTAACAAGTTTCTTAAATGAATTTTGGGTTGGGGAAGTTACATTTTGGGGACCCATTTTCATTTTTACAACACTTTCTTCTTTGCATCATAAGCTATTTAAGATTTTTAATCTCTTTAGGTCTGGAGAAGCTTTAGAGCTGGAATCTCTCTCTCTAGGTTACTTCATTTATTTATTTGTTCCATTCATCTGCCATGGATGGATAGATTTATCTCTACTGCTGTGGCATTTCAGTTTTCTGATTAGAAATATATTCACTTTACTACACTTTATTGTGTTTATAACTGTAGTTTTTATAATATTCTTATTCAATTACCTTTACTTGGTACCCCTCAGCCCTGATGGGCACCAGTTTGTGTCGTGCAAGGAAGTTTCTTCATACTTGCTGTCCTGTTTTGGACTCCAAGATATTAGCCAGTTAGAATCTAGTCATACCGATGGAAGCCTGCAGTTTTTTAGTAAAACGGCACCTGAAAATGTAAGTTGTTATTACAGTTTTCTTTATCCGTTTCTCCATATGGTAAAGTAGAAGAAAAGAGAGAAAGGAATTAATGTTGTTTATTTATTTTTGCATTTAGCAGGGTGTTGGTTCTGCCCCTACAGGTGACATGAAGGCTATTGATGTTTCAAGTAGTTTGCTTATTCCTAGCACGTCTGTATATACTGATCATGCGAATCAGGCCACTGTATCTTCATCAATTGGAAGTGATGAGAAAAACATTTCTGATGAGAATGTCAATAATGATCTGGCTTCAGGTACTGAAGTACAAGAAGATAATACTACTAGTGGAACATTTACTGACATTATCCATCAGGGAAGTTTGTTTATTGATGAGCAACCCTTCAAGGCTGATAAGAATGGTAAAATTTCAGATCAGGGATGTTCTCCTGAGGATATAGTTGATAA
The DNA here is from genome assembly GCA_037074485.1 of Delonix regia. Lineage (NCBI taxonomy): Eukaryota > Viridiplantae > Streptophyta > Magnoliopsida > Fabales > Fabaceae > Delonix > Delonix regia. The sequence goes on from CM073453.1 coordinate 34,161,465, forward strand.
TGTAGATAATGAGAAATTGGTTGATGTTAACGAGATCAATGGTGTTTCTTGCAAACTTGATGTTCCTTTGGATGTTACAACTTCTCTCTCCAAAAATAAGAGTAATGACAATTGTGAAATTTTTGATGAAATAAATGCTGTCAAATGCATGACAAGTGGAATTGGTAATTTTGTTAGTCAAGATGGAAATGTTGGATACCCTGAAACTTTTTCTTGTGGAAATGAACAATCATGTGTTTTCCAAATCAGTGGATATGAGCTTCCTGTAAGATTGGTGGAGGACCCTGGAAAGCAGATAGGTTATGAAAGTTACAAGCCTCCTCTAAATTTTGACAGTAAGAGGTGTGCTGTAGACAAACTGGAAGACGTGGATATTAGTGATGGAAATCCATTTGAGAATGACAAGTGGCTAATTAACTCTGGCAACTGTCAGTCAGAAACTGAAGATGTCTTGTCTAGCTTTAAACTGCAATGTAGTTCAGAAGACTTTTCAGTTGTCCCGTCTCAGATTGAGCTAAAACATGCTTTCGTAAATAGTATGGACAGGATAGATGGACGTGATGTCAAAGTAACGAAGGATGGTAGTGATGATTATGCTCCTCACAATGAGGATGTTGTGACAAGCTTTGCAGCGGAAACTAGTTCCTTGAACAAGCAAAGTTTCATTTGCAAAATTGACAATCCATTTACTGGAAGTTTTGAAAAAAATTTAGTTACTCCAGCTGGCATTGAGCCCATTTTTGCTTTGAATAATAATGCAAATATGGTTTCCTCTGGCACCTTAGAGACACTCAATTCTGTTAAAGCAGGCTGCAAGAGCCCTCAGTTAGGGATTGTGTCTTGCAACAATGATGCTGTAGCAGATGCATATAGTACCACAAGCATTATACGGAGAAGATCACATGGTTGTGTATCTGATGCTCTGAGTAAGAATATTCCAGATAAATTTGAGGAGCGAGGCCATGATGGTGTTAATAATGCTGATGAATTTTGCTTAACAAAGACAGCTAAGGGTGACCAAGTTGAAATATGTGAAAATGATGAGGCATTCTTATCATTTGGCAGAAATTAGATTGAGCCAGGTGTTGACATGCCAAGCAGTGCATGGAACAATGTTTAAACAAGCTATGGATGGTGGTTTTGCAGAGTGTTCTGGTTCTCACAATGCTCTGCTGTATATTCTCAATTTACTAACAAGGATAGTATCCTAGAAAAGGTAACTTTCCATCTTGATTTACAGTAAGACTGCTTGGATAACTGCAGGAAATTGTTTAATGCACAAGGGCTGCTGGGTTTCTGGAATTCGTTAAAGAATCACGTCAGTTGAAATTGATTATAGAATATATGAAGATTATTTTTTTCCCTCCTAATTCTCGGTGATATTAGTCTCAAAATTGACTCTCACAAAACCTCGTGATAAAATGGTCTCTGTCCTATTATTGTTATTTACTAGCTTTGTGGAAGTGCTGCCATTAAATATTGGGAATGGATAATTTTTACCTTAGGCATTGACCTAGTAATCCAAGCACTGGCTCCCTTCTAAGGGTCTATTGATATACCGTATAAGGCTAGATTGTATAAGCTTACATAATACTATCCACTTCTATTATGCATTTGGTGCACACACTGGATTGTATAAGTTAATATAGTTAACTCCAATCAACTTAATATAGTCTAGCTCTATATTACAAATCAAACTTCCTGTAGCTTGATCACGCATGATTGTATTAAGAATATTTTAAAATATATTTAAGATTTTACTTTTTACTCTAACTCTTCTGAAGAGGCAATCTGAATATCTTATTTTTTCCCTTCCCCAAGTCATAACACTTAGGATGTACATAAAGTCACTTGGCCTAGCCAATCAATCCTGCCAAGTCATATTGTGTGAAGTGAGGCTAGGGTTAAAAAAATTATTTTGATTAGCCAAGGTCAAGTTTAGTGACCGAGCTAGGGTAGGTTCTATGTTCCCTGCCTGGTTCGATTAATTTTTTAAAAAATATTACTTCAATAATTTATTTTTGTTTAGTCAAAATAAATTTTATTTAGCATAAATTTGTATACTATTAATTCTTTTCAAATCTTAATTTCTTTTCATTATATTTTTTATATTTTTCCATTCCACCTTAATGAAATGACTACTTCCTAAAGGGATAATGAAATGACTAGTTCCTAAATATAAATACAGATAAAGGGATAATGAAATGACTACTTCCTAAATAATAGGACAACTAACTATATTCCTAAATATAAGGTGTCTTGTAGCAAAAAATAAACAGAACAAAATTAAGAAAATTAAAAGCATCCTAATCACATCGGGATTCACAACACTCCCCTTCAAGCTGGGGAGTGAATGTCAGTCATTCCTAGCTTGTCTTCCAATTCTGCAAACCAAGCTTTTTAGAGTGCCATTGTTAATATATCAGCCATCTGGAATTGTGATGATACATAGCTAAGATTGATAATCTTCAAATTTGTTTTCTCCTTGTTGAAGTTGCGATCTAGGTTAATATGCTTAGTCTTGTTATGATGTACAGGATTTTTCACAATGCTGATGGTAGCCAAGTTATCACAGAATGTGTATATAGGAGTTTGTGTTGGATGCTGAAGTTCTCCAGAAGGCATTTTAGCCATAGTCCTTCGCAAATCCTTTGTGATAATGCGCTATACTCAATTTCTGCACTACTTGCAACTAAATACTGCTTCTTACTTCTCCGTGTAACTAGATTACCCCTAACATAGGTGCAATATCCTGTACTAGACCTCCTATCTTTCTACTAATCCTACCTAGTCTGCATCAATATAAAGCTTGATGGTTTGATCATTACCTTTCTTAATGAAGAGACCTTTACCAGATGCAGTTTGCAAGTGCCTTAGTATCTAATAGACACTCTCCATATGAGTCTTTGTGTGGGCTTATGCATTTATTGGCTCACCACACTCACAAGGAAGTAGATATCTGGTCTAGTGTGAGAGAGATAGATCAATTTGCCTACTAGTCTTTGGTATCTTCCTAGATCTACTATGTGACTTACTTTTTTATATCTTCCTTTGTAGTTGGTCTCCATGGATGTTTCTACTGGTTTACATCCAACCTGGTTTCATCAAGGAGATCTAACGTATACTTCTTTGTGAGATAGTAATACCATTTTAGGACCTAGCAACTTCCATTCCTGGAAAGTACTTTAGTTCTCTGAGACATTTGATCTCAAATTCCTTTGCAATGGCTTGTCTTAATGTTTCAATCTCTTCCTCATTGTCACCTATAACTACAATATCATCAACATATACAATTAAGATGGATGATCTTTTGTTAGGAGATGATTTTATAAATAAAGTATGGTCAGTTTGCCCTTGGAAGTACCCTTATTCGTTGATTACATCAATAAACCTATCAAACCATGCCCTGGGTGATTGTTTTAGGCCATATAGGGATTTATGCAATCTACACACCTTTTTCTCCTGCCCCTGCATTTTTATTTCTAGGGGAATTTCCATATGAACCTCATCTTTCAAATTCTCATTTAGAATACATTTTTCACATCAAACTGATGAAGTTTCCTGTCAAGATTAGCAGCTAATGATATAAGTACCTTAATGGTGTTTAGTTTAGCCACAGGTTCATAAGTTTCTTGGCAATCAATACCATGAGTTTGGGTAAATTCCTTTGCCACTAGTCTTGCCTTATGACGATTAATGCATCCATCAGGATTGTGTTTGATAATAAATATCCACTTACACTCTACAGATTTCTTCCCTTCCGGTAGTTCTGTAATCACCCATGTACCATTCTTTTCTAAGGCATCAACCTCCTCCTAAATTACAATTCTCCATTTAGGGTGCTTCAAAGCTTCATGTACATTTTGGGGAGTTTCCTTTTGAGAGATGTCAGTAATAAATGCCAGATAATCAGGTGACAACTTGTCATAGGATATAAAATTCCGAATGGGATGCTCAATACATGATCTTAACCCTTTCTTTAATGCAATTGGCCAACCATCATGTCCATCATCATTTTCCTGATTGTCAGGGTTGGTGATGGATTCTTGGTTGTGTGCTATTGGAATGATTGGTGCCCCATGAGTCCTCTTCCTCCTAAAGTATTCTGACACATCCTTTTGAGCACCTACTTTCAATTATTAGCTCTATTGGAAGGTAGTGGGTTAGTTTCAAGTTCAAGTGGGTCTATTTTAGGCTGAGAGTCAGTTGGTATTGTTTTGGAGTGTCTAGGTTCTGGTTCTAGCCAAGGATAATGGAGCACAGTGGATAGTGGAGTTGGTGGTGTAGGGATGGGTTCAAGGATGTAATCTACTTTGGTTTTTGAGAAATATGGTTGTGTTTCACAGAATGTTACATGCATAGTGACAAAGAACCTTTTCAAGGTGGGTGAGTATCACTTATATTGCTTTTTGGTAGGGGAGTATCTAACAATGACTCCTTTAATAAATTAGGGATCAAGTTTGTTGCTGTGATAGTTGTGGATATAGGCTACACATGCAAAGACTTTTAAGGGAAGATTAGTGGTGATAGTTGTAATACTAAGGCAGGATTCATGGAATTTCTCTAGAGGTGTTTTGTAATTCAAGATTTTTGAGGGCATTCTGTTTATGAGATAGGTGATTGTGATTATGGCTTCTCCCCAATAGGTTTTTGGTGCATTGGCAGCTATTAAGAGTGCACAGGTTAATTCTAGGAGGTGTCGATTCTTTCTTTCAAACACTCCATTTTGTTGAGAGGTGTTAACACATGTACTTTGATGAATTATATCCTTGTCTCTCAGAAACTCTCCTAGATTAGTGTTGAAATAGGTGTTGGTTCTTTCTTTCAAACACACCATTTTGTTGAGAGGTGTTAACACATGTACTTTGATGAATTTTATCCTTGTCTCTTAGAAACTCTCCTAGGTTAGTGTTGAAATACTTAATTCCATTGTTAGATCGTAAGATTTAAATGTTGGTTTGGAACTGATTGCTGATCATTGTGGACAAGGGTAAAGGGCTGTGAATGTGATGGTATGTGGTGATGTGTTGGGTATATTGATCGTGTGCACTTAGCTTGTTGGCAACATCACAAGTAAATGGAAAGGTAATTTTATTGAATAAATTTGGATACAACTTTTTCATGCAATCAAGATTGGGGTGTCCCATCCTTTAGTGTAATAACATCACTTCATCAGATGAAGTAGAGAGTGCTCTTCTGGTAGGTAGAGGCTTCCATCTTCCTCAGCATTGCCAATTGTCTCCCTTGACACCAAGTCCTGAAATTCAGAATCACCAGTAACAAATTTAGTTGCACAGTTGAGATCCTCAACCAATTTACTAATTGATAGCAAATTTTAGGTTAAATTGGGGACAAGTAAAACATTGTGAAGGATTAACTTATCTGACAGTTTTACAGTTCCAACCTCAGTTACCTGGCTGGGAGATCCATTAGCAAGTTTTACATATGCCCTTTTTTGTGTAGTTTACAAAATGTCTAAGAAGGGATTGGTTACCAGTCATATGATCAGTGGCTCTAGATTCAATTACCCAGATTTTTTCATTTTTTGTTCTAGAGTTCAGTGCTAGTGAGTGGTTACCTGATTGGGCTGCAAGTACAGTACACCTCCATCCTGATTATTAGAAATTTGTGGTCGGTATCCACATCTTCAATACTTCCATCAACATTCAGATCCTGATAGGGTTTTTCAACACTATTGGCAGTGGATTCACACCTATTTCCACTTTTCTAGTTTGCTGGCTTTCCATGAATGTCACAACATTTGGCTTTGTTGTGTCCAAACTTGCAGCAGTGATCACACCATCCCTTTTCACCCTTTTTGTTTTTCTGGTCACCCTTAGCTGCTAGGGCGGATGAATTTAGTGTTGAGGAAGGTGTTCCTTGAGTGAGTTTTTTTCCTACTTTCTTCCCATTTTACTTCTGAGAATACCTCCCTTGGAGAAGGCAAGGGGTCTAGACTCATAATTCTCCCCTTGACTTCTTCAAAGTTAGTATTCAAACCAAGTAGGAATTTATACACTTTTTTTTGTTTTTTTTTTTCCTTCAACTTTTTATAAAAGGCTGTATCAACTGCACAATGCCATTGGTGGACTTCATATAAGTCCATTGCTGCCAATGGCATAACAGTACATTGTAATATAGGGTAACATCAGCATCATCCTATCTGAAATCATGGAGAAAACTTTCTACTTCGAACACAACAACTTTGTTCTTAGTAGAAGAGTTTTTCTTGCTACCTCCCAGACTTCATGCACTGTGTTGTATAATAGGAAATTTTCTCCGATGTCTGTGGTCATGGAATTGATGAGCCATAAATGTATCATAGTGTTCTCTATCTCCCATGTCTTAAACAATGAATCATCCTTGTTAGGAGGTGCTGCGGTGCCTATGAGATAGTCAACCTTCCCTCATTCTTTGATGAAGAGCAGTACACTTGCTGACCATTGTAAATAATTATGCCCACTTAAATGATGGGTAGTAATCATCAATGGTCCCTGCTCATGTGGCATCATATGGGTCTTATTGCTTGTGTTTAGTGAACACTGATGGTCTGCCCCTCTTATTATTTCATTAGTTGTGCTTTGACTTTCTGTCGTATCGACATTGAGGCCATAGCCAAACAAGATCATGGTTCCCTAGGTTAGTGCCAACCAGGCTTTGATACCATGTAGAAATTTAAAGTAGAACAGTGAATAAAGAACTGCTGAATATCATTTATGAACTGTTCCCCTTTATAAGAAGGAAACTCTAGGTTGCAACCTAATTTTGACAGTAAACCTAGATCCTATAAAATAAGAGTAGTGTTGCCCTAGCCTATTAACAAGGAAACTTTGGCCCAAAACGACTTATAAGACTGAAATAAGAATACAGATAAAAAGATAATGAAATAACTAGCTATTTCCTAAATAATAGGACAGCTAACTATTTTCCTAAATAATAGGTGCTTCGCAGCAAAAAAAAAAAAAAAACAGAACAAAACTTAAAAAATAAAAGTACGCTAATCACATTAGGATTCATGACACTTCAATATACTGACAAATTTGGATGAATATAATTTTTTAAAATAAAAGACAATATTGTCAAAATAATTAATGTTTTATTCTATTTAGTGTTTATAGAATAGTATTTTCTTACACAATATAGTATATTATATACAGTGTTGCATGCAAAACTGGATAATATTAAATTTCTATCAAGTCTGATGCTATCTAGATCTCATACTACTAGGCCTTATAAGTGTGCCAAATGGGCTTTAAGGACATGGATGGCTTTGTACGTGACAAAAGTAGGTAAAAAGAAGGCGAATAAATGATTGAATATGAATATTTGTTCAAATGATTTTCAAGTGCTAATGAGTTATTGCTTAAGCATGCTATTAATTATTCAATCTTATTTTTTTGGTTCATTTACTTTATGAAACTGAATTGGAATGTAACTAGCGTCAATAAGGTGATGCTCAAGTGCTGAGAACCTAAATTATGAAGATGAGGAAAACATTAAGACATAGAGATATGATACCTGTAATGATTATCTGGTCACTGGAAATCTATTTTCTAATGAAAATTGTCCAAAATAGAGTAGTCAGTATACCTTTTATTTTCAGTTGTTCTAACAAACATCCTTCAATGGTTATTAGTGAATGATTGTCTGAATATTAGGATAGATTTCTGTGTAGAACCACATATGAATTTGATGCTATTGAGAAAAGTCGATCCATATTGATCCTTAGCTTAAAAACTATGTTATCGACTCCCTTGAGTCAGCGGTTGTTATGTCTTGGAGAATCTCCTTTTTGAGAATATGGAAATGTGAGGTTCTATACAATAGTAAGAGAAACATACTGATTGTAGCTTGTCACGAAGTGCATTTTTAAGGAAGTTATGGTACTTCGTTGCTTTTGGGGTGTAGCTTTGATTAGTTGATTGTCTCTGTAGGTGAGTGTGTTGGAAGGTTATTTTAAGGACTTAAAAGTGTATGTATATTTGCCTCATTATATTAAGTATTTGTGCTTATGAAAATTTATATTGTCCTCTGTTCTGTTCTTTTCTTAAAATGCCAGACAACAAATGTATTATTGAATTTTCTTTTCTCTGGGTGCCTGCTTTATCTCTGCAGTATAAGATTTTTTTCAGGTTTCTGATTTATTTATTTTGCTGTTGTTTGGACAAACAGACAATTGTGAAGACAGCATTATTTTGTCAATAGATTTTGGAGGTTATTCTGCAGTTCTGGAACTCTGGTATAATGCTTTTCTTACTTCTTGCCGGAGCTTAGATGCATTTTGATTTTCGAAGGGGCAGTTTTCATTTGGGTCCCTTACAGTTCCAAACTAGTAAACTGATACACTGACAGCGAATTTTAGGTAGTTGCCTTCATTTTTAAGTGAACTGTTTTTTCCATTCCGATTAAGAGAAAAGCCAAATCGCCTGTGTAGTGTGGTGGGTAACCCGAAATTAACTACTGTGCACCGCACATCCTTTCTTCGATCTTGACTTGTTCTTCTCAATCCTGTCCATATGTTTTTCTGCTCCTTGTTATATCTTTGCTTTTTGGCTTGTGATCCACCTTCTAGCTATTGCTGATCTTGATAACGTAAAAATTAACTTAAGGGAAAACCCTAAACCCTAAACATAAAACCTATCAATTCCCAGTGTTTGAAAGATCACGCTTTGCGCTTACTCTACGGTGGTTAAGGATTTAAACTGTATTTTGGCTAGTTGTTTTATCTTTGGATCTAGTAATAAGTGTTTGTAACAATTAATATCACATAGAAATTATGGGTTGAAACCCGTAAGGATATAATTGGTGTTGTGCAGGTATGGGGGTCATCAGGTGTTCGGTTCAAACCCCAGAAGTATGATTAGTGGGGCGTTGTGGGATGGGGAATTGTTGGCAAATCGGAGTTGAACTTTCTAAATGTGTTCGAATTATGACGCAATGAGAGGTGGCAAGTGTTTGATTATTTAACAACCCCCCCCTCTTCCCTCAAAAAAATAATAAATAAAAAACCTGGGGTTGTGTTGTGTTGTCCGGCATGTCCCTAGTTTTCAACAATGTGGAAGATAAATAGACATGAGATATATCGTTTTTTCAAAATAATTAAATTATCCAAAAAAAAATATTTTCCCCAAAAGATTATGCAAAAAGTATAGACTGGTAACCTCTAATTCTGTTTGTTTTTTCTTCATCAGGGTCACGATTAAATAATTATTTCAAGCAAGATATTCTCTTATTATTCTATTACAGCGTTTTTAATAATTCGACCGTTTGGATTCTTTATCATGATTCAAAAAAATTATAATATTGTAAGTTTGATGAGAATAATTAAGTTGAAAATAATTATATTGTAACTAACTACAGGTATTATATATTGGTAATTATTATGAAATTCGCTAAAGAATGAAATAATAAAAAAAACACTCCGGAAGTACGTTTTAAATTATCAAAATTTATACTTTTTTATCATTAATTTACATTTATAATTTTTCACTTTTTTAACATAATTTTTTTATGTATTTAATATTTTAGGAAAATTATCTTTTTGGGTCTTTATAAGTTCACTCTATTTTTTATTTGATCCTAAAAGATTAAAAAATTATAATTAATTTCTAATATTTTAAATCAGCTTTAACTTAGTCTCAGTTATTATTATAATTTTTTAACTATTTTGTCATATAATTGACTTTATTTATTTTTATTTTTTATTATCATGGATTGTACATGTCTAAACATGTAATTAAATAAGTAGATTTCAACAGAAACTAATATAATTTTAAACAGGGACAAATTAAAAGAGAAAAATATAATTTTAATTCTTCACATTTAGTTTTGAGATAAATTTATTCATTTAAAAATAAATGGTATTAAAATTTTCTTCTATAAGTAGAACTTTAAAAATAAAACTTTTATAAAAATCAATTTAATCTTTCATAAGAATTAAATTTATTTATTTTTTAAAAATTAATTTGATATTTTTTTATCTTTAAAAAATTAAATTAATACTTTAACTAAAAGTGAAACATTAAAATTATGTTTTTCTCTAATTTAAAATAAGCTAATTTTTCCAAATTATCCTTAAAAATATTTCGTTTGATAAATTGATCGTTTAATAGTCGTTACCCCGAGTGCTGATACCACATACATCACTTTTTAAAATCACCGTCCACTTAGTTTCTGACACCTCAGCTCTTCATAAGAAATTTACATGCGCCGGGGTCGCGCTAGGGGACCGTCCCTTAACTCTGGCTCCAGCTTCAGCTCCTTCTCGTCTCTTTACTTCCTCAATTCTTGTTGCCCTCTTTCAATTTCATGCTTTAGGATTGCGATTTTCTTTTCTTCTGCTTTTCGTCTTCGTTTTTCGGGTGGGTCCTACTGTTCGGTTAGCTCTGAGCTAACTTTCCATGGGATCATTGGGGATGATGGGGCTTAGGGCATCCGAGATCATCTTCGCCATGTTGCTTTGGCGAGGCCTTGTCTGTCCCGCTGAACGGACTATGGTTTCCTTGTGGGCCAGTGTGTGTCCTACGCATTCCATCACCGATACCATCTGAGGGTTTCGTGATTGCAGCTGCCCACCCGGCGATACTGTTGGATCCATCAATTATGTTGGTGTCACCGAGGTAAGTGGTGTTCCTTTAAATGTTATGTCTTATTTTTGGTAATATAATCTCTATTTGATGTCAAATTGTTCAGCCGATTTTACTGATGCTGGCTTGCTTCGTATTTCCGAAATTAATGTGTAGTTAGTTTATTCAACTCTATCTGGCCTAAAAAAGGAAAAAGTTTATTCAACTCTATCGTTTATTCTGTTTAATACTAAACAATTTGAGTTTAGACACTAGAGATGTAGGTTTATTATTGGGTACTCGAGTTAGTGAGCATATCATTGTCAGTGATTGAAAGGGATTGGATTATGTATTTGAAAACCACTGAGAAATTTACAGTTTATAGGAGGATGTATATCTTCTAAAAGACTGACACTTTTTCATATTTATCTGCCAAAAAAAAAAACCTTTGAAACCCTTAATTAAAGTTTAATTTTGTTGATTCTGGAGTGTATACATTGTTTATGCCAAAGTCTGCTGCTGTCTATCGATGGAATGCGGCAAGAAATTTTGGTGTTAAAAGATAACTCGATTACTTTTATATATTGCATTGCATACTTAACTTGGCACATCCGCAAATGTCTATTCGTACAAGCTTAAATTGCTTCTTTTTTTTTTAATAATGAAACTTTTTTGTTAACCTTTCTTGCTATTTCATGTTACTCATAAAATATCCACTGCATTTAGAAGCAGTTTTGGTCTGAACATGTTGTTGTTGTCTTTTTTTTTTTTTTTTAACAAAAAAAATTCTTTTTGTCATACAAGCTTTAAAATCCATAGAATTGTGTTGGCATTTAATAGTTAAGATTTAAAGCACATCTCTTATGGAACCTACATATTCCTTATATGCAGGGGGATGAGATTTCATTGCAAAAAGCTCTAAACATGGTTCATAGGAATAATAATGACTATGTAGCTGTACTCTTCTATGTATATTGGTGCCCTTTCGCCCAGATATTTCGACCAACTTTGTCCATCCTCTCTTCCTTATATCCCTCCATTTCTCATTTTGCTATTGAAGAATCAGCCATCAGGCCAAGGTTTGTATTCTTATCCTTCTTCTTTAATGGTGTGTTCTGAGAGCATTTAGCTCATGGCTGAAAGTTGCTTCAATCCAATCCTTGCAGCATATTATCAAAATATGGAGTTCATGGTTTCCCTACACTATTCATTTTAAATTCTACCATGATCCTGGACCCTTGGCTCTCTCATAGATTTCTACAATGATGTTACCGGTAATGCCATTTTTGCACTTTTTAACTTTATATTTTTAATGTTTTCCAATTTTCTTCATAAAAATCAATTCTCTCTGATAATTTTACATGAAAATCTCATATAATACCTATTGAAGCTTTGAAAGCTATGTCATATATTACCTATAAGCATACCAGCATACAAAAAACTATGTTTACTTTAAAATTTAATCGTCAAACATGATCCCTTGGATGAAATGTGGATGAATTCATTCAACAACAAAGACCTTAGGTAATGGTAATTATGTGGTTCATCTGAAGGATAGTCTCTGGCTTTTCCAGTGGATCATTTTCTTCTTTTTACCATGGTCTTTGGTAAAAGTAAAATATTAAACTTCAATTATTAATTGTTAACATGCTCTGGCAGTGCCTTAGTTGTCCTGTAATTCAATTGAAGTAGGAGACTGCTGTAATCTTAGTATATTTAATGTGATTGATTGTTAAGATTTAAAAGTAGGTATCATCTTTGGTATACTCATGTTAATTTATATAATTTTGTTATTTTAAATATTAACATAAAAAATAATAATATTTAAATTATGTAATTACATTATAATTGAGTGTAATGGTGTACTTAAATTTGTCTTAGTGTTCAGGCTAAGGCGTCCTTTCTTCTTTTTTTTTTTGTCCCTTTTTCTGTAATTTGCTCATAATTTGCTTCTCTCTGTAGGGATTAGGACTGTTACATTTGATCAACTATCCCTTGACATTATTGGTCACCTGGCAGTTCATGAGAAAAATGGTAATACTAAGTAAGGCAGAAAGTTGCTCATTTTCATGGGCAAGATCTCCAGAAAATTTGCTGCGGCAGGAGACATATTTGGCTCTAGCTACCACCTTTGTGGTTTTGAGACTATTCTACTTTTTTCCTACACTGCTTATGCATGTTCAATGTGCTTGGAGAAGGTCATCCGAAAAGTTTAGATTAGGGAGCTTGCTGGAACATCCTTTGGTATATATGAAGCGAATTTTGCTGTCATTTACCTGTCTCAAGGAGCCATGTAAGAGAAGTAATCTGCAGGAAGGAGCCAGTCCCTTGCTACAGTTTCTATTGGGGAGGTAAGCACCAGCCATGGAATACTTTAGTAAGTAGAGAGCATCGACCAGTTTTATGACATGAAAAGGGGGATTTGATACGGAAGGCTAGGCTTCAAGATAAGCCATGACTTTATGTGTCAGAATCATCTCCACACCCGTGGTGGGTTTGACGGGGCCTTGTGAAGGTCAGTTATGTTAATGAAGTAATGGACGCCTGCTCGTGCTTGTTCGTGACATAGAAATGCTTTTTCATTGGGCAATCTAGAAAATTGAAATTTCAACATGAATAGTTTCTAAGTGACAAAGTCGAGCTGAAATCTGTAGTTCTTTTTCTTGTAGGTTTACTTGAAGGCCATTCTCTGACCAACGAACGGTTCATAAATTATTCTTGGGAATGAAATAATCGTAAATTCTGATTAGTCTTGTTAAGTTCTGGATATCATGGTGATCACCAGATGCCTCGATTTCCTGGAAAGTCTTAACATTAATAACATCGCGATCCTCATTAAACATTTATACTATCTTACAAGCTAGAGTTTCTATGCTCTCAATTCTCAAATGCGCTTAGAAAGACTTGTCTAGTAGTTTTGAAACAAATTGAGGTAAACAATATTTGATATTTATGAATTTATTCTTAATTTGAATTTTTTAAATATTTATTATTTATTTGATTCCTTACTTAATAAAATGTTATTATTTTTGGTCTCATTAACATGAACATTGTTATTTTCAGTCTCTCAATCTCAATACTGAGGTCAAAAGTAATAACTTCTTGATGAGTGAAGGATATGCTTAAGAATAAAAACAAATAAAGATTTATTAAAAATGATAATAAATAAAAGACTGAATTAAAAATCTTTAATTTTTAATGAACTTATAAATGAGGACTATTTTACTATAAAATTAATTGTATGTCTTGTCCTCTCCAGAACAACTTTGCATATACATGAATCTGTGAAGGTTCGGTACTGAAATTAGCCAGCAGATTTTGCTTTAGTTGTATTGCCTTCTTCCGCCCAGGTGCCCAATGGCCAGTTTCTAATTTCTTTCCTGTTAATGTTGATTCATCACTATGTTTTTCAGGTTGCATTGCAATGCAGGAACAAATTTTCAGAGTTAACTTTACAATTTGATGGCCAGAAAAAAAAAAAAAAACCTCCGTTACAATTTTAACTGCAAAATAGTCGAACAATAAGAACAATCAATGACATTCCGTTCCAATATAGTTTCCAGAATGCCATATGGAGTTGAAATATGCTTTAATTTTTTAAAAAACAAAAAAATTCAACAAATATTTATTTGAAAATTTTTAAAACAAAATATAGTAAACAATACTAAAATTTTAAATCGTCCTCTTTACAGAAAAATTTCATCTTGAACGACATCCTGGAAAGAATTGAAAATGTCCAAGTATTAGTATTATATTTATATTTTTGTATTTAAAAAAAAACTAAATTGAGGTGTTTTTTTTTTTTTAAAAAACGAAGGTATTGCATTGAAACGACTCCATTTAGATGCAAATGCACAGCACCATGTGTAGATTATGGGCATGCTTCCGAATCCCAAGAAAAGCGGTCAATTTAAAACCCCTTACACAATGTCAAGGGAAAAAGCATTGTCTAGCTGTTCATGAGAAGATGACTATTCAAATTAATAGAATATAATTGCTTGAAACGTATAAACGATGGCTATAACTGGCAATTTTTAAATCAAAGATCTAAACTCATGATTCCCAGCACGAATCTACTCGAAGAATTAAAAGAGCAAGAAATGTAACCAAAGAAGGGGATCCAGAAGGGCAAGAACGCATAATCTGGATAATAACGATTCCCCTAAAGATTTTGGTCAGAATCAATATATGCCTCTAGAACAAAGCCGTCAAGAAATCGATCTTTAGATCTCAGCCCTTGCAGCCGAAAGGAGAGGCAAATTCACACTAAACAACACTACACTCATTATTCAGATTACCTGCAACACGCCCGTAAATGCAACAATCAAGCAATAGATCAAACGGGCAAGCAAGCCATAACCATGCCTCGTCGGAGTTTATGATGCTAGTACCCTATATATAGAGGAGAAGAAACCCTAGAATTACATGGCTATTATGGACCTGTACTTCGGTGGGCTTTTTTTTTTGGGTTTTTTTAGTCCAAAATGTTTTTTTAGATACTTTATAAAATGAGATACTTTTTTTTGGAAGCTAAAATGAGACATGTTAGTTACTTTAAAAAATAATAAATTTTATATTTCTTAATATTTTTATCTATATGTAAAAGAACTTATTGTTCTTTCTCCTTCAAGTATATGATTTGATCAAATAATATTTTAAATTCTTAACTATCTTGGATATCTAGGAACATGATATTATATATTACAGTATATAATTATATTTGTTATTACATGTATAATATAATAATAGTAACGGACAAAATTAAAATTTTGACATTGTGGGTTTCTTTTGGACAATATGAAATGTCTTTCTTGAAATATAAACCAACATTTTCAACTATCATCATATTTTTGTCTTTCACCGTCATTTGGATCTCAAGCTTATTACTATGATTTAAGCCCATTTGCTATACCCTATAAGATAAAATAAAACATGTTAGAATAATAACTAAAAAGTGTTAATACTATGCAACATTGATATTGAAAGAAAGAAGATATGATGGTATAAAATTCAATTATTCTTTTTATTTAGTTTTTATACAATCAAGTATAATTTAAATAAAAAGACTTATTAAATAAAGTTGATTGAATTGATCGTAAAATCTTATACAATACGTGTTCCAAATACTAAATAAAAATGTACCATATCATACGAGCTTATTCAATCTGACCTTTACACGGGCTACCAAATGGTCTACCACAATGAAGTGTTAAAGCAAGTTGCAATCTAGGCACTGAATGGGTGCCACGAAGCTGCCATCTTAAAGAAGCATGAACATGGCCAAACAAAGAAAACAAAATCCATGCCTTGTCCATTTCAATTTTATATTTATTTCCATACAATTTTGGGCAAAAACAATTTCCATCCAAGCAATCGCAATCCTCCAATCACTAAATAGGATTGGATACAGATCTATGCAGTTGGTACCCAATTGCAAAGCGAAGTCACAGCGAGGAAGGATCCCGTTTTCTTTTTTCAAATTTAAAAATTCATTTAAAAAAATAAGACTACTTGACTGGACTATCTATAGTTGAATGCTATTTGTAAAGGATCCTTGTCCAAATAGAAACATATTTTTCTGACAAAGAAAAAACAAGCATATTCTTCGTATGCACATAGCCCACTGGTCACTTATGAGTAATAAACCACAAATATACAGCAAATGCCTAGTAAACTGTAAAGAAAGAAAGAAAAACAATCTCAAACCCCACAACCTAATCAAGCAGGTAGTTTTACAGCTCAACAAACCCTTCTTTGGCAAGTCACATGTTCAGAAAAATTCAGTCAGGATTAACCCAACCTAGTCTATATATGTTGTTTGGTCCAATTCATAAATCGGCAAGTCCTGTAATACCCTTAATATTTCTATAAGCTGCACCCAGCAAGAAACATGCTTTAAAAGACGTCATCACCTAAACCTAACCACAACGCAAGATATATCATCTTTACTGTCTCTTTTCAATGCTTCAGCTGTTAATTGCTTAGCTGCTTTCTGTGGGTCTCTCATCCTTCTGGCAATATCCACTGCTTCTTGATTAGACATTACCTGTTTTACAATAAGAGATAGTCTTATTTTTCTGAAGACAAAAAAAAAACTAAGTGCAAGATCTATCAGAACTACAATAGCTTTATTCTAATTGGGCAACAAATGTTTGAGTTGCAACAATTCACCTTCCAAAGTCCATCACTTGCAAGGATTAAGATATCAAAATCAGGACTTATATCCGTACTCCGTACATCAGGGTCTGACCGCAAATGTGACTTGAGGCTCTTGTCTCCGAATGCACGAGATACAGCTAATTGTCCATTAACTCTAGGCACATCACCTGAGATGCAGCAGAGATCATAATTAATGTCATTGTTGGTATCTATTCAGTGCCAAGTTTGTCTCATCATAAAAATAATAATACTTACAACATAAGCATGTAAAAACCAATACATTCCTACACCAGATCCATCAATTCTTACATCACTAACTGTTCAAATTGATTTCACATTGCAAATCCACTCAAGCTTCTCATTGGGGTTGAATCTCAGATATCTCAGCATATACTTACAGTTTTGCGCAATTACCAAAAATCCCATGGTTTTGGAATCATAGGCTTTTTATAAAATAAAGAGAAGGAATAATTCCACTGGACAATATTTTTTGGGCTGACGATTTGTATGTAAGCAAATTTCATTTAATAAGCAAAGGCAGCAAAGCAGCTTTTAGTGTACTTAAAATATCACAAGAAATATATGTATGCACGTTTAGTTATAAAGCAAAAGTAAAATTCTTATATTTATTCCAAGTTCATTCTCATGCAGACTAAATTAGAAAACAGCATCCAAATATAAAGTCGTTCTTGTGGTAAGCTCCTCTAATCTTATTCAACAGACACATAATTTGTTTGGTCATTTTTGACATCAAAACCAGGGGAAAAACATTGCATCTGCTTCTAGAGGACTATTGAAGTTACACTAACAATTTAAACAGTCTGTTTCTTTGTTTTAACAAAGAAAACAGAAAGAAAATTTGATTGGGACCACTGACTTAATTAGTTAGGCGCCTAGTGTGTCTATTTATAATCATAAATACTAAGGTAATTAACACACTTATTCTAACCAAACTGTCAAACACACACAATATTCTAACACTCTTCCTTAAACCAAACATTATTCAAACTTCAAGTTGTCACAAAAGATAAAAAAGCAATTAACATAAAAGAAAAGCATATCTAGACTCAAACCTTTAGACATCTAGATAGAGCACCACAACTCATACAGTTGCACAATCGCAATTGTCATCAAGCTACCTCCTTGACCACATTGTTAACATACTGACACAATTCGCAGAAGTCCTCAACTTACTTCTCCCAATTAGTCACCACTATGAGTTGCATACCAAGGCACCCAACAATACACAATTTAAGGGCTCAAATCCTCCATTTGTTTTTTTTTTTTTTTTTCCTGCGTCAATTAAGGTTGGACCACACACCAAAACCTCACATCATCATATTCATAATGTTTTTAAAAATAAAAACAACAAGAAAAGCTAGGGAAAAACCAAAAACATCACGAAATATTATGCTCATACCACATCAAGGCCAAAAGGGATGTTAGGAAGGTTGTTTGGCCATTTCTGGGCACATGGGTGTGTCTACTTGCGTCATATGTGCCATTCAGAGGGTTTTAAAGCCAAATGTCATTAGCCTAAAAGGAACTTGTTGAAAAATTTTCTAGTTAACAGAAAATATTTCAGTCACTTGATAAACATTGGAAACAGATATTGGAGCTATGATAGAGAAAGTTAGAAACAGGCCTAGAGCCATTGGAAAAGTGGTAGGAGCTCCAGCCCCAAAACAACAAGCTATTGAAGGCTTACCCTTCCATCAAACTAAGCTCTAACATATTTTAATAGAGAAAAGGAAATATTAAAGTATTTGAATGGGATCACTGACTTAATTAGTCAAACTCCTTGTATGCCTATTCATATTCATAAATTATGCCAAGTATAAGGATAAATGACACTACAACTAGTATAAGCCCATCCCACAATTAATCAGTGCACTCATTTTAACTTTGCCGTGGCGCTCACACTATCTAACACTTTGGAATGGTAGCTACATGTTTGACAAAATGAAAAGACCCTCAAAAGAAACTAGAACCTGAAGGCACTGAAATCAAATATTGAAATATTGATAGCTTAAAAGTACCTGGCAAGTTGGAGACAAAACCACCTTTATTCTCAATGCTGCCTCGTTCTGTGTTGGGCTCATGGTCTGTGGTCATTTGCATAGCTTGGCCTCTTCTTGAAAGAACTGCTCGTGAATCTCCAACATTAGCTATCCACAACCTTTGGCCATTGACCAATATTGCAGTTACTGCAGTTGACCCACCACGCCCCAAATCAGAGCTCTGTGAAAGAATTGCCTGATCTGTTCTCTCGTATGCTTTTGAGATGGATCCAGTGGGGTCTTCCCAAAATTCCTCCTACAATATTATATCAGGAAGTATAAGAATGTAACCTCTCACTCTAATATATAATCAATTTGGCATAGAAGGCAGGAACAGCCCACCTGTTGTATGATATTGGTAAGCAAATGTTTCTGTAAGTAAGCCGGTACACGGTCTCCCAGATGGCCATCATATATAGCAAACAACCCCAACTCTTTTTCCTGAATCTGCACAAAATTGGCAACATGGTAATCCTCCATGGGGTGATCAGCTTTTCCTTTTACGAGGCAGAAACCATACTTTATTGACCCTTCATGATTTTTCCCCTTGCCAGTGCTTGATGAAGAACGTGAAGCTACAAGCTGTAAAGAAACCAAAATAAATGATAAAAAAATCCTGCAAGTACAGGGACAGATATACTGAAGCGAGGAAAAGTATTTGATATGATTTCTCAACGAATCCAGAATGAAAAATCCATGACAATTCATTGTCAGGCCAACAGCACCTTCAGAATTCTAGGACCATTTAATGGAGATTCAGTTCAAAAGTACCCCAAAACCAAATTCTTCCGTACACGAATAAAGGGGGGAAAAAAAGCAGTGGTAAATCTTAGAACAACAGTGATCCTCAAATAAGTTTTAACTTAATTATGTAATTATTCAATTAGCCACTCAACCTCCCCCTTGAGGCCAATTCCAAAAATATCATAAACTGTATGATCAAGATAACGCTAGCATTCAGTAACAAAGTAAAATTCATTGACCAAGCATGTCTAATGCATGAGAGCACTTACAAAGAAATTCAAGATACACGCACAGGGGGAGAAAATTATGTCCCCTTCAAACATGATGAAGGCTAAGATAAACCATTACCACGTAATCCACATCTCAAAATTCAAATTTCAAGTTTCCACCAAAGTTGGTGACCAGTAAGAATATAGACATAGATATTCAAACTTTATCATGTCCCTACAGAAAATCAAATTTCATTCAGAGACATTACACCGAACATAATGGTTTAATGTATAAGCATCAGAAAAAGAGACAAATTGGGAAGATATTGCATTCTTACCTGAGAGTAGGAAGACTTAAAACAGCATAATTTATCCATGAAAAAAGGTTGAACAACTTCTTCAAATTTTCAACTAATTGTCAAAACAGACCACTCGATAGACGGCTCGACTTAAAATTTGGAAACAAACCCACTTCCCGCAGTCACAAAGCTTCTCCAGAATCACGAACTGCACAATCAAAAACCTAAAGCCTATCGATATAAAGAAGGTAGATGAAAACCTTCAAAAAACAACCCTAAAACCCCAGAAAGACGCATGCCACTTCAAAAGCCAATTACAAGGAATATACAAATGGGTACCAGAGAAATTTGTCTTACCGGTCCCATCAAAATTCATAAAAGATTTAACTTGGTCTACCTTGGTTGGATAGTTCATGCTCTGTCTCTTCTTCTACTCTTTCCCCTCCTTGATAGTTCGCACAGGCAATTAAATAAACGCATGATAATACAGAGCCATAGAAAAGGGGCAGAACATTTGAAAACTATTCAGGAAAACAAATGATAATAGAAATGATCGTGAGGGGGGGACCGAAGGACGCTGTACTCTCTGTTATGATATGAAACGCCTTTCGGAGTCTTCTGAAGTCCAAACGGAAAAACAGAAAGATCTGCCTAATGTCCAACAGCAAGATTTTGGAAAATTTAAAAAATTACTAACAAAAGTTATTGGATTTTATCAGTCTGGGTAACTGCACTAATTGGTCTAAAAAAATTTTATTGTGAAAAAAACCTCTGCTTTTTGCCTGCCGTTTTAGCTTTTTTTTTTTTTTTTTTTGCCAAACATATTGTGCCTTATTTGATAACGGTTAATCTGTACTAAAAAATTGCTCCCAAACAAAATCTGTACTTTAAAGGTTAAAAAGTTAGAAATCCTTGAAGTGTTGGTTTTTAATACTTTTATAAAAAAAAAAATTACATAAAATTATTTTCTAGTGTCATATGAGATACTAATCTATAATAGAATATTTTACGAGACACTTAAAAAAAATTCAGAATTATGAATTTATACAATAACCATCACTTAAAAAAAAAAAACGGAAAATTGCAAGAAAATTCTGATGTTCCATGACGAATAAAGTATAGCAAGATGATAACTTTACCTCAAGAGCATGCATTAGAAAAATAAAATAAATATAAATATAATGTTATTGATCACTTTGCTGGAGAAGATATAGATTAAATTAAAGAAAACAATTGTCTTAATTTACGTCCAAACGGTGAATCTGAAATTAACTTTGCTGGATCATCCGGTTTGAGTTGGTAACATTTAAAATCCAAACTTTTAAAATAAAAATTAGTTTGTGAATGTCTAAATCTGTCATTTTACAAATTAAGACGATTCATTTATACGCGTTAATATTCAAAGTTGGGAGTCTCTGAAATTTCAATTGCAATTAAAGTTTGAAGTACTAGGGTGAGGCGAATGGATAGACAATGGACCTTCCATATTAGTTAACAAGTTATAGTCAAATAAATGGGTGTTTCAATTGAAAAAGACTCCACACTGTAATACCGTGTATGTCTCATTTAGCGTTTAACATGTTTAAATATTTATTTATGTTTGTTTTATAAATATTGTCAATTTAATTTTTTTAAAATTAAATGTTTTTTTTTTAACTTTTGTTTGCATTTAAAGTAAAAAAATAATTATCTTTACACTGAATAAAATGTATAAATGATAAAAAATAATTTTTAAACAAAAAATTCTAAATAAAAATTACGATAATATAAAATTATATTTAAAAAATTAAATTAACCCAAATCACGTTCATCTAAACATAAGTTTTCAGTGATTGCATTCATCAAACCTAAAGGATGATTGACCAGCGATTTGAACGGGTCAAGAATTTTGACTCTTCACGTTGCTTGCATGAGAAGGCTGGTAGCCATTCAAACACATATGGTTGGTCGAACAAGGTTTTTTCTTTTTTTAGGAGGCTAATAAAGTAAGGACCATTCTCATTTCCCATTTTCATTTTGAATAAATGGGAATAAGTCAAGGGCAGGCCATCTTTTCTTCCATTTCCTTTTCTCTAATTTCATACCACCATTTCTGGATGCAATGAGATGGCTTTCCGTGTGCTAATTATCATAAAAGATGAAAAATCATATTTTAACTTCTGATTGACAAGTGAAATTTTATTTAAAACATTCAACTATTTAATAATTAAAATCCTCTACATGTTAAATTTTTTAATTCTACATTTCTCTGGAATTTAGCATTAACCTAATAGATTATTGATTTTAGGATACTAAATATTATCATTATGCATTTTTTGTAATTGAATGCATGTGAATTATGTGAGAGAATGACACAAAAATA
Source organism: Delonix regia (assembly GCA_037074485.1). Taxonomy (NCBI): domain Eukaryota; kingdom Viridiplantae; phylum Streptophyta; class Magnoliopsida; order Fabales; family Fabaceae; genus Delonix; species Delonix regia. Next base: position 34,183,863 of record CM073453.1, read on the forward strand.
ATAAAAATAAGTATGAGTTTACTTTTCTCTTTTCTAATTAGCTCTTTGAATATACGATATATTTGATTGTAAAGGATTCTTACATGTAAATTACAACGATGTCAACTGTCATGTAAACCAAAAAAAAATCTTAATTATTATATTATTAATTAAAATTGACCTCAACTTTTAGATGAAGTTATAATGAAAGAACAATAAAAACAATTATTTCAATCACTACAAAATTAAATTCATTAAATAACATTAAATTATTGACCAATTAAAAATTTACGTATTTGTTAAAGACTAATAAGATTTTCCTAAAATATATGAAAATATATTTGAATAAAATTAAAAGTTTAAAATTACCAGATAAGTTATATCTATGAAAAAAATCATAATAGATAATTCTAAAAGGTTTATATTGGATATCATTTAACTTCACGTGGAGGCTTTGTATTATGTCTGAGTTGGAAGATACTTTAGGAATTCACATTTCGCGTTTTAAATACATTCGCTGATTTTGATCAGTTCCATAGCGTCTAGTTGCTGACTTGATGTGATAAGCGTGTTATGGCCACCATTTTATGTTTCAACATATTAATGATTAATGATAATTTGAGTTAGTGCTCAAGTTTGATCCTGCATCTTCATTAATTTGAATGTATCTGGATTTGACTTTTATTTATTATTATTATTTTTTACTCTAAATTTGTAAAGTTTTGCATCTATAATTGCTAACAATTGGTGTATGTGTATTGGAATATATAAATACGGCTTGTTTAATTTGATTAATCGAATTCTGCCTTATTTAGTCAAGTTTTACGCTTTATATTTGACTTCAAAGGTTGAATTTTTTTAAAAAAAAGTATTGGTTTTATAATTAGATCAGTGGCCGGCCCAACTTGATTATATATAATATGATTATTATTCAATTGAATTTTTAACTTTTATATATATATAAAAAAAAATTTAATAAAACCTTTACTTTTAGTCTTTTGTATGTGTTCTTGAATTTCAATTCTCCATATATTGTTAAGTTTGACTAGTTTATACGTTGTCAAAATTGGTATAATTATTTAAATTTTATCACAAATTCTTAGAAATTGTGCACTAAGAAGTTGAGATTGGCTCACTTCTAAAATTAATCATATATTTTAAAATTATTTTGAATAATTTTAGCCTAAGACTCAAAAATCTCATATTAAGATACATAATATTTTGAAGTCCTATGAGCATGCCCACCCATATATATGAATTTTACTGTCAGATTCCATATACACTTTAATGAGATCAGCAACATTATCCCCCATTTCCAATGTTAGTATGCCTTAGTGCCAAGTGGCTGCCTAGTTCCCAACGCTAGGAGTTTTAGTTATATACAATTTTTTTTAAAAAAAAAATCAATAAATTAAAGTTAAACACTATGAACAACTAATTGTGTGAAAATAATGATTTTTATATTTGTGTTTTATACTAAAACATATTTTATTTTGTACTAAATAAAATAAAATAGTTACACAAATATTTAAAATGATTTTATTATAAAATCATAATTAATATAAGAATAGTTAAGCAATTTACGCTCGCATAATAAGTGTAAGTTTATAAGAAATTAAATATTTTTATATTAATTTAACAAATTATTGAGTTTTGTATGAATTATAAGATGAATGAACAAAAATGATTCATTAAAAAATAACATTCATTTTTTATACTATATATAGGGTCCAAAAATCATTCAATTCTTTTTCTTGAATTAAAAAAAAATGATTATTTTTTTCTAACTAAAGAACACATGCATTCTAATCGTGCAGCCATACATTTCTTGCATTTAAGCATATTTTTATCATGTTGACGGTTGATTCATTTATGGAGTTTACTTATATTGAACGCCATAAAAATAAATTTGAAAATTTTCATTGTTTTTAAGGATAATAATAAAGATAGATTCAAATGGTATGCTTGAGATCCCAAAAAGACAAGCATAGGCTTTAACTTTGAGGATTATTTTCATGAAATTTTAACAAATATAGGAAGCTAATCTATCGGACATTAGCAGATTTATTTTTTAAGGACTCATGACCGAGTAGGACTATCAAATTTAAATCAAATTTCTTTTTGAAGATATAAATGTTTGGTTTGAATCCTTTCAATCAATTCAGTCAAATCAAGAAGGCCTAAATTTTTTAAATTTAGATTATTGATTAATTTTTAGAGTTTATTTATCTTTACATAAAGGTTAATTATGACCTTTTCACTACAAATTCTAGAGTGTTCTTTCACATATTTCCCTCTTTTGAAATGTTTTCTGAAAACTTTTTAAATTGAAATCCTCTGTAATTTTTTTTTGTACAAAAAAGGCAAGATGTCACGGAACAAGTCTATATCACCACCACTTTATATACAACAAAGGAAATGAAAAGTAGAAGAGTGAAAATTAATGTATTCCAATATGATATGTATTGTTAATATTGGCCAAAAAGATGGTGTAGTTAATTTTCACTTTCCTTTCATTTCTATCATTTTCATCTGTATAAAGTTTACTAATATCAAAGTTCTGTCATCCAAGTCCAGGTGTCTTAATGGCATGCGAGGAGGGGCTGAGTTTCTCTACAGTTGTCCTAACATTCATACAAGGTTTTTTCCTTAAAATTTTAGTATTAAAATAGGGATTTACTTTTTGGTTTTACGTGAGAGGTTTGAACTCTACAGTGAGATTTTTCACTGCAGAGGAACTCAACTTGTCCACAAGAGTGATAAAAGAATGAAATAGTTAAAATATATTAAATTTATATTTAAATTTTTTTTAATGAAATGAAAAAATTAAAAAATGAAATCAATATTCTTATTTGTTATTTAAAATTTTAGTTTTGTTATTTTTTTAAATTGATGAATTAAGAATGGAATGAAATGATTTAAAAAATTAAATTATTAATATATTATTATCTTATTAATTATAGTTATTATTAGATTTAAATGAGACATTTAACTTTTATCATTATTGTTGTTGTTGTTATTATTATTATTATTAGTTGCATAATGTTTAAGATTAGGATTGACATTCTGATTATATTTTTGTTGACTTATATTACAATTGCTAATCTAGTTAAAAATATAATAAATATATAATTTTTAGTAACAATTTAATAATAAATTTTTATAAAAGTCATTCAAACTTCACTTAAAAATTCTTTTCATGACTCATTGCCATAAAATAAAAAAATTCTTACTCTTTTACAACCATAATAATGTATCGTGAATTTAACCATAAAAATATTATTAATTATATACTTATTTTAAGAGAATAATATTAAAAAAATTATTTATAAGTTATTTTATTTCATTAATTTTATTATAATTTTTAAACAAAAATTTTAAAAAAATTTTATTCTCTCATTAAAATTTTCAAACAATTTATTAACTTCAACTTTTTAATTCTACTTTATTATATTTCATGTCATTATCATTCCATTTCATACTCTAAAAAGCTCCCAAACTTAAAGCTATTCAATATAATTATTATAGATTCATAGAAACATCAGTAAATATTAAACAATCTACTTGTTTCTTTCTAAATAGTGGTCGCAATCAAGTTACAATTTCGAAAAACAATAATAAGCTTGAGGGTTTTACAGGAGAAAATTATAATGTCAATTTAACGAGGATTAGCCGGGTCTTTCTTCTTTCTGACATTTCGGTTACAGTTGGAAGGACAGTTCAGTGATTTGGAAGGGCAAATTTCCTTTTTATTTTTCATAGAAAATAATACTAAAGCATTTTAAGCTAAACTTTGTCTAAGAAACTAAATAGATTAAACTAACATTCATTAGTATAAGTTCAATCCTCAACTAATTTTTTCCTCCACTCCTTATTTATTAGGCTTTGTGCTTTTTCTTTTGGGTAGTAAGAAAATTGCATAAATATATCATAGACACTCTTAACAAATAAAATGCTTCTATATGATTAATTTAATTTATTTATCATTGATAAATTATATATATATATATGGGTAAAATAAGCTCTTTTAATGTAGGAGCTTCATTTGATCGATAAAAAGCCTTATTTAATCAAATCGTCAGCTTCACATGCAATGATATTTCACATTTCTCATACATGTGGTAGAAATTTTTTTAAAGTGCATAAATTCTTCAGAGTCAATAAAAAATAATAAAAAGTAAGTAATTAATTAATAAATCAATTCATCATATATTAAATAAAAAATTCTTCAAAGTCTAAACGTTTTTTTTTTAGAATTAACAAGAATAATAATAAATTAATTAATTAAATGAATCTTACATTTCCTAATAAGAAACTATAAATATAAATAAGAAACTATAAATATAACTTGTTATATGGCTAAAGCAAGAAAAAATGATATATAGTATATTCAACGATTTGGATCATCTAAAGTCATACACCATTTAAAATAAAAGCTATAGAGTCAAATGTAATTTCATCAATTTTCAAAATTTTAAAATTTTTCATAATAGCAATATCGGGAGTTGTTTGTTAGGACAAAGATCCCATACAATGGTGCCCTCCGAATGAACTTATTGTCGTTAGTTATCTCTAACCAATCTCACAAAACTAATTTTATGAATTTTTTTTCCAATGTTTTTATACATTCTTTATATCACTGTACATTACTAAATTTAATTTTTTTTGCTAAACTTGTAAATACCATTAATTTAAATGTATTAGCATATTACAAAATTGACTTACTTTTTTTAAATTCCATACAACGCAATAACAAATAAAGTAATTTTATTTTACAAAAATCTAACAATGTATCACCTTAATCTTCTTCCTAGTTTGCTCTTTGGTGGCAAGTGCAACAAGGTTACAAGAATGAACAAGGTTGGAAGGTATGTGATATAATTACAGAACAATGCTAATCAATTACATACAAATTAGCAAGAAAGAATCAAAGAACTTACCTTATAGTGTAGACATGATTAAAACAAAACTTCAAGTAGAAGATAGGATAAAAACATCAACCCACATGACCCTTGCTTGATTGAGAAAGAGAGAGAGAGAGAGAGAGAGAGAGAGAGAGAAAGAAAGAAGGATTACGAGTGTATTAGGAATTGTTTAATTAGTCTTAGAAGACTAATAATAATATTATTATTTATAGACACTTCAATCTCCTTCCAAATAAAATAATTAGGCCTAAAATTAAGCTAAATAATTTCTCTCTTCTTATTAGTAATCTAATGGGATAATTACTAACTAAGTCTAGGCAGCAAGTTAGGGTCTTTACCCAACAAGTCAGTGGATAATCTAACTTATTACTGATTATCCTAATAACATGGACCAAATTCATTCTTGATTTAGTTTAACTATATCAATTGCTCAATTAATTAACTAGAATATATATTGTTTTAATAAAAAATTAATGCTAATCCATAATAATAATTAAATTTATTTTAATAATCCCCCACTTGGATAACATTAATCATTATCAAGTCAATTTTAAAGGACATAGAATTAAACACTTAATCATTCACATAAACACGCAGATGTGAGTATATATTAAATCATGCAAGATTCAAAAAAGAAACCACACAAAGATCACTGGATCTGATAGGAAAACAAGTGATATGAATATCATCATGAATTGGTTTTACTATTTATATATAATGGAATACGAAATAATATCTTGGTGTCATATTACACCACAAAAGCCCATTAAGGACTCAACTCATACTCCTACTAGGCCAAGGCTTCATCAAGGATTCAACAAGACTCATATGAGTTACTAGATTTTGAAATACTAATATGGGTAAGCTTTTGGTCATTAGATTCGTAAACATAGATTCACTATGAATAAATAATATTGAATCCGATAGGGAAAGAAGTATTATAAATGCCATAATATATCAAAGTGTTTCTTAATAATACAACTAAGACTCTCACTGAAATAAGACATCAAAATTCTCATAATACCCAAGAATAAGAAGTCTCCAAAACTCTAAATGTTAATCTTGGTAAATGGATCAACCAAAATGTTTAATATGAGTTTGAGGTTCACATATCTTCTTTCCAACGAACAGGAATTATGAATCAAAAGTTAAATGTAACTGCAATTCTTACAATTTTGAGAGAAGCCAATAATAGAGTTATTGTAGCAATAAAAAATGGTCAAGATTTAAAAATATGTGCACAGCAGAATTTCATTTCCTTGACCACGTTCCCTGACAAATTGCCATAGTAGAACAAGCAATATACTCTCCACTTATATATATGAGCTAGCTATAAGTGTCAATTTGACACTTCTTAACTGAACAACTCTTCTAAAACATTATAAGATGTACACACAAATTTGATTTTAAATAATCAATCAAATTACATAATTAAAATTTGGATTGTTAATAATTACAAGTGAATCAAATTCATTGTAATAGAATATGTGATTCCAAATACCTTTTAGGTAAAAAAACACAACTATTTAAGTAGTTGTCTAATAATCCAAAAATAGGATCACTCAAGTATATTCAAAGTATGCTATAGCATTAGTTATATCAGTATAAATGTCTACTTGAGCATGCACCAAGCTACCAACAACAGAAGCGAATGAAAATTTCTTTTCATCTTAGTCTTCTCTTTGTTACATTATGAACCTAAGAGGTTTAAATGATCTTTATGTCACCTATCTAAATAGGTGTACCACAAAAGAAATAAGAATGCATTCTGAATTCTATGAGCACTCAGTTAGCAAGAGTTCCTTGAGACAAACAAAAATACGAGACTTATCATAATAAAACTGAATTCCCATAACATAAAATGTCTCACTAAGATTTATCATATTGGGTTAACACTAAGAGGTTAACATCATAAAGAGATTAATGTCACTTTAAGCTAATAGTAAGTCATTTAATATACATTACGAAAATAAAATTGTGGTTGCAAATAACCTCAACAAACTTAAGATAATATTTCCCAAGGCTTATTTTAGCTCAAGTTTAATCATTTAATTTGCACATCAAGTGCTCAATCCTTGATAAAACCATCCACTAAGGTTTGCTAATCTCTTATCAAAAGTTTAGTTAACTTTATAATCATTCCAAGAGTGTCGAGTGTCCTTTAATGGATACTAATGAAAAGTATAGGAACAATTAATTCCTTTTACCTCATTACAATTACCATGATCATATTGGGCTTAAAATTATTTTCAGATCTCTCTCTGTTTATTGGCTCTTGAAGACCTACTCATAATCATGAGTTTGACAAGGCCCAAATGTAAATTCTAAAATTGTCAAACATGGTGTGAGATTATGATGGACTTTTATAAAAGGGTAACATATATAAAGCATAAGTCATAACAAAATACGTTTTGCAAATAAACCATGCCAGTAGCTAGAAATTTTAGGGATTTGGCATATCATACTATAACATAGCAAAAGTATGATAAGGAACTTAGGGTTACAAACTTTCATGTTAATGGTTAACTTAATAGTCTTAGACTCCTACTTGTCCCCTAGCACTTAGCTCTAATAAGAATAATTGTTTTTAATATAGTATATGGAAAATCCAAAACTTAATGTTGTATGAAATGATATGTTCAATTAGTCTCATTAACTTTTTTTTTCCAAAAATATGACTTAAATAATTACCCCATAACACTTAAGAGTATTATAATATCAAATCCAATGATAGAATCGTGAAATTTTAAAAGAAATTGAGAACCATAAATTCAAATAATATTGAATTCATATTAGCTAGAGCTAGAGAGACAGTCTATAATCTAATTATTATAAAAGATTTATTACCCTTATAAGGTCCCAAAATAGTCAACTTAAATATTACATTAACTCGCTACCCACTATTCTTTTCACTAATTAGGTTTTGGGCTTTTAGTTCTTGATAAACTTACATTTAACTCTTAATTGGATTCTAAATCTAAGGATTCGCCATGGAGTATTACCCATTTCTTTGAGTTTATCCTTTAAGGAACAACCTCAATCAATTCATCGACTATCTGTTTATCTAGCTGGGTATAGTATAAAGCTTTCATTAGTTAAACTACGACAGGAGATACATAAAAGTATGTCTGACATGAGGTTTATCTCCTGAGACATGATTGAAGGATTTCGGTTTTATGATAACATACACAAGCTTTAATATGGAGTCTTTGAACACCAAATGCTCCTTTAAATTGAGTGTTTTCAAATTGGGAGGCATTCATGGTTTTTCTTAAGTCTTAACAAGTTGCTTAAACTGTCTCCCAAGTGGCCCTTACATATTCCATTATTGTTTCCATTAATGCCTTCACACACACACACATTCTAATTTGGTGGTGTCACTGTTTAAGAAAGGTTCTTCAAGACAGTTGAATTATTGCTAAGTGTAATAGGTGTATTCACCCTAGGGTCAGGGCCATCATTACAATTGCTAAACCATATTTTAGGGACTTTTTAAGTCATTATAATTTGTTCTACTTAGAATTTTCACTGTTGATAGTTGAGGTAACGAAATTAGGAAACATGTATTATATGTATACACATAATTATAAAACAAAGTTTCCTCCAAAAAGCTTAGCTTATGCAAATATATTAACAAGATTGTTTATCATAATTCCACCTAAGGGTCCCAGATTACAATAAACCAAGAAACTCATTATATATCAAAAGACCCATACAATCAAATGTCTTTAACATCTTTATACCAATAGGGTACAAGAAATATTAAGACATTAATTTAACTAAACCTCAATAATATCAAATTACATTGTTAGTGTTACACCGATATGGTGCATCCACTATCAATGTAATTTACCTAACAATAACTATACAATACTAATTTGAGATAGATGTCTTAATTTAATTAACCAATAAATACCCTTACAACTGGTCCTACGATAGGTGAGCTCACAATTGCAAAGTGTCAATTGTCCAAGTGATCTTCATGACAAGGGAAATCACTTAATCCTAAGAGCAAACAAATGCCAACACTTTAGATGTTATTTTACTTCAGAGGATGCATGATTGATTGCTAAGAATATAAAATTAATCATGCTTTTAATATCTAATTTTGTTTAAATTAGAGAACATCTAAACAAACAATATTAGATTTTGTATAGTTACCATTCTTGAACGTAATATTGGCTTTAAACCATCTTCATTAGTCTATTGTATGAAGCCCAAAACTAAGTTTCTCAAATTTTGAAGGTCATTAAGTCCATGAAAATGATGGAATTTGGGCTTGAAATTAGACCAGATTACCTTTAGCAATTTGCCTAGGCAATGGGCTCTTAATGAGCTTTCCGAAATGGTATTATAAACTCAAATTTTCATTTATGCTAAAAGTTATGACTATTTTAAGTCAGGTTGCCTGTTTAGACATGGACTTGGACTTTTGATAGTTAGTCTAGCCTAATTAATCAACCGTAACAACTTATATCACCCATAACAAATGAGTAAATTGCCCTAAAGGTTTTAAATAATTAGGAAAATAATTCCATAACCAAATTCATGAAATCCACATGAAAATTGGTTTCAGAATTACATTCAGCCCAATACTTAATTCATAAAGGCATATTTCTCCAAAAATTATTTGGTCTAATTTACAAAGTTATATTAACAATGTCCTACTAATAGGGTATGTCCACTACCAATATAATATATATATTCTCTTGTGGACTTCATCTAACATTCAATCTTATCCCTAATAATTATTACAAGGTGTCTATAAGGAGAGAGGAATAGAATAGCAACCACAACTAAGATTGTTTATAAACCCAAACCATCATGATTGGGTCCACGATAGGTGAACATATAACCACTAGGTGTGAGTGACCCAAACAAGGTCAATAATAGATTCCAATCTATTTATTCCTTGAGACACTTCCCTAAGTTGGAATAAAATCCAACAATAATGTGAATAAATTCATTTTAATTTATCCATATATTATTAGAGAGAGTGAGCATAGAATATTGCTCCTCACTATGTATAGACATCATACAAAATTTTTCCAAGTCAAAATTCCTTAATTACATACTATTTTAGGCCTTGAATCTAGAACAAATTATTTGGTCCATCAAAGTATTCCACCTCTAAAAGTGTGAAAAATATATAGTACTAGGTTGCACTTAGAATATACACAATATTTTTCAATCCCAAATTCAAAGAGTACCTATCTAAAATATAGTGTAGAATACCATGGAAATTCAAGAACTCATATTTTTGTATTACAAAAAATTCCAAAAAAAAAAAAATTACCATTAATTAAGAAAATGAAAATTAATGCGAAAGCTAAAATTTTAGGCCTAAATAGGCCCTATAGGTGGGCCCAGGTGCCACATGCTCTGTAAGGCACGAGTGGGTTCATCATCTTCGCCACCAAAACAGGTCTAAAATGGGTCATTCAACCTGGTTGGACCTCCAGATGTAGACTTGTCAAATTTCTTGATTGGTTTTGGGCATTCTTCATGTCAGAAGACTTAAATTTTCAAAATCTACGAGACCCATATAACAATTTTTGCAAATAACATACCATTAGGGGGAAATCTTGTTCCAAAGAATCAGGTTTTGCATGAATTGAGCTTCAATGGCAACGACAATTTTCAAGGATTTTAATGCAAGAAATTGATGCCATTTGGTTTGAAATCCTTCCACAGGAATAGCCCCTAAACTAATTCAACTAAGAACGCAACATTCAGTGAGGAATTTCCTTCGAAAGATTTGGGGTTTTGTATGATATCAAGCTTTAATAGCGTCTTGCATTTATCAAGCTTTTAAAAGGCAATACATATATTGATTCATTTGAAACACCGAACCAAGAGAATCTTCGGTCTAGTTTTTCAAGAAAGCGGTTCTTGATGAGCAGAGTTTGAAATCCTGATGAGAGTTTTGAATTCATAAAAAGGAACAAAGGAACCCATAGCAAGATAATAAAAGACAAACTGGTATACATACATGCAAGAAGTTTCGGACGAAATAAATTCCATAGGAAAAGAAGATCGAAATTTCAAGCAAGTTCTAATACCAATTGTGATATATTTACATAACAATGCTAATCAATTACATACGAATTAGCAAGAAAAGAATCAAAAAACTTACTTTATGGTGTAAACAAAATTAGAACAAAACTTCAAGTAGAAGATAGGATAAGAACATCAACCAACAAGACCTTTACTTGATTGAGAAAGAGAGAGAGAGAGAGAGAGAGAAGAGGATTGAGAGTGTATTAGGAATTGTTTGATTAGTCTTAAAAGCCTAATAATGATCTTATTTATAGACATTTCAATCTCCTTCCAAATAAAATAATTAAGCATAAAATTAAGCTCAATAATATCTCTTCTTATTAGTAATCCAATGGGATAATTATTAATTAAGCTTGGCTGCAAGTTAAGATTTTTATCCAACAGACCAATGGACAATCTGAACCATTACTAATTATTCACTATGACATGGATCCAATCCATTCTTAATTTAGTCTAATTATATTAATTGCCTGATTAATTAACTAAGATATTTGGCCTAATAACAAATTAATGCTAATATATAATAATAATAAAATTTATTCTAACAAGGCAGACAAAAACTATAAAACGAAAAAAGAAAATCATCAAAACATCTCTTTAGCAAAAGACAAAAGTTATCAACATGTCTCCCAACAACATGCTATAGAACACAAAAGGGAAGTGCAACTCTCTTGGAATCGCATTTTATATCAGCTTATAGGAAAATCCAATTCGTATATCGTAATCTGTTTGCTTGTCCTTATGAGATAAAAGTACTCACCGGCCGGTAGTTGATTATCACCGTAGAACATGCTCAACGAGACGTCTACTTTGTGTGTCTGTTTGATGTGTATATACAAACAATAGTACAAGAACTAGAGAACGACGAACGCGGAATTTTTTTCTCACATTCTTCCATGTGTAGGCCCAATGGAATGTTTTCAATTCACTCCTTCACTATCAATATTTGCCGGCCAGGGATTCGGAACAATTAAGGCACAGAATTTGTGTATTTTTTTATTGAGAACTATCAAACCTTGCGTGACACAACCATTCTATCAAAGTTCCATTGATTTATAACTGGGACTTTCATATTAACTTTCAGGCGTTGAGTCCTAGATTCCAATGCATGATACCCTCATATATATACATTTTATAACCTCCAAATCTCTGTGGCTTTTGTTGTTGAATTAGTCGGCTTCCTGTAAATTAAATATGAGGATGGTTCCAACATTGTCATCCATCAAAGCGCAATGACTAATATTTTAAGTATCTGTCACATACACTTGCTTTAAAGTCAGTGCATGTCCGCATATAAGCATGTGTACTTTCAGCTGTACTTTTTATGCTCAGGTCTATCAAAATCCTAGTGGAGTCATGGCTGATTAGCTCTCAGCCATAGTTGATTCTCCACGACCTAAGCTTGGAATGTCTTTCGAACAAGCTATCAGAGAAGCAAAATTCTCTGGTCACATCCAAAGAAGTAATTATGAGGCCGAAGAACCCTCTCCAAATAGCTTCCAAAAGGTAGCTTTACGCCTATATATATATATATATACGCGCTTATATACATATCATATTCATAACCACAATAGTAATACGTCTAATCCCACGCTGCTTGTATTAAAGGGTCTTGCAGAGCTCGTGGGTCCATATGTTCTTATATTTGCGGGTTGTGGGGCAGGTCTGGTGAGTAAGGTGGAGCCGCTTACCATAGTTGGAGTAGCAATAGTAGCTGGTCTATCTTTGACGGTGGCTATATATTCAGTTGGTCATATCTCCGGTGCCCATTTCAATCCAGCAGTGACAATCGCTTTGGCTGCTGCTCGCAAATTTCCATTCAAACTTGTGAGCTCTCTCTCTCTCTCTCTCTCTCTCTCTCTCTCTCTCTCTATATATATATATATATATACACCTAGCTACTTCTTAAACTATGCTATAGCAGCTATCTTCTGTGACTCACAGAATTCTCTGGTTGCTAGGTGCCCACTTATGTGTTGTGCCAGTTGATGGGCGCTACTCTGGCAAGCCTTACCGTCAGGGTGTTCTACAATGGGCAGGCAAGCATTCGGGTGGTAGTGACTCAGTACTCAAGTTCAACTAGTCATCTTGAGGCTATCGTATGGGAGTTCATAATCACCTTCATACCAATGTACACCATTTGTGGTGTTGCCACTGATGACAGAGGGGTGCGTTTCTTACATGTTGCCAACTCTTCAGTTAGTAGTTACATTTTGAACACTAGAAAAAATTGATCCCTTTTTGGTGCATGCAATAATTGAAACAGAGCAAAGACCTCGCCGGAGTTGCCATAGGCACTGCAGTTCTATTTAATGTCATCATTGCCGGGCAATTAATCTACCTCCACTCATTTCTTATTACAGGTTCATCATGTCAATTGAATTACTTTACACATAGCGAAAAAGGAAGAAAATAACAACGGTTCTTTTCTCTATTGGAAGTGCTTATCACATAACCCAGCTCACTCTTCGCAGGTCTATTACTGGAGCTTCCCTGAATCCTGCAAGGAGTTTGGGCCCAGACATTGTCTCTGGTGTTTTTAAAAATATTTGGTTTTATATCATAAGCCCTATTCTGGGAGCCACCCCTCCAAGTATGGTTTAAAGCCTCCTGAGAATACCCAAACCAGATATAAAAACCTGAGAATTGCACCTAATTAAACTATACACAATGGTCTTTGGTTACCTGCTGATCCACCAGGGATAAACTCCCATGATCACACTCTTTTAGGATCTGTTGTAAACGTACAAATAAATAAATAATCACGTCTCATAACATCAGAGGAGCTGTTCTCTTTTAGCAGTTCATTTAGAACTCTGGTATCTGCTTCCCATGTCTCTACGAAATAGCAGATATGAAGTCCACAAATTGTATGGCGATTTTTTTCAAAGTATCAAGACAATGACTACGTATGTGCGTTGAAGAGCTGAAGAATCCCTATAGAATATAACCGAAGCGTGGTTAACGTACTATAGCTGCCCTGAAAATAAAATGACTAGCACAAGCCTGAGTTTATTAAGAGGGCTATATATCCAAAAATGGCTCAGGCCTGTACATTGTACAAGAAAGCAAAAAGAGGTTGCAGATGAACAGCCTGCATGAAATGAAATTTTCGTGCACATTGTAAGTCGGCCGTTAATTATGTCAAGACTGGATCAAGGTGTAGGAAATGAACACTTGCAGATGCATGTCCGATGAGGCTTCACAATCTCTTTTTCTCACTAAATGAGCTGGGAATACATCCTCCACCTCTCGGCTTGTTTTATGTATGGATTACCTGTTGCCAAAATGTTAATTATAACAATGTAAAATGTAACAAGAAGCCAACCAAAAAAAGATACACAAGGAAAAACATAACGAAGAGCGTAACAGAAAGAAGGAGGTGGAAGAAGAGAGTCGTATAAATTCTAAGGCCTAATAATAGAACAGAAGCAGGTTAACCAGTATATGTTTAAAAAATGCTTAAATGGTTAGGACATAAGAAATCTAGAATGTTGAAACAGAGTTGTTTAGTAGGCGCAGTATGAGGTAGAACTGAGTTTTTACCCAGTCTGAGGTAGCCGCCTCCAATTCATCAGTTGGTGAGATTGAGGATGCCTCTGCAAGTAAGATGAACTAGCCCCTATACCATTTTCATCTCCTACAAATTGCTCTGAGTGAGTAGAAGTTGGAGGAGACCATACTGGAACAACGCCTCCGTCCCTTTCTCTCCTAGTACTACTTGAAGATTCTGCTGTGGAATCTTCAGCTGCATTTCTCGGTCCTACTGCAGTATTCTGTATTCGAGTATTTCTATGAACAGCATGCGCCACCTCTGGGTTCATTGTCTCTCTTGCTCTTACATTTTGTAGTACATTTACATTTATTGGTACTTCAGCTCTGCTATCTCCTGTTGAGTTTCGAAGATCAGAAGAAGCTTCTTCCTCTTCCACTCTCACAAGGGAAGAAGTGATGCTTGGGACCATCTGATCCTCGTAGCGGCGAGCAACAGGAGGGGGGTTGTGCCTAACAGGTTCATGACTTTCCTCCATTTGTATGTCCAAGGGAAAGGCAATAGGGGTTGATTCAGAGGAGTCTCCAAGTCCTTCCTCGTTTCCATTTTCAATTGCGGCTCTTGAAGCTGCCTCTTGTTGCCACATTTCTGACAGTGCTTCTTCCAATCTGGCTTTTGCTGCATCTATTCCAACAATAGGAAGAGGGTAATTTGAACCCAGCTCAATTCCAGCGGCTTGAAGCACAGGTTCTGCTGCATTCCACGGGTGATGAATCCATTCGGTTGGTATTCTGGCAAGTTCTGGAAGCCAACGTCGTACATATTCTCCATTTGGATCAAATTTGTATCCCTCAAACTAAAAGATCCAATAACTAATGAGTATTTCTATCACCAAAAATTATCATCTTTAAGCATTTTAATAGCTGATGATAGTAGTGCATAAATCGAAAATCTAAATACCAATGTTCACAATCAAAGTCTCAAAGCACAACCCAGTTGTAACAAATATAACAAAACAAGAGTAAATTTGTAAAGAACAACTAAAATCTCATAGTTATTACTGATTAAGCATCTGACTGTATAGGTGGGTTGAAGGGGTAAATTACTTCTACGCTACTTTGACAGGGAAAAGTTGAGGGGGCAAAAAGCCACAAGAGCAATTTGCTTTCTCTTTGCCAAAAAAAAAAAAAGCTGTTTTCTGATAGCGTGACACTTGGCACATAAACCAAAAAACCAAAAAATGCCAAAGTGAGTTATAAAGGCCCCACTCCACTTTAACCTTGGCCAACAGTTGAAGCGCCCCAACTAACGGAAATTCAGTAGCTATAATTGGGATGACCTTTGTCTAACCTAAACTGCTATTCAAACAAACTGGAAGGAAAATGCAAGCATGGGTTGTATGCTATATATACATTAAAAAGTTTTGGGGCAGTTAAAAGAGAATGGAAATAATAGTCGTTCCATTTCACCGCAGAAAAACGGGCAAATGGTGGATAAGAAAGTATTCAAATATAAAATGTCAAAAAGCATATAATATATAACAGGATTATCCAACATATCATGTGGTATCCAAATAAGGAAATAAAAGACATAGGCATGCAAACAAATTATGTAGGTCAGACATAAAAGTAAGTGCACCTGTGGGTTATCTATTCGGTCAAATTCACGGCCATCAGGGAGAGTACCAGATATGTACTGCCAACCAAGAGCATCGCTCTCAAGATCTGCATCCAAGAGAGTATCCCAGAAATATTTCATTCCCCATCTCCAAGGAAGCTGCAGAACCTTCACAAAGAAACTAGAAACTACAACACGTATACGATCATGCAGCCAACCAGTGGCCCACAGCTCTCTCATCCCAGCATCCACCAAGGGGTACCCAGTTCTTCCTTGTCTCCATGCCTTAAAATAGCCTTCATTGACTACCCAAGGAAAGAACTTCAGGTGGCCCAGAAGAGGCCCCTCGTGACTGTAGGGATGGTTGAAACTGATGTATCTTGAATATTCTCTGAGGCCAATAGACTTGAGAAACAAATTTACACTTTCTTCGCCAGCCTTGTTCCCTTCATTGGCCCATAAAACTTGCTTAATTCGGACAAGATGGAAGACCTTTTTGACACTCACCTCTCCAAAATGTAGATGGGGCGAAAGAAATGAGGTTGTGGCACTGTCAGCTTTCCTGCGGTTTTTGGAGTATTCAATCAACGGGCCGTTTATGAATGTGGTCAAGGCCTTGTCGGCATTGCTCCACCCGGGTGACCATGCTCGGGCAAGAAGTGCATTGCTCGCCTTCTCTGAATCACTTTCAAACACCAATGTATCAGAAGGACACCTTGATACATCACCTGCAAGAAGTCAAGAGTAGTTTAAAAGTGCAATATTGAAATCATCGAGTTTGATATTATTCAACATCAAAAGGCAAGAGAGTAGATGGCAAGAGTTGTTAAAAAGTGCCCATTTCAACATCATGAGTGAGAATTAAACAACTATTCAAAAGAACATCGCTTGGATTCATTCTTCTTTTCGGTTGGTTGATATTTCTCTTTGGGCAACCATATACAAATTCCCAGCAGTTGGCTTCACAAAATGAACCATATACTTGTAATTATAACTACCATGCACTCCATGTTGTCAAAAAATATCCTTTCACTTTTGCAGCACTTTGCTACCTCCTGTAGAACAAGCAGATTAAACGCAGCGCAGGTGTAGGTTCTCCAATTCCAAAAACCGATGCCTTACCGCTTGACCACACCCTATTTTTATTTCGATTTTATATTTTTATATTCTTTGAAAATTTTGAATTTTATAATATAAGAATGTACTTCATTAATTTAATCACATATTAGTTTGCAATTCGCAACGAAATAAGAGAAGCAGAGGAAGGAAATGACGAACAGAAGTAGACCTGCAATAATCCTCTTAGGTGGGAGAAGAGGTGCCTCTGGGTCATAAGGCATGCTGAGGCATCTTTCCCAAAAACCAGAAAAAGTTGTGAATGGTTGGCCGTGGGCATCATTCACATCCCATGGTTCGTACAGTAAATCCGCATTGAAGGAACGCACGACTATGCCTTGAGCAGTCAGCACTTCTCTTGCTCGGTGATCCCTTATGAGTGATAGAGGATCTAAAATACAGAAAATTACAAGTAAACATTTAGACACAACCTTTTCTCCTAAACTGGGTATTATTTAGAATTCGATGAATTCAAGTAAAATATCACGATGAAGCAGAAGAGACAAACTTTTCTTTTCTTTTGAGATGATCAGAAAGCAAATCTGAAAAGATAGAGATGATAAAGTGGCTCATATATAAGAAGTGATAAGAGACAACTAGTATACAAAATGGTGATTAAGGAGCAATTATAAATTAAACAAGGCTTACAAATTAACCACCTAACTAAAAACAGTTTTCCAAACAATCAAAGAACAATTCCAATTGACACAATCAAGGATCTTACAATCCAAAATGATGCTGTTCACTGTTCAGCAATGAACCTACCAAAATATGGGTATATACATTCAACAAAACAGCAGATGACTTGAATGAAACAAAAAGAAATTGAAGCAGCAACCCCTATAATTACACGTCCATCCAGAAAGGAGGAAGGAATATGAACTGACCATATAAGTGGTTAAAAAAGAGCTGAGTGGCACCAGTGGACTTGATAACCTCCAGGAGAGAAGAAACACTATCAGTGGATCGCTTGGTGATAAGAGGAGTGCCAAGACTCCTCAAAGAAGAATCAAGGTGAGCCAAACTGTGTTTGAGCCACCACCTGGACACCCTTCCGGGTTGGTATTGGCCCTCTTCTTCAGGTGCCCATATAAAAAGTGCCACCACCGCCCCTGCTCTCATTCCTGCCGTCAGTGCTGAATTATCCTCTATCCTCAGATCTCTTCTGAACCACACTATGCTACATCCTCCACCAGACATCTCCAAAAACAGATTTACCTCACAACCTGAATCCCTGTTCACGCACACCCTCTTGCTTTACTACATACGATGACTCCTTCCTTTATCTCTGAGTGCTGAAGAAACACTCCCCGAAATTATAATTACGTCTATCTTTTCCTTTTCTTTGATGATGGAGATTTTAAACCATAGAGAGGAAAAAGCACATCTTATATTTGGGTTGAAGATTTTTGCCACTCGTCTTTACTTATCTTTCTCCCAATTAATTATTTTCCCACTTTTGGGTGAGATTATGAAATCTTCCTCCCACAAATTCGTATTTTGGTCCTTTCACCCTAGTTGCAACTAAAAGCCACTGAGAGAATAGAGAGAGAGATGGGGGTGTGAGCTTGCCAGAGTCACTGAAGGGGATTGGTTAAATGAGTAGGGGTACAGTGAATTGACAGGCAAATTGCAGCCACAACTTTTCCTCTTCAGATTTTTGGTTTCTCTTATCCTATGTGACAAAACAAATCCCATCCACGTCTCCAGTTTCTTCTATAAAGTGACACGACGGAAAATCAAAATTGATACAGAGCTTTTCCCTTCTAACTGAAAGGCCGCCTGGGCAGGACTCTTTTGTATTGCTGTAGTCTTATCGCTGAAGGAGCGGCTTCTGAGGTTTTATCTTCCAACGCGCTGCCAAACACTCTAACTAATGTTCATCTTTCGTCTTCTACGAATCTTTTCTTCGTATATGCAAATATATATGAAACGGATAGTCAAATCAAGTTTTGTTTTTAATTAAAATATAAAATAGTTTAATCAAGTAATGGAAAAAAAATTACATTTGGATGGATATTTTTATATTTTTTTAATTTTAATTGAAACGTAAGAAATATATAATTTGTCAATAATAATATGATATGCATATAATTTAATTAAAAAATTATATTATTATCTAAAAAAATATTTTACATCTGACATATTATTATTAAAATTATGCAAAATTAATGGTATTATTTTTTGTGTACTTAAAATTGTAAGTGTATAAAAAAACTTTTCTTGAATTGGCTTAATAATAACAAAAATATAAAAAATACGTGTTAAATTTATTAAAAAATTTGTACGTAACTGACATGAAAGGAAAAAACCAAAAAATGTAATAAGAAAATTCAGTTATAGTGCTTTTAGTATATTGTTGAAATCAACCGAAAATTTAATAGCCGTAACAGTTTTATTTAATGCATTTTTAATTGCCAGCTAACGTATACCTAGATTTTAATTTTTGAACTTTTTAAAAGTATGTCTAACATAATGGTAATTCTTTGTATTTAAAATGTAAATTCTTCTGTCCAAAAATTAAAAAATATACGTTATTAACGGATAGCATCTGTCACTATATGACACGTTTGCTATACTTTTGATCTTGTCTATCCAGTGCATTTGATGGTTGTTGTGCTGCCTTGTCCCGCTGGCCCTTTTTTTTTTATAACATGTCCTAAAACATACTGTTTCACTTACCTTATTTCAGCACCCGTTTCATGCGCCAAAACGGTGCCGTTTTGAACAAGCAAAAATGAACTTCTAGGCTTTCAATTTTTCGATGGCAACCAGATGATTTTTTGTTCTGTAACTTCCAAAAAGCAATACCAAATTCAACCATTCTTTCCACAGCAAATACAATGAAGGTTTTAGGAACCATATTTAAATAAATACATAATTTAATGAAATCCAAACAACAAATTGGGGTAAGCAATATATTTAACCATGGACAAAAAATGGTAGATGGTTTTTGGAAACAATATGTAAGAACCAACAGAATTTAATGGTAGCTACTATTTGGAACCAATATGTAAGATTCAACCATGGACAAAAAATGTCATTTGCATACTTGTAACAAAATTCCTAGCCTACATTTGTACTCATGACTATTATAACCATGTACAAAAAAATGTCATTTGGAGAGAAAGTGTTTATAAACCATTTTGATTGGTGAAATTTGTATAAGTATCACATATGTCTAGATTTCCAAGTAATTGTACTAGAGTTTTAAGTTGCTTCTACATAATAAGTTCAAAAAATATTGCCATAAACATTCATTACATAATGAACTGAAAATTAAAAAGTAATTGATGAAAAAATAAATTATCATAAGGAATTTTGTAAAACTAAATTGAGTCTAATTTGTTTATTGGTACTTAGAAGGGATTAGAGGTGCTGAACAAGATACTTTATAGTATATATGACTTAAAGCTTTAATGTCATTGAAAATATATATATAAGATTACTTATTCCATATTATTGTGAATGTCCAATAGCTAAAGCTTTTTTCTTTTCTAGGCTGTGACTCAACCCAACTTTTAAAACGTCAATACCTCCTTAGGCCAACACGGGTCTTAAATTTCTTTGGTATGATTTCCCTTACACCTACCAAGGCAAATATATCATTGGGAATATTGGGCATATTGTGTGGTTGTAAGCGAACCTTCATTACTTGCTTGCATAAATCATCAATATGTTTATCCACAAGCATGTGCAATTTTTCACATGTGGAAACCTTAAATGCTAATTTGATTATTTTGGAGGAAAGTTGTCTATACCCCTATGTGCTAGATTTCTTGGGATCTTTTTCCACCTTCTTTCTCATTAACTTGTGCACAATATTGTTTTGTGTTTCTATGGTCCACTTCTTTAAGATGTGCAAGTTAGGAATCTCTTTAGTATCCATCACAATGAAGATCTTTAAAGCATGACAATAGAGTATCCTAAATGACTTAAACTTCTTACAAGTGCAACATATGGAATTATATGTAGCATCATAATAAACTTTCCATTCTCCTTTTTTATTAGCAATAGTCACATCATATTCATATAAAGGGTGAGCTTCTTTTTTCTGTTTTATACTTGTAGCATAAAACATATTAAACTATTTTTGGAAGAGGTCAATGATTGTGAATGTGTATACCCGTGAAGCTTGATTTAGTATAGACGAATGTACCGAATTCAACTTTGGTAGTTTGTGTTGAGCATTTAATTCACACTACAATTCATTGTAGCATTTATCATTTACTATGCTTTCAAAAAGCTTGAAAAACTGCACAATGTTCATATATGGTTTCATGCATGCCTTTAAGTCATAATTTATGCCTTCACTAAGTTGTGCACTTTTCATACCTAGGGTGAAATATTGCTTCATGTGATGTGTGACCCATTTTTTCCTTATGGTGTATACCGATTTCAACCGTGTATTTTCTTAGACATCATAATTTGAAAGTAACTTACTCTAGTCTACCTTAAACTGTGTTTCATCATCATATATATACATGCATTTCTTAAAGTCGGTTAAAATATAAGATCCATTCTTCACCAAGTTGTCAAGGTGCTTAATGTCATTTTGCATCAAATGCCATGTACAAAGGCAATGACTACTTTCGAGCATGACTTTACCTATAAGGACGAATCCTCACCAAAGTTAACAAGTTACACGATCGATGCGATTAAAGAAAGTAAAAGGTTTGTTCTTACTTCAGGCTTTCTCCATGGCTTGGTCTTAGTTTGTGAAAACAAATTTTGGTTTTTTTTTTTTTTTGGTCCATGTGCCTCTAAGAATGCCTCAAATAACTACATAAATGACTCGGTCATTTCATCATATAAAAACACTACTCTAAATATTACTACTTGCCTATAATGATTAAATTTTGAGAACATGACAAGCAGTTTGTGGACACGATTTATATAGTACATTGTATATAAGAAGACTATATCCCCAAAATATTCATAGTCAATGAGCATACACGCATCAACTTAGAAAACATTAGTTATTTGCTCCTCCATGTCAATTTGATATGCATGATAAAATGATGGGATATCCATTAGTTGTCATTGAAAATATTGTAGGAGACAACCAGCTTCCTTGTATTTCATATTGCATTGCCGTTTGGACCGAAGATAATTCTTAGCATCTTCTTGCTTGCATGCTCATAAGCTAAAAGGTTGCTTTTTAATGAAGACCAGATTCCTCAACTACTTTAATTTCTTTTGTTTGGACATGAGATATTTTTCACTGAGAAGCCAACATATATACTGTTTTTGCAAGTTGGAAAGGGTGGTTATGTTCCTTGATAAACTCAATAATTATAAATTTTCCACTATTGGCTTTAAATGATATTCTTGTTTACAATCTGTTCTAGTTTCACATCAATGATTGATGATTATGGAGTCTTTTTTATTCGACTCTTGATACCCTTCCTTGCAACAAACAAATCCGTCGAAAGTAATAGACCAATCCTTCCTACTATTGTTTATGTAATATTTTCTAACTTCGAATCCAAATTTCCCTCCATACACAATCCAAAACTCCCAAGTTGTTTTTGCATTATCAAATTCCATGCTAACTCTAGGTTTCCATTTGACAACTGAGTTGTCATCCTTGGACAATGAACTAAGGGAGGGTTCCATTGATATGTAAGAACACATTAAGAAGTAAGTGACCAAAAAAAAAAATAGGCATATAATATCAATCATATGACCAAGACATGAAAGCTATGTAAATATATCAAAGCCATACATCAACTAAATCTCTTTCATTGTGAATCAAAAGAATTCATTGGAGAGAGCAATTACAGACAAGAAGAATACCAAAAGAATTCAAACAAGGATAAGAGGGGATAAGAACGTATTATAAATCCTAACCCAAACCTATTAAACATTAAAAATGATTATTAGAGGCAAAAGATGTTCTTATTTTACAAAATTATTTGGTTATCATCTTTATCTTAGCATTTAATTTATATAGATGTATCTAATATGCATATATATAATTCCATGGCATCCTAAATGTATATATGATAGTTATTTAAAATAACAAGAGGTATGTAATGACATTAGACATTCAAAATGCTTGTATTTGGTACCAAAGGCACCCTAGTAACAAGATGATTGTTAGAGGCAAAAAAGCTTATTTTACAAAATTATTTGGTTATAATATATATGGATGTATCCAATATGCATATATATATATATATATATATATATATATATAATTCCACGGCATCCTATATGTATATATGATAGTTACTCAATATAACAAGAGGTATGTAATGACATTAAACATTCAAAATGCTTGTATTTGGCATAAAAAGCACCCTAGTAACATAAGATGATTATTAGAGGCAAAAGATGTTCATATTTTACAAAATTATTTAGTTATCATCTTTATTGTTGCATCTAATATACATGGATGTATCTAATATGCATATATATAATTCCATGGCATTTAGAAACATAATCAAATAATTAGCTTTATTGGCTGACATTGAAAGCCATAATCTAAAGTGTAATTTGGTAGCATAAAAAAATAAACCTTACATTTTGGAAGTATAATTTTACTAAATTTTATAGATAAAATGAGAATTCAATAATTAGCTCTGTTGGCTATGTATTATCTGTTTAAAATCTTGCTAAGAAATCTTTAAACATATAGAGGATATAGCAAGGTAGTATATTCTTCATTTAGCAATATATTCTTATCAGATATCAATCATTTGACAATATACTTCACCATCCATTTCTGGCAATATTTTTTTTATCAGATATCAATCATTTGATCATATATTCTTTATTCTTATTTGACAAGGATTAGGTAATATAGCAAGGCTGCAATACAAACACATAATTCCCATTTATTGTAGCATATCAAAAACATGAATACAACAACATCAATAGTTAACATGAACTCTAACTCTTATAGCATATCAAAAAAATCATTCTTATCTATTATACAAATATCATTCCCCTGAAGCTATTATAAAAGGCACAACAATATAGACATCTTTCATATAGACACAAAATACACAAAACATCTACAACAACATAGAAACCTCATCAAACCATTCCCAACTATTATACAAATGCCATCGAAATACAAAAATTACGACATTCAACAACGTTTACAACCATCTCTGTTTCTGTAACTTATCATTTTTGGCAATGTCACTAAAGTTGTTTTGGAAGTAGAAAAACATATAGGGTGCAGCATTACCCATAGAATGTGATTTTCATCTTCCTCTACAACTATCTTATTCCTCTTTTCCTTCTTCTTCTATTTCTTCCTCTTGATGATTTTATTTAATCCTTCCCTGTAACTTTCGAAAACTCTCATATCACCCTCGCCACTGCTGGCCGTTGAAATGAATGGATCAAAGTTAAGAGAATGGCACCAAATTCCCTTCCTCTTTACACCATGGTGTCAGCTCTCACCAACCAAATAGTGGGACTCGCACCTCCTTATACGAACTCATATCAGGCAGAATATGAAGAATGTTCAGACAGTTTCGTTTTAGACCTTTGATTTTCCAAAAAAGTTAAACCTAAAACACACTATTTCATTTGGTGAAACAATGCATTTTGGGTCTATAAAATTAAAAAAAAAAACATGAAACAGCGAACGACTTTGTTTCAAAGTAGTAGTATTTCAATACCTGAACTTCAATGCACCATTTCACTTAAGTGAAATAGTACGTTTTGGGGCGTGCAAAAAAGAAAAAAGAAGGCCAATGTGATGTGGTAGCATAGCAACCATTAGATGCATCGAACGGACAAGACCAAAAGTATAGCAAACATACTGTATAGTGACAAATTCTTATTCACTGGAGACAAAGTTGACATTGGGATGAACACAGATTGAACTTTTGTAAAACTTAGGATTTAGTCAAGTTTCAAATTGGATCTCTTTTTAAAGATTTAAGACTTGGTTTATTCTAGTTTGGTTCAGTAAATGACAAAGTTATGTCTATTTTTTTAATTTTAATTTTACAAAACAAATTTTTTATTAATGAAAATAATTTTTTTGAAGAAAGAATAAAAAATAATATATAGGCTAGGTCACCCAAGACACCTGGTATAAATTTGCAAATTTTTTTTTTTTTACCTAATCTGATATGATAAGGCATGAACCCCTATATGACATGATTCTTTTATATCTATTTCAACTATTAAATTGAAATGAGAAAATTTAATTCATCTTTAGAGATTTGATGATAAATCTTTTGATTAATCCCAATTTGTCGTAGGAAATTAAATTTATGAGATCTAGATGAAAATTGTTGTACTTACATTAATTTTCTCTTTAGAAATTTGTTCATATCTAATATAGAAAATTTTGTACTTTTATAATATATTGTTTAAATAAAATTGAAATTATAATTTTACTTCTTTACATCTATATTAATGATAGATAATAAATTTGTAACATAATTAATACTCTTGTTAGTTAGCAATTTAGTATTCACAATTGAATTAATCCAATTGAGTTTCTAAAATTCAAAATTAAGCTTAGAAATTATTTAAAGAACATAAAAAATTGAAGATTGGAAGTATAAGTATTACACTTTAGGACCTTATACTTAAAAGCTCTAATTTTGAGCTTACCTAAGGTACATATTTAATAGAGGCAAGAAACTACAAATTTGAAGCCAATAAAAAAAAAAAAAGAGAGAAAATAACAATAAATGTAAGGAGAAATTACAATTTAAAAATGAGAAAGGAAAAGTAAAAATGATATTGGAAGAGAGAAAAAAATAATTATTATGAAGCTTTTTTTTGAAAAATTATATATATATATATATATATATATATATAAAATACATACGTGAGTTAAGTGAATTTAAATTAAGATATTAATTAATAAAAAATTATATAATATATACATGCATTTAGTGGGTTCAGAAATTTAAATACATGATCATAACATTAAAAACTCAATACTATATTATACACATTTTAAAATTTTAAGAGGGACATATGCCCACCCTTATTACGACATGGCTCGTCCATATTGATCAAAATATTTTTATATTTATTATTTATAAATTAGATATATATTTAACTAACATAAAAATGATTAATTTTCATTAGAATAAATTAAGTTTATAATTTCTAATGCAAAATAAATAACATTGAAATGAAAATTAAAAGATATATATTTTTATTAAAAAATTAATATAATTTTTTAGAACATTAATTTTGGTCATATTTAAGTTTTAGAATATACATATAAAATAAAAATAATATATAATTTAATCATTTTTCAAGAAAGTGAAAAGTAACAAGTCTGAATATATTTTTGGCCAAAGCATGCTTTGTCACTTCGTTCTTACGCCTTTCTCTCATTCAAAACGGGAAAGTAGTTAATGACAATTATGATATTAGACATTTTACTTCATTAATGATAATTAACTTTTATTAACGTTTTATTTTGTCACATCTACCTATTGTTGCTGTTTAAGATCTGATTCCAACCCAATATTGCGCCGAAAGAAATAAATTATAATAAAACATAATTAAAATTTGGCTAAGGGGAAAGTGGAAAACCAGGACAAAGGAAGAAAAGCTCGACATCAAAGAAAGAATTTTAACCACTAGAAAGGAGCGTGACTGTTTTTTAATGTTTTAATTAACTTTTGGAGTTGTAAAAAATATGGTTCATCAATAAATAACTATCAACCTTTCGAATCCAGAAGTATGTTGTCGCACAATTTGATACAAGTTTATTGATAATTTTTTTTTAAAAGCATGGGTTAGATATCTATCCAAATCTATTCTGCATCATTAATTGTCAAACCCTACTTCCCATGAAATGGGATATTTTAGGGGGCTTAGATATCATTAATATATTTAATTATAATCAATCATTACGTTGGCATCTGATTCTGGGGTCACTTTCTACTAAGCTGGTTGAGGCATTAATATTTTCCTTTCTGGTGATGAAAGGTCATGGAATTTAATTTTACGATATGTTTATATCCCAACTCGGATTTGCCTTTAAAGCGTAGGGCAGTGTTCCGAGGGAAAAGCCAGCATGGAGTTTTGGCCATTTTCCCTCAAAGTGGGGCCTCTTGCATCTTTTTTCTTAGCTCTTCACGAATCTAAGATTCCATTCATATGTCGCTGTTGGAAGTGATTTGTGATGTGGGGGCTCACCCATTCTCATTTATCACACCAAACCACCGCTCTCGAAGATTTCACACTATGATAGCAACATCAAAGTTTTACTTTTGCCCCATGTTCACAGGTAATTCCCATGTGAGAAATTCCTAGTTGGGACATATACAAGTATAACCGCACAAAGTTACACATCTAGAACCTCGCCCAATATAGTAACACCTTCAACCTTCTTCTTCTCTTCTCGTTATAAATACGTGTGATTAGGTTCCTATACCTAAAGTAAGTTTTGTAATGTTTATTTCTGGGCGTGTGAGGATTTTTAAAATCAATTGCGTGGCATGCATGCACCATGAATTGTCAATCAGAATGGAGAGACCAACTAATGGGATGGTAATTGCCACTCTGAAAATAAGGTACGATATGAGACAACATTCGGTCTCGTATATATGCTGCGCTATATTAAAACATATCAGATGGTGTAAGTTCATGGTAACATTGTTGCCCAGATCGAGATACCTTTTCGTCATTCTTTTACCAAGCGGCGTCCAACTGCATCATACTTTTGTAACTGTAAGTTTTAGAGAAAGAAAGATAATATTTTTGTGTGTCGATGCCATTGATGTTCGCAGTTTGTGACCAGGAAGACTACATATAAACATATGATTGGATTGTGTTACACAATCCAAAGTGTGATACATTGACACGACAAACATTTGATAGTATTAAAGGTTATTTGGAAAATTTTTCCTATACCATTCAATGATTCTTATCCTGTCGGGTCTCTTACACACCGCACCAAATAGTGCATGCCTAAATATACCCCAGATCACGTGTAACATGCAGATGAATGTGGGTTATCAAGGGATGGTGATGGCTGAGTTTCAGACTGGCTTTCACATTGCATTTTGATTAGGCTGCTCAAATCATAGGGCCGGCAAGACCGCCAAGTCTTTAAATAATTGCTATAATCATTCATCACCCTAATAGCTCCATGGCCCATGGTTACTATTGCAGGCAGTGACAAACTTAGAATTTCATTGAGGAGCAAATAGTTTTTGGATTGAAATTTTGAACCAAGAAAAACAAATTTTTACAATTCAAAAAAGAAACGAGAGAATGAGTAATGCAATAAGATTATTAAAGGTAGAGATATGGAAGGCAAATAAAGAGTAATGCAAAAAGAGTTAATATTTTGCTTCATGTTTTATTTCTTCTCTGACCATATACACACACATACACGTGTATATATATATATATATATATATATATATATATATATATATATATATTTATAGGCAAGTTGATTTTGCATCATAGCATATAGTTTTGGAAATAATGACTTAATTCACATAGCATCCTATCACATCACTTAATTTTAAACTTTTTTTTTTTAATTATTTGACTACTTGTACCATAACTTTTAGATTTTTAATACTTTTCAACCACTCAACTTCATGCACTATAAATTATTATAAATTAAAGAACTAAATTAAGAATATAAGATGAAATTATATATAAAAGCTCAAATCCAAGGGTGGCAACTGCCTTCTCGCAATCCCCTTTAGATTTATCCCTTGCAAGATGAGCACTTGATAATATCGTGTGTTTTCAACAATCAACATGCATTTGATACCCAGTTTAGTTATTAATGAGTCTGAAGATGATCCAAATGCTAATTTTCTTGTATTAGACACTTCGGATCCAAAGGGACAATTTGGATCCCAACTAAATCCGTCAGGTGCCAGAGGAAAATTTGGCAGATTCCAGTCAGAACAATCATTCATATTATGTGGGGTGATATTGTAAGTAGAAGACATTGATGGTCAGGCAAAACTCAGACTCTGCAGCAGCAGGAGTAGTTGGCTGTTGAGACTTTACCTTTGAACGAAGAAATAGAAAAATATAAGAAAGGAAGTAGTGGGAAGATAGCAAGTGAGAAGGGTAAAGGGGATTGGGGAAGTGCTGCACATGTCGAGGGTAAGACTGTGGTCCTTGGAGCGCTGTATGTAGTTTGTACAGTTGCTGCAATGACGGTCCCACGAAAGCAGAGTCTCTATCAAGCTCCAGTGAATACTTTGTCAAATACAACTTGGGATAATCACAGTCCCTTTCCACGCTCTTTCATGACTCATTTTAGAGATTAAGGATGAAGAAAGAAAGACAGAGCGATATGACATTAACGCCATGTCCCCTTTGAATGCATGCGCAGATTCTGGAGCCAGTAAAATCAAAACCATGTTTGTATTCTCCTCCTGGGCCATTTGCAATTCCCCAGAGAAATGATACATGTACGTCTGTGTGGGAATGATGTAACTAATGCTACAACAACAATAATAATTTAGTTATTTTAATATATATATATATATATATATTAAATTTGATCATTTAAAGATAAAACTTCTCAATTTATTCCTTAAAAGATCGTTCTCTCCTCATTTTTGGTCCTTTAAATATTAAAATTATCAATTTAATCCCCATATATTTTTTTCTCAATAAAAATGATCCCACCATTAATTAAAAAAAAAATCTAACATGACCATTAACTAATAATATAAATTTGTTAAAGTATTTTTTATTCCCAATTTGATGTCCTATTAATGCATTAATTAAGAGATTATATCTCAAAGGGCCAAATTAAAAGAATATTAATATTTCAAGAATTAAATTGGGAAACTGTTTTTAAAAAAAATTAAGAAAAATAATTTTTTGTAAAACTAAAACATTGATTGACTCAAATTATTGTTGACAATTTAATAAATGGAAAGGGTCCATCTGCATCCGAAATTAAGGATGTCCAATAAGGAAGGAGAAATTATTTGTCTCGCTTATTAGAGAAAAGGAAGGCCAGGACTGCACAAATTGATGCCTGCTTTTAAATGTGGAAATTAAGAGTAGTTCACACTAATAAGTGAGCTATCCGGGTCCTCCACTTCCACATTTTGGGAGAATTCCCTTGCTGAATTCTTTGACGATCAGGTTACAAACGTTTTATTTTTTCTTTTTTGTATATTAAAAAGACGAAGAATCTCTCAAAGTATATTTATTAGCATAGAATATAAATGAAGCGTGGCTAAAAATAATATATCTGCCTTGACCCTTGATAATGAAATGATGAGCACAAACCCGAGTTTATTAGGGAGCTAAAGATCCTATAATGTCTCTTGCCTCCTCCCTAGACAATATAAACTATACAACAGGCCTACACATATTGTACAAGAAAGCAAAAGGGGTTGCAGATGAACAGCCTGCATGAACTGAAATTTTCATATACATTGGAAGTCAGTCGTTAATCATGTCAACACTGGTAAAATGAGTAGGAAACGAACACAGATGCATGTCCGATGAAGGTTCACCAACTCAATTTCCCACAACACGAGCTGAGACTGAATCTCTCTGCTTTTACTCTGCTTATTTAAGATATGGACTACCTGCAATCAGAATACTGATTTTATTAATAGCAAGAATTGGTTCTAAGAAGCCTAATATTGAACAGATGCAGGTTAGCCATTCTATGTTTCCAAAATCTTCAAATAATTAGGCCTCAGGACATAAAACCTTGTAAGTTGTAACAAAGTTGTTTGGTAAGACAGTAAAAGGTACAACTTAGTAATTAAACTTTAGAGGGGTTTGGGAAATCTTACCCGGTTTGAGGAAGCCGCCTCCAATTCATGAGTTGGTGAGACTGAGGATGCCTCTGCAAGTAAGATGGACTAGCCCCTATACCATTTTCATCTCCTACAAATTGCTCCGAGTAACTAGACGTTGGAGGAGACCATACTGGAACTACACCTCCATCCCTTTCTCTCCGACTACTACTAGAAGATTCTGCTGTGGAATCTTCAGCTGCATTTCTGAGTGCCATTGCAGTATTCTGTAGTTGAGTATTTCTGTAAACAATCTGTACTACCCCTTGGTTCGATGTCTCTCTTACATTTTGCTGTACATTTACATTGATTGGCACTTCAGCTCTGCTATCCCCTGTTGAGTTTCGAAGATCTGAAGAAGTTTCGTCCTCTTCCACTCTCACTAGAGAAGTGATGCTCGGGACCATCTGATCCTCGTAGGACCGGGCAACAGGAGGGGGATTGTTCCTAACAGGTTCATGACTTTCCTCCATTTGTATGTCCTGAGGAAAGGCAATAGGGGTTGATTCAGAGGAGTCTCCAAGTCCTTCCTCTGTTCCATTTTCAATTGCGGCTCTTGAAGCTGTCTCATGTTGCCACATTTCTAATAATGCTTCTTCCAATCTGGCTTTTGCTGCATCAATTTCCACAATGGGAAGAGGGTAATTATACCCCAGCTCGATTCCAGCAGCTTGAAGTACAGATTCTGGTGCATTCCAGGGGTGATGAATCCATTCAGTTGGTAGTCTGGCAAGTTCCGGAAGCCATCGTCGTACATATTCTCCGTGTGGATCAAATTTGTATCCCTCAAACTACAAAATCCAATAGCTGAAATGAGTATTTCTGTCATCGGTCACAAGAAATCTTTCGTCTTTAAGCATTTTAATGGCAGATGGAAGTGCATAAATTTAAATTGTTAGTATTTATGTTCGTAATCAGAATCTCAAAGCTCAGTCCAGTTAGGGAATACAGCAATCAAAACAATCGTAAATTATAAAAAACAACTCTAGATCTCCTAGTTATTGATGATTAAGCATCTGGCATCTATACGGGCAAAAGAAGTGAATGACTTTAAGATAATTTATATAAGGGTAAAGTTGAGAGAGGACAAAGGATGCCACACAGAGTATTATGTTTTGTCTATGCCAAAAATAACATATACTTTTTCAGTTAGCATGGCACATAAACAGAAAACAAAATAATTGCCAACCGAGTCAAAAAAGGCATCACCCCACCTATGCCATTGCCTACGGAATATTGAAGAACCTCAAATGACTGAAATTCAGTAGGCTATAATGAGATGGCCTTTATAGCTTCATCTTAACTGCTATTTATTTAAACGAGTACCAGGAAGGGAAATGCAAACATGGCTTGTCGCTATATATACATTACAATCATTAAGGCAGTCAAGAGAAGATTCTGGAAATACTTATCGTTCCATTTCGCAGCAGAAAAACTCTCAAAATGAAGGACAGAAGTTTCTGGGCTTATGTTTACAAATATTAAATACCAGAAAATTATATGCAACCGGATTATGCAACAGATCATATGGGATCGATATTGTAAAAGACATAAACATGCAAAGAATTACATAAAAAAGCAAGTGTACCTGTGGGTTATCTATTCTGTCAAATTCACGGCCATCAGGGAGAGTACCAGATATGTATTGCCAACCAAGAGCATCGCTCTCAAGATCCGCATCCAAGAGAGTGTCCCAGAAATATTTCATTCCCCATCTCCAAGGAAGCTGCAGAACCTTCACAAAGAAACTAGAAACTACAACACGTATCCGATCATGCAGCCAACCAGTGGCCCACAGCTCTCTCATCCCAGCATCCACCAAGGGGTACCCAGTTCTTCCTTGTCTCCATGCCTTAAAATAGCCTTCATTTACTACCCATGGAAAGAACTTGAGGTGGCCCAGAAGAGGCCTCTCGTGACTATATGGATGGTTGAAACTGATGTACCTTGAATACTCTCTGAGACCAATAGACTTGAGAAACAAGTTCACGCTTTCTTCACCAGCCTTGTTCCCTTCATTGGCCCATAAAACTTGCTTAATTCGGACAAGATGGAAGACCTTTTTGACACTCACCTCTCCAAAATGTAGATGGGGCGAAAGAAATGAGGTTGTGGCACTGTCAGCTTTTCTGCGATTTTTTGAGTACTCAATCAATGGGCCATTTATGAATGTCGTTAAGGCCTTGTCAGCGTTGCTCCACCCAGGTGACCATGCTCGAGCAAGAAGTGCATTGCTTGCCTTCTCTGATTCATCTTCAAACACCAACGTATCAGAAGGGCACCTTGATACATCACCTGAAATAAGGCATGAGTTGTTAAAAAAATGCTCACTGAAATAAAGTTTGATAATTCATGAAAAATCAGAGATACCACAAAATGCTAATGGATGCACATGAAGAATTTATAAAATAGAAGAAATTCCAAAGATGCAGACTATGCAATTTCAACGTAAAAGTCAGAAATTAACAGCTACTCAAGAACTTTGCTTGGATTCATTCATCTTTTCGGTTGGTTGCTGTTTCTCTGTGGTCAACCACATACAAATCCCCATCAATTGCCTTCAACGAATGAACCATATAATTGTGATTACAACTATAATGAAC
Organism: Delonix regia; assembly: GCA_037074485.1. Taxonomy (NCBI): domain Eukaryota; kingdom Viridiplantae; phylum Streptophyta; class Magnoliopsida; order Fabales; family Fabaceae; genus Delonix; species Delonix regia. The sequence continues at coordinate 34,217,404 of CM073453.1, forward strand.
TTCATCTTGTCAAAGAATATTCTTTACTCCTGTGCCATTTTGCTACCTGATATAGCAAGCAATTAAACACAGCGCAGGTGTTGGTTCTCCAATTCGATTCATTGTTCAGTAAGTCCATATCAGCTCAATGAGTCACTCAATTGGCAACAAATCGACAGCTTTATAAATGAAACTTTAGAAGATAAATGAATTTCAGAAACTTAGCAAGAGTAGACCTGCAAGAATCCTTTTAGGTGGGAGAAGAGGTGCCTCTGGGTCATAAGGCATGCTGAGGCATCTTTCCCAAAAAGCAGAAAAAGTTGTGAATGGCTGGCCATGGGCATCATTCACATCCCATGGTTCATACAATAAATCCGCATTGAAGGAACGCACGGCTATGCCTTGAGCAGTCAGCACCTCCTTTGCCCGGTGATCTCTAACAAGTGATAGAGGATCTAAAATACAGAAATTTACAAGTAAAAATTTAGACACAACCTTTCCCCGAAACTTTGTATGATTATGAAGTAATGAATTTAAGTAAAATCACGTGATGAAGCGAAATCTGAAAAGATAGAGATGATAAAGTGGCTCATATGAAGAAGTGGTCAGAAAACCACAATACAAAATGATAAGTAGAAAACCATAAATCAAATGCCTTTTATGCCTTCTGCCAATTTCTACCTACACAGTTTTGGAACAATCTCAATTGATACAATCAAGGATCTTGCAATCCAATATGATGATGTTAATCGTTCAGCTATAGACCTGTCTGGGTATCATATTCCCAGACATCGACAGATAAATCGAATCAAACAAAATGGAACCAACAACCAAATACAATTAAACAGAAAGAAGAAAGAAGAAAGGAGGATGAAGTTATGAACTGACCGTATAAGTGGTTAAAGAAGAGTTGAGTAGCTCCAGTGGACTTGACAACCTCTAAAAGAGAAGAAACACTGTCAGTGGATCGCTTGGTGATAAGAGGAGTGCCAAGATTCCTCAAAGAAGAATCAAGGTGAGCCAAACTCTGTTTGAGCCACCATCTGGACACCCTTCCGGGTTGGAATTGGCCCTCTTCTTCAGGTGCCCATATAAAAAGTGCCACCACCGCTCCTGCTCTCATTCCTGCCGTCAGTGCTGGATTATCCTCTACCCTCAGATCTCTCCTGAACCACACTATGCTACAACCGCCACCTGACATCTCCAAAACAAAATTCTCAGACAAACCCCCTTCCTTCCTTAACTACATACCATATCTCTTTTCTTTCTCTCTGTGAGTGCCGATGAGACACACCCAGAAATTATAATTACTCTTATCTTTAATTATTTTGCGAAGTATGGGTGAAAGTCTTTTCCCACAAATTCGTATTTTGGTCCTTTCACCTACTTGCAACCAAAGGCCAGTGAGGGTGGAAAGAGAGAGATGGGGTGGGAGCCTGGTATAGTAAGTGAAGAGGATTGGTTAACTCAGTGGGGATACGATGAATTGATAGGCAAATTGCAGCCACAACTTTTGGTCTCTAGATTTTTGGTTTTTTTTAATCTTATCTTATACAACAAAAGTCCCGTCACGGGTCAAGTGATCCGGATTGATTGATCCGTTTCCAAGCGGGTCAGTGTACATCAACCCGGTTTACCAATATGTTTTCACCACATCAGAGAATTCTTTTTCTTAAAATAAAAAAAAAAAAAAAAAAAAAGGGGCAACGAGCTGGTAACCAGCAACTCATCAGCAAAGGCAACATGAATGATAAATGAAATAAGAGAATAAACACTTGAAACTCATCGGATAATGTATTTTGGTCTGGAAGTATTCAGATAATCAGTTGGAGTTTTTTTAAACTTTAGGCTTCACTTGCACCTCGGCGTGGCAGACTTGAAATTGGACTGGAGCAGTTGCATCTGGGCGTTTGGCCTTCTTTGAAACAACATTGGAAAAAGAAACCTGGGACGACTCATGAGTTTACTGAATGAAGCCATTTCAAAGATAACACGAGTTTGACAAAATAAAAATCTAATCCATTATCTTGGTGTCTTAAATCCGATGGCTTTCAGCAAAATAAATCCTTCCACATCTATAGTTGCTTCTCTGGTTACAGGATGGAAAATCAGAAAATGATATGCTCTCAAATTTCATAAATTTTTCCGACAGAGAAGCCACCTGGGAAGGGATCTTTGTATTGATGCAGTCTCATCAGTGAACCAGCAGCTTCTGAAGATTTATCTTCCAAGGCTGTCAAACTACGGTCATCTTTCGTCTTCTATGAATCTTTTCTTTGTGCGCACAATTACATATACGAAGCGGATTCATTCCCAGAATTCCATGTGACCATCAACGCCGAAATTTTCCTTTGTAAGTACCTAACGCGTGACCGTTATTTTGAAGGAAGATACATACAAATTTTTATATATAGGCAATTTCATGCATTTTAGTAAAACTATAACTTAAATAAATTTTTAATATTTTGTGTCTAGTTTTTTTTTCTTTCTGAAATTGACTATGTAACTAATACGTGAAAAATGATGATACATGAACTTAGAAGCATTACATGTAAATTGGTAAATATAAAACAACCTTTTATCTATTTTGATAATTTTTTTACACAAATTATATTTATTAATTGCACAAAAATAAATTGATTATTTTAAGAGATGTTAACAATTAAATAGATTAATATTTAAAAATATTATTTAATGAAATATTATTTTATATTTAATCAAAACTTTACCATTATTGTTTTATTTAATGCATACTTAAATAGCCAATCAATACATGTACGTTACCGTCTTGTTTTTAATTTTTCAGTCAAAACGTATGTTGTCAGTCGTAACTTATTTTTCATGTTATTAAACCCCGTCTCGTGTGAAACTGAAGAATAGTTAATGATAACGTCGTTGGACATTTGTACTTAATAAAATTCCTTGTCAACGTTTTTTTTCTTTTTTAATATTTCATAGTATTGGGACCAATTGTTAAAAGTATAAAATTGATTAATTTAAAATTAAATATTATCTGACTTAATATTAAAAATAATTCAACCAATGTTGCATTGTCAACGTTTTCTTTTCTCACTTATATCTACTTACTTTTTTTAATATCCAAACTAACAAGTGTGTGGGGGAAAATATATTTATTATATATAAGTAAATATATACCTTTTTAATGTAAAAATTCTGTTAATTGATCAGAAATCTTAATTAATCAAACTCTTTACTTTTTATGTAATGACGATTCACTTTTTTACATAAGTATTAAAAATTTTTTGAAATACATAAATTTTTTATAATTAATGAAAAAATTATAAAATAAATAAATAAATAATTAATTAACTATCTCTTAAATTAAAATTTTTTTAAGTATGAGAATTTTTAAAATTAATAAATTTTTTATTGCCAATAAAATTATAAAAAAATTAATTGATGAATTAATTAATTGCCTCTTAAATCATAATTTTTTTTTAAAAGTTTAAAAACTTTTGAGTGAAAAAAAAAATTAGTGAATAGAGTTATCGAAAACAAATTTAACCTATCAAAAAAGTGAATTGGGTTAAAGAGGTCATTTCATAAATTGTTTAGTAGGGCTATCCGAACCAAAATTGTTTAACCTAGTTGACTAAATTGGCAAACACGATGAGTTGGTGAGTTAGCTCATTTATTTTTATAAGAAGCAAAATGCAATCTTCATTTAAACAACCACCATATACTGCTTAGCCTAATTCCCATGTCCCATTATATGTGGCCTTCAAAAAAAAAAAAATGGATACACACATGCACTCGTAGCATATCTATCACTAACTCATTCAATTCCCATGTCCCATTATGTTTGTAATTTGCCAGCTTTCAATGCTGGATTGACTAAGCTTGTTGGATTAGATTTGTAGTATTAGAATTTTTAATGGTTGGCTTGTTTTCTTATTTTTTTTTTAATTTTTTTTTAAATTTTGGTGGGATTAAAGCTATAACAATAGTAATATTTTCTTTTTCAAATTTTTTTAAATTTTTAATAGGTTAAACAAGTCGGCCCATCAGGTGTGTTAAATTAAAATTTTCAACCTATTTTCTTATGTCTGTTTAATTTATCAACTCGGGTGAGCCAACTAGAATATGTTGGATTGACCTACTTTGACAACTCTATTAATGAACTAATTAATTGCATCATAAATTGAGAATTACTTAAAATTTAAATAATTTTTAGAGTCAACCAAAAAATAATTAATTAACTATCTCTTAAATTTTATAATATATAATTATAAATATAACTGGACATAGTTCAAAATTAAAATAAAAGAAAATAATATATAATCAAATGACTTAGTCAATAATTTAGATTATTTAAAATTAAAAATAGAATCAAATATTATTCAATCAGTTTTTAATATTTAAAAGGTTTTTAAAAAGAGCAACCATGATATTTGCTTTGTAAGTCAAATTAAATTTTGTACAATAATGATTTTTTGATGAACTTAATAATTTAAAATATATTGACATATAATAATATATACTAATTTATTGTAACACTTATATAATACACAAACAAATAAACTAATTTATATTAAATGAAAGACTTAGATACGTCCAGGAACCTAGAAATTTACACAACTAACCGTCTCAATTTTAGAAGTTCGCAGCCCAAAATTCTTGATTTTGTATAAATGGCCCCTTTGCTATGAGATCCGCCAAGTTCACCAACAATATTATTTGAGCAAGTATATGACACATGGTCAAGGAAATATCTCACCAATCAAATATGATAAATAAGGATATTTTGGACTTTCACATCCATTTTCCTTAATTTTTCCAACCTGTGACGGGCATAACTCTCAAAGCTTTCTCTCTCATCCTCCACCCCACCAACTCTTCTTCTCCACCAAGGTTTTCTCTGTAACACACACCAACGCTATTCTACAACCTAAGCTTCCTAGCTTTGAATCCTTCAGTAGGTAAGCTTTGCATCGCTAAATCCATTCATCGTCAAGCACGCAAATCGCCATAAATGATTCACATAAGATATCTCTCCTCAGTTTTGTGGCTCATCGACAGAAAATATTAGCAAATAATAATGTACTTATGTGATAAGGTAATTATAATGTCCTAATTCAATCAAATTATGATAAAGAGAGAAAAAGTGGGAGCCCCGCGTGCAGACAATTTTTTCATGATTTAATTAGATTAAAATATATCAGTTATTTTATAAATATGTTATTATTGGTTGATATTTTTTCTTTAAATATGGGTCTAAACAACCTCTTAAAGATTCATCCCCAATAATTTTTCCATAACAACCTGAATCGCCATGTGAAACAAGAAAGTAATGACAAGAAAGCAATGTATAACTTGTGGGATGATTGGCAAGAGTTGTGACTTCCAAGGAACGCAAATGAGCTAAGTATATACAAATAACATCTGATAGTTCCTTGATTAATTTATAAAAGCATGTAATAAGCAAAATAAAATTGGAAAACAAAAATCGAGGGAATAATGAACCCTATCAAAAAAATTAAATTTTCAGTTAAAAACAAAGTTAAAAAAGAGAAGTACTTAATAAAGGACATTTCGTTTGAGAAGCTTGTCTTAGGGAGCTGGACTAGGAGAATTGAAAATCTTAGAAGTGTAAATGACAAAAGAAGCTCGGAGCATTCATGGAGGATGAGAGAAAAAGCCCTTGAGAACTTTCATAGTTGGCAGAGGATAGGAATTTTTGGTGAAAGGAAGCAAAAGCACATAATATGTCACGAAGTTACTAACAGAGGGGATTAGTTGCACAAAATCAAGAGTCTGAGAGGTTAGTTGTAAATTTGTATAGAAGGGTGTTAATTTCACAAGCTTTTAAAGTCAAGAGACTTTAGTACCTTTTAACCTATTTTTTGAGTTTGGCTAAAGGAAAACCTGAAAAAATAAATATGAAAATCCTTAAGAAATAAAAAAAAATTCACCCAAGTTGTTTCTATAAAATTTATCTGAGATCAAAATAATATATATATATATATATATATATATATATATTGAACAAGAGACATGACATGGCTTGTTTCAAATTATATCTTGATTATGAAAATTAAGAATTGGAATTTTTTTATCAATAATTATCAACACAATTTTTTTACCACACAATTGAATCTTATTAGTTAAGCTCAGAAAAATGATGTTTAAATTAGAGTTAGATATTAAAACATGTTTGTCAAACCCAACATTCCAAGAAAAGGGTTATTTTGAGGGGCCTTAGATATCATTAATATATTTATGTACAGTCAAACACCATGCTGGCATCAGACTCAAAGGGTCACTTTCCATTAAGATACTGGATGCATTAATGTTGGAATTTAATTTTAATGAAGAGGTTATATCCCAGGTAGGGATTTGCATTGAAGTGTAGGGTGTGTTTTGAGGCAAAAGCCAGCATGGGCAGTTAGGGGATAAGGGTAAGCCCTAGGCATTCTACGAAGTATCGGCCTTTTTCCCTTCAGGTGGGCCTTTGGCATCCTTTTCATCTATTGGAAGTGAGATCTGATGTGGGCCTCATACATTATTGCTCCTCAACATTTTACCCTTTATAAATTTAATCCTCATTAATGCAATTTAGGTGAATTTTATTACACGATTTTATTAATGACATCTTTTCTAAAATATTGAAAATTAATCAATTACGTATTTTTATAACATTATGGCGCCTTTAATTTTCCTATAAAATATTAGTAACCAAATGAATGATCATTAGTACATTAAAGTTTTTGGAATACTTAAATAATTAATTACCTACGTTGAAAATATGTTAATATTATTTTTTTAAAAAAAAATTACAAAAGCGATTGCAGCCATCTCACATGCATGTAACATTATTGGATCAGGCAACAACAATCTTGGCAACGATTTTAGCAACTGTTGGTTTAGAAAAGTTTTTGTGAGTATTTTTCTTTTTATAAACCAATTCATCTTTCATCAAAGTAGATGAGTACGATACAATAAAATAAAAAAAAATTAAACTGAGAAAATTGGAATTGAAATTTTCTACCTCCTTTGTTGCTATAAGCACAATATACGCAGGAGTTATAGTTGGTCAAATATCTCAAATTGGTAAACTTTCTAACTGTACAGCAAGAAATCTCTTAAAATAAAATAACTATCAAAACTTATACTAGAAAAATAATATTCACAAAAACTACCCTAAACCAATAGCTACCAAAATTGTTGCCAAGATTGTTGTTGCTCGGTCAAATGAACAAAACTTTTCACCATAAAATTCATCACAACTTAATCATGCACCATATTCAATGAAAATTTCCATGTCTAATATCAGATTCAAATTTCATGATTTAGTCTAGTCTCTGTTAATTACATTTAAATCTCTTGAGACTCTTTTCCTATCTTAAAAAGGTTTAGTTTGACAAGATGGAGTGATTATTATTAAAAATAAAATGAAAATGAGAATGAAATAGACAAATATATATTTGATATGATATGAAAAAGAATAAGAATGATAATTTTTTTTTTCGTTAACTGAGATATATAAAGACCAAAATGACCCTATAATAAAAAAAAGATGTAATATCATTATTAAAAAAATTGGCCATGACTTCGCCCCCTTCATTCCTCCCGCAAGCTCCATCTCCATCATCATTTTCCATCCACTGTGTTGTCGTCCATTTCCTTCACCTGTTTCCTTCAATGTGCCACCAATGAAGACCAAAAATGCCGACGACGACCAGTTTTTGTCACTCTTCGGCAGATGACTTTCAGAAACGCAGATAGCAGGATGTTTATGTCATTGTGCCGTTGATTCATTGCCAAAAACGCCATTACTAATGACAACCGGAAACGCCATCGATGGAGAGCAATCTGACATGAGAGAGACGGATTAAGGGCATTTGTGTGATATGACCTTCCATTCCTTAGAATCATAATGTTTCCATCCAGATTTCGATGGAAAGAGGTCTCCCATATGCCATACTGCAATAACACTATTTTTCATCAGATCAAACATTCACCTTATTCATTCCCTCGGCCTCTCCGTTGCCCTTGCTCCCCTCTACCTCTAGATAAAAAGGGAGAGAATATTAATTGCTAATTTCTTTATTTTTTGTGTGTTAAAGTAAACAAGGAAAAAAATCGAAAATTAGATAGTGCGTTATGGTACAATTTCATAATTCTATCCATTATATGTTAACACTTTATTAATCCAACCATGTGAGCAAGAAGGGGAAAAACAAATGAATTGTTAATCTAAATTCGTGATAACCTCCAAATTCTAAAACTATAGACTCTCGGCAAGTAGGCTATCATGTTCCCTTTCCTTCCCTTCCTTCATTTTATCCGAATACTTGCTTATAGCCCCAAACATCTTTCTTCTCTTCTGCTCTTCAAAATTCCTTCTTGTTTATGTTTGTCTCTATCAATTTAAATATATGTTATAATACAAAAGTCAGATATGAATTAATTGAAAAACATAATTAGATTATGTAATTATTCAAACATAGAATATAATACATGAATACAAAATAAGGAGAATAAATTAAACAAGATTTGACTTGATGAAAACGACATAATTGTTATGTGTACTGGTTGAATCAGAATAATTTCAATCCTTAATACCCAAGAGAGTCTTTTGAGTGTTAGATGGTTACAAAGAGAGTGATCGTATTTTTGTGTGTCTCAAAATTAGGGTATTAGTGTACAATTTATAGAGTTTTATTTTAATAATATAATTAATTAATATTATTAAAATAAAATCCTCAAAATCTTTAACATAATTTCTTATTTAATTAATCAGAAAAATGAGCCCATTAAATCACTCTAAGTAACAATATCAAATTAGTAATTTGATGGGATGATTACTAATATTTTTGGGCTATAGGTTAGGTTGCTATCCAGTGGGTTTGTAGATAATCGAACTCATCACCGATTATCCACAAATTAAAATAAAACTCAATCCATTCATAATTTACAAATTATAATATTAATTACCTAATCAGTAATAACAAGATATTAATATAATAGAATAATTAATGTTAATTCGTAAAATATCAAAATTATTCTACCAGTAATATCACCAAATCTATTGTTTCTAAGGATCATTTCTTCTCCATATATATATATATATATATATATATATGAGTTTAGATTCCCATAGCAAACATTAGTAAGTTTTGTTCTTCTTGATTCTGTGCTTGTGGGGATTCAGTAAAACTCCAGATGCAAAATTGGGAGTTACAAATTAATTAACTCCCAACATCAAGAGCTTCACAATATTTATATGATCAAAATAGTGTGGGAATCCTACTAGTGTATAAAACAGTTCCCATGTAGATCAGAGAGACTAACCGAGCAGCTGAGTGGCTTACAGATTGGTGCTCATTACTTTAACGACGGCATGGAGTGAAGGAGAATGAGAAAGGGGCGGCCAGCAAGCAGCAGCCAAATAGTGAGATGTTAATGGCCAAAATGACAGTAAGGTACAATCTAAGATAACATTCGCCGTACTAAATGTACTCCAGATAACATGCAGATGAATGTGGGTTATAATCCGATGGTGATGGCCGACTTTCTGACAGGATTTGCATGCACAAATTGTGTACCGTCCATTTTGATTAGGCTACTCAATCAAAAAGGCTAGCAAGACCGACAAGTGTTTAATAATTGCGACACTAGCCAAAAACTTTGTGGTCCATAGCTACTGTTGCACGACAAGCACTCGATGATATCATGCGTTTTCAACCATCAACGTGTTGTTTAATGTCTCGCCCTCCTGAAACTCATATACAGTGTAAATCAAGATGTGTCGGTTTAATTTACTGATGAATTAAGCTCCCAATTTAACGCACAAACGAGCCTGAAGACGTTTCAAATGCCAATTCTCTTGTACTAGACAGTATTTCAATGGATTTAATACATATGATGGAGAGAAACTTGCCAATTTAATGGTTGTTAATTATTGAATGGAATGTGCAAATGTGACGATCTAAATTAAAAATGGATGATTGTTTGCAGTCTTAAAATTTTATTCATAAGTTGACCTGTGTACTATAACGGCTGTTTAAAAGTGCACATCACACTTCCATAAATGTAGTAGATACAAACCCGTTCATACCTCAAGTGATGTCTTGAATTCCATCTAAATTGATCAAGCGGCAGATTAGGTAGATTCTGGTCAAAATATGCTGGAAATTGTAATTTGTCATTTCATAATCGGCTAAATTCAATGTTTGTGTGTGTATCTAGAATACTTGGTTACTTTGGATACTAAAATTCATGTACCTAGATTACTATGTAATTTATATATGATTGATGTGCAGTATTATTAATGTATTTAAACAAGTATGATTAATGTGCTGGATATTTTATACAACTAGTTACTTGGTGTGGTTATATATACTAGTGAATGAAAAGAAAAAAATTAAAAAGGCCAAGTAAGCAAAGTCCATATTCAGCCGGAGGAGTCGGTCCTGTCCTTACGTTTGAACGAAGAAATACAACTTGGGATAATCAATCCCTTTCCAAGCACTTTCGAAACCCAATTATTAGAGATTAATTATGAGACAAACATTAATTAATGCCATGTCTATTTAGGAGTTAGAATGCCAGTAAGTAACTTCAAAATCTGTAGAGTAACTGTGGAGATGGACAGTCCTTTTCCTGCCTATTTGCAATTCTCCAAAGAAATGGGTATTTAAGAATGGTGCAGAGAGTCTTAAAATTTAGGGGGGGGAAAAAAAAAGAAAAGAAAAAGGCCTTGATTCCACGTAAAAGTTGTAAATAACTTTATAGATGTTATTGTCAATTTTAATAAATACCTACGAAGGGTCCACCTGAAGGATCTCCAATGACTAACGGGCAATTAGGCGTTCCACTTAATATAAAAAGTGAAAGGTCGGATTGGACAGCATAAAAATGATAGGAATTTATGTTTCTGACAATCACTAATGCAATGTTGGGGGGTTTTTTAATTTTGGGTCAGCTGGGAATTGGGCTTCATCCCAACCCACTAAAAGACGAACACTATCTGAGTACAGCCTAACTCAGGATTTTCTATATCCATTTGAGGAAAGATTCATATAGAATAATGCTAATGCAATAAATTTTAGGAGATACAGTGGAAAAGATTTATTCAGAGAAGATTCAAATTCACTCATAGTTAACTAGCTGACCTACAACACCCGAGTTTTTCGTAGTAGGAGGACCACATAAAAGAAAGAAAAGAAAAGCCCTAATAAAATGTTACTTTGAGTGACAAAAACGATAAGATTAGAATGCTATGTATTTCATTTATTACTTAATAATATATATAATAACTAATTTATTTGTTTTCTAAAAATAACTTCCCACTTTTTCCAATTCCTCAAATTTAATAATAATTAAATAATTATCAAAAGGTTTAATATATCTCTTATAGCCCTTAGTTAATAATTTAATAAAATAATTAGTAATAAGTCTTGGACGATAGGTTAATGTATTTATTCAATAAAATTGTGAATAATTAAACTTATTACTGATTACTTATAATTAATATGAACTTAATTCTTCTTTATTTAGATTAATATTGATAGTGTAATTAATAACTACAAAAATATTACTTTAATAATATGATTGACATTAATTCACAAAATAATTTAAAATTATTCCACCAACAATAATAAACACTTTCATAACGAACATGTTTACAAAATGAGACGTGCCTTCTAAGAAATAATATAACAATATGTAGGTCTTATGATGAAAGAAAAATGTTTCTCATGAATTTGTCGCATGAGGCTGCATATCATGTAACCCATAAATTATTACAAAAAAAGTAGTGTTAGTTGCAGTTTATTTTTAGCATTAGCAGCGAATTGAACCGTTTCTATATGTATTATTTGTGGTTTGTCAAACTACATCTATTCCTAGAATGGCAAACATGAGTAATTGTGACTTTTTGCAACGATTGTAAGCGTAAGAAAATTAGTTATGACTGAAATAAACGTAGGTAATTTTTGAAAACTTTAGCTGCGGTTTGCTTAGAACCGCAGCTAAGCTACATCATATATTTTTTTTTTAATTAAATTTCAACATCTTATAGCGGCGGTTACGACCGTCGCTAATGCTTAGATTTCTTTTTTAGAAAAATTCAATTAACTATATAATTTTTTTTCCATACGAACTTATTTCATTTTCAAGTAATAATCTCATATTTAAACATCATAACATTAATTCTAGCAATCTACACTGTCATTAAACAAAAAAATATCACATTCAAGAATATTTGATCCATAGTCTTATTGTCACATTCATAAATAACGTAATTTACGAAATACAATAATGCTATAACATAATCCTCAAGGCATTTTAACATTATTAAATTTATAGATTTTCTTTATCAAAAACATGTGGAGAATAATTTGTTACACTCAATTGATATCCACTTACATGAACAAGTACCTAATATGTCTTATAAAAAATAGTTAGACGCAAAGAAAATGTATTTCAAGTTGTAATTAGTTATTTAACATATGAAATAAAATACAATATATATAAAAAAATATTACCGATGATGTTTGAAATGCACCAAGTTTATAAGGCAATTGTTCATGAAAATTTTGCATGATAAAACTCACTAAGGCATAAACTTTTTTAGTTTGATCTTAAGTTAATATTATATTCATTAACTTTAAGTTTGTATTACTAATTGTATTTGAATGAACTAACTCTGCAATTCTAACTTAGAAGGACAAAAGGAGCTTGCTTCACTGCAAGAATGAAAAGTACATCCAAACACTTGGGATGGATATGAAACTAATCTCAATCCTTAAACATGACTTGCGTGCTCTTGCCTTAACTATAGGCTAAAGAATCTCAGCAAAAACTTCTTTGGATATGGACACGGAATTTGATTCATGGGCAACAATCATTTCCTACATCAAAAGGGCAAGTATTTACAAGGGACTCAATTGCATCAACCTAAATATTTATACAAAAGAATTACTTCATCACAAATGAAATAGAGAATATTGATATAGTCAAATCAAAGCTTGACCTACTTCATTTTCAAAACAAAGTATAGGAACACTTACACTTATTATTCTAGCATTGTCATTTATGTAAACCCATACTTCTGTCCTATTAATTGGATGACTTAACTCCAACTCCAGTAATTGAGAAATATAAAATAACACATATATATGTTAAAAAGAAGAGTATAGCATAATTACTAAAAATTGAGATTACCATATCTATTTTTTTTAATGCTAAATTCTTTCTTCCACCTGTGTGAGACATAAATTTTTTTTTTTTTCATTATCTCTATTTTTTGAGCATTTTTTTATTCATTGAAAAAAATATAGTCATACATTATAAATGATGTTCAAAAGAATTTATTAAAACAATATTACTTGTTACTTTAGTCTTTGAGTTGAGATTTGTCCAATAGATATCATAATATAATTTATGTGTAGCCTCAGTGCTAACTACAAACTTAACTTTTAAAGTAAAATAAAAAATAAAAAAATTTATTAGTAGTTATTGTGATGCCCCCAAGACTATAAATATTAAGAGAAATAATATAATGGGTATTCTTTGATGAGAATACTCAAGGAAAAAAATTTATCTAAGCATGTCAGTGAGAATAAGGAATTCATTTCAATAACTTAATACGAAGGTACTATAAATTGCGATCAGCGAAAACAAATCACAATTTTAATCAAAGTGGAAGAAATATTTCATAAATAAATACAGAGCTAAATTAATATTTCTCCAAAATTCTGAAAGTATAAATTCTATTAGTCAAACAAAGTTTAAACATACAAATGGCGAATTAACCCTATCAAACAAAATGGACCACTTGCAAATCATAATAAAGATAACGAAAAACAAATAAATCTATTTTATTTTTTACTACTCCATAATTCTTTTCATAATTATAGTGGTAAAATAAATAAAACTCCATAATATATATACACACTCTTCGGCCCAACAGAATGAAAGTCCCATAGATACGAATTTTAAACAACAATTAAGAATATATATGTACACACACACACACACACACACACACAATTAAAACTAATGCAATTATGACTTAATTGAATATAATTCTATCCAATGATACACTAAATAATTTGTTCATCATCCAACCTTCACTGAATAAGTTTGATTCAAGCAATACCAAATTAACTAATTGCTACTCTAAACTTGTTTACACCTTTCTCACCAAACAAATAGTGCACTAGGCCTGAGATACTTAAATTAGTCAAAATGCTTTCTTACTTGACCCATATGTCTTTCAAATTAAGCAAATCTAAAATGTTCATACCAAGAGAATAAACTTATACTATCATAAATTCCATTTTGAGATTCATCATACAAAACATTTAAATTCAACAAGATGAATAAGAATAACCCAAAATAAATACCTATTAAATTGACATAAATTATAAGTTATCTCAACATATATTTAACTTATTTGCAACTAATCACATGGCCCAAAGAGATTAACCATTTCATTGGCTAAGAGAACTCAAGAAATCTTGGCCTAACAACTTATACCACGTGTCCTATATATATAAAAAGGAAAACACACATTTTTAGTTTAAAAAAATTCAAGTGATAAGTGGTAATTCTCAAGAAGGGTTTTCTGGTTTTTTAACCTGATTGCTACGGTAAAATTATTAAATTTTCATCATCCTACGCAGTCATTTTTAATTACACAAATGCTTAAAATACATTTTATTTTATTAGATCACAATAATAAACTTTACGTGACTCAATAAATATTAATTTTTTTTATATATAATACGAAACACGGGGAAGCCATCCCTGTGTCCATTACATCAGAAAGGGCACGCCCCCAGTCTGATTTAACGTGCCCCCTCTTCTCTACCCCTCACTCTTCCTTTTTTTTTTTTTTTTTTCTGTTTAATTTTATATACTATGGGAATATCATGTGTTATAGCTTTTGCAAGTTGAGATGAAGGACATTATTAATGAATTCACAGTATCTCTGTAAAAAATTTTATAGATATATAATTGTGTTCTTCCATTGAATTTGTGTGTGTGTGTGTGAATATATTTGTATGTATGTATGGAGGTAATTAAATGTGTCTGACTGTAATGTTTGGAGTACTTTTAAGCAGGTAAATGTGCCATATGTCATTACAATTCTTATTTGGTTTGTGTGAAGCATTATGTTCATATAATTAATTTTAATACAGGGCCACATATTATGTAATATCTAAATATGCTTAAATAAAACAGACTTTGTAATATGTACCTTCTTCTAATATACTTATATGTGCATTTTGCAGTATGGTTGCCTATGCCAATTGCTCTATTAAGAGCTGATAATAACCTTCCTCCTTGACGTCCAAGGCTGAAAGAGGTAACTTTATGAAATAATTTCTTCGTAATTATGCTATTTTAATTTTTTGGTCTAATTTGTGTGGTTTTATTGTTTCAATATTGTCCTGTAAGATGTCTTACTTCTATAATTAAGAGTTTTTAAGTGATTTTATGATTGTTTGTGCCTTTTATCTGAGTATTATCAATCTTGATATAAAATATGTAGTGGTTGGTTTCTTTTCTGTCATTGTGGTAGTACTGAATCTAATATTCTTCAATTTTTCCTGTTGGTAAATCATGGGACGGCTTGATTGGCACTAATGTAATTTTCTTGATTGCCATTCTTGTAAGCCTGTGAAAAATAAGATTTAACATTCTGCCTTTAGCCCATTCCTTTAATTCATATAGTCATTGCGTTGCTTGTTTAAGGCTAGTAATAACTGTATTTGACCACCTTTTTATCTAATCCTTTAGTCTCCCTCTAATTATGACGCAACACCAAAGGGAAGGAGCATGGTGATTGTGGTTATCCTTTATTATGTAGTTGGTTGTACCCTTCCTAACTTCCAAGAAAAATTAGTACTGACTGCAGCTTGGTTTTACCGTTAAGGGCGCATGTTTTGCTACTAAAAGCTTTTTCTTATTTTACTTCATTTTCTTAATTGTATATTTCACTATAAGCCTAAGCCTAAATTGTTCAAATTTATAGAATGTTTTGCAGTTTACAGAATCAAAAAAGTATGAGTTGTTCATACTCACAGTCTTGCCTATATCTATTTTATTTATGTTTTTAAATAAAAATGTTGTGCGCAGATTTTTCAACTTTAGAGAAGATTGGAAGACCAATTTGAGATGTCATACACATTAGAAAGGGCACTTGAATACATAGCTTCATCTCAGAAGCTAGCTATGATGGGATGAGCAATATGACTCTCCTAAATTTAAAGTGTTAGTTCCGTAGAAAAGAGATATTTTGAAGGGGTTTGTTGGTAAAACATGATTAGCTTACTTTGTAATTTATGTACAACCAGCATATTCATGCATGTCTAATACGTTTTATGTAATTATGTATGATATTCACTTATTTTAAGCCAATAACATCTGGCTCTTTTCAAATAATATGTCCAAATATTGCCTTTCATTCGGTGATTCCAAGAATTGTGGTGTGATGCTGTACAACCAATAAAAAAAGTTTAATTTTTGTAAGTAGACACAAATAATAGCAGCAGTTTCAATCGCTACTAAAGTGAAGTAATATTATAGAATATTAGTTGCGTTCAACCAACCACAGCTAAGTTTATATTTACCCGTGGTTGGCAAAAAATGCATCTAAATGTTTTAGCCACTGTGGCTTTAGCTGCGGTTGGCTCAACTGCGGGTAAAACAATTAATTACAATTTAAATTGTAACTATATATAAATTAAACTGCAGCTAAACTCTTGCTTTGCTCATAAACTAATTTTCCTTCCTTTGTTCCTAATTTCTTCTTCTTTCCGAGAGCACAATGGTTTCCTCTTCCTTTGGCCTCTTTCTCTTTCTCTATTTCTAGTTCTCTCTTCACTTACAGGAATACACACTTTAGTTTTCTCTCGCTTGGTTACTTATGTCTCACAACGCACTTAGTGCTATTTATAATAAAAAATTGCTTAATCATCCCATTAAGTGTCAATGTCTCATAGCCTATTTTGACAAATGAGAATGTTCATATATGAAATTGCCACCAATCCCTTTGTACGTTGTCTGCCAATAGAAAGCCTACTCTTAACTCTTAGTTTGGCCAAAATTCTATTTAACTAACTTTTATTAAGATTTTGGTGAAAGTTGCCATTTTCACCCATTTGTACTTATAATGGTACACACGTCTTCCATTCTTCTTTTTTCTCACCTAGTATATTTTATTGGTTTCTTTTGTTTCCCATGTGATTTAAATTCCATCATTTACCCCTAATTTTCATGAATTCATAAGTTGTCCTATGTTATTTAATTATTTCACATAGGGTCCTAATTACAAATTCAAATTTACAATGAGGTAAATTCAGATATTATAATTCAAAATTTAAAATTGAAATACTACACAACCTAATTGAAAATTACAATTTTTCAAATAAAAAAAGGATATTAGACTTATACATTCAAAAATGTAGTTAGTTTCAAAAGTAGATAAATATTACTTTAATAGTATTATTGTAAAGTTATCCTTATACTCTATTAGAATTTTTTTCCAACAATGATAGCTAAGTGGAAATAGTTTAAAATCTCTACCAACAGACCCTAAGAATCTGTATAACAAACTACCTCCATCTTCAATAGGTTAACCAGTAGGTTTTTATTTCAATACAACTCGCTCACCGCAGGGAAGATGCCAAACATCATTATAAGTTAAAGTTTTTGGCTTTATCGTGTTATCATCATCTGTGAACTCAAGTTTAGTATATGTAATTGATTGTATTCAAGGAAAACACATTATAATTTTATGGCATTCATACTAGCTATGTTAACAAGCCAAGCTCTCTTGCATGATAAGGGATGCTGTGGCTATGAAGATGCTTCATTTGTCTCACTATCACTATCATGATCAACATTTGTAGGATATTCATATAGAAATGGAGTTCTTTCACAGCTTCTTGCCTCAGGAGGAGAGATCAAAGTAGCAAGGACTTTTCTTTAAGAGTCACTCTCTAACAATAAGGGATCATTGCAAGTTGCCTTATGAGAATGGCCTAAACTACTCATCGTGTTCAAGAAGCATTTTATCTTCAAAATTCCTGCTAATAGTTAAGTTAACATCAATTACAATTAAGGCATAAGAGGTAAATACAAAATAGAATTGACATACAGTTATACAATAAATTAAGATATGCATGAAAGGTAAGACATAATGTAAATGTATAAATAAACACCTTGCCAATGATATATTTTCCTCTTTTGGAAATAATACATCCAAGTCTTGTAATTGATATGGCTTACATTCATAATATGTATTGTCACTACAATCTCCTATTTCATATAATTTATGTGGCTTAAGATGTAAAAGTATACTCAAACTATTCTTTAATTCATCTTTTACATTATAAACTATTAGAGCCTCTGAAGCTTAAATTTATGGCTCATGGTTCTCATGGTCACTGGTGTGTATCAATTGGGCAAAATTTACATAAGTTAACCTTAAGTCATCAACCACAATCCCTTTAGGATTAGTTATGTTGGCCCACTTACATTTGAACATAGTAACTATAAAATGACCATGATAGTTTAGCACAATTATATCCACAAACTTCCCATATTAGGGAATACCACTAAATTGCATATGGTCATCACTACTACTTGCATAGCTCCTTATTCAAAATGTACCAAAGGCTCTATTACTTTTCATTTTCAGCTGTTAGTCTCGTTTTAAGCCCATTAATGTTGTATGCACTATAATGTTTTGCACAATCAATTGGTCCTAACACTAGAAACTTTAAATCATCTAAATGGAATTCTCCATTGTTACATCCTATCTGAATAAGGAAAATTAACAATTTTGATATATACTAACTTACTAAGGTAATGGACATAAATGGCAAAAATGTGTTTACTTGATAAGATAACTAGTTGGCAAACTCTTTATTAACTCTCTTGTCAATATTAGAAGAAGGCGGTGTATGACTTCTTAATTGTCTTTGCAAATGCCCCCTAAATTCCCTACATAATACATATGAGACAATACTGTATGAGGTTATCATTTTCTAGTGATAGAAGTTTATATAATTAACTTACTAAAAGAAAAGCACAACTTCTTTGTAGTTGGTCAACACATGTCAGCGTGCTTGCAACTTTTCCATCGTAGATAGATTGAAGTAAGTATAACCACTAATTGGTTTTCAAATGAGTAGAAATAAAGACGAATCACTAGATGACCTTACATTAGGGCGATTGTTAGCTCAAGTTGGTTTATTGAACATAGTCTCAATTCCTATTAGATATCCTGAACAAAAAGTCAAAACCTCCTAGGCCATGTAACCTTTAACTTTAGATCCCTCAAGCTAAGCCATATTACGCACACAAGATTTTAATTTTCCTAAATACTTGATGGAGATAAAAGATTGTAAGCCAAATTTACAAATTTTGCAACTTGAAAAAAATGATAGATAAAAGTTTATATATTACATTTCAATTGGATACATCCACCGATATTGAATAAAGACTCTTAGTTTGGCTTCATCAATTAGGTGTACAACCAAATGAACCATAACTATAAAAATTAAAAGGTAAACCATCTCCATGTGAAATAACGTTATAACTACTCTATCATGAAGTTAGTTAAGTTTATATAAATTCAACACCTTATTACATAGGTGTCTAAAGAAAGAACACAAATATATTAAGATTGTGGACATTTGCTTGGGATGTGTTGCTCTCATTGTAAGAGGTAAAAGTTTCTCCATAAGAACATGTGAGTTATGAATTTTCAATCCTTTAATCTTTCGTTGTCTCAAATCAATGTATCTAGAAATATGGCTTCAGTTTCCATCTAGCATAGTAATATTCTTGAAAATCTTTTAAAATAGGTAATTGTTTGCATTGTGTATGATGTAGAAAGATATTTACCATGTTCATCGAGCCAAATTTCAAAACATATACCCATTTCCTATAAGTGTCTTCGTGCCTTAATGTAATCTTTTGATTTTCCAATATCATTTAATAAAGTGAACATGATATTGTCACATACATTTTTCTAATATGCATGACGTAAAGACAATGACACAGCAAATTTTTCTCCTAATACAAAAGACCAAAAATGATACCTTTCTCGTGCCATTCTTGGGAATCTATATCAGAATCACCAACTCCTCGATATCTCTGACCTTAACTTTCAATTTCCACATCTTTTTCAAATATAACATTAACATTCTTAACTTGCCTTAAAATGTCTGGGCCGCTAATTGCAATAGGTGGGTTTCTCCTTTCTACCTTTCCATTAAATTAAGAACAAGCTAATCTAAAATTATGACCTTGATTCAAAAAGTGTCAATGACCCATAAAGCATCACTTCTGACTACACAGAAGTTAAATGGGAGTTGAGTCAAAATTATAGAATAAACAGGCTAACCCATCATGCGTATTCTATCTAGATAATGTTTCAAGACTTGGAAGATCACTTATAGTTCACAACAAAGCTGCACACATATTGAGCTCTTCATTGCTATATGAATTAAATGTTTCAATACTAACATCCCCCAACTCTTTTAACATTTTTATTAACAGTTGCAAGTGAACATCTATATCATTTTCTGATGCTCGTTTACATGGGATGATCATTGAAAGAAGGAATGAACTTTGTTTCATACACATCCAAGAAGGAAGATTATAAGGCACAAGCATCACTAGTCAGATGTTGTAACTAGTGCTTAAGTTGCCAAATGAATTGGTTCCATCGGTGGCTAGGCCAAGGTATATGTTTCGAGGCTTTACAAAAAATTAAAGATGCATGCTGTTAAATTTTTTTGATGCCTCAGAGTCTCTTGGATGTCTTAACATGCCATCATTGCAATTTTCCACTGTATGCCATCATATACACTCAACTATCTTAGAAGATATAAACATCATTTGCAATCGAAGTTTCAATGGAAAATATCTGAACAATTTGGTAGGTTACTTCTTCTGCTTTTTGCACCATTTGTATTACCTTTACCACTAGTTATCCTCCTAGATGTATGGCAATGTTTACAAGCATTTCATTTTGCATCCTCCCCCATATATAATATGCAATTATTAGGACATGCATGAATTTTGGCATAGTCAAGTCCAAGTTTATTAATGGTTTTCTTGGCCTTATAAAAAGAAGGTGAAATTTCAACAATATCAAAAGCATCTATCAACAAGCTAATATCATCGATATTGCTTTATCAATTATTCTACACAAACACTTTATGTGGTACAATTTTCCCAGGAGCAACAACTTTGACTACTTTTCACACCTTACTTACAAACTTTATTATCCATCTCTAATTAATTCTAAGAACTCTGTACTATTGTTGGCCATTGTATGATTTTATGGTGGTGATATTACTTCATCTTCATCCATTATATGGTTATTTACATTAAGATAAAATGATGACTACTGAAGCCGATGGTGATATATATATTCATATTAAAGTAATTAATGACACATACAACTGACTCTACAATAGCTTTAGATTTATAATAGTGTGATTAGTTTGTTAGTTGTTGCTACTTCTATGACTGGGTATAGTGGATATGTCACATTAACCACAAAATTTATTAGTTTGAGCTCTCTTCCACTTCTAAATTATAGCCATTTCATTGGGTACAAATGGAAAATTAATAGATCTTTGAATACCATGAAGCTTAGGATTGTTTAAGAGATAGATTAGAGGCATAGATCAATTAGGGGGAGTAATGTAAATTAGAATATGAAAAATAATGTAAATTAGATAACTAAATAATGAAAAATTAGACACTAAAACTGATGAAAAAATTAAATACTTTAAAAGTTTAAATAATAGAAAAATATTTTAAAAAAATATATGACTCACCAGAGAGAAGTTGTCAGTGATGAACTAAAATGGTAGAAGACGTTGCCTAGGCAGCCGGAGCTGAAAAGGAAATGAAATGATGTGACAGCAATAGTCGATAGTGTCGATGACAAGCAGCTGATGACAATGAGTTGGTGACGACGATAAGTGGTCAATAATCTTCAGACAAACTTCAAACCTTGGACGATGAGCTTGAGCATAGGATGTACACGACACTAAAGAAATTTGGGTTGAACGATTTTTGAGATTAAATATGATCTTAGAAACCCTTTTAAATGCCAAAAGACTGTTGTTATAGCATAAGGCTACCATCCCTAATGACGGCTAAATAGTGACCATCATTAGGGCAAGGCCTAACGACAGTCAAAAGAAAGTCATCCTTAGGCCCTAACAATGGACCTCGAGTTTGAGGTCCATTTATATTTTGGGCCTTACGACAACTTCCTCAGAGCATTGTTAGGCCTTAACCATTGACCTCGAGTTCGAGGTCCACTTATTTTTAAGGCCTAACGGTGACTTCATTAGACTGTCATTAGGCCTTGGTTTAACGATGATCCTTATAGGGCTATTGTTAGGCCTTAGTAATGGACTTCAAGTTCGAAGTCCACTTATATATATATATACTTGGTGCCATCGTCAGTGCCTACCTTTACAATGGTGATTGTCATAAAGTCCAAAAATTAATGACGGCTACCGTGTCTGTCATTATGCCTATGCTTTTGCAATATAACTGTTACAATAGAACTGTTTTTTTTTTTTCTTTTCTTGTTGTGCACATGTGGTATTCTAGGAGTTTAACTTATAGCACTCACAATATTTGTCTCTCCATGTTTTAGCTAAAATGTGTAACCTTTTGAAAATAGTTTAATAATCAAGTGATCTTGAACTTCTTTTTTATTATGCCATTTTTGAACTTGCATGCTGGATATGGATATATTGTTCTACCCCTGACACTACTATTAGCAAATGTAAAGTCTAAAAAGTTATTCAATCCTTCCAAGTATTAAAGAGTATTTTGAGACATGTCAATCCAACTCTTGTTTGTTTTAAGACTATTTATCTATAAACAAATCTAAGATGGTAAACTAAGCAACATTAATCTATATTGAATATCATCTCTTAACGAAAATTATGACGATCAAATTCACACTAAGTATCTAATTTTGATATAATAAGAAATAGTTAGATGAAGCAATCTTTGATATTATTACATTATAATCTACATATGTGGGTAGACAAGCATATAAAATTCTCACAAATTTGACATTACAACAACTTCTCTTAGCAAAAATGCTCATTACACAATATTCACAACATTGAATAATATAACAATAAAATTTTTACTTGAAAAAATTAACATACATATAACAATCAAAGTTGATAACAATTATATACAATTAATTTCAAACATGACAACAAGGACCAAAAGAATACTAACTATATCATTTTCTCTACACATTAAGCATTCTAAATTAAAAGAAAAAAATATTAAGATGTTATATTAGAATACATAGATAATTACAGAATTTCTTTTCAAATTAAACAAGGTAAAATATTGAAAAATAGATAGGCTAAGTATAGAACAAACAAATTGCAAACTTCATATGCTAAAAGAGAAAATAGAACATCCTAAAAAAATGAAAAGAAAAAACGAAAAAAGGATGCAGACTGTGGGGGTATGACCGGAATAGGTGTCTAGCGGTCACCGGTGGCATCTCCTCTCCAAGCGGACGGTGGCTGAGCTTTGGAATCTCTTCTAGGGCAGCTGTGCAGGAAAAAAAAAGGAAGAGCAGTAAATGAAGTGAACTGCTGCGTTGATGCTACTAGGGTTATGAGCAAACACTAGTAGTGGTTTGATGAACCGCGACTATTCACGACAAATTGCGGCTCTATTGGACGAACCATGGCTAATTATCCACGGTCGTTATGAACCGCAACTACGTGTTCTGGTATAGTCGCGGTTGGTTCAACTGCGGCTATGGCATGCGTATTTGGAAGTGAATCTATTACTTCATTGCATTGCATAGTTAAAAATATGACTTAATTTCATTCCCTTCATGACTTAACCATTACTCCAAGCACCCTGATCAATATGAATACGCTAGCTGCTATAAGTACTAGAAGCATTGCATATATGACACATAGATTGTTTAATTAAAAAAAAAAATCTCATTTACTAATCCGTTTCTCGATTGGTGTCGCCACGCACAGCACAGGAACCACTAATTATGTATTTTAATATATATGATCGTCTATGTCATACGATTAGTCCATCATTTTAGAGTCTAAATGCTTAGTTTAGACGTGAAAAATCTTATTTAACTTATAACATAGTTTCAATGACATAAGAAACTTTGAGTAGTGTACAACACAAGGGGTTAGGATTAGGTGGTGAAAGATTTCCCCCTTCACTTTAAAAATTAGGAGGGTATAATATAAAGGAGAGGAAACCTAACCACATCTTGATTTTCTTTGTTACTTTGACATCAACCAATGGAATTATTAATGTACCTTTGACAAAGGCATACATATATCGCAATAAAGTAAGATTAGATTGTTGCAATCCCAGTGGTGCGTCGACATGTGTGGGGTATCAGCTTCAATGCGAAGACTTTGTAACTTAACGACCAATTTTATTTTTTTTAAGGCTAATCAGTCAACTTCTTCTTGGAAAAAAGAATCAAATCTCTAACTGCTCATGATGGAAATAAGGACTGGTTCCCTTACTTTTCTCCTACCTTCAATTCTATACGTGTTCTCACGGTTTCGGACTTTCTACATATTCAATGCATTTATATATTTCAAAATTGATATGGTTGATATTACTATCTATAATATAAATATATATATATATATATATATATATATAATGGTCATATTAATCCCTCCACAATCATTTGAAGCAGCCTCCCGCCTTCCCCACAATGATCGAAGGTTCTGGTACTTACAACATTAAAAAATCCTTCTGCAGAATATGGGGCGCAGACTTATATATATATATATATATTTGGCTTTATCTGGATCACTCTTTAGTCTAATTATAACATATGTAAATTAAACATTTATGGCGTTGCAAGAACACTTCCTTCATGTAACATAGTATTTCCTTAATTTTTCTTTGAATTTTTACCAAGCTAGAAAGGCTTCTGAACACTTCTCTCTTTGCTCAAGGTGGAAAAGCTTATTGCAATCACTTCCTTCAAGTATATACAGTAATTTCTTACTTTTTCATTGAACTTTTAGCATGCTAGCTATAAGCGATTCACACATAAACATGCCGTATTTCCACTGAAAAATGGGACTTGAATAATAGAAGGAGAAGAAGAAGCAGCTTCTGTTAGACAACATAACCAGCAGATAAGGCAATACACGCTTTCCTATGAAAAGCAAACCTTTAACGAAAACGAAATTGGAAATAAGACGGCTATAGTGTACTTCTAATTCTGAACTAGTTATTAATTAAGCATAGAGATATTCTTATATTTGATCCCATGATAGACTACATATTTACCTTTGAGATAAATGAAATATTTTAACCATTATCTTTATGTTTAAGTCATGACTCATGACTGTGTATTGTAGTATAGATATTCTTATTTTTCTGTTTTATAAAATAGAGATTGAACTTAAAAGAGGTATAATTCCAACCCTGACTTCGTTTTGCATATTCTGTTTTCCATACTTCGTTTCTTTTACATGCATATCCAGATCAGGCCCAAAGATCTTTATTTTAAATTATAGGTTTCTTAAATATGCTTTGCCTTTTCCCGACGTTCCATTTAGGAGACAATCTTCAGCCTTCGCCACTCCTGCACCTAGTTAAATGATTGGAAAATGGAAAGTAAATAATGCCTCTTAATTCAATTTTTGAAACTAGTATTTCTGGGTAGTTTATCACCTCTCCCTCCACTTTCTCCCACAGATACCCTAAAACAGACAGATCAATCAGAAATGGATATAGCTGTGATCCTTATACTCAATAATTTTACTTTCAAGCAGTTTTATTAATCCTAGAATGATATGCCAACCATGGACTATGAATCTAGGCCATACAGTGCAATTAAAAAAAAAAAAGGAAAACAGTAAAAGGGAAAAAAAGAAGAAGGAAGAAACAAAGAAAGCCAAATTTCGACTGAAACATGCACACGAATATATAGAACTAATGAAAATGATAATGACTTTCAAACTAATTCGATGAAATTTCCCAAAGTTATGTACAAGAACATGTATTAATATATGTTGATATATGTATATATGTAGACATATATGTGTATATATATATATATATAGATTTTATTTATAATAAAGCCTATATATGCAATAGAAGCAAACAATAAAAGGCATAACAGTTAACACACGTGCACACAGCGTAATGCAACCTCTGATCCAAAAATTAAATACTAAGATAGCTCATGCATAATGGGGTCCTCGAAAAATATTTCAGACCAATAAGACGAGGATCTCCCTCCATAGCTAGATGAGGTGCTGGTGGCATCTGCTGTCAGAGTTGGGGGCATAGATGGTAATATCCATGAAGCATCATGATCCCCTTGACTCATCATTGTAAAGTTTGTACCTTGGTCCTGCTCCCTATTCAAACATGATTGGGAGCTGAAAGGGACTTGTGGTGGATCTGACGTGTGAGATAGCATATGGTGGAGTGGTTGAGAGCTAGCAGTCCCATGAGAAAATGAGCCCGGATTATTTTCCAATAGTGGGTAGTTCATAACTGGGCTTTCTTTCACATTGGAGATTGGATTTAACAAACTTGTGATGATGCCATTTTGGTCGCAGGGGTTGTTGGTATTCAAGGATGTGGTGGATTGGAGTAAAGAGTGAAGATATTGAAGTTTTGCCAGCTGAACTGCCTCTTCTTGTAGTTTCAGGGTCTGATCATCCAGAGATTGATGATGATGATGATCCATGAGGTCTGTCATGTTGGCCAGAGCTAGCAGGTATGGCAAGGTGGAAACAAGGTCAGTTCTTGGCTGGTGGGTCATTGGATCAAAACCCATCTGAATTAACTTCTTCTTTAGATGAGTATTCCAGAAATTCTTGATCTCGTTATCGGTCCTGCCCGGAAGATGGGATGCAATTGCTGACCATCTTCAGAGGAACCAAACATAGAGGTATAAGTCATAAGAATTCGAAATATATAAAATAATACAAAAGGCAGAGATACTGAAGCAACATAGGAACTCATCCTCTATATCCATCCACCCACTCCCAAAAAGAAAAAGAAAGTCGTAAGTCATAACACAGTTCAAAGGCAAAAGAAGAAGGACTGGAAACTGGAAAATACTTGTTTCCAAGGATGGAATGCAGATGCAATATGGTTTGCTCTTCTTCTTCAGAAAATTTGCCCCTCTTGATGTCAGGCCTTAAATAGTTGGTCCACCTTAGCCTACAGCTTTTTCCACATCTGTTCAGACCTGCAAATTTTGTAGAAATTAAGGAGAGGAAATGAGCGAACACTGAAAGAGAGACAGACAGATTTGATTTGTATCAAAAACATGTACAATATTAACGAAGACAGACCAGCTAGCTTGGGAAGAGCTCTCCAACTTCCATGGCCATGTTTCTGAATGTACTGGACTAGTTTCTCGTCTTCCTCAGGAGTCCAGGGTCCTTTCTTCAGGCCATTCTCATCGCAACAGGGGGATCTTCCCATTCTGTATAGAGCTAGATCAATCTAACACTATTACTTCTTTCTCCTTTTACCACCAAAGTTAAACTAGGGGCTGGGGCTTACTCTATATATATATATATCCAATCTTCTTGCTTGCTTCTTGTCGTCAGTTATCTGCATTTCAAATTTTTTATATCAAAGATATTGGGACACTTCTATATGATTAATAAAGTATGAACTGTACAAAATGCCTCGTGCCTCCACATCAATGACAAGAATACCCATTGAAGCATTCATGCATAACAGCTACTTTTTAAGTCTTATAATTGATAATTAGTAAAGTCATAATTATTTTGAGAAGTCTAAATACATTTTATTAGACATCACAAACTTTGGATCATATATGTGTAATCCCCTGTTCACTAAAAATGCTGAGGAATAAAATAGAAAGAGAAATTCAATTTAAACCAACCGCTCTTTCTACTAGCCAATTCTATGTTTACTAGACATACCTACATACATAAATAATTAGCTTGTAAATGCACTCCAATAAAAAGTCTTAAGTTAATTTAATATACATGTATACGACATAGATATTTAATATCAAAACGATTATATATAAAGGAGAAATTTGATTTAATCGAAGTTTTAATTTTTCATGTTTCGAAATTTCTAATTTAATAATTGAAACTAACTACTGCAATACAAACGAGCATGATATAAAAGGGCCAAAAAAAAAAGAAAGAAAAAAAACTATTAATATATCGAAAAAAACTGGCCCCACAATGGAAAGCACTAAAATCTTTTAACCCTAAAAAAAGGGAAAAAAGGGAATCTGGGAACAAAAAAAAAAAAAAAAAGGTTGATTTCTTCGTTTAGGTATAATCAGGACAATTTGGTAATTGTAAACTTAATAGCTTTTAGTTTCCCTTCATATGGCATTAAACAATCATTAACTGGGCGAAGCTTTCAAATCAGATTACGTAACACGTGGCGAATGAGTGCTTGTCGGAGGAACCTATTCCATGCACGCAAGGAGGAGGCTGTTTGCCCTATTTCGGCATCGTTTGCATGGCCTCCAAGTATTAACGTCATCTCTTCTTGGATTTCATGCCACTTTAGCCCCGTAGGCAATTATTCATTCAACAATACCTTGATTCGTAAAAATAATCATTCACAGTAAATTAGAAGAGTATTGTCTACGTGTGCACATTTTTCAGACATTCAAAATACTCAAATAAAAAATTATATAATTAATATATTTTAACTATGAAAACTATATTTATATAGTGAAATGAACCTATAAATTATATTAAGTCAATGCATTTAATTTACAAACCAAAAATTTATCAAGCAATCCTTAATATTAATTAAGTAATTGGTATATATGGATCAGTGTTGTGCAGTATGAATATTGTAATACTTTTTAAATTATAAAAACAATCGCATGTGGTCAATTTTAATTTATAAAAATTACAGCATGGGAATACAGGATTTAAATTCAGACATATAATCATCATTTTTGTATAGATCTTTAGGCATATTCAAATACACCAAACCACGTGACATGCATGCGTATTGTATACACATGTGCTAGTTGCTAGACAACTAGATAAAACTGAATATCCAAACAGGTAAACTAAAAGATCTATGGAAGTCGTTGAGAATATATAGATAAATAAAGTAACAGTGAAAAGCCTCGAGGGGCAACCCTAGGTACTTGTAGAGATATTGGTTCAATGTCTCTGAAAATGACACATTGGATGTGACAGCCTTTTGACTCGGAGGGTGGTGCAGTTGGAGACGTGAAGGAGAATTTGGTGCAGCAAACGCCCCAACGTAGCTACACACCAATTTTCTTTTTTGTAATAACCCTTTAGTCTTGAGACATTCTTTGGGCTGAGAATACCTTTCAGTGGCATTTGTTGGTGTCTCTTGTCCCCATGCACCTTGTTCTCTTGCATTTTTTCTTTGTCATGGTGTCCTCTTTCGTCTTGAATGAAATTCAAAGTAAGAAGCCAAAAGGTTACTGCTTCTAACAAGCCAAGTATTTTATAAATTGTTGGCCAAATGTGCCTCATTTATATTAGCTAGCAGATTGAACAGAATCAAAATAATATTAGGCCCGAGTTAATTAATTAATTCAATCCATGAGCTAGAGTTTGAACCAGCTTTTAGAAGTGGGGCTAATTAAAGCATGTAGTAAATATATTTTTGTGACCATATGGTGCCCATCTTGCTTCATGCATAAGCTACACATTTTCATACCTAAAGTTTAATTGTTTTAATTTGATCGTAAACCTCTATGTTGAACAGAGCCAAAGGAGTTAATAGAGAGATTATTTTTTCAGTTGTATCAAATCTATCTTATTTCTTGTTCAGATGTAGCAAGTCTTTTATTATGCCTTTACCCCTCCATGTGTAATTAGATTTGTTAGTAAACGGTTCTTACACACAAAAGACTTTGGTCCTGTAATTTAGCCAAGGCACCTTGTCGGCGACCATGCTATATTAATAAGACCAAAAGGAGGCAATGATGTAAGGACAGCTTTATAATATCAATATAGTCATCCTTGATTTCAGTGTAAGCTAAACAACTGATTTGCTTGCTCAAATGGGTTTCCACCCAACTCATTCAAAAAAAAAAAAAAAAAGAAGAAGAAGAAGGAAGTAACAGATTTTAATTTTGGTCAGTCAGGGTGGATATTAGAAATGTGCTAATAAAAATTTACTGGCAAAATTAGTATGGAATCTGTTAATTTATTTAATTGTTTTATTTGTAATTTCTTTAATCTTTTTCGTTCAATTTAGAATTTTAACTTTTAAGTTGTGCCACGTTTGTTTTTTTTAGCAGGGTGTACGTGACATTAAAGTGTTCATCTGCCTTCAAAATGATTTCTTATTTTCCTTGAGTGTTTAAAAAAAATCCTTTTTTTTTCTCACGGTTAAAAAAATGGTACCCATCAAGCATATTAAACTCTTACTATATTTAATTAAAGTAAAGCATAAATCAATTAAAAAAAAACCAATAAAACATTGGCCAGTATCATATTATATTGCTGCACTATAACATTTTAAATGAAGACTAATGCTTAACTCCCTGGCATATAAAAATACCCTATATATATATATATATATAAGGCAACATGAAAACCATACAAGAAAACATAGAAGAAACATAATAAAAGTAAAAAATTTTATATGACGACACGTGCTTTGGTCATTCTCTGGTCTTTCTTAATTAGATGCCTAAAGCGTTGTTTACATTAATTAGTTTTATTTTGAAATGTTATTGCAGTATTAATGGATCATTTGAAAATACTAAAGAAGTTAAATAATTTGAGATATGGATGCTGCAATTCTACAGCATATATATGTTCACCTGGAATGCCATGTATTTTGTAAATGGCGTTCGTTAAGCATTATACATGAATATGATTAAAAAAAAGAATGATTTGTGATAAAAATTAAATTGAAACAAATAAATAAGTTGAAGATCTAAAATACTAATGAAGTCAAATTTATGTTTTAATATTTGTGAAAAAGCATAATATTCTTGAGCGTTATAAAATAGGTGAGGGAGTTACAGAGATGACGCTTGAGCAGGTTTTGCGCATAGGTGATAAAGACATGTTACAGTATAGTTGATACGCATGTAATAAAACAACCATGTCTTCGGTAATTACGTGAGTATCTGTGTCACCCTTCCAAACTTGAACTTATTAAGAGCTTCACCCTGTGCTTTCAGAGACAGCTTATAACTCTTGACGGAAGCTGCTATCATGGACACTTTAACACATGCATACTTTGCATCAACAGGGATAGATCCAATGGCAGGCATCGGAAGTCACCTTTGGATTTAATTTTTATACGTAATTTTATCTTATATTCTTGATTTAATTCTTTAATTTATAAGAGTTTACTTTTTCATTGGATTATAAGAATTTACTTTTTATGATTTAAATTCTTAATCTGAACTTTTTCATCTCCTTTAGGAAGGAGATTAAATCATAGATATCATAGATCCGTCCCTGTTGCTAAATAACCAAAGTAATCTAAGCTTGATTAACCATATATATCACACAATATTCGGCTCAAAAATTTTAGTCAAACGCGTCAGAAGGAGAAGTTTGCGTTTGCTACTAGGCTGCCGTACGTATATAGTTAAATTTGGCTAAGTCATTAAGAAAATCCAAGTGTTGGGGACCTTGTCCCAGGAGTGATTACTTGTGCAATGTTTTCATTGATAACCTAATCGTGACCAACACAAAACTTGGTTGAGATGACTTCCATGTAGCTTATATAGGTCTTACCAAAATTGACTCTAATCCAACTCCTTTCTCTAACTGGATAAGCATGAATAGAAAATATAATATACAAAACGCGTCTTGGATTACGTATATTCAATATTTGAAATTTATTAATAAAGTATTACAGTATAGAGAGGTATAATTCCTCTTTCTTTACTATGATACTTGATTTCGCATAGTTAGTCAAATTTTTATATTTCTTTTATTTGATATAAGATTTCGTCAAAATTCAAATAGCTTTCTGAAATTAATACGTTAAAATTTAATATTCAAATCAGAATTAATCAACTGTAATTTCTTTTTTCTTAATAACCAGTAGTGGGCAACTCAATCAAACTCCAAAAATAGCCAAATATATTTGATAGATCTATGGTTTGATTTTCAAAATTGGGCCCTATCGGTTGCCAAGAATAAAAATTCCCTCCTTCTAGCTAAAGGAGTTATGTTTATCATAAAAATTCCCCCTAAGATACCGGTAAACTTGTCTATAACCCGATATGTTTTATATCCTTGAAATCTAGTCCAACTTTCGTGCCCAATCCCAGACACACTTCGCAAATATATACAGCCACAGGGAGGGCAAACATAATACAGATGAATATATGTAAAGAACAGATTTATGCATAATTAATCCTTTCGTAGGAGTGATAACAAAGAATTCATAAACTAATGGGAGATAATAATACAAATAATCATTAATGAAAAAGAAAATTTATTGAAAAAGATCTTCAATACAGTCATAAATTAAGCAGTAGACTAGAGTCTACAACCTGTTTTGTCCAATTTCTTTTATACACCGAATAAATGAGAAAGAGGACTTTAAATAGCTAAAAGGGAATTTGTGTGAATCCTCAAAATATTCAAAAAATATAG
The DNA here is from genome assembly GCA_037074485.1 of Delonix regia. Classification (NCBI taxonomy): domain Eukaryota; kingdom Viridiplantae; phylum Streptophyta; class Magnoliopsida; order Fabales; family Fabaceae; genus Delonix; species Delonix regia. The sequence continues at coordinate 34,250,034 of CM073453.1, forward strand.
TGATTTAAATAAATAAAATATTTATGTAATTTCAAAAGATAATTCCCACTTCCTCATCCACTTAAATTATAATAGGAAAATTTATAAATTATAAATTGACTTATAAAATCCTCTTCTACCCTCCAATTAGTAATTTGATAAAATAATTACTAACAAGTTTTGGACTATAGGTTAAGGCCTCTACCCAATAAATTTATAATTAATCTAACCTATAACTAATTACCTATAATTAACTTAGACCTAATCCATTCTTAGTTAATGTCAAAATTACTTTCTTAATTAATTAATTAACTTAATAAATTGAACTAATAATAAATTAATGCTAGTCTGCAATATTTTAAAAAATTATTTTAACAATTTATCACTTAGATAACATTAATTGATTATTAGGACAATTAATTAAACAACCAAAATATACCTAAAGAACCATACATAGTTTAAAAATGAAACAATACAATATCATTAGATTCAATAAGGAAACAAATGATATTAATATGATTATACACATGCTTCAAAATCTAAAATGAATGGACATTTATGATGTCAAATTACATCACAAAAACCCTTTAAGCACTCAACTCATACTTTTTCTAGACTAAGGCTACATTAGGGATTGAACAAAACCCTATGAACTCTTATAGGTAAGTCTCTTGTCAACTGATCTCCAAGCATATGTTTACTAGGTATGTGAATCACATGAGAATGAGATAAGGATAATTTAGAAATGAAACAATGAATCAAGAACATTAAATTCAATAGGGAAAACAATGTTATAAAAGTTGGCAAAGTTTCAATTTCAAATTATATTCAAAATTTTGGCACAACCAAAAATATTAAATCTGATAGAAAAACAAATGTTATAAATGTCAAATTACACCAAAGTGTTCTTTAAGAACACAACTCAAACTCATACTAAATCAAGACATCAAAATTTTAAAAAATACCCAAGAGTATTAAGTTTTTAAAATTCTAATAGGTAAGTCTTTAGTAAACGAATCACCTAAAAGTTTAATATGAGTATAGATTCACTAATTTTCTCTCTGACTAACAAGAATTGAGTGTTGAAAGTTTGATACAATTGAAATTCCTATAATTTTGAGAAAAACTCATTATAGAGTCATTTTCCTAGTAAAAGTGGTTGAGATTCAAAATATGTGCACATCAAAGATTTATTTCCTTTACCATATTTCCTGACAAATGGTTATTACAAAATAAGCAACATACTCTTTACTCGTAAATAAGGTAGTTGTAAAACACTTCTTAACAAAACTACTCTTCCAAACATCATATAGATGTATATAAAGGTTGAGAAAGCTATAAAAGTTTACATGACACTTTCCAATGAGATACCTCTTCCAAAACATCATGTAGATGTATACATAATTTGAGGCAACTATAACCATTAGTTTGACACTTTACATAAGTGCATACTTTAGCATACATCAAGTTCCAATAGCAAAAGCAAAATGAAATTCATTTCCATCTTAGTCCTTTCCTTGATAAATTAAGGACTTATTCTTTCACCTATCTAAATAGGTGCAACACTAAAGGTGCAAGAATGCTTTTTAAATTCTATAAGTACTCAGTCAATAAAAGCTCCTTGAGACAAATTGGAAAACCAAAAGACTTGTAACAATAGAATTAAGTTTAAAAAACACAAGAGGTCTTATTAAGACATTCTATATTAAGTTAATGCTAAGAGGTTCATTTCACACAAGAGGTTAACCCTACCTTAAGCTAATAGTATGTCATTTAACATATATTATGAAATTAAAAATGTGGCCCCATATAACATCATCAAAGTTAAGATAATACTATCCCAAAAACTTGTTTCAATCCAAGATTAATTCCTCAATTTGTGCATTAAGTGCTTATTCCTTGAATTTACAAGTCTATCCAATGAGGTTTGCTTATCTCTTGTTAAAGGTCCAGTTACCTTTATAATTATTCCAAGAGTGTCATTAATGGGCACTATCGAGAAGGAAAATGAGTAATTAATCCATTCCCTTTAATCATGACCATTTTAATAGTCTATGACTCCCACATATCCCTTTACTTCTAGCTCTAGCAAAGAAATATTCTAAATATAGTTTATATAGATCTAAAGGTACACAAACCCTGGGCCGGGCCGGGTATATGCTCAACTCGTAGGCCAGCCCAGGGCTTATACTGGGTCACTAAATTTGACCTGGACCCATGACCCAGCTTGGTTAGATCTGGCGTATGACTGAGTCAAGTTGATTAGGTCAGGTCTACTAGGTTTTTATTCTTTTTTTTTTTTCAAAAATTCCAATTTAAGTTTTTTTTAATGAAAAAGATAAAATTTTGGTTTATATTTGATAAATAAAATATCTTATATCAACAAAAAAATATTTATATTTAACACAAGTAGAAAAAAATAGTTATTTCTTTCAAAATAACAATAATTTTATTAGAAAGTAAAAAAATTAAGATATATATATATATATATATATATATTCAGAGCCATAATATAAGCCTTACTATTTATAACTCATTTTTAGCCATAGAGTTTTCCATAATTATCACCAACTTCATTTGTACTTTATACTTTTCAATAGCTTAAGAAATTATGCACTTTTGCAAATTTTTATAATCCACCATTAAGAGCAATGTGGTCCTAGAAACCATCCAAACAAGTCCTAAGAGGCTTCTTGTTCAAATTTTTATCCTTTTACTCTATGAAAAATTCAAGAAAATTAAGATAAATATCAAATTAACTTACAATTTAAAATGATAAGATAGCCTTAAATCACCTTATGGATGCTCAATAATCTAAGAGAAGTCCAAAAACTTCAAATTTCATCTCCCTACAAGTATGAACATACACTTCCCAATTAGTGTTTTTAAATCTTGAAATTAAAACTTACAATTGATCACGGATTCTAGGGGAGAAAGGTGCACAAATTACCTAGGAGGTGAAGCCCCTACCCAAGTTAATGAGATTACACCAAATTAAGCTCAAATTTCTCACCTTCACATATAAAATTACTAGAATTAGGTTTTCTTCGAGTAGTTTGAGCAAAATTAATAAGTGAACATAGAAAAAAGTGGCCAAAAATCACTAACGAATTAAATCCTTAAGCTAAAACGAAGGAAAACATACATAAATCGATCAAATTTGGCTGAAAATCACATTAGAGGTGCATCCATTAGAATCCTCGCGTTTTCTAGCCACACATGTCCAAAGAGGGATGTACCTAGGCCAGTCGAGGTGCAACGAAACCATATGTCCATTGACGAGCTCAAATGGAGGCAAAATATGGATCAAAAGTGAAGAAGATGAGGAATGACATGTTAGAGAAAAGGAATGTGTGAGAATGAAAGGAAAAATGTTGAAGAGATAAAGTAATAATGGCATGTAGGTAATTTTCTAGTGGATACTTTGTACTATTAGATCAAAAATTTTGGAAATGCTTGCTTTACATACTTTAGGATTTAATTATAGATGTTGAAAATAAATAAAATAGGGTTTGGATACTTATGTAGGCTTCTAACTTGAATAGAATTCCATCTGATTTCATATTTAATGTTTCTTACTTCCCATTTTTATGTTCCTTCATTATTTAAAATTTATACATATCTCAAATGCATTTTTTCCTATACTCTTAAAATTTTTTAAAAAAAAATTTTCACTTAAAATAACTTCTTTTACATATGGATACATCACCCATGTAATGTTCACAATAAGTGAAATCACTCAATCATGCTTAAGAGTAAGCAAACAAATGCCAACAATCTTAACGTCGTGTTATTCAAAGGATGCATAATTGATTACTAATGTTTTGAAATGAATTATACTTCCAATCTCTAATTTTGTTTAAATTAGAGAACATCAAAAGAGAGGTATATATCAATCAAGTTAGCAAAGTTTCTTATAATAGTTTGGAATATTCTTGAAGGCAAAATAACTTACTAACCATATTTCATGAGGCCATTATTCAAAATCCAAAATCAAGTTTCCCGAAATAAAATAAAACGGAAAAGGGAAACATGAGATAGACATGAAAATAGTTAAAAGGCCTAAAAGTCAATACAAACGATTGAATTCATACCTAAAGTTGGACTAAATCACCTTTGGCAATTTATCTAAGCGTTGAGCTTTGAATGAACTTTCCAGAATGGTATTATAAGCCTAAAATCCCTAAAAATTATACTAGTGTTGAAAGTTATGCTTATTTGAAGTTAGACCTCCCATTTAGGCATATAATTAGACTTTAATTGTCAATCTAGCCCCATTACACAATCACAACATGTTTCATTTCACCTATAATAGGTAAGTGTATATCTAAAGTATGAAATATTTAGTACCATAATTTTCAAAAGTTAAATTGAAAAAATTCATATAAAATTTAGGCTTAAAATTCAAATTCAGCACAATATTGAATTTATAAAGGTATAATTTCTCCAAAATTTTTTGGTATATAAAACTATATAACCACGTAAAGTGTAAAAATTATATGATATTAGGATATATTTGGAATATCCACAAAAATTTTACACTCAAAATTCGAAGAGTACATATTGCAAATCTAGTGTGTAATACTATAGAAATGCAAGAACTCATATTTTAGGCTTTCCAAAAATCTTGAAAAGTTACCAATAAGTTAAAATTTTAAATTTAATAAAAAATTTAAGCTAAAATGGGCCTTGTAAGCTCTATGGGTGCGAGTGAGCTTCATCCTTTAGCACTATTCATCTTCTTCAAGCTTTAAATAGATCCTGAAATAGGCTATTTGACTCGTTTTATGACTTAGATTGTATCCCATTCAAATTTAATGTTTAATAAGGCATATTTGGTATCAAAATGCTCAAAATTTCATGATCTTCAAGACTTCCTTGTTGATTTCAAAAAAATTTCCTTCATTATAGTGCATTTTGTTTCGAAATTTTCTTCCTTGCATGTTTATTGAGGTTGAGAATTTTTCTACGTATGTTTAAGGCAAGTTTTAGGCATCATTTTATTTAAAACCCCTAGATCTACTAAAGCCACATGGTAATTTCAACCAAAATGCACTCATTGGTTAGAATTTGGATCTAAAAATTAAGGGTTTTCTCAAGTTGAAAGTGTACAAGTATTAGTTCAAGTTTTGGCCATGTTTAAACACCATTCTACTCGAAATTACTAGACCAATAAAATCCCTAAAAGAATTTTCATCAAAATCCCATAATTTTGTTATAATTTGGCTCAGAATTTTTTTTGGTGTATACGTTTTGGTGGTCATGCTTTTCTTCGTGTTTTTGGCATGATCTTGGCATAATTGCATTCAAAACTTCATGGATGACAAAAGCCTTAATCAGATTTCGAAAAAATCCGCTAGTATTTGAGTAAATTTCATTCAAAAATTAGGGTGCCTACTTGTCTGCATTTTTCATGTTCTTGATTCCAAAAAAGTGAAATTTTAACACCAAGAAAAAATTGATAGCAATTATATATGGCTAGGATGCCATATCAACATAAAAAAAATAGCACATGTTCTATTTTGAACCAAAATCATTAATATTGACATCAATCCTATGCGTTAAAAGTCAAGGTAAAATTTATGAGATAAAGAGCACCAAGCAAAATAGATTCATATGGAACTATACAAAAATAAAACAGATCACTTACAACCATAAATAAATCATCAATGAGAAATAAAATTTGTTTGAAGAATATCTTCAATGTAGGTATAAATTAAGCAATAGATATTACAATATGCTTTGCCCCAATTTTTTTTATGTACCAAGTAAAATGAAAGAAAAGACTTTAAATAGTCATTAAGAATTTATCATGAGTCCTTTTAATTGGAAAATTAACATATGTTCAAAAAATATGGTGGTTTAAATAAATGAAATATCTATTTTATTTGAAAAGATAACTTTTCACTTCCTCAACTATTTAAATTTATAATTTGACAATCTATAAATTATAAATTGGTTTATAAAATTTCTCTTCACGCTTTAGTCAATTTTAATAGGATAATTATTGATAAATTATGGGTTACAAGTTAAAGCTTCTATTTAATGGGCTTGTGGGTAATCTAACTTATCACTGATTTACCCACAATTAACTTAAACTCAATTCTTTCTTAGTTTATGTCAAAATTAGTTGCTTAATTAATTAATTAATTAACCTAGTAAATTAAACTAATAATAAATTAATGTTAATCCATGACATTTTAAAAAATTATTTCAACAAGGAGTGGTTTGTTATATATATATATATATATATATATATATATGAGAGTGTGTAAGACTATAGATCATTTATATTTGAATGCACATACATTTAGAAAATAATATTTTATAAGAAGAATAAAAATGTGCATGTGATTTAGGGCTTTTTTTATCCTATTATTTGTTTTTATGCTCTTAGAACAATTTTTAAAAATAAAAACTTAAAAAACTTGTTTGAATGCATCCATGTGTATGTTTGTGTATATAATAACTTCATTGTATATGTCTTTGTATTCCAATATACAAGTGTATGTGCACGTGCATGCACATGTCACTACATAAAATAAAAGGGTTTTTGCAAAATATGATTGAATATTAATTACGTATATATTACATATAAATTTACCAAATATGTATGATTTACTATATATATATATATATATATAATATACGTAATTAATATATTTAATTTATACTTTATAGTTATTTAATTATTAATTAAGTTAATATAATTATTTATTATTTAATTACTAATATATATTTAATTAATATGTTAATTTAATTATTTATTATTGTATTTAATTAAATCTAAATATATTATTGAATGTGATAGTAGAAATTTAACATTCAATAGAAATAGAATATTTTAATACTCTCAAATTATTATTATTGAATATTAATTATTGTTATTATTAAATATATGAATATTATATATATATATATATATATATAAAATTAGTCAGCCCTTATGACAGTCGTAAATGACTGTTGTAAAAGCATAACTTCACGATGGTCAACATGAACCATTGTAGTGTATATATTTTAATGACAGTCATTTGTGACCATCATTAAATAAAGCCATTGCAACAGTCAATCATGACTGTGGCAATGTCTTGGTCACAAATGTCAAAGTTTTTTTGTAGTGTGTATGTTATATGATCAATACATAAGAGTGTACATGTGAACACACATGTGTGTTTAAGTTAGGCTGGGTATTGGTTTCATTCAAAACCCAATTATGTATTATTTTTTAATATTAATGTATTTTATTTATAATAAAATTTATTTGTGACAAACTTTAAAATATTAATTCTTTTAAAATTTTAATTATTTTTCATTTTTAAATCATATTTTTTTTATTTCATTCTTTTCATTTTTAAAATTTTTCTTTCAAAAATTTTTTTTTGAAAAAATATTTTTGATAAAAATAAGAGGTGACATAACATGACTAGTTATCAACTAGCTAGGTTGGGTCTCAAAGCTTAATCAAATTTAATTCACAACCCTACTTAAATAATTTTTTACAAAATTATAATTTTGTCACTAATAAAAACAATTTTAAAAAATAAAGGAAAACATCTAAAACTTGTTCTTTATTTTTTGTAGTCTGAAAACCACTTTTTCTGTTTCATAATTTTTAAAACAATTAATAAAAAACACATTACTAAACAAATTTTTTTCTATTCTTTTTAATTTTTAAAAACACAACATTCAAAAATTGCCTTATTTTCTTACTTACTCCATATATTTTTCTCCGTATCTTCCTTGCTCTCAGTGCATCTATCCTCGATGTATGCATGCATATGGGTGATATGGATTAGAGAACGGACAGAGTACTAGAATAAATTATATATTATTTAGCTCTTTTAAAACTATTTTTTATTATCCATTTATTTCTTAAAATTGATTTACAATAGGAAATTTTTAACAAATAAATTGATGTTATTAAATTATTTCCTGATAAATAACCCGAGCATACTAATATAGACATTTCATGTATGATTTTTTAAGAGTATGTTCAGATATATGATCAAGAAAAAAATGACATGAAATGAAATTGTTAAATTTAGTCATACATGTTTAAAAATTTATTTTAGAATATAATGAAATAACAAAAGAAAAACTCTAAAATCACTATATGTCATTTAAAATTGTATTTTTTTCGTTATCTCAAATAGGAGATCAAAGATAGAATATAACAACTTGTATAATTATTATAATATTTTCATTATCTAAAAATTTATTATACTAACATTTCATTTAAGGATTAACTACCTTTCTTTTTCTCATTAAATTTTAAACGAAAGTAAGATATATCTTATTCTTATCACTTTCGTCTAGATCCCTTCACTCTCTTGAATTTACTAAAGTAAAACGACTAGACATGGCCCTCGTGGGCCTGTTCCCGTTGTGTGACGGCGAGTTACAGAAGCAGTAGGCACCAGTTACGCCAAAAGACAATGGCTACCGTTAAGATCCAGAAGACCACGTGGAGATTTGACAGGCATTGTGGACCCCGTTGAGAGTGATTTCTTTCTCCATTGCCACGAGTTGAAGGAAATGAAAATTTAGTGAGTGATCGTGCAAATTTCATTTCCATCACTTCTCTATGTTTTTCCTAACAAAAATTTTTCCTTGTCCACTCGCCTCCCCAAGCTACATAACATTCAAACATCGTTAGGATGTAATGAGTGATAGTATTGCAGTGGAGAATAGAGATTTACAAATGGATTTAATTTAAGAAAAAAAATATACATATTTTGTAGATATATAAATATATATATATATATATATATACAATTAATTTGTCATAATTAATTTAAGTAATTATATTTTGAGAGTTATTGTACCCAAAAAATATTGGGAGTTTCAAGCTGGAAATGAGAAGGGCATCATCATCCGCGCGGCAGGAGACGACATTAATTATAAGAAGAAGAATTAGATGGAGCGTTGAGGTCGCATTTATAGCAGATGGCGGTACTTTTACTGCTGTTATCTGATATATGGATATGTCCCCTTCTTCTCCATTTTCTTCCCCATTCACCACACTTTTTGGGTTTTGGGGAGGAAGCTTTTCCAACAGCAATAGTCCCATTACTATCTTTCGAATCTCTGCCTGCAATCATGGGAAACGACGCTGCTCTTAGGACCTCTCTGCTTTGGCTAGCACTACTCATGCTGATGGTCGGCCTATTCACCCATTCCCTTCAGAAGGTGATTGTTACGTATGTGTTTGGGGTCCTGGCCATCGCGGCCATTCTCTTGCCTGATTGGGATTACTTCGATCGCCATTTCTCTCGCTGGCCTCACCCCGTTACTGATCAGGAGAGGGCTTCTCTTCCCCATCAATCTGGATTTATGAGGTCCCCTTTCTCTTTTCTTTTCCTTCGTTTGCCCTGTCCCCTTTGCTTCCTCCCACAACTCTCTCTCTCTCTCTCTCTCTCACTTTTTTATTTCGGACTGCAGGTTTGCTCGTTCTCCTGTCAGATTGATTGCTTACACTGCGATTTATGCATATGCTCTGTGCAAATGGTGGGAGTATGTATCCAAGAGATGAGTTTTGTAGCCGTGTGTTTTAGATTATGTTGATTTGTTTGATTTGAAAGAATTCATATAAATTGTATCCGAATTAATGCAAAAGATGCTTTATTTTCCTATTCAGGAATGAACATACGTACGATCCCTAAATTCTAAATCCCTAAATTATAAAATTTAGTTTCATTAATATAAATTTTTTATCTGAAAACTTTCATCCCTCTTAAAATTAAGATGTGTTGAATCCCTCTCTGAGCTTATTGGTGAATTGGGTTTACTTCCCCTTAATTCATCCCTTCAACTAATGTCAGTGTAAGAGTGCATGCACTGCCAGAATTTTATCGATGACGCTTTGCTTCCAATTCCGAATCACTTATATCTTAATCTTGATGAACGGAATACTGCTCTATATGTGTTATATACGAAAATAATATTCTTAAATAATATTCCATTGAACTTCTAACGACAAGAATTACGTGTTTTATGTAATTAAGAAAATTAGCTCATCATTTGTGGCAAGTAGAAAATTGTTAATTATTGAGGTTTAAGAGAAGTTGTCATAAATTGATTCTTGTTTGTTAAGTTTTTTAAAGAAATATGATTTGTATCTTTGGTATGAATAAGTCGTCCGTCTAATTCATTGAATCATAATATAATATTCACGTATTCACAAATTTATAGACACTATTAAGTTTATTAATTTAAGAAATTAAGTTATTCTTTGTTATATAATAAAAATCTTTTTCAATTATTGTGGTAAGATAAAATGTGTATTATACGGATTGCTGATAAAATGATATCACATTTTCGAAATAACATCGAATGAAGAAAATTTTTTAAAAAAAGTGAAACAAATAGAGATAAAAACAATAGAAACATAGGAAAAAAATAATTACATAAATAAAAAAAATTGGGCACATATTAAATTTTAATTTTAAAAAGATCATTATTTGGTGATTTAAAATTTTTTAAAAAAGTGGACTGTCAACTTAAAATAATTTATTATATTTATATTTTAAATTTTTTAATTTTACTTCTTAACCTGAAGTTATTTTCGAATTTATTAATTTACTCTTTTTATTTTCTTTATTTTCTTATAAATTTTTAAAAATATTAATTTATAAATTAAAAATAAAGATGAGGCTGGGGTTCTCTGCCTTCCTTGCTCATAGCCTAATACTATAGTCTATATTAGCGAGGAGGGAGATGAGGCTGCTAACGCACAGTATGCTATCAAAAATCGTCCAACATAAAAGGGTGTGGCCTATGTATTTCCTCTGCGCATCGAAGCAGAGAAAGTGGTGGAAAAGACGGTAGAAATCAACGGTGACTTTACTGAGAAAGATGTTCCACAAGAGCGATTGCAAGGCTTTCTACGGTACGTCTTGGGCCATGGGATATGCCGGGCTTTCTGAAGAGGTTGACTCGTCTCTGCTGGAATGAGATGAATTTCTGCACAGGTTCCACCATGCCCTCTTGGAGCTCCACCTTGATGAAGGCGCTCTTGTTTGTCCTCAGACCGGCGACGATTTCCCGTCAATAAGGGTATTTTAAATATGCTTCTTCACGAGGACCAGGAGTGAATTTTAAGTCTTTTTTAAGCCTTGTGGTTTATGGGAAGGTTTGGCTTTTGAGGCAATTTGAATTGGATGGTAAGCATGTTTTGTATTCTTTTATATTAGTTAGAAACATGCTATGTTTTGCCCATATCTTCTACTTTTCCTTTTCTTATTCTTCCATTCTCAAGGATTCACGCGCTCTCAAATTGTTTCCCTTCAAACAAAAAGCTCTAGCACATAATGTAGCAGATCACTTTTTGCGCTAGATATCAGTGAGTTGGCTTGGAACGAGAAGGCGACATTATAGCCATGCTTATGAAGATGGCATTCTTTTGTAACTGGTCTGGCTGTTACGATGGTTGCTGACAAGTTGAGAATCTTGTATAGATAGCAGTTAAATATTCAATAGACATTGGACATCGAGTAGACCTAGCTTGGAATTCAGTGGAGTCAAGAGTCGACTGGACAGGGAATTAAAATTCTGTATGAGAAGAGAAAAAATAAATGCAATATAATTTATTAAAAGATTAAAAAAAAAAAACTTATGTGATTCCCTTTACATGATTATCATGTTGGATTTTTTTCAATCACAAGCTTATTCATTTATTCTAACAGCAAAGGTATCGCCGCCCACATAGAATTGGCGCAGGCGAGAACTTCAGAAAAATTCAGATGAAGCGATGATAAAATTTCATTTTCAATGACAAGAAAAATATGTCACGTTAAATTGTAGACGCGCTTCCTATTAAACAACCATGGGGTGCTATATTCAAGTACCCATTCTGCTCCCTCACAAACTATTGTCCTCTCCCCCCGGCCCCCCAAAAAAAACAAAAAGAAAGAAAAGAAAAAACAAGAAAAACAATTTAGGTAACATCATTTATGCTCTGGCGCTCAAGTCAAGGGCAACATTTCCTCCCATTCAGGAATAGGTGGTGAAAAAAATTACCCTAATGGGCTGACGCTCGCTGCTCAATATCTTTGCATCGTGGGGTTTCACATGAAAGAGGAGGTACACCAAAAACCCAGTCAAGAACATTTAAATATTTGGATCTAAACACGTCCCTTTCCTGTGCATAGCAGTGCATTATGATGGCTGTTGACAAGCTGAAAATCACCACATCAGCTCTCTTAATCTTTCTTGAATGTGGCAAGTATCCTGCATCAGCCATGCATGCGAAAAAGCTCTCAATAGCCCGCGCAAAGCAGTATAGTGATAACTCTATTCGCCTGCTTTTTTTCTCAATAGCCAGTGCAAGGCCAGTTGGGAACTGCACAAGAATTCAAGAGCAGCTTTCAAAATTAAATCATCTATCTAGGATGATATTGTTCTTCTCGAAAATATAATTCCTGCAGTAAAATTTTCTTTGAAGTTGAAAAAAAAAAATATTTGTCTGAAGTTGAATACCGTTCCCATGACCACCATTGGGATGTTGCATCTTTTAAATATCCTAAAGAGCAAGCACGTCCACATCCTGACAAACAATAACAGCATCCATCTCATACATGACAGAATTTCAACAAAATCCATGCCAGACAGAAGTAACAATAAGGAAGAAGAATAAGTAGCTAATAGACAACAAGAGAGAGTGAGAGTGAGAGAGCAAGCTGTCGAGAAACAAGTACAAGAAATCATCTGGTATACTATCTTAAACGTACTAAGTTTTTTAGGGTCCACATTGAAGCCAGCTTTAGCGATCAATATAACATCTTTTACATCAACTCTAAAGGAAGGGGTATGAATAGAAATACTAACTGTATACGAGTATCTGCTTTACCCTCATGTACTTTTAAAGATATGCAAGAGTAGCAAACAATATCCTTTATTTGTTCTATTAATTAATTCATTTTGTGAGAACTTGCACCATTAAAAATGTTGTTTTAGCTCATTGACCCCCATTTGCCACATGAGAAATATACTGTTTTAGCATTACTTATATATCTAGAACACAAAGAAAACCCAACTTAAGAACAATGAACAAATTACTGATAACACAGTCAGAGGCAAGTTGATAGGGAACTAGATAGATGCTAACCAGGCAGATGAGCAATACACAGACAGAAAGAAGCTTGATCTTGCAGTGCCAATCAGACCTTTGGCTAATATTGTGTTGGGCCTGCATATAAGTATGTTGATAATAAGCAGTAGTTGATACTAAAAAGAATATAGTCTCACATACTGTGTATGTCATAATCTCAGTCTGATGCATGACACACCAAAGGCATCTTTCTTTGGGGAAAAAGGAAAGGAGGAGTATTGCACTTAGCTCAACTACTAATCAGAAAAGCAAAGCCCATTGCTTGATTAGTACAGAGAGTAAACAAACTGTTAATTGTGAAAGTAACAGGACCTAGGAGATGATTTTCAAGGACTGATTTATTAAAAAAAGGGGCACGCTTCACATCACATTAAGACATTAAACCAACTAGAATTATGAACTAAGTAGTTTTTAAATTCTTTGGAGTCAATTAGTATTTTAGTCCCCAAAAGATTACTCTTTCTTCAATTTAGTTCTCCAAAGATAAAGCATATCAATTTAGTTTTCCTAAATTTTTTCCCCAATAAAAATGGCAGTTATCCGATGATCTAGACCTACCCAATGTATTTTCCCCAACATCAACGTTTTTCACATAATTTTCACGAAGTTCAGTGAATCTTAAAATGTCACCATTCTAGGGAAAATGCTACTTGAGCAGGCCCAGGTGAGTTCATGGTTAAGTGAGTTGTTGTTTATGACACAGGCAAATCTATCAAGTGACCATGAGTTTTGCCTAACAGTGGGTCCATTTTGATTGGGGAAAAATCTTTGAGTCACTAGATTTAAAGGATTTATTTTTGGAGGATCAAATTGAGAAGAAAGTACTATTTCAGGAGTTAAATCATTATAATTTAACATGCTTTATAATATAAATTGACAGGAAGGCAAATAATTTAACAAGCTTTATAGTCCAACTCAAACTATATTCAAATTCTGAAAAATTTGAGAGTGCGTGGACAGATATCAGATGGGATAATCTTTTGTCCATTAAAGTCTTCTCATCACAGTCAGAGCCTATATGCCATTGACAATTTACTCACTTGGAAAAAATACCATTATATCTTCAACCAAAGATTTCACTTTTCAGAGAAGGTATAACCGGATAATATGCAAATAACATTTCATAAAATCTTCACAAAGGAACACATCAATATTAGATTGCTTACTAAGAATGCTAATTATATCACCTTTTTAATAGTCCTTGTCTGTGAACTAATAGTGCAGGGATCAGATAAACTGGCAAATAAACAGGCAATGCTCTTTTGTAGGCATGAAGAAGAAAAGAAATAACATGCTTCCCACATGATTGATTCCCATGAACAATCTGCAAGATATTGGAAAACTTCAACATTCTAAGTTGACATAAACCACACATTTTTCATCATGATGTACATAATTACATATAGTAGAAATCTAACTAAACTGTTTTAAACAGAAATTATTGAGTAAATGGTCATGGTTCAACAAAAAGCATTCCAGAACCACAAAGTTGAACCAAAAATTATTGAAAGAAAGTCTGTATGAAAAATTGTATATGTTACCTTTGAATATAAAAGAGAAAAGAAAATAAAGACAAAAATTTATATGATTTTACCATAGAGTCCACAAACACATGAACTTAGAGACAGTAATATTAGTAGCAGCGTACATGTATTCTCAAATCAAACTTATCACAAGAGTGACATTTGTAAAGGGTCCAACCTAGAAGAGGAGTTGATGCTAGAGCTATGATATCAAAGATCAACTTGATTTACAGGAAACGCAGAATATTGATATTGTGAAAGTAATTTACTTCTACATGCCAAAAGTCTGAAACAAATGCATATTCAGCTTCCAAGATTTTTAACTCTAATTGAATGATAAATATACTTCTTTTACTTTATATATTTCAATAGGTAAATAGATATACTAATACAGAATAAGAAATAAAATGTGGACAAAACTCATAAATTTTTTTTAGTTTATACCGAGCAGGGGACTTTCATAGTTGGATCAAGTTGCAAATTGACACCCATAGCCTTGTAGTGTTTCTCTATTGCTTCCAAATTAGTAAAAGGCAGGCCACTTGCTAAATCTTTTACACCTTGTAAGATAACAGCATCCTTTCCACCATGTTTATTGAGAAAGGACTTATAAGAAGAAGGCAAACTCTCTTGCTTTAATATGTAAGCAGATCTGAAACCAACATATTAATCATTAATGTTAATATAAAAAACATTAATCAATATAAAAAGAAGAAAGCGGGAAGGGTGAAGGAACATCACGTGTCTCTCAAAAACAGAGTACTGGAAAGAAACAGTTAGGAAAGGACTGTCGTGGACACAATCATAGTGACATGAGGGCCATGTATCTTCTTTTGTCTGAATGTAAGTAATAGCCAAAGCTTTCTTACCAAATTAAAGCAAAATCAGTCATCACTAGTTTGATCAGCATAAAAGGGTAATCGCGATGAGTTTTAAGGTGTGTAACTGGCTTCACAGTTTTCACTTCTCTCTTTCTTTCATTATGTCTTCCTACTTTCCACTTGTCTTAGTACCACAATGCCATAAGACCACATCATTTTTCTCAAGCATTGAACTACATTCAAATTTTAGCATTTTCACAATGTAGAATGCCTTTTACTCGGAAGTTAACCATATAATTACAGGCATGACTTATCCTTGATTATACATCAGCAAGGTTTTTTACTTAAAAGTTATCCATACAAATTCTAGCTATCAGGTTATCAAGTGATGCAAACATTACTTAGAAATTACGAGGCACAGCCGCAAATTTAAAAAGGACATGATTATTTATCAAAGAAAGAAACAGGGGAAAAAGTTAACTTAGTAAGTACGCACAGCCATGTTTATATAACTTTTTTCCGATTAGTAGAGGAACATACAATATTTGTGAGGAGGAGAGACACATAAGAAATATGTCACCGTGCTTCCATGAGAGAGGCTTACAAATTCCCCCAAACCTTTTGCTTTTAATCCCACAACGAGATGCTAAGACTGCAGCACGCATGAGTATGTAAATGGCCAAGCTTGTATGTTGTGTCTCCAAGCCAGTCAGAAGCATGGATGGGCCAGCAATCGCCCCTGCCAATAGAGCCCTCCATCTTGCTGTCCTGAACTAGAATAATAGAAAAAGTACGAATCAGAAATACACAATTACAAAACCATGTACTCTGTTTAAAGTTTAAATACTTATAACTGGACAAAAATTAATCATACAGGAGGAAGAGAACATGCCTACGGTGACCTCCCCAAGCACCTATAAGCTCATCAACGGACACAAATGTTCCAGCAAAGGTTCCAAGAAAAAGGCCATATCTTAATGTTTCCTTTACAGCCAAAACAACTGCTTCTCGGTTTGTTGCCACAGCCTCCTTCCTATAAGGAAAATTGAGAAACACAACATCAATTATTTAAGTATCAAATGAAATAAGGGTAAGCCGTGAACAGACTTACTGTCCCAATAATAGTTTCTATTATTGACTTATATATCTCAAATTCGATGAGTTTTTACCTCAGAGAGCTTAGCGCCTTTCTTCGTTGCAATCGAGCTAAGATCGAGAAGAGAGCAAGACCACCCTTGAGACCAGCTCCAATCGTGAAGCCCTTAGCTGAAGCAAGAATAATTCTCCTTAGCTTCTCCCACTCCTTTGTTGGAATTGAATCGACACTCAAAAAGGACGATGTGCTCGACGACGGCGGAGACGGACCGGATCTTCTAGAACGCGAACACTTTACATCGATAAATACACCGTTGTCATTAAGACAACAGTTATCCTCATCAGCACAGCATGAGCAGCAGCCGTCGGCTTCAGAGAACTTGTCGCCTGACGGCGGCATAGCGACAACTCACCGGAAGCACTGAGAATAGCTTGGTGGGAAGTTTTATGAAATTAATATGTCGTTATTATATTTCAATTAAATTTATTTTTTAAATTAATATTATTATAATTATATTTTTATATTATACTTAAATATATTTATACACTTAAGTAATAATATTATATATTTTTTGTAATTAAATTTAAATTATTATATTTTTATTTAATAATTTATTTTTATATAATATAACTTTATACTTTTATTAAATGATTAAAATAAAATTTTAATAATTTAAATTTATAAATAAAAAATATACTTACCTACACTTAATTATATTAATTTTATATAAATTTATATCATTAAATTTTTAAATTAATATTGCGTTCCGTCGATGGTTAGACTAAGACGTATAGTACAGTTACACGTGCGCGTTACTTGTAAACAGCTGTTTTCTCTTCAGTATGTTTTGAATGTAGATCAAACAGTTAAATTTTTTTTACTAATTTTTTTTTTTAATATATCCTGCGGTGGGTGATCAGATTCATATTAAATTCAGATTATTTACAGTATTGTAGATTTTGTAGTAAAATTTGAGTCATTAAATTTTAATCTAATAATTTATATTTTTTTATATTTTTTTAATATAAAATAACATAAATTATTAAATTAAAATTTAATGACTCAAATTTTATTAGGCGATTCATATGTTCTCAATTGTAAGAGCCCGTCTCCCCCATAGATCAACGGACTCAGTAAAGTTCTGATTTCCTCGTGTGAAACTTTGTTTTGGCTCTTAAAATACATTTACTATTTATACTGATCTTAAAAGCTTTAAATAATTTTTTTTTAAATTATTTTAATCAGACTTAAATCTTAATAAAAAATGCTATAAATTGAGATGTAATAATAAATAATTAATTAAATTTATGTTATTATCCTATTATCTTTTTTTTAAATAACCTAAGTAGACAAGACCACTATCCTATCATCCTCAACTATATAACACGTAACGCGGAGACGACAATCACGTTACATCTATATTTCCAAGTTCACTTCCTAATCATCAGTTCCTTTTTTACCCCTATTCTCTCACTTGTTCTCCTTTGACCAAAACTGAGCAAATAGAGTGAACAAAATATAGTAAATTTGGAGAAAATTTTAGGATTAAAATAATTACTTAATCTTTTAACTTTATTTATTATTTTAAGATAATTTTTTAAATTATAAATGTTTCAAATTTTCTAAATTATTAAATAAAATTTTTATAGTAAATTTCATCAAATTATATGAATAAAACATATTTTTTTTTATTATAATCGCAATGAGTATTTAACTTAAAAATTGAAAAAAAAAATCCTTTTGTAAAAATCAAATGGAGATCCCAATCACTATAAAAAAAAAAAAAGTGAATATAGATAATACATTGAAGAATGGAGTCAAGTCAAATTGATCTAGATCAGGAGTTTATTATAATAGTTTTTTGAATCATTGAATTTTGATTTAATTGTCTAAAAAAATTTTATTTAAAAAGTTTATTTTTTGGCTGTAACTGTTACCGTAAAAAATTGCGGAGATCTTTTACTCCAAATTGATAGTGATAACCACCACTTCGTTTGATTCATAATATACATTTGAGTCTGGTTTGCAATGAGAAACCCAAAACAAGTAGGAAACAAACAGTGTCTCAACTATATTATATATATCTTTATCCTCCCTCATCTATTAGGGTGGTGGCTTCTCTTCTGAAAGATTGAGAAATCTCATGAGCTAGAAAGCCAATTTGTGAGATAAATGGTTTTTGAGAACCAATGAAGGAACAAGCTTGAAAATTTTTTAAAAAATCACGATGAGAAAGAAAAAACAAATAGAGATTCAATTAAGATTTCAAGAGATAAGAAAACAAGGAATATCGTTTGGAGACGAAGAAGACATCTTGATAGTTTTTTCTCTTTTCTCTTTTTAAATTTTTAGATTAAATGCTGATTGTTGTCAAATTATTATTTAAATTAATATATATATATATATATGTGTGTGTGTGTGTGTGTGTGTAACTATTGTATTAGTATTAAAATTAATGGTGTTAATATTTTAATTAAATTCACTTAAAATAATTTGTTATGACATATTTTAAAATTTTAAAAGATCACTTTAAACACTTAAAACTTAAAGCGTTGTTTTAAAACAATTAATTAAAAAGGTTAAGTAACTATTTTAACTAATTTTTAAAAATTTGTTGATAAAAACTTTAAATAAACATATAATAAATGAAAAAAAATTCAAACATTCAATCATACAATGTTGACATATAGAAAAATTCATGTTTTTATTAAAAATATAATAATAAAGATTTAAATTGTAATAAATATAGGTTAGAATATATTTTTGGAAACAAAAACTGTTCAATGATCCGGCTCAAAGTTGCTCGTTACTTGAGTTAATCCTTGTTCTCTATGAATATAGAACAAATCTTGTTTAAAATACTAAGACTATGTTTAATACACAAGAATTGTCTTGATGGAATGAAAAAGAAAAAAAAAAATTGTTTAAATAAAATATTTAATATGTAAAATGAAATCTCCAAAAATTCTACTAAGAAACCAAACTCCTTTACTGGTGGTAATTAGTATTCTTCCAATGGAATGAGTGCGCATGTGAATAATTGGTTCATTGACAAAAATCCCCTCCGGCTCCAGCAATAATCTCCCGGCTATATTGTGCCTTCTTCCATCTTCGAGAACCTTAGCACCCGTTCCTCTTGCAGCTCTGTCACTGTGGGTTTGCATTGAAGCTTCGGCCTTAACCTCCACTATTCCGACTTTGATTTTCGGTGGGTAATGTTATCCTTATAGCTTTTTCAGTTCGTCGTTGGGTTCCAGTGTTCACTTCTATTATACGACTTCTCCGATAATCCGTACATGCGTGCCGGAGGAGTTTTTCTGATATTTTGGTGTGTTCGTTACATAATAGCTCTATGTATTTTATTTTCTGATATGTACATTTCATTTTCTGGTCTGTTTGTGTCTTTGCCTGATCTGTGTATTTCATTTTCCAACTCGCACATGCTTCTTTGTGTGAATCTCGTGTGAGAATAATAAGATGTCGTGTATTCCTAACAGAGTAGCTCTGTGTACTTCATTTTGGTGGTTGCTACATTCTCAGATTTGATCTGCATTTTCTTTATGATCTGCTATATTCAGTGTTCCTCTGAGTTTCCATTCCCAATAGTTGTTATATTTTAGTTTTGGTATTACAAGTGCTATTCCAAACGCAACGTGATTCCTGAATTTGCCACAAGTTAGCCAACATGATTCATTCACACTGGCAGATTTTAATTCCTTTTTTTCTTTTTTGGCATTTCATTAAATCTCAATGCCCAGAAATTGAAAATTAAACTATCAACTGGGAGAGATAAATGGCACGAGGAAAATTTGCCAGGATAAAAGTCTTACTGTCAAAGAGACAAGATCTTCTTTCTGTCTAATCAGAATAAGTACCAAGCGAGTTAGGTCATAATGCTTTTTGAGATAAGAACTTCATATTCCTTAGCAAAAACTACAACAATTTTTATACATATATATCCATCGTTACATATTTAACATTCAAGCAAACGTATATATTTAATTATAGTAATATAATTCATCATCTCTTCACCTTATTGGTTCTTTTCATTTCTTCTGCTAGTTTGAACAGTATATTGTGACCTGGGGCTTGAGTCATTATAGCATTAGACAGTTACATACATGCATCAAATTCCATTGGACTTGATATAAAAACATACCAAATATATATATATATATATATATAATATAATATAATATAATTCAATTTTCTGAGCTGCAATACAATAATTTCTAGGTTCAGTATCTCGTTCTCAAAGTTTAAACCTATTTGACAGAACAATGAGATCTTTTTCCATTATCAAGTTGGACTTTTTCTCAGTCATGACTTTCTTCCCTATAAATGTCAAAGTGATTCATGAAGCGGTCTCTTTCAATACTATACAAGGTGCCAGTAGTCCAATTATTAATTAATATGGCCCATGATGATCATTACTGTACAACCTATTATTTGTTGATTCATGAGAAGCCGACAATTTTAATCTTTCGATTAGTTGACTCTGTAACAGATTTGATCTTTCAATTTTTGGACATGTTTTGCTTCGAGGAAAATCAGTGCTTGAATAATGATTACTTAGAACATGTTAAGTCAATGTTCCAAGAGTTCTATTGCGCATATTTGTGTGAATTGTAGTTACTATTTTCTTTTTCAAATATTTATTTGTGTATACTTTCATTGCTCAAAATGCTTATTCCTTATGCAATATGAAAAAAGTAATTGTTTACATATGAACTTGCTATTGAATTACAATAGTTATGGAAGAAAATAGCAAAGAAGTCATTGTTCATCTCTTGGCTTGTTTATTAAAAATTGTTCAAGAATTGCATAAAATTTATCTCATTCTAGTTGTTAGCATTGCATTGCGTAGAATGTGTATTAGCTATACATCCTACATCTAGACTTCTACGCTAAGTGAACCCATCTTAAGAACCTAGTTTATACTAGTGACACAACTTGCTACAACCAATTGAGGATATATAGATCAACTTTTGATCAATTGTGCAGTATGCTTGACACCATAGGGGGCCTTAAGCCTACAAGAAATATGCTAGTGGACGAATGAGTGGCATTGATTTTGCACATTCTTGCCCACCATGTTAAGAATAGAGTAATCCAATTCCAATTTGGGAGATCAGGGGAAACACTTAGTAGACATTTTAAACATGTGTTGATTGCCATGATACGGTTAGGTGGAGAATTATTAAAAACCCCAAAGTCTGTGCCTAATGATTCAACTGATGATAGGTGGAAATGGTTCAAGGTATGTTTAATACAATTTAGTGACCTTTTGAATAGCTAGTCATTCTTTCATTCTCACACATATTGCTTATAACTACATGATATAGAATTGCATCGGTGCACTTGATGGGACTCATATAAGAATTGGAGTACCAGAGAAAGACAAAGCAAGATGTCGGAACAAGAAAGGCGAGGTTGCCACTAATATCTTAGGGGTTTGCTCACATGATTCACAATTCGTGTACGTGTTGTCGGGTTGGGAAGGGTTTGCTGCTGATGGAAGTTTTACGCAATGCAATCAATCAAAGGAATAGCCTAAAAGTGCCCCGTGGTGAGTACTTTCTACTATAACATCACTTTATCATAAGTATGCCATGTGTTAGTCGTGGGTATTAACTTGATTGAGTGCTGTAGAGTTTCAGTAATTTTATCTTGTAGAGTTTCAGTATTAGAAACCAAGATAGAATTTGCTAAGTTTATCATAAGATTTCTAAGTTATTTATATCTAAATATATAGATGCAAGATTTCTAAGTTACGTAAATTAATATAATATATAGATGCATGGGATGGGACAAAGTTAACGAAAATAGTACCCAAAAAAATTAATATCAGCTCCCGTATGTGTGTTTTGCTTTTTGAAGGATGGAAAGATATAATAGCCTCAATGAAAAAGCAAGATGTACAGAAGTGAGTCATCTTTACATAAAAAGTGGACTTGAAATTTATAGGTACATAAGCAACTCATCGTGCTAAGCGTTTAGATGAGGACACACTGATATTTGCAATTAGTTTTTACGATAAAACTTATATGCAGTTTTTTTATTTTTTTTGGGTGATATTTTTAATATAAATATAATAAATATTTAATAATTTAATAATATCACAATACATGTATGATTTTTACAAAAAATTATTTAATTTTTTTATTTAATCATACACTTATTATTAATTAAATATATATTTGTTAATTAAAAAAAACTAATAACAAAAATATAAAATATATATATCTAATTTTGATTCCAATCCCCATTAGTCCTAACATGGTGATAAGCTTATAACTTGTAGCTATATCTTGTGGGTTAAGCAAAATGATATGATGTTTTTATTTTTAGTTTTCTTATAAATAAGTAAAGTTCAAATTAGCTTCCTCAACCCCATGTTCTGAACCTTCTTTTCTTTCGGGACCTAAATGAGTGGAGCTATAGGCAATTCATTCTCCTCTATATGGGAACTTACAATTTGAGATTGAGTGACTCACTTGCTAACCACTGAATGATCATAAAGAAAGTGTTTGCACGTTCTGGGTTCCCTCTCTCTGAGAGAATATGAAATGCTTGAACCTAGGATGGACTATCATGCCTGCTTAGTTTTTTTTGTCAAAGATGTGGTTGTAAACCTCATTTAAATCTCTACAATCATATCACATAAGTGATGACAGGTTCATTGAGGTGATTAGGGAAGTGGCAATGCAAATGGACTAGAGTCTTAACACGGTGATCAACAAGTTATGTAGCTGTGTTGACAAGCTAACATGAAATGCAGAAATGGGTGCCAAAGCTGAACAATTGTACTCAAAGCTGCTTAAAAGTTGAAGAATTGATTGAGAATGAGATGTTTCTTGCTCACATTAGGCTTTCTACATGTGAGAAGTTGATGGTGGTGTTTAAAAGTGTAATGACCTAATTAATGGAGAACTAAAGGGGTAAATTATAATTAATAATTTAGTTAATGAAAAATTAAAGGAGAGAAATTTTTGTAAGAAATTTGACTAAGGTATATTATTTTATCAAGTGAAACCTTACAATAAGATTGAGGCTGGCTCAATGGTCAAACTCCATTTGCATATTCAATAGGCCATAGGTTCGAGACCTAACTTCCCCAACTCTCTTGTTTTTTTAGGAGCTAACACGTGTCATCCTCTAGCGTGAAAAGATGAAATTGCCCTTAGTCATTTTTATTTCTCCTTCCTGGTACACTGTTAAGCAGGGAAGCGGGGAGGAGCTAGAGTTGTGATGTTCATCAGAGTTGACTTTTTGCCTCACCAGAGTTGTGCCTTACCACCCTGGAGAGTCGCCAACCTGTCGCTGGCCAGAAACTACCACATTCCTGACAAGAAAGGCGTGGTTTCGTCGAAAAACCGCAGGAAGTCGCGAACTTGGCCAGAGCTCTGGTGAGTACCTTGACCATCATTTCTTGAGTGAGTTTTGTTCCTTGCATCCTTGCCGTCACTTTCCAGCCAACCACGACTCCATTGACCGCCGGTGACGCAAGAATTCCGGCAAGTGGCTTTGCACTATGGAAAGAGAGCTCCTCGGTCAAAATTGGTTGAATTGGTGAGTTTTTGAGCTAAATCTCCATATACATTATGATTATCAGCTTATTTTCGGCCCTTAGCTGCTATTAATTGCAGCTTTAAGGCAACATTAGGGATATTTAGAAATTGTTGATTGGCTAGGAATGGTGATTTGAAATTTATTCATAATTTTCTTGAAGTTTTGCAAGAATGGGAATGCTCTAGGGAGATTAGATATGTGTAAAAATGATATGTGACCTAAGTAAGCTGGAGCAAACTAATTATGGGAGTTATCGAAAATTAATGAATGAGAATTGAATGGGTAAGAATGAGAAAATTCATGGTTGTTTGATAATATGCCTAAGAGGGGAAAACTTGGCTGGGTGATGAGACAGGGATTTTGTTTTTCCATTTTAGTAAGCCTCTTAGGAGTAGAAGGACTATTTAATATTAAATTATAGGGTAGGAGATAATTTCTCATAGTTTATGCTTAATGCCTAGATCGGTTGAGGGAGGAGGAAGAGAAGTAATTCCTTACTTTTCAAATGACATAGGTAGCTCATAGAGGTAAGACGGTCACGCAAGGGAAGACATTGGGTCGTTGGTAGTTAATGGCGCTCAGGTGTGCAGATAGTACTCCTCAATACTCTTCGTATATGCTTTACTTTTCATTGTTTGGAAAGGTTTTAAAATTATCATTTTTAACTTTGCCACGACTATATTTTATTATAATTGAGATTATGAGTAAATGAAATCCCTTGATATGTTAAATGACTTTATGTACAGTTTTAAAAACGACTTTGGAAAAACCTCATGTGTACGGTTAGGAATAATCGCTTAGTAAACCATTGTTACAAATACAAATGGATTTCATGTATACTTGCTACTTTTCATATGCATGCCTGTTTTAATTCCATTATAATTGGAAGGACTAGTTAAGACACTAGCTGCCAACTGCAATACTGTTAGCTCTTGGTACACCTAGATAATTACCCAGCTAATAGGGTTTATGATGGTGTTAGCCCAGTGTGACAGCCATCACACGAGGAACGATGAATGATAAGCTTTCGTGAGTTATGATCTCACGTTTGTTTGGTTATTTGCCCTTGAGGATTGTGTATCCTCGCCTGTGGTGATTTGCCCTTGTGGCTGTATACCACACCGAATTGATCCATAGTAGTCCTTCCCCTAACACGATACCCAAAAACTTATTGATTTTTTGCGCAAGACATCAAAAATTCAATATTTTGACATAATATCTAATTGATGGTTTAATTATAACGATATTTATTTGAAATTTTAAATGTTTTCTCGTTTCATTCAATTATTGATCACGTTTTGATTTTAATTTATATATGCAATTTCATTATTGATTTAGGGTGCTATCTGTCGGAACAATTTTGTCTCAAATAGGGAGACAGGTGACTTCCCAGAGATAGTAGAGTAGTGACGAGAAATTCTTTTGGTAGGCCCACTTGGGATTTACGGGATCCAGTTCCTTTTGTTTAATTTTGATATTCATGGCTCATTCTTTTTTAGATGTATATATAATTAGGGTGGTAGCCATTGTTTTGTTTTTCTGGGTTATATAGTGACCACAGTTGAACTTTCCTTATTGTTGTATATTGAATATATGCTATACTAAACTGTGCTAGTGAGAGTGAAGCTCTCCTATATGTTTGTGTAGCCTTACATGATATTGTAGAAATTTTAGGATGTCCTATTTATTAGGAAGATTCTGTCGAAATTTCTACAAAACTTTTTGTTTTATATCAAACACTTATTTCTATCTAAAGACAAAGCTATTATATATGTGGTGTTAATTGCATGGTACTGAATGTCCATCCAATGTAAGGCTTGCAGGTTCAGAAATTTTTCTCTTGTCCTGTGCCAGTCCCACTCAAGGGATTTTGGGGTGTGACAAAAAGCATTCCTGATGCAATTAAGGCAGCATAACTATGCCGCATAATTGGATAGGCCATGGTTTGTCGAACTAATTTGAAACTTTGTAATATATTGATTGTGACATGTCTTTTTTGGATTATGTAGGACTTAGTTAGTTGGTTATGTTTTGAAACTTTTTATGATGCATTGGTTGTATTTATTTTGGACCCAATTAGGTTGGTTGTCTAAAAACTTTTTTAGCATGGATAGCTAGCCATGAATAATATAATGTATAAAGCCTACCTAGTGATATTGTGTTGCAACCTTTAGCATATTGTCAGTGTTATAATGATTATTTTCTTTTTCTTTTGCATTTGCTTCTTTTAATCTATTGTTTCAGTGAAAACAACCCATTTGTATGTGTGGTTGTTGAGAATTTTAATGAAGGGAAATTAATGTAGGGGTAGGGAACAAAATAAAGGTCATGTTATCTCCTTCTAAAGCCATAAATTAATTAATTTAATATATTTATAATATGATTTATTCTAAGTTTTTTAATCACAATAATTATGTTTTTATCTTTTGAACACATTGGGCAGAAACAATTATTAAATGTATAAGCCCACATGGTAATTATAGAATGTTCATTTTATTAATATCTTAATTATTTTAATATGTTATGATAATATTATTGAGATTTAATAATATATAAGTTTTTTTACCAAAGAAATATATGAAATTAAAGAAACAATTGAATGAAATACTTTGGATCACAGGGAAACACAAATTTATGTAAACTTTATTTTATCATATCCAATTTACTTGTGCAATATAAAACTTAAAGTTATATAATTACGGTTATTTTAGATTTTCACTTTCCATTCCAATCTCCTTCAAACTAAACATAAATATTCCTTTCACAACCCATTCCATTTCTTTGTAAACCAATCATAATTTTTGTCTCCTTAACTCCTTTCCATCTGTTCATTTTATTCCTTATTTCCTTTTTCATTCAATCAAGAATCATTTCATGGCCTAAAGTTGTCTTTCTTCATAGGTGCTTTTTTGTGTGTGCATATTTTGAACTCTTATAAATGCAGAGTTCTTATTTGTTGAGGTGAGGCTTATTTATCACTTGAATAGATTTTTTGTGAGTTCATCTTAACCTATAAAACATTGATCATTTTAAATTTTTTAATATGGTAAATACTTTTGTGCCATACTTTTTTTAAAGTCATGGGTGCCTTATGGACGTCGCCCAATCAGAAAATGCCATGTATGAGCATGTACTCAATGATAAAATTGAAAATAGACCCCCAATGTTTGTAAGATTTTTTTCATTTTTGTAATTTGACCCTAATAAGAAAAGTGAAAGTGCCTTAGAATATCCTAGAATTATATCGTAAAAATAAAAAGGAAAGTGCAAACATATGTCAAAGTATAAGAGAGAAAAGAGAGAGAGAGAGAAAAGTGGGAATAAACGAATTTGGATCTTCTACAGTACTACAGATTTTGCAGTAGGTACATCCTACTGCAAATGATTTGCAGGCAGGAATAAACATAGCTTATACCGTGAATAGATCATCTCCAATTACTGGAGAATTCTGGAACTTATCTAGCAGTTCATAATGTCAAAAAAGGCCAATTCTTTGTAACCATTAACCCTACTTGGAGACCATCTATCATCTTCAATAACCATTTTCACCCTTTCTTATACACTTTTAACATTTAAATCTTTTATCTTTCACTTGTTTTTATGAATGCTCCCTTCACACTTCATTTTCTCAGGCTTTGCTAGGTCATCAATGTCAAGGTTTGTTGGTCGCAAAATATGTCACCAGAGCATACAAACAAGGGATAGAATGGAAAGAGAAGGGCAAGCATTATCCCAAGTTGCCAACACTGGCGCTTTCAAGCATTACGACTACCTAGTGTATGCAAGCTCTTTTTCAATTCTTTTCCTTTCATTAACAAGGCTACAAAAAGAAGGAGCTTGGAAAAGTGAAAAGATTTGAGCTGAACATTAAAATAAAGTATAGATCTAAAGCTGTAAAAAGTTTTTAGACATGGGGTTCATTTCCAATTTTATCAATTTATTACATGCTATCATATCATATTAACGAGTTCGAATCTGCAGCCGTTGTCACTCACATAAATTTTTTTTTAAGTTTTTATTGTTAATTTTTATTTTCAATGATTCACCGTTATACAATAGATCTACTCTCTCATGTTAACATGACATTTTATGATTATGCCACCTGAATAATGCACACATGCCTTTAAAATGTGCGAAGAATTTATCTTTTTAAATAAATGAGCTAGAGGGTTTAAGGATTCAATGAAGTAGAAAATGGGGTTTGACTTTTGAATTTGTTACTTACTAAGATATCCAGTTAGGGGATAAAAAAATTCCAAAAGTTTAGGAGTCTATAATATCTTACTCATATCCTCCTTGTGATGATTCTTGCTTAAGTTAAACAAATTAAATATGAAATAATCAGAATCTAAAAATTAAATATTATTGTATTTATATAAAAAAATGTTATTGCTTTAGTGAATTTGCATAGTTAATTTTAAATTTTAAATGTTTGTACTTATTTTCTTTTTTCTAGTTCGCATGCTTTTAAAATTAAAAATATATTATTTTCATAAAATATGGACTATCTCGGATAAATAGAATATGATATTTATACAAGTTTGAAGCAAGTATCATTTAAATAAGCATTAGAAAATATGAGTGTAATTTTAGCTTAAATCGATCAATTGAAAACAAATTTTTTTATTTAAGTTTAATGATATTAATTTAATTTGCTGTTATATTTTTAATAAAATTAATTAATTAATAATATTTAGACATTTAAAAAAATTGAATGAAACAAAAAGGCCATGTACTCAACCAAAGTAATGACGTTGCAATTACAGTCCTTTCTTAGTTGGTTCTAAGTAATAAAATAGGTAGAGCTTTTCTATATAAAATTTTAATTAAAAACATAAGATGTGTATAAGAAAAACGGAAGACCTATCTTTAGTTAGATTTTTAAATGAATATTTCTGTTAGACTTAATGTTAGTTTATATAAAAGTTATATGATGTAAAGAGTTATGAGATATTTATAATTAGTAATAGTTTGAGATAGTTACTTAGCTAAAATCATATACATATTCAAATTATAAGATGCATGCATGTTTTGAAATTCATAGTGATTATGTATATAAATAAGTATTTTATGACGGTTATGTACATAAATAATCCTAATTTAATAACATGAAATAATAAGATTCATTAATGTGTAGTAAGAGTGAGGAATCATACTTCTTTAATGAGTCATGACTTAAAACTATATATATATATTTGTTTGTTATTTTTATTTTACTTATCACCTAAATTTGTATGGCTCTCAATCATCTATCAATCATAATAATTTTGAACAAGAAGAGATAAGGTTAATATGTTATTTTTTAACTAATATTTGCACTCTTATTGTAGGTTAACTTTAATATCCATTTCATAGTTCAAGATATTCAATTATTTTATTTTGTAATAAAAGTATTCTTAGTTGTTTTTGCATACTGATTTTGTTTACTATTGTTAGCATATAGATTATAGTCATGGATTCCAAATTAGACATGATCATGGGGCTAGGTTGGCCTTTTAAAAATTAAATTTGAATTTAGGTTAAAGAAAAGTCCAAATTTATATTTTGATAAGATTTTTATTTATATTTTTTAAGGTAGACCTATCAGGCCCATTAAACTTTTCTACGAATGGTCGAATCAATTTATTACTTAAAATGCGAGATAAATAATATAAATAAGCATTATTATTACATGTAAGATTATATATAGAGAAGTTGAAAATACAAATAAGTTATTCTATTAGTATAAAATTTTTAAATAAGAGGTATTAGTTTTTATTTCTTTATCAAAATGTCATGTTATACTAAATTTTTTTTAAATAATAATTTTTTACTTATTAAAAAAGTATTTATTCGGACATTTTTAGACTTAGGTTGGACTTAAAAAAAACTCGAGTTTGACTCGTTTTATAAATTGGACTTTTCTAATTGAACTTTTTCATTATAGCTTTTTTTTTTTTTTAGGTTAGACTTATCAGGTTGGTGCTGACTTTTTAAATTATAATCAGATTTATTCCAAATAAAATATTCTTATGGTTTAGTGATATTTTGAATTGTCAAAAATTATATATTTATTTGGAGGGGTGAACACCAACTCAATTAGTTTCAAACCAATCGTATTGGGTTAGGTTGGATTATGCCAACTTAAAAAATTTGTGTGTTTAATTAGGCTAGGCTAGGTTGTGAGGTGACAAGAAGACTCGAGACAATATTACTTTTTTATTTGTAATAATATATTTTTTATTTTATTTAAACTAAAAATTTTAAAATATTAATTCTTTTAAACTTTTAATTATTTTTATTTTGAAACCTAAATTTTTTCCATTTCATTTACTTTTTCTCAAAACTCTTTTATTAATTCTTTTAATTTTAAAAAAATTGAGAGACCTAACTCTACCTGATCTCCCAATCTAAAATTGGCCGAGTCCCGAATTGAATCGCATAAAATATAACTTGACTAGTGTATACTTTTATTTATTTGTAGAAGGTACATACTTATTATATTTTTATTAAAAAATCTTTAAAATAAATATTCTTAATTTTTTCTCTAAATGGTTCCGTTAATGATATATTTTTTTAAGCCAATGACACTTTCATTTAGAGATGTTAAAATTATATGACCATTTTCGTTATTTAAAATTTACGCTTATTGTCTTTAAACTGACATGACGCTATATATTTTCGCTATAAATTTGATCAATTTGATATTTTCTTAGTTTAACTTTTTTTCTTTACCACTGTACCTTTGGTAGCTCGTAATTTGTTTTTTTTCCTTGAAGTTTTTGAAATTTAAATGTATTATTACACAACTAAGAGTATTATTTACATTAAGTTTTGTTTAGTTATATTTTTTATTTAAAAAAATTCTTAAACTTTGAATCCCTTCATTATACCAAAAAAGAATATTGACCATATATATTTTATATATATCAGTTATATAATATAATGAATGTTAATTATGTATTCTATTAATATAAAATAATCATTTTATAAAAAATAACATAAAATATATTTTATAATGAATTTTTTAATTAAAAAATATTATTCATAAAAGTATTTGGTTAATGTTTTGGCTTTAAGTAATTGTATATGTGTTTATAATATATATAATTTAAGGTGTCATGTTTGCTACAACTATAAAATTAGTGATATTAATACAATTATTACATGACATACTAAGAATAAGATATATGACAATAATATATCAAAATATGTTAATTAAATTTTAACTTAAAATAATTTATTTATTTATATTTTGACTCCAATTTTTTTTAATTTTATTTATGAACCTAAATTTTTTAAAAAAGATTTAAATTTACCCCTCTACCTTTTATTTTTTTGGTATTTCTACAAATTATTAGTTCATAAATTAAAAGTTAAAAAAATTAGAGAGTTATAAAATTATTGAAAAAATAAAAATACAAGAATTTATAAATAAAATTATAAAACAATATTTCCATCTGGATTACTGAAATATAAATAATAAAAGAAGCAAATTGAAAAATACAAAAAGAGTTTTGATTTCATAAATAAAATCTAAAACTAATAAAATCAAACATAAATACAATAAATTATTTTAAATTAGTTACACAATTTACATAATATAACTAACAAAGAATTTTCCGTAATTTAAACATGATTTTTTTGTGAAGAGAAGCCGCACTGCATGGAAAGTTACAGCGTACAAATGCTGCCGTGTACGTACCTTGCCGCCTATTTTTAAATGATGAACGCTCTGAAACTTGGGCACTTGCAGAGTGAGAGAGGAGCAGTCGGGGACGAGAGAAGCTAGGGATAATTCCGCGATTGACATCGAAATTGAAATGCAGAAGCTAGAACTCCCAAGCTCGAAGAGTCTGGACAAATTCAAATCGCTGTATGGTTCAGCATCAACTGTGAAGGCATTATCGTTCTCTTCTCGTCCTTCCACAGATTCCATCTCATTGGGAAGTTATGCAAATTTGAAGCTCACTGCAGGTTTTGATGCAATTCAGCTTTGTTCTCCTGATTTTCTTGATTTTTCTTGTGGCAGCGATTTTACTCGAAGGCTCTAATTGTTATTTGGTCATGTTTCATTAATTTACTTTTGTGCAGAGAAACTGGTAAAAGAGCAAGCTTCAGTCAAGACTGATCTGGAAATTGCGGTACGATACAATTTTCCGCTGTGCTTGTGATCTAGTGTGGAAACGCAATCATATCACAATATCTGGTCCTTAGCATTAGTTAGGGTTTGGCTTTCATTATCTAGAGAAATGTAGTTATTTTCTCACCGCTCCTATGCAGAATGCTAAACTAAAGAAGTCATTGGAGCACGTCCATGCATTAGAAGAAAAATTGCAGAATGCTTTTAACGAAAATGCCAAACTCAAGGTCAAGCAGAAAGAAGATGAAAAACTCTGGAAAGGATTGGAGTCTAAGTTTTCATCAACGAAGACTTTGTGTGATCAACTTACTGAGACTTTGCAGCAGTTATCTGGTCTAGTTCAGGCTGGTAGGACTTTTTCTTTTTTCCTTAATTCTTTTTATGTGCATTTGATATCCTTATTATTAGCCGTAGTTTTTAATCCAGGCCTTCTGATCATTGACCTATCTTTTCTTGCTGACATAGCTGATCAAGATAAGGAGATGTTGGAAACTAAACTTTCAGCATGTTCAGAAACTCTTGATAGTTTGAATAAGCAAATGGATGATCTGTCTTTGAAGCTAGATTCTGCTGAGGAAACAATTAGAACTCGTGAGTTCCTTGCTGTGTCCATTTCGTTTTCATTTTTAATTTTGGCAAAAATTTGGTTTGAAATAAAGATGATTAATTTTTTAGATCTATAATGTAATTCTAGGGTCATTATTACTGTAATAGAGGAGAGCTCTGAGCTTGTAACTGAACATTGATATTCCAACATGTATATGTTGGAATCTTTATTACAGGTAACAAGGAGATAGAGAAGCTCAAACATGAGTCAGAAGAAAGGGCGAAGGTTTATAGAGATGATCAGGCTAGAGCTTCCAATCTTTTAAAGGAGAAAGGTCATTATTTGGCTTTTCAAGATTGTAAATCTGATTGACGAATGACAATTGGTAATAATTCAGCTGGCTTGTCTTGAATGCTTTATTACAAGGAATGTAGGAAAGAATGATATAATTTAACAGTTTAAGATTTGGTTGATCATGAAGTAACATTTTTTTCCCCTTATGGTCATATATTTAGTTCTGAAGAACGTTACTAAGTTTTTGCAGCAAAGTTATCTAGTAGTGCATATTTTGTTTGATTGTGTCATGTGTTGAAAGTGGAAAGGTTCATACATTTTTCGCATTATATATCATGTATCATTTTTTATATCTACATCCTGATGTGATATAATGGATGGGGTTTTCTTCACTGATTTGATTTCTTATTATGATTGTTCTCACTAGTGTTGTTAATCTAGGTTTCCTTTAAGGACATGACACCTGGCTCTTTTAAGATTTAGCATTACCTTGAAGCCTCTCATCTGATGATGATATCTTTAATGACGTTTAAGAATCTGTCTAAATTTTTTACTTCCTGCCCTTAGATGTTGTTCACACTTCTATAAAATTATAACAACTAACAATCAACAAATATAACTAGGAAAGAGTGAGGGACTAAGAGTTGACTTAAATGCAGTTGTCAACTAAACAATTTTTCCTTGTGGCATATTCTTGAATGGTCATTTGCTCTGCAATTTGTCTGCTTCTCATTGGAATGCTTGAAAACTTATTTATTTGGATGTAAATTTCCTCATTTAAGGTTGAGAGTCTATAATTTAAAGGATGAAATCATGGACCATATTTTTATCCTTGTTAATCATTTAATCACTTGATATACTAATAATATTAAAGTTCATACATATTTTGAGTTTGAAATATCATTCATAGGCCTTTAGTAACAGTTCAAGCTTTAAGGCCAAGTGGTTCTTTAGTGTAAATTAGAGAATTGTCGATAAGTTGTTTAGATTACCTCAATACTTGGTGCTCCCAACATTATATTTAAATCTTGTGATAACAAATGACAAGTTGTTAGTACAAGGTAATCGTACGCTTGAGCTTTGTCTATGCTGTGGTCATAAACCTTTAGCCTATTGGTTCTAAAGCAAAAGACATAGGCTAGGTACTGGTCCGTGGAGCTATTAAAAGACAAAAGAGGGATGAGTTCTTGTATATATGTGTGTCATTCTATATGTATTACATGCAATTATTATTTTAAATGGTTAATGGGACTTAATTTAAATGCCTTGATTATTAGTACAGAATAGCAATTTCCTATATTCTACTAGTGTAAAGTGTTTGCAAAATTCATAGAGATTTATTGAAACTACTATTTCAGTTTGACTAAAATATGCTGATAAGTTGTTTTGAAGGTATCATTCTGAATTAGTCTGAAAATAAGTCTCCTGAGGTTCTTATTATATGAAATATGTACAAGAACTTAATAGCTTATTGGCTAAATATTTGGTATCATGAACTTGCAATTAATTTTGATTGTTGTGTGAAACATGAATTTCCATGCAGATAGTATGATAAAGAATTTAGGTGAAACGTTAGAAGCAAGTACATTGGCTACAGAGAGTTTGAATTCAAAGTTGGGAGCGGTGCACCTTCAACTAAAAGTCAAAGAAGATGAAATTACACATCACATAACAACTCAAGAAAAATTGGAGAAAGAAAAGGGTGATCTTCAATTGTGTATTTCTGGGATTACTGAAAAACTTGACTTGTCACTTCTGGAAATCAAAGACCTTGAAGAATTTGTTCAAGCCTTGGCTGCAAATATGGTTGAATTAGACAAAGAAAGCTTGAACTTTTTGAGCAAGTTTGATGAACTGAACTGTCTCTATGCTTCTTACTTCAAGTTGGTCCAGCAGGAGCGAGATGCCTTCTCTAAGCATGCCCAAGCTCAATATGATGAGCTTCATAATAAATTCTTGAGCTTGACATCAGAAAAAGATGCAATGCAATTGATAAATCAGGAATTAAACAATAACATGACTGAACTTCAGAAAGTCCTCAAGTCTAATGCAGCCCAGCATGCAGACAACTGCCGATTAGCTGCTGAAAAAATTCAGTGCCTGGAGTCGGAAGCCCAAACTTTAATCTCAAAGAAGACAGAAGCAGAGATATTAATTTCCAAATTAGAGGAGAAAGTTGAAGTTCTTTCAAATAGTTCTAGATCATCAGAGAACCAGATGGCATGTCAATTTAATCTGCTTTAGTTCATTGTCCTTTTATCATACTTTGTCACATTCCTTATTCAAGTATCTAATGCCATGCAGCAAGGTTTATTGCTGAAGCTTTCGGCATTAGAAATTGAAAGCAAAGAAAATACAGAGAGACTGCAGGACGAGATATTGAAGAAATCAGAGGAAATAGATAGTTTGAAAATGGAGGTGGTGAAACTTGAGCAGCATGCAGATTTTCTTGAGAAACAAGTAAGCCAGGTCAATAATGTCTTGGAGGACAAAGAACAGCTTATTTTGCAGTATAAGGAGCAAGAAAAGAAGCTGGAAAATCAGATCACAGAGGTCTTGATACTAACATCTAGTATGTATCTGCTTGTTCCTACTAATTTTTGCATACTTATGTAGTTTGTTTGTCACTGCAGAATCAGTCATCATTAACTGCTGCTGAAAGTAAACTTTTAGAAGCTAAGAACCAGTATGATCTGATGGTAGAAAATAAGAACTCCGAACTGTTAAGGCATTTGAAAGAAATTTCTCAGAGAAATGATCAGGTGTGATCAATTGTCAGTTACTTCCCATAAATCCTTGATATATTGTGCAATAGCTCTTATCTAACAATTATAGCACTAGAGCAGGCTATTAATGACATTAGGAGGAAGTATGAGTTGGAAAAGAAGGAAATTGTCAACATGGAAAAGGACAAGGTTTGATATAATATATTCAGGGTTGTACCAAATATATTCAATAGTAGCATTCCTCACCAATTTGAATCTTCAGGCTGACAAGGCTATTGCAGAAATAGAGGGAAGATGTGACCAAAAACTTGCAGATTGTAAAGAAGAATCAAGGCAGCAGTTGATGCAAATTAAGGAGGAACATGCTGCACTGGTATATATGCATAAAAGAATGCATGATTAATTTTAGTTATTGTTCATTATTATCTGCATTGAAGTAGTCTGGCATTTGATCTATTATTTTATGAGATTATAGGGTCGGATTTATGTTATATTTTGTTGTTTTTAGCCCCATGTTCTATTCATAATCCATGCTGCTTTTAAAATTCGGTGTCTTTGCATTAAGAAATAACTACTTAGCCAGTTGTTTTCTGAATATATAGAATCTATTTAGCTGATGCGATAATTTATTTAAGTGCATGGTAGTTTACTGGTTTATGCTCACACTACTGTGGTCTTACACTATATCTTTGGGGATATGCACCTCTTGTAAGATTGTTATTGCATCAGTACTCTTCCTTGGCAAATCTACATAAAATTAGGTTGAGAAATCCAGCAACTGGTCACCTAGTTTTCCTCTCCACATGCAGGTTACTCAAATTCAACAGGAGCACGAGAAGAAGCAATTAGGCCTAATAGCTGAACACAATGAACAGCTAGAGCATGCCCGACTGCAAGCTGAAAATGAACTGAGAGAGGTTCATTTATATGTTACTATATTTTAGAGCTAAGCTATGTCCTGTGCATGACATTTACTTCACTTGGTGAGAAGTTGATTTTCTATAGAAAACAATGTTCCTGAGGAATGAACATGAGGCTCAGATGAAATCCTTGAGGTGTGAACTTGAAGATGAGTGTCAGAAGCTGCAAGAGGAGTTGCATCTCCAGAAATCAAAAGTATGTAATACCTTAACTATGAAAATAATTTTTTTAACAAGATTTCTAAATTTGTCTGAAATATATTGCAGGAAGATAGGCAAAGGGCTTTGTTGCAATTGCAGTGGAAAGCGATGACCGACAAACCAAAAGAGGACCAAGAAGTGAATTTAAAACAGGTTAGCTTGTCTTACCAAAATCTCTGTGTCTCTTTCTTCCGATCTTATCTATGTCATGTTGGTTTTGGATTGAGATGAAAAGATAATTTGTTTGTCAGATTGTGGACATATCTCATAAATCATAAAATTTGCTTCCTTTATTAGTTCTAAACTATTATATTATATCGATCTTACATGATGAGGAAGGATAACAAAATTTGATCTTGTTGCTCAAATCATCAAAAGTAGCTTAAAGTGCAAATTAATCATGTGTTGTTCACAGTTTCTGTTCTTATATACTTTTATATTAATAGTTTGGACTATATATTTTTATATGAATGCTAACTTAAGATTAAATTTCATTTGTGCAAGTAGTATAACGCTGATTATATTGTGATAGGTTTACCCTTCTCCATCAATTAGGAGGAGAAGCTCTCGTGGTGGCAAACCAAGTCAGCAAACCCTAGTAAGAATGGGGACAGGAAGAAAGGAATTTTACTTTCCTTTATAACATGTTGATGGAATGTACACCTAGTCGCCCTAATTTGTTTTATTTTTCTGTACTCCTCATAGGACTCTCCTTTTCTTGAAGTAACACAAACACCAGTTTCAAAGTTGTTGCAAAAAGTGGAGAGTGTAAAGACAGGAAGTATGATGAGCATTCCTAAGCATCATAGAAAGGTGACTTATGAACTTTACAAACAAAAGGATACGCTTGCATTGCTGCAATAAGTTAGTGTATAAACATTATTGGGGTGGTAAATTAATCAATTTATGATAGTAGCTAACTGGCTTATCATCTAAACTTAATGAGCAGGTAACTCACCATGAATATGAAGTTGAGACTTCCAATGGAAGAACCGTTACAAAGCGAAGAAAAACAAGAAGTACTGTCATGTTTGAGGCATGTATCTGTTTCCCTAAGATTGGCACACCTACAGAGATGCATGTGAACTATGTGTTATGTGAGACAGGCTTGGCTCTAAAGTACAAATTACAGACTTTTTACAAGCCTAGTGATGTTAATTTTCTTCTCTTTACCAGGATCCAAGAAAACATAAGACAAATACACCAAAAGCAAATACGCCTGGAAGTGTTGTCAAGGTAATCAAATGGTCAACTAATATTTCCCTTTTGTTGGGAATTTATGCTTTATAAAATATCAAGTTCCATAGTTCTCATGAATTTGGGTTGGTTATTGACCGACTTATTAGTTCATTCTCCCTATCTTGCTTTGACATTTTCATATTAGTATTTCACTTTGTTGATGCTACCAGAAATGGCGATGGTTAGGAGCATGGATGATCTTATTAGTTTTGTGATTACTTTAATTTAATCAAAGTCCTACTTTGGACTTATATCATTGTAATTTATCTTATGTATGCTATTTTTTTTGTTTATCATTTTTCAAGGAAAACAAAAATTCTAACAGGTTCAGTGAGAATTTTTATGATTTCAAATATTCTTAGGTCCAATTATTTTGTGCTATTTGGTTGGGAAAAATTAAGTGAGTTATGTTACATAATGCTAATTGATACACTGTAAAGAAAACTAGAAGTAAATTAGTCTATACTATAACCTTTTTTTCCTTTTTTTTTTTTTTTTTTCAAAAACATTGAAACAATTATGGTTGATCTACAAATATTTGTACGTACTGTGTTTAAGTTGATGAACTTTTTGCATATGCACAATTTTTTATATCTCTCATTTTCTAATGCAGGGCATGAAGGGAGGAGGTCATACTCATCCTTCAAATATTGGTGATTTGTTTTCAGAAGGTTCTCTAAATCCTTATGCGGATGATCCCTATGCATTTGATTAGAGGTATCAATAACTCTAATCCTAATATTTCCCCTTGAAAATATGATGCTGTTTATGGTGAAGTGCTGTTTGATTTTCATCCCTTCCTAATTTTGTCTTGGTCATGCAATCATGCTCATGCTGAGCTTTTGGGAATAAAGTTATAGTTAACCGGGTTTCAGAAAATGTGTTGTCTTAGTTATTGACTGCAGTTCCATTATTTGTTGTCTCAGCCGTTGCCTTGACCAAATAATAAATACCGAGTGATTTGTACAATTGTAAATTTATCCCATTATTTGGTCAGTTCAATTATGTTATTTTTGTAGTCCATTCTTTATGGCTATTGCCTTGAACAACCAATAACATAGAAAAGTTCTTAAACATCGATTTTCCACAGACATTTTGCTTGCTAGTGTCACATTATGTGCAATTCACAGGTTCGTCGGATATTCAAACCTAATGACCTGATTATTTTCCATGTTAGAACAGATTTGTCTTCATGAGCTGCTGTCCCTGTTTGTTTGATGAATGCTTTATTACTCTCCATTAGTGGTACTATTGGTGGATCACTCTACTTTTTAACGGTTACCGTATCCTCAGGGTTTGATATTTTTTTGTTCTCCATCTTGAAAAATTGCTCCAGGCTTTCAGCACTTTCACTTCAACCAAATCTTTGGTTCCTCATTCTCTGTTACGGTGCTGATTGTTCTCGCGATTGGTTGACTTTTAAATTGGATGCGGCTCTCATAATCCTAGTTCTAAATTGTATAGCATCTGTTTCTCGATATAATTGTATATTTGCTGCTTGCATACTATCATGGATCTGATTTTTTTTTGGAAAACTGGAATTCAGAATTGTTGTGGAGTGGAATTTAATCCGTCTTCTGATTGGATTATTGGAGTCATTTATTTACCATTCTCTGTTTAAATTGAGTAGGAATTGAGTAAGCAGAAATACATAATTTGTCTATTCGAAGGTCATAGGGACAAATATCCCTGAATTTATTAGTGTTCGCGTTTTATATCAACCTCTGAACTGTGTCTCCAATGAGTGTATCTGAACGTAAAGAAAACCCATAGTCTAATGAAGAATATTTCAAGAAGCTGGTCTCCTTTCTCAGGTGTATGTACTATTTACATTTTTTTTTTTTAAAGTTTGTGATTCAAAAAGAACCTTAACACCGAATCCCTAGCATTCTTAATTCAGCTCTCCCCCTTCATGCCCAAGTTTGTGTTGTGAGCTGTGACACTAATGACAGGGTTGACTGTTAAGTAAGGGGCTTTTTCTTGGGAAATTTGGATGCTTTCTGGTTGTTGCACTTGTGCAGCAGGCTACCTATTGCACGGTGCGGTAATGGGAGTGAATCTGGATCCTGTTCTTCGGAGTTGGGACATTGCACCCGATATCTGATGTTAGTGCTGTTAGGGTGATTGATTGTTGACAAATTGTTCTTTTACTTACCATATTTTTTGTAGCATAATTAGGTTAAAAAGGAATGTCTCTATTCAAAGCATCATACCGAAAGAAATATGAATGTCTAACGGTTCTTTATTACAACGTAGGAAATGTGGATAGATTGATAATGTTCTATACTCCATTTAATGAGTTTTGAGGAAGAACAACGAAAAGAAGGTTGAGAGAGACAGCAAAATGGTTGAACAAAAACTAAGCTTGGTTTTCTTTTCAGACGCTCAACCAATTCGATCTCGAGTTTTAGATTTCTCCACGTCATCTGATACAAATTTTGGAGTCAGAGCAATGGATATGATCAATTATCTCTCCTCAGAATGTTAGATCTTCAATCTTTCGTGACTGTCAATCTAAACCAGAGGAAAAAAAAATGCTTGCTGGAACAAAGAATAGTAAAAAAAGTGATAAAATGAAACAGAAATGCATAATTACAATTTATTCGAAGATGAGAGAAAGAAACCTCATTGCATAAAAAAAACTTCATTGATAACTTCCTCCAAGCCAAGTTCATCTACTCATAGGCCAGAGATTACATTAGCAGTTTTTATGTTTTACAGAGTTAACCAACGAACCATTCTTCTAACTAGCTGCTAATTCCCTCCTCTAAATTATAATCTTTCAACCATTTAGGTTTTTCCCCATTTCTAACAGGCTTGGCTTCTATTGGCTGCTGCAACGGTCCACTATTCAGCGCAGAATTTAACAAAACGAGGACCAGCCACGTGGTCTAACCATTACAAAAGAGTAGAATTCCTTCCATTACCGCGCAATGCCCCGTTACAGCTGTCAAATTTGTCAATTTATTATTTAATTTTACGAACTTATGATTATATATAAAAAAAATTTAATTAATTTAATATAAATTCAGATTTAATATAAATTTAAATTAATTTATGAGTTGATTAAACTTATAATTTTAACGTATCAATTAAATTGTAAAACTAATAATATAATAATTTAAAATTAAAACTAAATAAAATATAAATAAATTTTATTTTTGTAAAGTTATTATAATTTATTTTATCAAAATTTTTAAATATTCATAAAATGTAATAGAATTACATTTAATATATACTTATTAAAATATAAAATAAATATTACTTAATTAGTTATATTAAATGATTATTTATATATGACTATCTTAAAATATTTATGTTAGTTATTATAAATTATGAAATATGAATAATTTTTATTTAATTATATATATTTTGAATTATTTGAAATAATTTTTTAATATATATAATATTTAAATTATAAAATTACATATTTTAATAACTATTTATTAATTAAAATAAACTCTTATAAATACGTTATGAATTTACTTTATCTCTCACGTGTTTGCCATCAATTTAACCATCTTGGCTACATCACTTCTTTGTCAAGACGATCAGCGACTTCTAGTTATATCCGGTCGAGATCCTCCTTTCCATTAGAATATATCTGATCCCAAACTGAATTGCGTTTGAGTCTCTGAGCTTATGCTTGGACAGAGGGCGTAAATAAATGGACCTTTGAATATTTTTTTTCGAGAATATAATATAATGGCAAGGGAGAGTGTTGACCCATTTAAAATGTTATTTTTTTTGTTTTTAGAATTAGAAGATTAAAGATAAAAAAATATGGCATAATAATTTAAAATATTATTGTATTTTATATTATATATTAAAAAATAATTAAATTATTAATAATACATTTATGTTATAAGGATTAATATTAAAAAATAATTAATAAAATATTTTATTTTATTTTTATTATAATTTTTAAATAAAAATAATAAGAGTCCATCTATTTTTTTTATTAAAACTTTTAAATAATATATTTATTCAACTCATTTTATTCTATTTTATTTCATATTATTTCATTAATAAAAATTCCATTTCAAACTTAGCCTAAATTCCAATGCCTCGTTCTCTCGCCAATCTTCATTTCCCTGTTTTTTCGATTTTTGGCATTTCTTTCTGCTGAGTCAGTTGGAGTACTTCGCTTGTACGAAATGGATCCCCGAGAACCCCAACTTGTCCTGAACATCTCACTTCGTTCTCCTACTCCAGTTTGCCCAATCTTAAAACCAGCCGCGTACAGGTAGGAGTACTAGAAAAAAGTTTTATGTTCTCCTATTCCTCCTCTTTTTTTTCTTTTTTGGTTGTAAAAAGTGATCCACTTGTTTTAAATACTTACAATGGGAGTTATTTTTATACGTGCGTTATGTCTATTTATTTATTTATTTTATTAATAGTTATCAGTTATTATTTTTTTAGATATTGATAATTCAATCCAAATTTTTTAAAATTTAAATTTCTTTTAAAAACTTAAAAAATTGATCTGATTATTTTTATTATTTTAATATTTTAATAAAATCATGAGTTTAGATCTTCTTGAATCAACTCATTTTGAGAAGCCCATTTTTCCACCATTCTTGCTATTACAATTGGTAACCCTTCTTTCTTTGATTTCTTTATATTGTGTACCTTTTTGTTTTACCAGCCTGTGTCTACTTCCATTTTTTCGTATCCATATATATGCCACACTTTTGTCTAATTTCTATGCATACTTAGACCGATAAGTCATAGAACAAAGTTGTCCCTTTCTTGATAGCTGTTCTACAACAAAAAATTCCTCTATTGACTCATGTGGATCTCAACAGTATTCCTTTATGGTTTGTGTCAAGTTAGGTGGATTTGATTGTTTATAGTTACTAGCACTAATACTGCTGTTGAAGCAATTAAAAGTAACATAAAAATTTCATTTCATGGATTTTTTAAAACACATCTTTGTGGCTTCTTTCGGCAATTACTGATGCGCTAAATGATTTTATTTCCATATTATGACCATATTTTGACATGCGGAAAAACTAATGTACCTTATGGGCTTTATACCTTTGTATCTGAACACTTTGTATATTGCTCCAATCATTTTCTTTTGTAGTGCTGACGCAGAATTATGAACAATTCAAATTTTATAGGTCTTGTCGTTGTGATTGCAAAGATCTCCGTGGATTTTTAATCATGTTAAAACATGATTGAACAAAACATGGCTGATGATCCATATGGAAGAAAGTTAAACGTGATTATTGCCCCTTAGAACAATTATAGGACATAATTATTATTACACTCTAGCGATGGACTTGTGTAGATTAAAAAAATAAGTGCGCATGGAGAAAATAGGGATACTTTGACATGAAAGAATGTGTAAAACTATCTGAATTCCCTTGTGTGCTCACATTGTCAACTCTTTTTTTGTGTTAACATTGTACTGTACTATTTAAAAGAGCACGGCACAACATATCCTGTTGTGTTCTACATCAAGGAATTTAGATTCTAATTCTTTTGGCATGTTTTTCGAATCATATTGCTCCACACTGAAATTCTTTTACAAAATGCCTCCTGATGGCTGACAGTATAGAGGCTAAAAGTGCATTGGAGCTTTTACATGAGAATAATGTCGCTGATTGCCTTCCTTCACTCCTTTGGTCATCAAACCATATTGCCCTTGTGGCAAAGTTCAGAATCCTGAACCCTGGATCTTAATTGTCCTTATATAGCTATTGCTTTCCAGAGTGATCGAAATTGTTCAAAAGTGTATTAAAAGTTCTGTGTTTTCCAGAACAATTAATCATTAGAATTTGAGTTTTGGAAATTTTAGTACATAATCAACTAACTCTTCCAAAGCATTAAATAGTTATAAGTGACACGGTAACAATGTCAATAACTTCACCTTAAATAAAAAACCTCTCCATGGTGAGAGTATTTGCCTTGTGCCTCCCTTAGCTAGAGTCTCTGATGTGGGGTTTTCACTACTGCCTCAGTGCTTACTTTCTTCTTTGCCTTAGTGCTTATTTCTTCCTTGGTTATCTATTTTTGTAGTTCTTAATTCTCTTTTGAGCTTGTTGTTCCCTGCATTTTCTGTTGTTGTGTGGAGCTGCTAGGTGCAGGTTGTATGGAGGTAGATTTGGAGCTTGATGATGTAGGAGGGGATGGGAATGATGTGATGCTGGATTGGGAGGGGAAGGTGAATGATAATTTGTCTTGTTTGGTTGTGGTGGGTAAGTTGTATACGAATAAAAAGATGAATAAGGGGGCGTTAAATCTCTAGTGATGCGGAGTTGGAACCTTAATTAGGGAGTTTTGATTAGGGATGCTGTTGAAAACTTATTCATCTTCAACTTTGAGAGTCAGGAAGCAATGGATAAGGTGTTGAAGGATAACCTATGGATGGTAATAGGGCAATTACTGATTCTGCAAAGGTAGTCTCCATTGTTGATAATTCAAGAGTTGAATTCATCTAGTTGTAAGTTTTGGGTTTAGTTTCATGTATCCCAAAGGAAGGCATGTACAGGAGGAATCTCATTAAATTGGGCAATAGAATTGGATTGGTGAATGCTTTTGAGGAACCAAGAATCAATTGTGGTGTTAGTCGTTTGTTTTGTTAGAATTCGTATTGAGGTACAAGTTGAAAAGCTTTTGGTGTTAGGATTTTGGGTGCCTCACCCTAGGTTACAAAAATTATAGGTCATTGTTAAATATGAAAAATTGCAAAGTTTTTGTTATGGATGTTGTAAGCTTGGACATATATGAAAACCTGTACAATGGTAGGTAACTCTGGCCTTGTGAAGTTCAATAATGATGTAGGTATTGCTCTGATGAGGCCAATAGCATAGGTGGTGTTTCTG
Source organism: Delonix regia (assembly GCA_037074485.1). NCBI lineage: Eukaryota > Viridiplantae > Streptophyta > Magnoliopsida > Fabales > Fabaceae > Delonix > Delonix regia. The sequence goes on from CM073453.1 coordinate 34,295,018, forward strand.
GGTGACGGTGAGGAAGGTAAACTCATGCAGAATGTTATAAAGGAGGCGCGTGATCATTTGGATGAATTTAGGTGCGTAATTTGCAAGGAAAAGATTCTGTTAGAGGGGACAATTTTGGCAAAAGCAATATGGATTTGGTTGACAAAGAAGAACACGTGGAGGAGTTTGTTATGCAACATGATGAGGTAGTTAGTGATACCTCTCAGGAGAATAAGAAACTGTTCACATGAAGAATCTAGGTAATGGGTGGGAAGAAAAGGCCTAATACGTTTTTAAATATATCAAAATTGGGCCACGTAAGAGAAATGAGATTTGTATGGAGGAGAATAGTGGGCTAAAAGAATAGAGCTATTATGTGAAATTGCCTGAAGATGATAAGGTTAAGGGTAAGGAAGATGCTTTACTTGTTATGCCTTACAGAAAATATGAATTAAGCTGGCAGAAAGAATGAACATGATCAATTTGAAAAGAGGTGTTGAGAAGGAACTGTGTTCACCATTGAAGAAAAAATTTAATATCAAAATAAAGGAGAATAAAGGGAAACTAATTAAATGTGTTATTTCTATATTTTTGAAAGGAAAGGGAATTAAAAGATCACCCAAAGGTAAGAGAAGAAGAACTCGTATGGAAAGCAAAGTGAAAAAGGAGGGTTTAGTTGATATTCCTATCAAGCTAGGGGAGTTTAAAGAGTGGACAAAAGGTGATATGAAGTGGGAAAACATTGTTTTTGGCTTTGTGATTAATGTTGTATATGACAGGGTGGGTGGCTACCCAGAAGTAGCCACTAGGAATCCATGAGTTGTTTGGCCTGGAACTATCAAGGAATGAAGGCTTCCTTGAATGAGAAGAATATAAAGTTCCTTTTACTAAAGTATAAGCCTTTTTCTAGTTTACCCTATGGAAACTATAATTAAAGGAAAAAAGCTTGAAAAAAATAAAAAAGAATAGTGAAGTTACAGAATTCATACTATGTTGATCTTGTTGGTGTATTAGGTGGTATTGCAGTTTGGTGTGTGAAGGGGTGGATTTGGTGATTAGAATGGCTATAAAATATATTATACATATTGAAGTGGTTAAGGGTTTAAAGGATGTGTTAGGTTTTATTACACTAGTTATGGGGCTCAAATGTATAAAGACAAAAGAAAGTAGTGGATGAGTCTTAGAAATCTCAATCTTGGTGATCATATTCCATTGGTATGTATTGGAGGTTTTAATGAGCTATTATATTCTTCTAAAATATTTGAAGGTAGATATTGATCACTTGAGAGCTCGAGTTTGTTTCAAAGCTTCATGGAGGATTACGGTTTGATCGATTTAGGGAGCCAATGGTTGAGCTTTACTTGGTCTAATAATAGAGGAGGAGAAGATAATATTTGAGAAAGGCTTGACAGAGATGTTTGTAATGTGCATTGGTGGGAGATGTTTTGTAGAGGCCAAGTTTTCATCCTAGAGCCTATGGGATCAGATCATTCACCTCTCTGAGTAAATTTCCATTACTATAAGGCGGTTTAAATTTGAGCTTTAATGGTTAGAGCATTCTGGCTTACTTCCTCTTGTTAAAGAGAATTGGATTAATGTGGCTGGAAATGGAGAAAATTGACTTGTTGATTTTATTAGAAATCTGAAGGTTGTTCGAAGGGTTTTAGTTGATTAAAGTAAGAAAAAATTTCTAAATAATAGGAAGGCTATTGATAACCTTTTGCTGAAGTATAACGATTGTTATGCTGGTATTTGGAATTAAGAAGTAGCTAAAAGAGCTAAAGATATTAAAGAGGAGATTGAAGATTTGTGGAGTGAAGAGGAGAAATATTAGGCTCAAAGGGCAAGTATAAATTGGCTGAAATGGGGAGATAAAAACTCAAAGTTTTTTCACATGACTACAATAGTTAGGAGGCTAAGAAACAAGATTCTTAGAATTAAAAGGTCTAAAGATGAGTGGTTAGAAGAGCAAGGAAAAATTGACATTGTATTTATGAATTGCTTCTTTGATCTTTTTACTACAGTAGAGGAGAGAAATTTTAGTGAAGTTCTGGGTTTTGTTAATTGAATAGTTTTTTATAAAGATAATGAGAATTGTGAAAATTTGTTAATTCTAATGAAATGAAAAGAGCAGCTTTTGATCTTGGCGATCATAAGGCTTTTAGGCCTGATGGTTATTTAGGAATGTTTTATCATCATTCTTAGGAGGTTGTGAGTGAGCAAATATGTAGGATGGTGAAGTTATTCTTTACGAATGGCATGCCTTTTAAGGATCTTAAAAAAACTGACATTATGTTGATCCCAAAGCTTAAGAATCCTAAAAGTGTGGGTAATTGCGGCCTATTAGTTTATGTAACTTTGCTTATAAGGTGTTTTTAAAAGTCATCACTAATAGAATGAAGAGTCTAATGAGAAAGATTATTTCTAAAAACCAAAGAGCCTTTGTCCTAGGGAGAATGATTCAAGATAATATTACCTTGGTGTAAGAGGTCTTTCATTATCTTAAGAATAAGAAAAGGAATAATTTTAACTTGGCTTTGAAAGTAGACATGAATAAGGCTTATGATAAAGTGGAGTGGGATTTTATGAGGGCTATTTTGTTAAAGATGGGGTCTCATATGGCTTGGGTCAAAAGAATAATGAAGTGTGTAGTTTCTATGAAGTTTAATTTGCTTATGGCTGGAAGGAAGGTGGCTAATAATCTTCTCAAGAAAAGGCTTAAACAAAGAGATTCATTCTCTTCTTATCAATTCATCATTATTACTGGTGTGTTGTCTAAGATGATTGATACATGTATAAAGAGAGGGGAGATAAGAGGAATTAAATTAGCAAGAAGAACCCCTAGGATATCTCATTGTTTTTTCACAGACGATTCTGTGTTTTTCTTAAAAGCAAATGAAGAGAATTACAGGAGATTGAAATGTCTTTTAAATGATTATTGCCTCGTATTTGGACAAAAAATTAATGTTGATAAATCATGCTTGTTTTTCTTGAAGAACACCCTTGATGATTTAAAGGAAAGCTTATGTAATATCTTTAATATTGTGATAACTGAAGTTCCTTGAAGATATCCTGGATTGCCTATTCTTTGGGGAAGGTCCAAAGCTGAGGCATTGGCTTATGTTAGAGACAAGTGCAAAAGGAAGACTCAAGGCTAGAGGTTTAATTTGCTGTCACAGGCACGAAGAGAAATTATGGTCAAGTCAATTGATACTGCTATTCCAATTTTTCCTATGTCAGTCATTTTGTTCCCTAAAAAATCTTGCAAGAATTGGATAGCTTAGTGTCAAACTTTTGATAGGGTGAGAAGGAAGGAGGAAGTAAAATCCATTGGGTTGCTTGGAAAAAGTTGGATTTTTTGAAAGCCTCTAAGGTTTGGGTTTAAGGATTTTAATTATTTTAACTTGGCTTTACTAATGTCAGGATGAGTTATAGGTGAAGGTGCTTAAAGGAATCTATTTTCTATATTCTTCTTTTCTTGAGATTAGGAAGGGTGCAAAAGGCATTTAGGCTTGGACTAGACTCTTAAAAGGGAGGAAATTAATGATCAATAAAGTTTGTTAGAGAGTTTGCAATTGGAAAAGTATTAGAGTTTGGAAGGATCCATGGGTTCCTAGTTTAAAAGTTTTTAAAATCAACTCTATGGTTCCTGTCGTTGATTTAAAAGATTGTAGAATGACTGAGCTAATTCAAAATGGAAGATTGGACCTCTTTCTCATTGAAAACTAGTTATATGAGGAGTAAATGATTTCTATCAGTAGTATCCCTACCACTCTCTACAACAATAAAGATATCTTGATTTGGAGTGAAAGAAATGGTGGTAATTACTTAGTGAAGGAATGACATAAAGTTGCTAGAGAGTTATTTTTGTTGAACGATAATGGTAGGCTTGAATCTTCAATGATTACTCTTATCTCCTTATAGAAGGATTTATGGATGTTAAAAGTGTAACCATTTTCTCTAGAGAATTTGTAAAAGAGCTATTCCAACCATGGAAAATTTATGAAAAATGAAGTGTGTGACCTTTTAGCTATGTCTGATATGCAAGTGTAATTCAAAAATGGTAAAGTACCTTCTATTGCTTTGTGACAGGGTGAAAATAGTTTGGTTTGGAGAGTGTTTGCCTTTAAGAATTGATGAGTTTAACATAAATAAAATGGAATGATTGGCCAAATTGTTGCAAAATTCTGATCTGTAAGAGTTTGAGAAAGCTTTAATGGCTATGACTTATTGGGGGGTGTGGAAAGTAAGATGCTCTTACTATTTTGAAGGAAAAGATGTTGACATATTTTTAGTTGTGGCTGTTGCAGAGAGTGCCCTTTATGAATATTGGAGAGGTATGGGTTAGATGTCTGTTAAGAAGGGATTAATGCTCAAGTTGAAATTGTATCTTGGTAACCCCATGATGAAAACCTTATTAAGGTTAATGTGGATAGGATGTTTGATGATCGTTTAATGAAAGCTGGCGTTGGGATTATTATTAAGAACCACTTGGGAAAAGTCATTGAATGCTATAGTAGCCTTTGTTTTTGCAATATCTGCATTAAGAATTGAAACTAAGGCTTTGAGGAAGGGTGTGTTGATGGTTGCTTGCTTGAAGTTTGATCATGTTCTAGTTAAGTAAGAATACAAGAATTTGATCTCAGTTATGAATTCTGAGGGAGATGGTCTTAACCAGAGGTGTAGTACTATTGTTAAAGATGTGGTGGCCTTAAGGAGCTGTTTTCAATCTATTTCCTTTTCTTGGATTAGTAGAATGTACAACTTAGCAACTGATTAGCTTACTAAAGCTGTCCACAAGGGGTTGTGCCCTGTTGGTTGGGAGTTAAATCCCCCTTCCTCTTTTTAGCTATTGTAGCTTCTGATGCTCATGCCTACAGAAAAGGTGTTGGCTGATGGTGTTTTTGCATTGTTTTTTTGTTTCTTTTTTATTTTTGTTGTTGTTTTTCTCTTCTAATCTTTGTCTCTTATTTGTTTTTATGTTTTCTATTGCTTTATTGTTGTGTCTTGTTTCTGTACTTTCTGGTTTTGTTTTGTTTTCTTTAGTTTATGCTAGAAAAAAAAAAAAAAGACTTGGTTACTCTAGCAACCAAATATGAGTTTGTGAAATGGTGAATTGATTCATACAGGTTATGATTTGTACTTTTAAGTCAAAATTGCCTTATATTACAATATCATAGCAATTGCTATATTATGTTTTGGAAGTCACTATTTATGAATAATTTAGATCCTTGTTTATGTCCTTTATGTTGTTGTCATGTTAGAAAGAGATAGACATATAATGAGTGGGTCCACTACTTAAATAGGTCCCACATATTCAAATAGAACTAGATAATGTTCACTCTGTGTCTATCTCTTTTCAACATGAGAGAATCCAAATTATATTATTTATAGACTATTTCTGTAGTTGCCACAACTTTATTGTATGGCAAGCACAAAGGCAAATTTTTCCATGCCATGTTTTGTTTGAAGGCAAGAATGTTCTTGTCACGTAGACCAATCATCACTTGTCACATGAATGAATATGGTAAGAAATTAGATAGTTAATATAACAACTCTTTTTTCAAAAGTTTCTTATGGCAATGGAGGTGCATGACTCTCAATCTTAGCCACTATCATCTTCCTTTTTCTTAGTCATATCTTCCAATGATTAAGCCTTAGCCATAAATCAAATTTCTACTCTGAACTCTTCCCCTTTCTCTAGGCTCATTTTTCATCTTTTTCAACTCTAGTATGGTTCGTTGTCTCTTCATGTTATCTTTGCAAGTCTTCTTCAAACGTAAGTCTTCTTTATTTGCCTCTACAAGAAAAAGAATTAAGGAAAATTAATCATTTGGTTCTTATAGTATACTTTATTTTTAATTAGGTCCTTTTAGTTTAATTTTTTTCAAATCTATCCTTATACTTTTCAAACTTTAAAATTTAGTACCTACTGTTTGTTTTTAAAGTAAAACTTACGTAGAAATGACAAAAACCATGTAAGAGCATGCATCTCACGATGGTTTCAAAATTGCTAAGCCCCTCATATTACTTCGGCCTCTATATCCCCTAACTAGGGAAGCTACCCTACGAAGTTAACAACTTAGTGGTGGGCATGGCCCTCATTGGAGGCTTCTCAAGATGCGTCATATGCTCAGGCCTTTTCTTTTGATTCATAAGAAAAACAACCAGCCACATAATTTTGTAGTGATCTTCTTGATGCTTTAATGCATCAAGCTCTACAACTTAGCAACCATAAATAAATAATAAATTAATGGCAATTTGGTTACCTTCAACTTGTAGTGTTCTCATCATTGTGAGAGGGTGTAAATAGGAGATTGAGAAATTTTAGTCTTTAAAATACTATTTGAAAAATAGTTAACTAATAAAATTATAGTTCACTAAAAAATCAACAAAACAATTAAATGTATTAGAAATATTATTAACTGAACTTATCTAAAAACAACTTTTAGAAGATTCAATAAAGAAAATAAATCAGTTAACTATTTAGTTAATGATTGACTGAATAACTCAAATAAAAGAAGGAACATTACAAAAATAGCTAACTATAAATTTTACAGTGACTAAAATGCATGCAGTAGATAGTAAAGACAGAGCCCAAAAGAACAAAAAAAATGTAAAGATTCATCCTAATTTGACACAATTGATGCCTACATCTAGTCCCTTTAATTCCTTAAATGGATTTTTCACTAACTCAGTAACTTTTACAAACACTAAGAGTTTTCATGTGCTCACTTTTAAACACAAAATTTTCCAAGCTCACCTTAAACTTACAAGAGGTTTCCTAGTTCACTCCAAACTAATCTTAAAATTTTTCTAACTTTCAAACACTCACTTCTTTTCGCCCACTGTGAAAGAACTTTAGAATAAAAAAATAGATGAAGTTTTGACCCCTTATAACAACATGTCTACAAATAAAGCTCTATATATACTCTTATTTAGCAAGATAAAAACCAGGAACAAGGAACAAAGAGTGCTATGTTTTTTTGCTGAAACTTTCATATATGTTATTCTTTGAAATCTAGCTCCTCTTATATAGATTTCAAATGGAGATGACCGTTGAACACCATTAAAGCTTCAAATCTGACCTTCCAATGAATTAGAGTTATTTTCTTCAATCTTCTTCCTTGATCCACACCATTTCAGTTTGAGAGGAGAAGAAAGATTTTGTAAAATGGAAGCTCCATTAATTATTGCTCTGGTTGGTGACTCTAGGAAGGAAAAAGTGATGTTGAGAAGATAAGACAGAGATTTTCAGAAGTAGAAAGGAGATAAAAAGCCCTAACTTTTGGTGAGAGAGTGCATGCAAACCTAAAAGTTATTTGTTATCATTAAAAGGTCTTTATTTGTTGTCATTTAAAATGCCTATAATTTCCTTTCTTTATAACTATAATAAAGGAATGAGATATGAGCTTAAGTTGTGGGTTTATCATTCATCAAAGTAAAATATAGTATTGGGCCAAAAATTTTGAAGCCAACACCTTCTGTTGTCCATACATGTTTGTTAGACTGCATCTTGAATTAGGCAATTATAATCTTTCTGAATCTGATGTTATTGCTTAATGGAACTAGCAATGATTTATAATGATGAACTTTATTACCCTTTGATCCATAACAAACTTGTAGTACTATAAAATTGTAATAATATACTACCAAAAGAAATTGATATATAAATAAGGGAATCAGGACAAAGATTAAAAACAAAAAAACCAAACAAACCAAAGCATTGCATGAGGTACAACTTCATAAAACAATTACATGTACTGGTTTACACAAACTTTATGAATTGTAACTACATTAATATCCTATAAAGTTATCACTTTCACCTCTCATTCACTCTATTAGAACCATGATGTTCCCTTTGAAAAGTAAATGATTTATTTTTTTAGATTCATCCTTTGTTTACTCATTCTCTTCTTGTTTCTTGCTACTAATTTTTGATTAATTTGCTGCTAACCCAATATACCCTGTTTTGACATCACTTAGGCTTATTTTTGTCTCATTTTTTGATACTATTGATTTATTTGCTCTTAACCTATTGCCTATTGATACTATCTTCTCTTCTTAGGCACTATTAATGTTACAGGAAGTCATCTAAGCTCGTTTTCTTCTCATTTCCTATTTTAAAGGATTCTTCTTCTTCATCTTTTGATATTACCATTGCTTATTCTTTGGTAACTAAGTATGAAGCCTTTCTTAGCTTTAGAAAAGATACCTATCATTATACTTTCACCATCACAGCAAAATACACTAACAAAAGGACTTGTAGGGCTTTCATTATAGCAATTTTTGCTATGCAAGTGTTTGGAATTATATATGTTGACCTTAAAGCTCAATGTTATAAGTTTTGATGATGACAAATACGTAACAAATGAGTTACAAATGTAGTATCAACATGTGCTTAATTGATTAACCATTTGTCTTTTATCTATGAGATGTACTTCCTTATATTGTATTTAATAGGTTTTAATTTGTATGTATAATCCAAATTAGATACATAATTATGACAATCTCATACACATGGTATGGATGTTTTAAATTATACTAATTGTTATTAAAGTATGTATATTGTTAAATATGAATTAGACTAGCAATTTGGTTTACAAGTTTAATATATATTATGTAGGATTGTTCAAAGAAGAAAGAGTAAGCATTAAAGTAAAGAAAATGAAGTATCAATACCATGTTACATAAAGAAATAGCAAGTAAGAAATATGTTATAAGTATTGAAGAATTTAAAGATAGAAGATTTGGAAGCTTAGTTGCATTAAGATGGCCAATGGATTAAATGAATATAATTATTATAGGTTAAGTTTAAATTTGTGAAATTCAATGCTTTATATTTTCATTTGTTAGCTTGAGACTTTTTGGTTATTAAAATATGAGTTTGGATCTAAAAGATAATAAGATATATATTTTACTTAAAATCTTATGTTGACCTTTGGTCATTATTTTGATTATATCTCATACATCATATAAAATTTTGTTATGAAACTTATTTCATTATAAAATAGACTCAAAGGGCTTTTAAATAATAGGTTATTCACTTAAGATAGAGTTTAATTGAAAAAGTTATAACTATTTAAAGTTGAGTGGTGATATATGAATTTTGTATAAAATTGTTTTGTGATTTTTTGTTACTATTTTGATCATATTTCCTGAAATATATTAATTTCTGATATAAAAACTTGTTATATAAAAAAATAGACTAAAAGAGTTTTCCAACAATAGGTTATGCACTTAAAACAAAGTTAAAATAAAAAAGTTATGGCCATTTAAAGTTGAGTCTGTGTTACTATAAGTGACTAGTCTTGCTCACTACAAGTTGATTGGAAGACCACTAATTTAAGCTAACACTCATATTTTGGATGGCAATCGACTGTGAAACCCCAATAGTTGATTGATAATATTAGGCCAATTTTTTCAAAAGTAAATAATGGCTATATAATGAGTATTTTTCATATCACTCTATGTATATAACTGTCCAAACATATTTCTAGGTAGAACCAAGTGCCATAATGTGATCTTAAACTTGTTTTAAGATCTTTGAAAGAAAGACAAAGATCATTGAACCAAAACTTGCATATTCTCTATCATTTGAGTAATTAGTGCTTTATCTTATACATATTCTTTTTTAGAGAAAGAAAGTAAAAGTGAGGAATCTCTTAGAGTGAGAAACACATTTAATTTGAGTTGGAAGTTGTAGAGGCTCACAAGTGCTCAGTTAAACTTTTGGAATTACTGAAGAAATCTCAAGTGAAAGCTTGAGGACTGGACGTAGGCTTAGATTGAAGCCGAACTAGGATAAATCTTGGAGTTTGCTTTCTCTAGCCTTATACTTCTTTGGTGATCTATTTTTGTTCTTATGGAATTGCATTGTTGTTTTGCTTCATTCTTGTGGAGAAATCTCAAGTGGAAGCTTAGGGACTGAATGTAGGTTTGGATTGAAGTCGGAAAAATCTTGGAGCTTGCTTTCTTTATCCTTATACTTTTTAAATTTTATAATCTCAATTAGTCATCTATTTTTTCCATGTGGAATGAAATTGTTGTTTAGCTTCATACTCTTCCAAATAACCTTCATACCAAGAACTTTACAAAGTGATTTCAAAAAGAATCAAAATTTTTATAGACACTCAATTTATCCTTCTTAGGTGTTGGTTGTCTGATCTAAAAATATGTAGCTGCTTTTCTCTAAGTTTTTCTTATCAAGCAACCCTGTAAACATGTATAAACAAGACCTAACCTTGTAAACCAAATTTATTAAATTAGAAATTATATAAATATTGGATAGTAAATTATGAATATATGTTAACAAATTATTAGGGCAAAATAATAAATATTAGAAAAATTTTCAAATATTTGAGTTTTCTTCTAAAATTATTATTTTGTTTCACCTTCATCGTAACTTCTTTTTATTGGATCACCTATGTAAGGTACCAAGGTCTTCAAAACTTGGAAGGCACAAAAATATTCACCTATCATTTCCTTCTAAATTCCACTTTAGCATCCTTTTAGACATATTGGATGGAATTTAATAATTCTTATAATGACTCAATTTTAAATTTTGATAAATATAAGGGCAAACTTAATAAAAATTAAACTATAAAGACTTAATTAAAAATTAAATTAAATTATAAGAAGCAAATGATTAAGTTTTTCAAAAATTTAAATTATAAATTACGTATATAATTCAATATATATATATATATATATATATATTCTCTCTTATATAATAAATTTCATATTTTTACTTATCAATATCATAATTTTTAATAAATTATATGTAATGGATGAATAGTTTATAACAAATAAATTAAGTTATTTATAAGGAAGTCCAATATCTATTATATATAAGTAAAGTAAGCTCTCTTTAATATGGAAGTTTCGTTTGAGCAGGAAGAAGTTTTTAGTAATAAACCCTTAGCTCTTTTTATGCAACAATTTTTCAACTGTCTTTAACATAACTCTTTTTATTGATTTTAGTGCTATATTTAACAATTCCTCTTCTTTTAACATAGATGTTGTGAAAGCCTAATTCTAATAATACTTCAATTATTTTATTACAATAATTGATGATTATTACTACTACCTAGGAAATTTAGTTGAATGATCAACATGTTTGTCGTAACCGACCTTTCGGCGGAATAAAATAAAAGTTTAAATTGATTCCCAAAAACGAATCTTGAAAATCAATTTATTTGGAGTCGCCACTAAAATTTTTAATGGAAAATTTTGGAAAACCAATTTAAATAAATAAAAAAAAAAGGCAACATGGTTTACGAAATCAGATATGAGTTCGGGAGTCTATTTGAGTGTGAGGAAGGTGTTAGGCACCCCACAACACCCGTCCATGAGGACGGTTACCTTAAACCAGTTAGCAGAAATAGAATATGACTTTTAAATTTACCTCAATTACCCTTTTATCGACATGCAAGTCTGTTAAACAGATGAGACAAAACAACAAGAATGAAAGTAAACAGATGGATATTTACAAAGGGCGAACTTGACCTAAGATGAAAACCTAGGGCCTACGTACCCTGAGATTGGGATCAAAGTCCACGTAATTCGACCAAATGACATGTTTATTGGTTGATGATTTCTGAATTTTGTGATGAGTATAAGAGGGTTTCAATTAAATGAGTTTTTGTAAACAAAACGTAATTGGGATTTGGTTCGTGTGTTTTAATTCACGACAACCTAATTAATTTAACCCTCTTGACCTTTTCATTTTTCTCTCTTTTTAATTTATTATTTTTTGTTTTTTATTATTGTTATTATTATTTTAAAACAAGCATGTGCTGATTTTGGGGATCCAAGAAGATTAAAATCTCACATAACCTTATACAATCGAGGAGAACTAAATCCTCACACGATAATTATGGAAAATGTTTAATTAAAGTCAATATTTAATGATTATTATTTTAAAACAAATGTAATCGAGGAGGATAAAATCCTCACTCGTTAATTTCATAAATAATGAAAAATGCTTAATTAAAGTCAATATTTAATTATTATTATTTTAAAACAAATGTACTAATTTTAAAAAAAAGATCTAAGGAGATTAAAATCTCACATGATCTCATGCAATTGAGGAGGATAAAATCCTCACACGCTAATTTTATAAAATATGGAAAATGCTTAATTAAAGTCAATATTTAATTATTATTATTTTAAAACAAATGTACTAATTTTAAAAAGATCTAAGGAGATTAAAATCTCACATGATCTCATGCAATCGAGGAGGATAAAATCCTCACACGCTAATTTCACAAATAATGGAAAATATTTAGTTAAAGTATTTATCCTTGCATTATTATTATTTTTAAAACAAAGGTGAATTTTTAGGATCTAAGAAGATTAAAATCTCACATGACCTCTATTGGCAATCGAAACTCTCACACGGCTACTGTGGAAATTAAACCAAACTGCAATTAAAGAAAATAAAAAGCACCACAAGGCCAGAACAAAAATAGATAAAAGAATAATTAAATAATTAAACATTGATTAAATGAGTAACAAATAGTGAGCGAAGGCAAAAAAAAAATATGGTTAATAAAATGCACTAGATATTTGTGAGTGTGTACTCATATTCAAATGAGTTTTATGGCTGTGAATCGTAATAGAAATGAGGGATAAAATACATAATAAAAAAAAAAACAAATGCAAGTTACTCTAAGTTTTCAATTGATCTTCAGGTTCAGGGTGTTTTCGACCCTTTATCTTATATGACCAGGAGTTTGGCCCCAGCAATATTTTGAAAATTTATTTGAAGCCCAAAATGAAATTAAAAGGTACTGAAAAGAAGAACACTAGAAGATGGCACCACCTAACTAACCCTCTTTTTCTCTTTACAAAATTTTTGTTTTGTTTTTTTTTTTTTGGTTTTTACTGGCATCTTTCTTTCATATCGTGGCATGTAAATCAGTGAGCCAAGACTGATCAAACTATCACACAGGTGACAAACTAACTCAGTAAACCATTTTAGAATCAAAATCCCACCATTCCACAAAGCAATGTTAGTTACTTAGTTCGGTCAAAATGAAACCAAATCTTCTAAAAAAATCCCAGGTTACTTGTGTAGATAGGAACCCAAAGACCAAAACTTCACCCAATCAAAAACTCATAAAAAGGACCTAGACGAAGGACCAAGACTCACGGACAATACCAACTAAAGATAAAAAAATGAACAACTAAAAACCATACCAAAGCTCACATGATCTCAGTGTCATGCAATCGACCGTTAAGTTAATAAATTTTTAAGCTCATTTCAAACCACAATAAAGAGCTACACAACACCCAACAACACCCTCTGAACTTGAGCTTAATAGGTTACCTTCGAGCTGCTTTAAATGTAAACTCCGCTTTCTGGTTCTTAGCTTCCTTATCTTCCAGTTTTTTGGTCCGTCACCCATTCTCGGTTCTAGCTCCCTTCCTTTGCCTTTGTCTCAGTCCCCTGTGTTTATTCTTCACGTCAGCAACCTCTCTTTAGTGCGGTCCGGGCATGCTGGTAGAATCACGCTTTAAACCACCATCCAACATTGTTGATTTTATTGCCCCTGTCATAACCGACCTCTGTTCGCCCCTGTTCAAGCTATTTGGAGCAGAGGAAGGCGTTCACAGCTTCAGCTCGATCTGCTTCTCTTCTTCATTCCACATTCTTGGTTCCAGCTCCCTCTTATGTTTTTCTCGGTCCTCCATCTTCCTCTCTCTTCTCCTTTTTCTACTGTCTTTTCTCTTCACTCTCTCCTCTCTTCGATGTGTCCTTCCTCCTCCCTCAACTTACTGCCCCTCAGTGTCTCCTCTTTTCCTTCTGAGCTGTTTTAATGAAGACTTCACGCCTCCTTCCCCAGCTCACTCCTTCAATTTCCTTTCAAGCTCTTCGCCCCTCGTTGCTTGCCACGGTTCTGACCCCGCCCTCTTCTTTCTCTGCCCAAGAGTCGCTTTACCTCCTCCCCTTCCTGGCTCCCTAGCGTGAGTGCCATGATATTGTCTGCCTCATCTTCTTCTTTTTGTTTTTTGCTTCTTCTTTTTTTTCAGCTTTTTCCTCAGGTTTTCACGTGCTGGCAGCCTTATGACATTTTTTTTATTATTACTATTATTGTTAATTAATTTTTATTTTTTGATTTTTTTGTAATATATTTTATATTTTTATATTTCTTTATTATCTTTCTTTGATTTATTATAATTATTTTAATTAGCTAATTTTTTTTTTTGAATTTTGAGTTTATCTCCCATTCTTTATTTTTAATTCTAAAGTGTCCCCCAATTGAAAATATCATTTGAAGTTTTGACATTTTTAATTTTCCTATTTTCTTAATTATTAATTAATTGGTGTATCCATTAATTAAATAATTAAGTGATTAGGGATGGGGTGTTTACAATGTTTCAAGCCAATAAATATTAATTTCTCTCTCCAATAAAACTATAAATCAATTAGTAAATAAATATTATAACAAATAATAAGGTATAAACATATAAATACATCATATGTATGTTAATATTTTCAAGTATAATGTACTGCTTGTAATATAAATTCATAATTCATGTGTGTTGCCAGTCTTTAAGTATTTATTTTAATATAAATGTTGTCAAGAGTCATAATTCCAATAATAATTCAATCATTTTATAACATTAATTGATGGATAACTACTACTATCTAAGAAATTTTAATTGAATGATTGATATCTTTCAAGCTAATAAATGCTAATTTTTCATTCCAATAAAACTATAAATTAATTAGTAGATAGATTTTATAAAAAAAAATAATAAAATATAAACTTACAAATACATCATATGTATGTTAATATTTAACAACAAATATGGTATAAGGAAAGAAAACCAATACATATAGGTGTTGCATAAGATAAACTTAGTTTGTATGACTATGAGGTACTGATCATAATTAATTTCTTATATTCAGCTTTTTCTTATTTACTAATACTATTTTTGTTCTCTTCTGGTGCATGCTTCTCACTCTGATTACATTCACCACCTTTATTCATCATCTTTAGACTTTCTATAATGCTAATCTCAAGCAAAAAATTTAAAAGAGTTTTCTTCAATTAAAGAGCTGGTTTAGTAGAAAGATGCAACACTTCTATAAACATGCCTTTACCTCATTCACCAACAGTTATCTTTCTGCATGGCATCCTAGGTAGTTGGAAAAACTGAGGTTTGTAGTTTACATGTACATTAGCCTTTTGTGATTATAATATATATATATATATATATATATATTTGCCTGAGTTATTTATTTATTTATATTTGTATATAATGTGAATGACTTGCCTTAAAAGCATACTTCTTTGATGCTATTATTACTCTTTTTTCTCTTTACATGCTTCAAAAGCTAATATGTAATTTACTTTTTAATTTTTTAGTTTTAGCCATCAATTTTATTATCCCAAATTCTTCTTTATAAGGATGCAAGTGGCATATATATTTTTTTATTTTTATAAGTACAACTCAATTTTAATTATCATTCAAAAAAATGATTACATTTTATAATTTGCATATATCATTTCACTTTTATAATGTGAGCCTAACAATTTAATTGAAATCTTTTTATTGGTAATTTATTATGAGAATGACTTCCGCAACGTAAATAATGGGCAATTGTAAATATAATTTCAAGTTTGCTTAAGTTGGTATTTTGATGATTTTGAAAATATTATAATAATTAATAGAAAATGTTAAAATATGAAATTATTGATAATAATACCAACATGTAAAAACTAAAAGCAATTAATACATTATTTTAAATAAAGTTTAAATAAAAAAATATTAAATATGAAAATTTCAATTGATGTTTAACTTTTGGTTCAATGGGATTAATATTAATCAAATAGCATGAAGATGGAGCTAATGAAATAGATAATGTATTAGTAAACATTTTTGTTTTTAAAAGTTATTTTATACCGGTGTAGAATGATAGAGTTTTTTCCAAAAGATATCATTGGCCTTATATTACATATGATTCTATAATTTCTTGACTACGAGCTATGAAACTTTGCTGCAAGCCTTTTCAAATATTAAAAAGCACAAATGTTGAGGGATCGTCAGTGTTAAGTTTTTGGTCCATTATCAAAGCCTTAATTTGTTTGTTTATTTATTCAATATTTCTATTCATTAGTATTAGCTTTGCAATGTTTAACAAATCTTTAAGCATTCACGTTTTGTTGAAGTTGCTTGGTTTTCATTGAATCAATATTTCATTGTTATAGGATGTTGTAGACAAGTTTATTTATCTTTGATTTTGCAAAAATGGAATAGGAAAAAATTTTTGATTTGAATTATTTTTCAAATTATTTACCACGACACTTATTTAGACCTTGGATCATTGTCATTTTGAATTACACAATAAACTATTAAGTTTTACATACAATTACGCTTACATTGAGTTTTTTGTTAATTCAATTTGATGGTTGATAATTTGTTTGCCAACTACATACAACAATGACGTATATAAAGTCTATACATGTTACCTCACCCTTATATAATCTCAACTATCAGTGTTATCATAATTAAATAATGAATTCAATAAATTAATTATCAAATTATATAATAAAATCAATATATGTCAAATTATAATAAATTATTAAGTTCAATTATATTTATTTCCTCCAATTTAAAACCATAACAGGTGAAATCACAATATATTAATTAATTTAATTTTCTACTTATACTTGTAAATATCATTTTTTAAAAATTATACCCAATCTTGTAGATCCAATTTATAAAATTATAAATTATATAAATAGTGGGTAGTGAGTTAAGGAATGTTAACAAATTATAAAAGCAAAATTATAAATATGAGGAAAAGTTTCAAATATTGAGATCTTTATATTTTTTTGGTACTTCATCATAAAACTGACATAACTTCTTTTTGTTAGACCATTTATAAAAGGCACCAATCCGTTTAAAACTTGGAAGACAATGAAGTACTCACCTGTCATTTCTGCCTAAACTCTACTCCAGCAGCCTTTTAGACACATGTGATGGAATTTAATAATGTTATCTTATAAAGAGTAAATTTTAAATTTTGAAAAATATGAGGACAAATTTAAAAAAGGTTAAACTATTAAGCTTTAATTAAAAACTGACATAAATTATAAGAAATGAATTATTAATTTTTTAAAAATTTAAATTATAAATTAAGTGTTATTTTTTATTTACTTAAATATATTAGTTTATTTAGTTATAATATGATAATATAATTGTAATAATATTAATTAAAAAATAATATTATTATAATTATATTTTTATATTATAATTAAATATACTTAAATATACTGATACATTTAGAATTATAATTATATCAAAAAAAATTTTTCTTTATCAATATCATAATTTTTAATAAATTATATGTAATGGATGAATAGTTTATAACGAATAAATTAAATATTAAATTTATAAGTCCGATATTTTCAATTAAAAGCCAATTGAACAAGACAAGCCATGTTCACTCCCGTGTCGCAGGGCTCAGGTGACAAATCATGAGTAGTACCCATTCGTACCTTCAAGTATTACATAGCACGGCAAGTAAGAATTCACCTATGAAGGACTCGCTTACGCTCCCGCGCTGGCTTGGCAAATGGACGGACCATCACTTGTGTGCTTAAAGATGGTGTTTCCAAGTCAACGGTCGTTCAGTTTTTAAATATATTTCTGTTTGTCGCTACTTTAGTCCAATTCCTCACAAGAAAGCTAAGACAGAGGCTATTAAAACTGCATAGATGCTGCGGGATAATGTTCGTCTGATCGCCGCTAAACCAAAATTTTCACTAGCGAGGAACGTTCCTTTATTTGTTCACCCGATTTTATCTCGACAATTCTCGAAGTAGTAATATTTTACTTGGTACGAAAGTATCTGCAGTCCTGGAGACAGGAGTTCCAATGAATTTCAAAGAAACCAAGAGCTGCGAAGTGAATGTCACTCTTCGTTCTACCATACCGGTTGTGGGCTGCGAAATTAATCCAGCTGTGTCAGTGACAGTCAGATCAGAAGGGCCATTTCCAGCTCAATCTCACTTTAATTCTATCAATTTTAAATGGTACTTTTTCTTTCTTTCATTTCTTAGTACACGGTTGCTGAATTTAAACCAGCGGGCCTCTGTCTGATTCTCCTATATTAAATGGCTATATACGTATAAATGCGTCTGTGATTACCAAACTAAAATTTGTGGTGAAAAAGAAGCCCTGCAAATAATATTTCTAAAATATATTCACGTCAATGTCAAGTGTTTTTTCTCCATTTCATAGGGATTGTTGATATTTTGTCGACCTGCACGTAGGCGGTGTTGAGGACTTGAAGTAAATATTTAAGTGACACTGATTATTTTCAAAGGCATCAAATAGTTTAATCTATATGGACTCTTGTATTATAGTTACCACCCTTCCCTGACTATATTTGATAGTCTTGTTCTTAATCTTGCTTCACCTAAGAATTCTGAGACCTTCATATCTCTAGGTATAGGGATGATAGGAACTGCTCCATACACCATGATAAGTCGGCTACTTTTCAATGTTTGGCTTGTGTTAAATTGAACATTCCATCGAAAGAGAGTTATCATTGCTCAACAAATTGCTTCCTAGATTCATGGCAAGCACATAAGCAGCGTCATCATCTTGAGACTGAAAGGGGGACTTTGACTGGTGGTAAACAAATGATAAGAAAGCCTAGGAGTTGTGGCTCTTGGTATGAGTTTGGCAGAGAAGGCTTAGTTGATGATAAAGTAGCAGTGATGGAGGGAGAAGGAGAAAAATGGCTTCTGGTCAGTTGTTCAAAAAATTATGCACCAACAGTGGATGATCTGGGACGAATTTTGAAGCTAGAATGTACGGTTGTTGACTTCTCAACAAGTACTGCTTTGTCCGAACTAAATGTGACTCTGACTGATCGTGTGATTGAATTTCCTGTGGCTCAGCCTCGCTGTATGGTTCAAAGTGGAAGTCTGCCTGAATCCTCAAGTTTCAATAATAGCTACCAACCTCGTTGTAATACTTTTAGTATTCTCTCCTATAACATCCTGTCTGACATTTACACTTACCATAAGTATTCCTACTGCCCCCCATGGGCTCTTGTATGGGAATACCGTCGTCACAATTTGCTTCGCGAGATCATTGAATATAATGCAGATATCATTTGTCTCCAGGAGGTTAATACCTTAGTCTTTTAACCTGTAGTTTGGCCTCAATGCAGATTTTGCTTTAATCCTATTTTGTTCATTGTGCAGGTACAGAGTGACCATTTTGAAAATTTCTTTAAACCAAAGTTGACAGAAAAAGGATACATGGTTATATACAAGAAAAGAAACAATGAGGTAGGTAACCTTCATTTGTGTGTGTTTAGCGTATACATAGGTTAAATGACCCCATAGGGCAGAATGATGTTGAAATTTTAACAGATCATAGTATTTGATGCATTCATTTCATATGAAATCTTAATCTATCAAACAAACGATATTGATCAACATCTAAGATGTTGCAACACGCATGAAATTTTATAGAAAACTGCTAAAAAGAATGTGAAATGTAATAGTAGCTCTAATAATTCTTACAGACGAATTGGAAGGACTAAGATGGTTCATGGAGAGCAAATCTAATAAGAGTAGGAAGAAGGAAGAAGGGCTTGTTGAAAATTGATGTTGTGTGTATGATCACTATTGGTATTTTATGTTGATGGAGCACACATTCTTAGAGGGAACCCACCCAAAAGACTAGCCTATTAGGAGGTAGAACTCCTCAAGCTTATATGGCCTTTCTCTCAAGGTAACCTCCCCGACGTAGGACTCTACCATACATTACCTAGCTATAATGAGAAAATGACAATAAATCAAGGTGTAGGCCTATGGGGGTCATACAAAAAAACAGAGAAGTGTGTTTTCTGATTTCTGTAATGGAGAATACCTCTTTATGGCTTTATTATTCTCCCTGTTGTGCCATACGATACAATATATTGCAGTGTGAATATTTTTCTTCAAGAAAAAAAAAGAAATTTGGATGTTGCATATTGAACTTGTTGGAGAGTGTGTACAACATAGATAAGGATGTCAAATAGAGAACTTTATCACTTAAAGTAGGGAAAGCATATTTTTGTTATTGTAAATGAAGATTTTGAGAAAATAATGACTCTAGAAATTCTTATTATTATTCTATTCATGGTAGGAAGCGAAATTATATACAGAAGCAGACAGCAACAAATTTGCCATCCCCCTGAAATAAAGCCACAATACTGGCAGTGACATCTTAGGATCTAAAATAGAAAAAAAGCTAACGACAATCTACACTAAATGACCAAATCAGTCTACTAATAAAATACAACAAAAAGAGAGAAATAAATGCATAATAAAGATTCTAATTAAGGTTTGATTACAATCACATTAAAAAGGAATTAAAGCCTTGACTATGGAAATTAAAAACATGTGAATCTGAGAGGGAACAATCATGCAATAATCAAGGAACTCCAACAATAAATATGGCGAACTTAGCAGACTTAGAGCGGCTTCCAACTGCAATGTGAGTTATCAAGGTTGTATTGAATGCTTTGCAGGTTTACACTGGTAACCAATATGTAACTGATGGGTGTGCAACTTTTTACCGGAGGGATCTGTTTAAAGAAGCTGCAAAATATGAGGTAAGGACCTCTGGATTCTTTTATCTTGAGAATTCAATCCAATTATTATTATTATTTTTTTCAGGTTGAATTTAATAAGAAAATATCACCTGTTGTTGAAGTGCTGGAACCTGAGTTAAGGAGTGAAGCTAGCAAATACCTCACTAAGGTAGAAGTTCCCTGCAGGCGTCTTTTACACTTACTACTTTATCTCTTTTGTAGTCCTTCATGTAGTAAAGGAGAAAGAACTTGTATTTCACCTTGTTGAATCACTTTGATAACATGGATATTTATATACAAAATCTACACCTAGAAATGAGCCTAATTAATACAATAGTTGGACTAATTCATACTAGAGTTGAGCTATTAGTTGGACTAATAAATACAAGAGTGAGACTAATAAATGTTGTTGACAATATGCTGCAACACTTCATTCTTGGCATTGGATCTGATCTGACTCTCATCCCAAAGGGTCCCTTTTAAGATTCTGGATCTGACAATATAATGTCATTAATATTTGTGTTCTTCTGTTTCTGGTCAAAATTAATTGTTGTGTTCATTCTAAGAGTATTCAGTAAAAACTCGAGAAATTTTCCCCCAAGTCATTTTGGAACCCTTCTTCTTTTGGAATCATATTTATATTTTTAATCTGATTGGTTGAACCCAATAAATATGGAGACTATATTTTCCTCACGTGGCTTACTGATGAATTTTGTTGTCAGAAAGCAGTCCACAAATATATTATACATATCTTTCAATATGAGAAGGGTCAAATGGAATTTGAGTGACGTACTAGTTTGTAGGTATAATTGTTTAGCTCCATTTATTTTGTCTCAGTCCATGTCCCAAAAATGGAATATAATTAAGGAACAAATGTATTTATTTGTTAGAATTTAATGTAAATATCACACTAATTGTATATTCCTTAAGGTATGTTTGGATGGATGGCCAAGAGGAAGTGACAAAGAGTGGAAATGGTTAAATTAGGGTGAATGCATGTTTGGAAGTTTATTTTGAGATGAAATGGAGTAGCAAAGGAGGGACTCCATTCTCCAAGGCCCCTCCTTACCATTCAAAACTTTATTTTTGTTGTCCTTCTAAATTGGGGTCAAGGATAGAATGGAGTGGCCTAATGGTGTGATTACTATGATATTATCTTTGGGCAAAAGCTTACTGTAATAGCATTCTATTTTTATGGATAATTTTGTAAATTAATATGTAAGTCATTTCATTCTATTAATGATCATCCTTCCTCTTTTTATTAAACTTCCAAACAATAGGGTGACAATATCTTACCATTCCTTTCCTTGCCACTCCACTCCTTTCTATTATTAGACATTCCATTTCATCCTCTTCTAAACTTCCAAAGATAGCTTTAGTTCCACATTTGCTTATTTTATCTCTTTTTTTCTTTAACAGTAACATTTTTTATTTATCTATTCTACAGTCTTTTGTTCATTTTAAATATAATACAGTGTGAGCCTATTTCTTCTTGGTTTCTGTATTGTTTTTCTGCGCTATCAAAATTTGGGGATGGAGAGAATTAGTTCTTTAGTCATGTTATAGGTCTAGCCATCAGACTTTATTTAGTCTAGTGACTCTCAAACCGGCTTCAGAGAGGTTTCCAGAATACCTCTGCACACCCTCATGCACCCATGAACTGTCATTGCAGCAGTTCCTTGCACTGGCATGTGTGAGCGTGAGACAGCAATGAACTCCTTACTGCTTTTAGTCATGTGTCTTCATCGATTGTGGTGTTATTTGGTTGAACCTTACAGTTGTGGGAGCTTCTCATATATATATATATTTATATATATAAAATAAGTAATTTCTGACCTCCTCCTGTCATGGTTCTTCATTGTCTATGGTGTTTTTTGGTTCGACCTTACATTTTTTAGTATCAACTATTGTTTCACTAATCTTAATATTACTGCTCACCCTCTTCTCATTGTTACCTTGGCTAATGGTTGTGATCCTTAGGTGATAGGGTACAGGAGAATAATGATAAAACGTAAACCATACATTAGTGTACTGGGGGCTATTTTATAACAGCATATTAGTGATAACCTAATCCACTTGGTCTCTTTTTTGGGCCCAAGATCTTATGAAGTCATTGTGTGGTTAGGTTGATTGGAGATTGGATGTGAATGTAATTGATAGGGTAGTTATAAAATACATTACACTTTAATAAAGAGTTACTCCATGATTGCATGATATGTCCGTGGCCTTATGGGTTGAGCCCATAGCAAGGGGTGTGGTTTTGAACCTTGCCCAAAATGTTCCTTATCAATTCTTAACACAGGTCACATTAGCACTTTCCTCCTTAAATGAGGTGCTGGTCCAAGGAAAAGTTACATATTAGTTTGGATGATAGCGTCCATGTCATGGACACTTAAAAATAATTTGCTTAACTATGGTGTGCATCAACCTTTTATCTGAATCATTTGAGGCTTATTCATAATTTGATAGGATCCACTGTTTCCTTCCTTCCTGTGACTAGAACAAAAATGAAAAGATCCCAAAAATCTGGGAGACAATTTATCTGAATCATTTGTGGCTTGTTCTTATTCTGGTAATAAATAGTGACCTGGATAGTATCCAATCATTAAAGCTATATCTCTCTGACCATTTTTCAAACCAAAGACCTGGGTGAACTTAAGTTTGTCCTAGGTATTGAGGTTGCTCAATCTAGTACTAGTGTTGCTGTTTCGCAAAGAAAGTATGCTTAGGAAATATTGGAAGAAACTGGCATGATGGATTGAAATCCAGTTTATACACCTATGGATCCAAATGTCAAACTTTTACCAGAGAATGGGAGCTAATGGCAAATCCTAGTAGATACCAAAGACTTATGGGTAAGTTGAATTATCTTAAAATTACTTGACGAGACATTCCATTTGTTGCTAGTGTGGTTAATTAGATTTTACAATCTCCGTGTGATAGTCACTGGAATGCTGTGGTTTGCATCCTTCAGTATCTTTACAGAGTTCCAAGCCAAGAGTTGTTATTCAAAGATAAAGGTAATACACAAGTGATTGGTTATGGGCAGGGTCTCATTCAACTTCAGGGTATTGTGTTCTCAACGGAGGAATTTGATTTGTTGGAAAAGCAAGAAACAAGATGTTATTGCTAAATATAATGGAAAAGCTGAACATCATGCAATGGCTCTTGCTACATGTGAACTTATTTGGTTAAAGTAATTACTTCAAGAGTGAAAGTATGGGAATATTACTTGGGTACAGCTGATTTATGACAATCAAGCTCCCTTACGTATTGCCTCCAATCTTGTTTTCCAAGGAAGGACCAAGCATATAGAGATTGATTGTCATTTTTATCAGGGAAAAGATCTTGTCTGGTTTATCGCTCTGAATTTTGTCACTTCAAACAACCAACTAGCAGATATCTTTACCAAAGCCCTCATAGGTTCCCATATCAGTTATATTTCTAAGGAGGCTTGGTGCATATGATTTATATGCTCTATTTTGAAGGGGAGTGTTAGAATTATGTGTAAATAGTAGGCTAGGATATATATATTCTGCAGTCCCACATTGCTGGTCTTATCTATTGTATAGTCTTTCGTTCATTATAAATATGTTGCAGAGCCTGTTTTCTCAGGCTTTCCATATTCTCTCTCTTTCTCTTTAGTCTACATATCAAAACAAGAAAAGTAACAAATGTAATTTTCTTTCTACATTTTATCTATCTTTATAACTGTAGTTTCTTCTCCTACTATCCAAATGGAACTTATCTATTTGATCTATATCCAGGACCTTGTTTCTTGTGGTATGCTATAACATTATAGGCTTTTGGCATCACAGGACAATGTTGCACTTGCTGTCATTCTGGAAACCCTGGAAAATTGCCATATTTATGATGCCATTCAACCTAGAATTTGTGTGGTACTGCATATATCATTTTACCTATTTTTCATTTCGCTAATATCACTGTCGCTGATGATTTATTTTTGTTTTGCATCCCTAGGTAAATGCACACATATGTTCAGATCCAAAACTCCCTGACGTCAAAATATTTCAGGTGCACATCAATGTGTGGAGATTCATCCTTACAAACCTTTACAGAATAATTTCAAATTATCATAACTCCTTCTTTGTTTTCTTTTATTTCTTTCTGGCAAAGGTTGTAACCCTAATTTCTGAACTAGAGAAAATTCTGCAGTCAGAAATTCCTCTATTAATTTGTGGGGATTTCAACTCTGATCCCCAAAGGTTAGTGTCTGATTAAACAGCTTAGATTATGCCAAAAAAAAATTCTATTTACTTAAGCAAGTAACACAAATAATTTTATGCATGTTTTTCGAAAGCATGCCATGATGGCTTCTTTGAGTGGTACTGGATGGTTTCATATGCTTATCATGACTTTATCATCTTGACTTGTGAAATATAACGAATCATACAAGCTTCATACCTTATTATGATATGCATTGGTTTTGCTTTAACTATATATCATGTTGTTTACATTCTAAATTTTAATGACGGACAATTAAAGACTAACTATTATTATTATTGGCGTTGCAGTGATCCCTACGCTTTTCTGGTTACTGGCAGACTAAAAAATGTTGATCCATATGGTGTATGTCAGCATCTTAAGCGTTGTCATCGATTTCCTCTAGTAAGCCCTGTGTTCTTACTCAGCATAATTGTGGTAGGTTCATGGGATCTCCAAGGTTCTTCTTTACATGAGTTTTATACTTCACAGGCAAGTGCATATGAAAGCTTTTGTCTAGCAGCTCCAACGCTGGAGAGACAGTTAGGGAAGTTTAACTTAAAAACCAGGGAGCCTATATCAACCTACTTCTCAAAAAGGTTCTCAAAAACCTTAGACTATATTTTTTTCACAGGTATGCTAAATGTTCTATCATAGTTGTCAATTTTCTTATTTACTCTCAGTTGGCCTGTTTAGTATAGTTAACCTATATAGTTTCCCTGCTTCCTAATTCTTTTCCCTCCTTTTTACCTTTTTTTTTTCCTTTTCTTTTAAAAAGATAGAATAAGCCTCTGGGGAAGACGCAATTAACTGAGTGCTAGTAACAGGCATGCATATGTTATCCTCTACATATTGGATGGATTATGCCTTCAGAAACTTTATTTTCTAAGTTATGCATTCTTTTAATGTAAATTTTAGAACTATCATATTGAAAACCTTGCCGCAAAGATGTATGCATATTAACCATGGTTTTATGATGTCATTGGGAGTTAAAGCCTACTGAGTCTCTTTACAAATCTCACGGAGACATCCCTCTAAATAAATCGTGAGAGGAGGGCCAAAGGGAGTCCACTGAAACTATCCTGTCCTAAAGAACTCCACAAGCAGTAAAACATCCTTGAAAATGTGGGAACTGCAACGACAGCTCACTGCCACAGCATTTTGGCATCCTTATTTTCCAAAACCTTTGTACTTTATGAACAGAAACTATTCCAAAGTTAAAGGACACACCCATTGCTCACCAAAAATTTAAACAGGTTATTTCATATGAGACACCCAACCAGCTTTGCTAAGAAAAAGACGAGTAGCTGATTTCATGCTTCACATGCACATGACACGCATATCATGAGGTAAAGCTGTATTTGGTCTTCAAACCTGAGCATGTCAGTAGTATTTAACTATTGAAATTACCAAAATACTCTTAGAAGTGGTATATATAAGGTTATTTAGGGAATAGTTCCTGTGTCAAATGAATTACAGATTTGTGTGAAGATAGCAAGGCTATCAGTTTTCCTTCTCTGAGTATCACCTTGGATGTCCAAATTGGCTTGTCCTGGAAACAGGTTCTATTAGGGGAAAGAGAGAGAAACCAGAAGGATCAACTAATCTAATTCTCCTAAATGAATTGAAAGGAAGATGTATCAACCAATTTCTTTAGTATAATGTTTTGCATGACATGAGCTGCATGTGTAGCTGAATTGCATTAAATTTAGACATCACAGTGAGAGTTTTTCTGGGAACGAGGGGTTCAATAGAACATAGAGGTGTAAAATCTGAAAAGGATCTTTTGACAGGGAGGATCTGATCTAAAGAGGATGAGGTACACTCAACGAGTGAATGGGCAGGACATAAAAGGCACTATCAATAAACTATATATATGGCAATGTAGTTTGCGCTTGCTTATAAATCCCATTTTTTGATTTTTTTGTACTTGAAGAGGTACACTAGTGTTTGATTTTGACTGTGAGGAATGGCCAAGGAGCAATTATATATGCTGTCATCTTGGACATATTTTGGATGAATATCAAACAGGTTGTCAATCTTTCCTGGTTCTGATAAGTTATTGTTTGATCTTGCAATGGATTGCTTAGAAAAGCGATTGGACTTAACATATGTCATACTATAGTCTGGACCTCTTCGGTGCAGTAGGAAATGAGTGTTGTTGGTGAGGAGAACCTTTTTTTTAAATTCATGCATAAGTCTATTTCCACAAGTCTACACATTATGATCATTTCTTTGGCATGTTTATTTTTGTCATCTTGTGCAAGAGATCTCAAGTCTCAACATGCTTAGAAGGAATTTTAAGAAAAGTAATGGTGTGATATTCTATTCTTTTCACTAATATTTGTGGGTTTCCAATTTTCTTGTACGACTTTTCATGGAGTTCTCAAAGGGGGACCTGTAAATTGTTTCATGCCGCTGTTGGTTGGTTGGTATTTTATTATGTGTCTAATTGTATTTGGCTCCTGCAAAGCACCCCTGTATGGTATAATTTTGAATCAATACAGAAATGAATATATAGATTACCATGATATTTATCCAAATGAAATATGCACCATGGAGTTTCTCATAAAAGAAGTGCACTTTAACGGAGCTGAATTCTGAGTTATGTTCCATGCTGAATCCATTTTGTCACTAACTGCATAGAATGCTTCTTGATAGTGGACAATTTGGAGGTTGAAGGTATTTTGAAGCCCCCGCACCCCAAAGATGTAGCTGCTGGCCTTCCCTCGCCCCTTTGGTCGTCAGACCATATAGCCCTCATGGCAAGTTTCAGAATCCTACCCAAAATCCACCCTGCAACTCGAGGCAAGCTTGCAGGCTCTTCATATCTATTGCCTTGAAGCTGTTGTAAATGTATTTCAAAGATCATTAATATCCCATGTTATCTATAAAGTCATAAGGATCATTATGGTTTGACATCTAAATGGTCTTGTTACTTAATAAACTAAATCCAATACATTGTTGTGCATTGTCGAGCTACAAAATAACCTCCACTAGCACGCTACTGGAGATTTTCTCCTAATTTTCAGTGCACCACATAATGTTTTTAAATTAATTTCAATAAAAAATAATTTAGTATCCTGTTCCAAATAAAAAATTAAATAGCTTCTAATAATTTAAAATTTATGAAAAAAATAAATAGTAAAATATAAAAAATAAACTGCAACTGCTAAAAGTCTAATTTTCTTTTTATCTTGAACAGAACACTTTTTATAAAAAAAAAGATGTAAATATTAATATATTTGTGTACTATCATAATGTTTTAGAAAATAAAATTAATTTTTAATTGAAAGTAATCTGAAAAAATGCTATGGATTTTAGACTATTCGATCTTCTTCCAATCATCCTAAACCCGATAGTAGGGAGATAGGCGATGTAACCCATTTCGTTGAGGAACGGCCACTGACACAGGTTTGGATTCCTGCAGTTATATAGCATGATTTTATGACTTTTCTAATACTCTTTGATGAGAGATAGGCGAGGCGGGAGTCAGCGAGATGTGTCAAGTAACTTTTAATTAATTACCACATCAAATAAAAAACAAAAAATATTAAAACATAATATTTATTAATAGAGTTGTAGTTGTTAGAATGATTAATCACAGATTTCATAAATGAAGCATTCCAAATATTGATGACTTGATATTTCCTGCATCCAAAAGGAGTTTGTTAATTAGAAAACAAGGAACGTAAATGAGCTTGAGGCTACACTTTAAAGTCCAAAGTGCATTAAATGTTGATGGAAATGCCCAAAAGACGCCATTAAATACTGTATTAACTTTTGGGGTCGCGGAGTCATCTTTGTCGTTGGATTAGCTCATCTCAGACATAAGCATTACCATAGTTTCACTTTGAATTACTTTTCAGTTACGAGATTTCTAGGGAACTTTGATTTACAGTAAATGGTGTTTATTTATCTTATGTCTTCCTGTATCAGGTGGTTGAGTTACAGAAACTTTATCCAAGATTTTGATTCCTATTGTTGCAGGAGCTTTCGAACTATAGAATTACCACGATAAGGGAGCTTAGTGGGTGGGTAGGAACTAACCAAATTCAATTCATAGAAGAGATCTGTAACCTTGTAAAGTGACCCTTTTTGGGAGACTTATTGCTCGCTCATTGCTACTGGGAAAGAAAATCACAAGACAAAATTTCGTTGCTAAGTTGGGAAACAAGCTATTACGAGTGAAGGGATGCAGCATCTCAATAAGAGTCTACCATATTTCTGCGATTATCTGGCGGCGTATAAGAGGGATAAATTTTGGACGATTGAAAACACTCTTATGTACATATGATATACTAGGTTAGTTTCTTATCAGTCACCCATTCGCACTTACTCTAACGGTCAAATTTACAGTAGAGGTGGAATATGCATCACCTCACTGATTTGAACTTGTAGCTACTTAGGGAAATTGAATATAACTACTGCTTGGGACATTTTGGCCGTGATAAAGCTGAAAACTAGCAGGGTCTAGCACAGGAGCCTGCACTTTCTCTTCAGGAATGTCGAAGGGTTTTGGTCTGGAGGGTGCATGAATTTGCAGTTAGGACAGGCAGGAGATGACTTACGTAGCATTACCAACATGTGGCACCGCGTGCAAACCGTTGCTACCATCTCCCTGTGATCTCCCTCCGATGACAACCACAACGAAGAACGACTTGTATCATCCGAATCCTTCTTATACTTACTTGATTCAGTACCGCAAATATCATTGCCACTTAAACTTCCAAGTGAACTGGAATTCTGCTTCTCATTTACATTGTAATTGTCTGCTTTTTTCCTCTGCGATTGATAACTTGTCAAGTTCAGCCCAAGGTCTAAGCTCATTTGTGCAGGGGATGGTGGTCCGGGGCTTTTCTTACATATCCCTGACTGCATTAAGAAGATAAAAAACGAAG
Source organism: Delonix regia (assembly GCA_037074485.1). Taxonomy (NCBI): domain Eukaryota; kingdom Viridiplantae; phylum Streptophyta; class Magnoliopsida; order Fabales; family Fabaceae; genus Delonix; species Delonix regia. The sequence goes on from CM073453.1 coordinate 34,324,736, forward strand.
CTTAATAATATGGATGTATGTAGCTATGTAGTTTCTAACGAGTTTGACAATATATACCTGTTGCCGTTTATCTGAAGGTATATCAAATATGGATTTCCTTTTCTCTGCTTCCGTTTGATCCTTGAAAAACTCTTGAGCATGTGGCTCCTCCCACTTTCTCTTCTTCGATGAAGCTTCAAATTCTGCAGGAACTGCACTTGTTCGACTCTCTGGCAGGGCTTTGTGAAAGGAAACCATGACTTCTATTCAAGCAAGGTTTAGTTTCACCCTCCTCTCTCCCTTGTGTGCGTGTGTCTCGATGACCAAATGTCTAGTGAGTTTGAAGTGGTTATATAGGATAAGGTTGGACTCTAACTGAAAAGTAGAAACTAATAGGGGTAAAATTTGAAGGTCCAATAAAATAAGGGGCCTTTGCCTACCTATGCATGACGTGATTATCCAAGTTGGCTCCCTTCTAATAACTATACACAGCTGCAAGGCCTGCACTTGAAGTCCTAGATGTGAAATCTTAACAAACTGCTTTGGTCAAATTCTGTCACTATGCCTTTTCCGCTCAATAGGAGCCACAAGCCCATCCAAAGTATCTAGCTCAAACAACCACTTAGTTTTGGTATGAATTAATTTGCCAACGTGGCATACTATAAATCCAAGCCGAAAGCTAAAGGGCAAGTTTGGTACTTATGAAAGAAGGTGAGGTATGGCAAAGATTCATTTATTCTAGGAGTCTGTATACAGTTGAAGGGAGGGTCTTGAATGGCATTGAATATTTAATGTAGACATAATAACTTCATCTTCCCCATTTGGATTACTTAACTCTTTTGGAAGCTCTCAACACCCTCTTCAGCCATTAAATCAACCGAGTCCTATGAGTTTACCAAAAAAATGAGCGGAAATTTAATGTTCGTTCTCTCACCTAAATAAATCTTTGAAACAACCACTCCTTTGCTCTCCTTAATTTCTTCAGCTGCACTTCATGCCCAACGATGCCAGCTTCCTCCCATGAAATTGACAATTTTGCTTTTATGAGTCTCCTTGAAACAGCAGAACAATTGGGTTATTTTCGTTTTATGACAGTGAAACAAGATACAAACAATCAGACATGTAGGTAAGTTTGTGCGTATGCCTACAGATATGGTTGAATGTTATGAATTAAAACCTCATGTAATAGTGCTTCATTTCATCACCTACAAAATTAATTATGACAATTACCTTTTCTCTCACTATATTTAACAAGTAATCAATTCATACTATATAAAAAGAATTGTTTTTATTGCACTTTCTCTTCCTTTTTTTTTTTATTAAAAGAATTGCAAGACGTGATAAACGCCTGTAAAATATAAAAGGTTTTCGGGATTTTCTGGGATGTGCTTCTTTACTTGGAAAAGGACACTTACTATATAACGCTTGGTCGGTTATGGCTGGAGGGATGTTCTTAGACAGATGTCATCAATCATAAATTAAATTTGATGAGGGACCAAAATGGACGGCATAGCTAACTACATGAATTTTGCTGGTGCTCAAAGAGACTGATCATAATTGCAAGCCTAATCTTGCATTTAATTTAATATTACTGGTCTTCTCTTATTATACCTGTGTTTATTTCTAAGCGAACCTCTTACTAAAAAACAACTGCTAATTGACGGAGGAATGAGAGATGCATAGAAGAATAGAAATATGCTTAGAAAATCTTGGAATATGGGGAAAAAAAATGAAAAGTTTTATCTCCAAATAAATTGAGCGATACTTCCAGATTCTCCTTCTAATTTTTCTTTGAATTAGTAATATAAAAATTTTAAAGCACAATTAATTATAAGAGATTCAATTCTGATTTCTCCAAAATATTATTAAATTTTAATTAAAGGATTTCTTTTGGTATTTTTGTAGTATTGTACTGTTAATATCGAGATTCGAACTCAAAATCACTCAGATGAATGTAAAGAATTTTATTATTGGGTTACTCTTATTATACTCCATCAATATACAATTGTTATTTATATATTATCATGCAATTAAATTTTTTATTGTGTTATAATTATTTATATATTGATAATTTTAAACAAGAATATTTATTTGTCAAAATTTAAGCAACAGTATTACTCATTCAATGTAATTGGAGAATAATAGTAGTACTCATTATTCATTATTAAACCACAAGTAATAATAAACAATATTAATCAAAGTAGAGTTTTCAACAACACTATTCAAAATTAATTGCAGAGTTTTTGTTTTTGGTAGCCCTAGCACTGTTATTTATATATTGCCATGTAGTTTTGTTTTTTAATTAAAATTATTTAATCCAGTTTTAAAAATTAATATTTAATTTAAAAATTATTTATCAAGATAAAATGAATGGTTACTCGTAGAAATATAATAAATATTGAGGAAAAAGAAATGAATGAAGAACAAAGGGAAGCCAACTACCAGGGCATTAAAGTGATTGGGAGGGTTCAATTTGAAGGAAGGCCACCTGCCTCCATTAAACCAACTTGAATTCACATTAATGCACACTTGAAGAAATGACCAACTTTAAACAACACTAGCTTTCTTCGTCACTCTCACCACCACCACCACCACCAAGCAGGTTTCTCCTGTTAAATGCCTCCAACCCACCTTCCCTTCCATTCATTTATGTTCTTCTGATCCCTTTCTTCCACTTTCAATCGCTTCTTACAAATTTTCACCAACTATCAGAATCCACTCTACCAATTCCCTGCCTTCTCCGGACTATATATATATATATATATATAATATTTCCTACTATTATCCACCATCACAAGTCAAGCTCTTAACTACTCTACTTCACAATTATCTTTTCATCTTGAATGTGAGAAGGGTACATTGATTAACATTACGTGCTAAGGTCTTTTTCTAATTTATTTTGATGATGATCGATGATTACTATATATATCAGTATGCTTGCCTGTATGTCCACCCATTAATATGTATACCTTTTTCGATAACTCACGTATATACAAATTTTATAAATTCTGTCATGTTAGCATAGCCTAGTGATCTAAACTTGAAACAGAAAGTAGATTCTGTCATGTTATAATTTTTAAAGGACTTGTTAGGATAAAATTAACAAATGAATAAGCCACAGTTCAACATTTAATATCAGTGTGAAATTCGGATTTTTAAGCCTTGAAAATACAAAGATCATGGCTTGTTTGATTCTATTCTTTACTTTTATATTCTTGGAAGTTAGAACGATTTTATGAATTTTTTTTTTTAGAACAAGTTTTAAAAATAAAAAATATTAAAAAATTGTTTAAATCCTATATTCGTAGAAACACATTTAAAATTAAAAAAGATACTATTTGAAAAAAAAAATTGAAATAAGTTCTAGAAATGCTAAGACTTCGTTTAGTATTAAAAATTGGATTTAGGATGTTGAATTTCAATTCCAATTCCATTAAAATTGAAATTAATTTAGAATTTTAAAATTTATATTTGGGTCATATAAATAATTAGAACATAAAATTGTAATTTTAAATTTAATTTAATTAAATGAAAGATTAATATTCATTCTATGTATTTGTGTGTCTTGCATGTTCAATATATATATGCATGTGTATGCCTGTACAAGTGCATGCATGTATATATGTATATATGTAATAAATTCATTATTTGTAGGTGTTTGTATTTGTGCATGTGTGTACATGTGTAATTGTGCATGTAAATGCACATGCATGTACATTTATGCTATGTATTTGTTATATGTATTTACATGGATTAAACATGTTTGGTATATAATTATGTATATGTGTATGCACTTGCATGCGTATGTAGTGTACATGCGTATCAATAACAAATTTATTTTACATATATATATGTAACACTTGCTGAATTATAATGCAAAATTTTGTTATTAGGATAAGAGAGAGTATAAATATTTGTGGTGTGTATCATTCATTACATATGAGCTTTGGCTTAGTGGTAAGATTTGGCATCGGGATGCAAGAAGGCGTAGGTTGGAGATATAGCTCCCTCCTCCCTCAAAAGTTTTTTGGTGCTGACACGTGTCCCCCCCCAAGTGAAATTACCAAATTACCCTTCTTATCTCTTTCTTCCTTTCCCATGATTTCTTCTCGCCAGAATGCCTCTCCTCTGTTTTCAATCTCCACTGCGTTTCTCTGCCATGGTTAGCCGCCACCACCTCCAGCTAGCTTCCTCCTTCACTGGCGACACATTCTAAACGTCCACCGCCAGCAGTTGCCGGCGGCAACAGCATTTCTCCGACGGTTTTTCACAAAGCCAAGAACAACAATTTTTTTAGCAAATTTGGTAAGTTTTAATCAATTTTTTCATGAAATTGATGTTAGGAGAAGCATTTTCAGCCCTTTCCCATTAAATTTAAGCTTTGGAAGCATGATTTTAGGCTAGTTTTTTAGAGTTGTTCTGACAGAGACTAAATTAAAAAGTTTCAAAATTTTGGGGTTTTCAGAAAATGGTAAAATGCTGCAATTTAATGAGTTTAAATTGGTCCTATAAGAACACTTTTTAAGGTGTATGACATGAAACCATATTGTTCATCATGGTTTTTCTTGGGTTGAAGGTAAAAGTAAGGAATTTAGGACTAAAGTGAAAACTTAGGAAGCTTTTAAGGCAATGAATGTAAATTGGTGAAAATTCTGGGAAAGTTATGTGATGAAATCAGGGAATATGAGCTAGGATTTTCTTTTAGTAATAATAAGGTAGAAGAATAATTCCTTACTTTTCAAATGGCATAGATAGCTTTTAGGGGTGAGACGGTCCCCCCAAGGGAAGACATTGGGTCCCTGGTAATTGATAGTGCTCAGATGTGCAAATAGCACTCCCCAATACTCTTTTTTATGCTTCACTTTTCATTGTTTGGAAATATTTTATAATTATCATTTTTAATTTTTCCATGACTAAATTTTATCGGAATTAAACTTCTGAGTAGATAAAGTCTCTTGACGTGTTAGATGATATTATGTACGGTTTTGAAAATGACTTTTGAAAAACATTATGCAAATGATTATGAATAACTGTTGGGTAAACCATTATTGAAAAATAAATTGAATTCCTGCATATTTGCTATTTTTCCCTATGCATGTTTGTTTTAATTCCATTAAAATTGGAAGGACTAGTTAGGACACTGGCTGCCAACAGCAATACTGTTAACCCTTAGTGCACCTAGGTAATTACCCAACTAGTAAGGTTAATGAAAGTGCTAGCCTTGTGTGACGGCTATCACACGAGGATGGGTGAAAGATAAATTTTCGTGAGTTATGACCTCACACCCGTTGATTATTTGCTCTCGAGGATTGTGTGTCCTCGCTTGTTGTGATTTGTCTTTGTGACTATGTACAACACCGAATTAGTCCATAGTAGTCCTTCCCCTGAAATAATATTCAGAAACTTGGTGTTTTCTTGTGTAAGGCATTTTAAAGTCACGAAATACTCATTTTTTAACTGACAATGTTTATTTGTAATGGTGTTTACCTGTAATTTAAATGTTATTCCATTTTATTTAAAGCTTGATTCACGCTTGATTATAATTTATATTTGAAGTTTATTACTGATGTAGGGGTGCTATCTGCCAGAAAAATTTTGTCTCAAATAGGGAGACAGGTGACTTCTCGAAGGCAGTAGAGTAGTTACAGGAGTGCTTTGGTGAGCTCGCTTGGGATTCGTAGGACCTATTCCTGTTTTAATTATTTTGTTGTACATGGCTCATTCTTTTTGGGATGTATATAATTAGAGTGAAAGCCATTGTTTTGTTATTTTTGGGATAGTATAGCGACCACAATTGAACTTTCTTTATTATTATAGTTGGTTATATATTGTACTAGATTGTGTTGGTGAGAGCGAAGCTCTTATATATGTATATATTGTCTGATAGGATATTGTAGAAATTTTGGGATGTCTTATTTTTTAGGAAAGTTCTGGCGAAATTTTTACAAAACTCACTTATTTTGTATTAACCACTTATTTATATATAAAGGCAAAATTATTATGTATGTGGTGGAAATTGCATGGTTTTGGCAGGGCACTGAATGTCCATCCAGTGTAGGCTTGCAAGTTCGGAGATTTTTCTTGTATCCTGTGCCGATCCCACTCTAGGGATTTTTGGGGTGTGACAATATATATATATATATATATATATATATATATTTGTATTTGTACATATAGGTGCATGTGTATATGCATGCACATGTGTTACATGTTAAGTATGTAGATATGTTTATAATGTTTTAATTAGGCTAAGCTAGGTATCAGGTTCATTCAAAACCTAACTCTATATTATTTTTAAATATTAGTTTATTTTATTTATAATAAATTTTATTTATGACAAATCTATTAAATGTTAATTCTTTTTAAATTTTAATTATTTTATATTTCAAATCATAATTTTTTTAATTTTAAATCTTAATTTTTTTACACTTTTATTTAAAAATTATTTTTCTTAGTAAAACATTAGTATTTAAAAAAAAAAAAAAAAGAGATGACTCAGCTCAATCAGTTACTAACCAGTTGGATTGGGTCTCAAATTTTGTTTAAACCTAACCCACAATCTTACCTAAATCCATCTTTTATAAAATTACAATTTTGCCATATTTTGAGAAACTAAAAATATAAAAAAATTCTTAAAAACACATTTATGTTTTTTTTTTAATTTTTTTAAAACAATTGGTAAAAAACACATTATCAAACTAGTTTTGTTTAGTCTTTTATTTTTAAGAACAAAATACTGTCTTTGAAAAAAAAAACAATTAAACAAGACCTATTGCTACAATAAAATATTTGTTTTTCCATGTGATTCTAGGTATTATTATGCTCACATGAACAATGTAAGTGTGGATATTGATAGATAACTCAAAGATGAAAGGTTATAAAGAGATGGGTCAAGGGGTCTTTCGGGTTTTCAAAGCGTATAAATCTCCTAATGGAGGTATTGTATTAAGTGTTAGAATGATTGCCATTTTATTATACAATTAGCATGTTTGTTTGACTGTTAAATGTTAGTTTGTTAGTTAATTTTTTATTACTTCATTATATAGTTAATTTTTTAATTAGGTTCTCAAAACCATTAGCAATTTCAGTGGGGTAACTACTCTCTTGAATAAATTATAAATATGATCTATGAATGAAAGGATGAAGTATTTAAAGAATTTTCAATCATTTTTTTCTCTTATTTAACTTTATAAAAAAGACACTTTTATCTCTTATTATTTTCTTCTTTAAATGGCTCCTTAGTAGACGCATGACATCTAATAGTCTATCATTAAATTTGTGTATAATCTTTACAAGTGAAAATTATCACATTTGGATTGTGATGATGCAAGCTTTCTTGGAAGCTTATTATGACCACTAGGACATCGTGACTAAAGACAAACCAATATAACTTCTCTACCAACTGATCCTACCTTGGTTCAAATCAAACACTATAGTGAAGAAAAGGCAAAGAAATCCAAAGCCAAGTCACTTATTCATAATTTTGTTACAAATAGTGTGTTTTACAAGATCATGGCATGTAATACAACAAAGGAGAGTTAGAATAGGTTGGAAAAAGAATATCAAGCAATGATTGGACATGCCAAATGCAGATTTTGAACCTAAAAAGAGAATTTGAGTTTCTACACAAAAGGATGAAACAATCAATAAGTATAATGATTGGATCTCTTTGATTGTTATTAATGTTAGACTTCTTGGTGAACAATTTGCAGACACAAAAATTATGGAGTAAGTTCTTATAACTCTTATAGAGAGATTTGAATCCAAGGTTTCTAGAGTCCAAGGACATAAGGAGAATCTCATTAGATGAGCTAATGAATGCTCTTCAAGTACAAGAACAAAGGATTATAAGATAAGACAGGGTCATTAAAGGAGCCTTTTTTATGAAAAAGTCACATGCTAGTATAAGAAAACAGCAGCCCTACAATTAGAATAAGGGCAAACATGATAATGGAAACAACAGTGATAGTTCAAAGTAGAAGTCATTTCCTCCTTGCAAGCATCTCAAAAAAACAAGTCATCCAGAAAAGTACTACTAGTGGAGACCTAACATTGTGTATGGTAACTGGAAACAAATGGGACACATATCTAGGGTCTGTAAATATAAAAACAAAACCTTCAAACCTTTATAAGCACAACTAGCAAATGATATTGATGCACAAGAGGAGTAACTTTTTTCGCTATCCTACTTCTTAGTAAAAGATACCTCTAATGCTTGGCTCATCGACAGTGGTTGTATATATCACATGTGCAATGATGCTGAGATGTTTAAGATCCTTGACAACACTTATAAATCCAAGGTAAAGGTGGGAAATAAAGAATTTGCATAAGTCAAAGGCGAAGGTTCAATGGTTGTTTCAATAATCTCAGGTATCAAAACTATCCTTAATATTTTGTACATATCAAACATAAGCCAAAGTTTGTTAAGTGTTGGGCAAATTCTTGAAAAGAACTACTCCCTACACTTTAAAGATCATAGTGCACTATTTTTTTTATCTTTTTAAAGAAGAATTATTGTGTGTCAAGCTAAACAATAGAACATTTACTGTAAACTAGGAGAAAATAAATTAGCAAGCATATACCAATGCTTCACAATCAATTACAAATTTGTAGCACAAAAGACTTGGTCATTTCAACTAAAGAAGCATTGCAGAGATGAACAAGAAGGAATTGGTGAAAAAAATGTCTGAAGTCATGTGTGATGCACAAGTTTGTGAAACCTGTCAATAGGATAAGCCAACAAAAATACCATTTTCAGCAAAATAGGCAAGGAGAGCTAGTCATAAACTTCAGCTCATCCATATTGATTTGTGAGGTACAATGAGAACAAAATCCTTAAATAGTATGCACAAAGATTGAAGAGGAGTTAGTTTGAAATCAGAAGTGAGTACCATTGATCAGTAACAAATTAATGGCTTCCTGGACAAGTAGTTGGAGCAATCTTTGCCGTTTACATCTAGGTTCCTGCATTCACCTAGAAAAACACACTTCATAGTTGCTAAAAGTGTGTGAAGGTATATTAAAGAACAAGCACACTTAGAATTTTCTTTCTAAAATCTACGAAAAAAAAAAATGTAAAGCTAGTAGGCTAATCTAACATTGATTGGGGTGGCTATGCTGATGATTCAAGAAACACTCTTGCTTGGGCACAAGCCTTTTCAATTGGAGATTAAGAAAGTAGGAAACTACAACTCAATCAGCAGCAAAAGCAAAGTATATTGCAACTTCCTCTACTCTGAACCAAGTTAGTGTCCTAAGGAAGATGCTAAAGGACTTAGGGCATGAACAAATAGAAGTAACCAAACTCAAGTGTGACAATGTTTCAATAGTTTAAATCTTAAAAATCCAATGTTTCATGGTCAAATTATGGACATCAAGATTAAGTTTCATTTCATTAGAGAAAATCCAATAGTGTTAGTTATTCGTTGCTCATCTGAATACTAACTGGCTGGCATTTTTACCAAGTCATTACTTAAGAAAATATTTCAAGATTTAAGACAAAGAATTGGTGTTTGTCCAAAATGCCATGAAGGACTCTTAGAATGGTTGCCATTTTGTTTGACAGTTAGCATGTTTGTTTGACAGTTGAATGTTAGTTTGTTAATTAAAATCTATTAGTTTGTTATGCAATTAATTTTTCAATTAGGTTGTTAAAACCGTTAGTAATTTCAATTGAAGTGTAACTACTCTCTTATATAAATTATGAAACTGGTCCATGAATGAAAGGATGAATAGCCTAAAGAATTTTCAATCATTATTTCTCTTCTTCCATTTTATACTGAAGAAACTTTTTTTTGCTTTTTATTTTTAAATTGCTCCTTAGTAGATGATTGTTTCAACTTCATTCTTGAAATCTTCTACGTTTGTTTCAACATTGAGATATACAGTAATTGAGTTGTCTTAGGCTCAAAACAAAACAATACTGTAAGAGTATATTTTGGTTAATTTTGGCTTTCAATTCTAGGAATGACTCTATTATCATTCAACCAAAATTAATAATTATACTAAACAGAAAAAAAATTGTTAGATTAGAAGGTAAATGAAAAGGCACGTTTTAATGGCGTGTAAATATGGTACGAGTGAATGGGACCGACCATATTTGAATATCAACAGAACGAATGCATGAAACCAATCACTTCCTTTGATCATCGTGTGTAATTCAGGTTGAATAGGTTTCTATTTTGTGCGTGACAATCATGAGGAATGAGTAATATCAATATTTAGGGTCCCACCTTCTCTTTCCCGAGTAGACTTGCGTGCCCTGGACGGTTCATCCGTTTGTGGCAAGTAGTTCACAGTTAGGTTGGTGTGTCAACTTCTAGAAGTTATTATGAAGAAGCAGGTCTAATGCTTTAAATGATAAAAACTACGATATATATGCATCCCTTTGTGAATCAAAATCGTGACTTCTAAGAAAATACGTTGCTTTTAAAAATTTAAAAATACATTGTCTAAATGATTCGTTTATATAAACGGCTGAAAACAATTTTTACTTTTTAAGTTAACGAAACAATTAAGTAGTTTTTACAAAATGTGTATTCCAAGGGGCTGACCTCTTCCATGATAATGACTCCATGGAAGTGGTAGTTAAAAACTTGGTAGGGTGCGTCTCAAACAGTATTAGCAAATCAATGAGTTCACATTATAATCGAAATCTAAGGAGTACGCTAATAGTTTCACTAGTAGGATAATAACAAGTAATGAAGCACGTGATAGTCTCTTGTAATTTCATTACTTAGATATTAACAAGCAGTGAAACAACGTATTAGTCCCTAGACCATTATGGTGTTGAGGGATGTAAGTGCTCTTCTGTGGTTGGGTAGTTCATACACGGTCCTCTCAAGTCTCAAGTGAGCTAGGTTTTATTGTAGGATATGGTGGAGGAGTAGCATGGATCGGGGTTGGGATTCTTGCTCAACTGGGCCAGCCCAACTATCTAGGAATTACTACGCCTATTGGGCTTGATGGATATTAAAGTGTCCAAGTTGATACTCCTCAAGAAAAATAGAATTGCGTAAGTAGGAGCAAGAGGTGTTACACTTCCCAATTTCTATCTTTTGATTTATTTTGTTAATGATGAAAAAGATTTCGAATTTACATATCTATCGAGTAAATGATAATGTATAAGTGAACGTATTGTTATGTTTGTTATTAAATTTTGTATAGATTATGTGACAAACAAACACAATTGGATCCTTTTAAAAGAAATAGAAAGATAATACTGTGTGTCTTCAAACTAAGAGATCAAGTTAAAAAAAAATTATGAAGTTAGAGGACCAAAAAACATACTTAAGCCTTACTTTTATACTGATTTATGGTAATAAATTATTTGATAATCTATTTATATGTTTTTAATGGACAATGATCCATTTATTTAGGCCCATCGAAAGTGGTAATATTGCTTCATCGCATTTTAGGCCGGCTCAACCCAAGTTAAATATAATTCCAATCCATCATCCTCGCCAAATAAGTGAGACCGGCAACTTGCTCTTTGACAACCCAAAATGATAATGCACAAGGCTGTTAATAACTAAAATTTTCATTTAATTATTTCTAAACTTAATCCTATGGCAGTACATTCAAATTATTAATTATATTAAACAAAAACTAACGCATTTGTTCTATCAAGAAAAATAATTAGACAAAACCACATAATACAGATGATATCTTTTGTAATATATTAGCTTGTTATATATTCTTACATAGAGGCACTACTTGTCTACGTAAAACTTAAAAGCTACCAGAAGAGCGACAGAATTTTGGATTATCTTGATTATATAACAGAGAAAGGAGAAGCATATGAGATCCAAGGAGACTCACCTAGCGTAGGCCGAACACATTTCATTTTTCTGAAAATGTTAATTGAACCTAAAAATTATATTAAGGAACCACAATATCAATTTAACCTAATTAATTCTTTAGCAAATGTGGTGTTTTCCCACCGGAAATGTTAATGAGGACGTAAGTACATGATGACACTTTTTTAAAATCTTTATTAAGATGAAAACCTTGACAAACAACATTGCATCCTGGATAGAATGGGTATTTGGGTTTAAATCAAAGCATTCAATTATTCTTCATCATCTCTATATATAACTCCATAACAAATTTAGGAACTGACCCAATTTGTGATGTATGTTATACAGAAGTTGCTTTGAATTGACGAGGGTACACACATAATAAATATAACAGGATTTGATCCAATGAACGAAGACGATGTGATGTAAAACCAAAAGCGTAATTCTTTCAATGTGGTAACATACGGAACAACTATATTCAGCAGAATGGCAGAAATCTACACACAAAATCTCATAACAGCTACAACATAGGAAGAGTTAAATCTTCATCTTTACGTTTCTAGAAGATGACTTAAAAGCGTCAAGTCATGGAAAGATTATCTTGGTTATCATCTTTAACAACAAAGCGACGCCAGAGCCAGTGTTTTCCCCAGACAGCATACATGGACTCGAGAGGAATTCCTTTGGTCTCCGGCAAGAAAAGTACAATAAAGACGGTCATCACGGCAATCCAACCCGCATAGAACAAGAAAGCACCGTACTTAAAGTGACACAGCATTGTCAAAAATGTCTGGGACAATACAAATATGGTTAAGAAGTTGATGGCAATGCTTATGCTTTGTCCAGTGGTTCTGATTTTCAGGGGGAAAATTTCGCTGGGGATGAGCCAGCTCAGAGGGCCCCATGACCACCCAAATCCAGCAGCGTATAAGCACAGCAGCACCAGCACTAATGTCGCGTTGCTCTTCGATATGTGTACCGTACTATTCGCAAGTGCTAGCACCACAGCCACCGCAATCTTCACAGTGGTTGGTAACACAAATTAAGACCAATACTACAACTCAATTCAAAATTGTCTGATTCTTATTGTGAAAAAAAGAAAATTTTGAGAAGATATAGTATTTGGTACCTGACAGAGAAGCATTTGAATGCCCCCCACAATGAACAAGAATCTTCGACCGAACCGATCGACCACGGCAGTGGACACCATTAGAGATGCAAGGTTAACCACTCCCAGTATAATGGTTGAAAGCAAAGCTGCGTCGCTTCCAAAACCCACTGACTGAAAGAGGTTGGCTGAATAAAAGGCGACGATATTAATGCCAGTGAGTTGCTGGAAGAATGGGATAGCAAAGGCCATGACCAAGTGAGGTCGGTATTGTTTCTGAAATATGGTGGTGAAGGGCTCCTGCTGGAGAGCCTTTGATTTTTGGGTCAATTTGATGAGGTTATCCAACTCGGGTTCCACGTCAGTAGAGGAGCCTCTCACTTTGCGCAGTGCATTTCTGGCTTGATCTATCTTGCCACGTTGGACTAAGCTGCTAGGCGTGTCAGTGATTAGGAAAGCACCAATGGTCATGATGGCAGCTGGAACTACAGCAAGTCCGAGTGATAGTCGCCATCCCCAAGATTTCTTGGAAGTGGCGTAGTTGATACAGTTGGCAGCGACCACACCAACACTAATGAAGAATTGAAATCCTGTGTTGAACGCACCTCGCCACTTGGGTGGAGCGACCTCCGATAGGTACACCGGTGCTGCCTTTATTGTCACATTATTACACACTACGTCAAACTAATTAGCTACTGGAGTTATCCTGTATAATTTTATTGTCTTTTTTCTTGTCCCTGTCATGCCAACTATGTTATCTAATAGAATAATGGATTCAACGCAAGAAAAGCCCGCCAGGAGACAACTACGGCAGCTTTTCTCACTGTTGCATATTATTAATAACTTAACCTTAAAGTGAATTGTCCATTTATAGTGGTGGAGACCAAAAGGAAGTGCAAGGTGTAACGCATGCGTTATTTGGACTTACTTGGTTAGTGAATCCGACCCCAAGGCCGAGCAAGATACGGCCCAAGATGAGCATGGCAATATTTTGAGCACCGCCATTAATGGCACCGCCAGCAAGGAAGGTGCAGCCACCGAGGATCATGGTGTTTCTCCGGCCCACTGCGGCCGTCACTCGGCTGGCTGCTAGAGATGAAACCAGCCCTGCTAGGTACAGCGACGACGTGAATAAGGTCAATACTTGACTGTCATACACGCAGTACACATTTGTTTCGGCGCTACGAGACTTGCTCAGTATTGACGGGAAGAACTTATCAAGGAATGGTACCATAGTGGTCACGCCTCCTGAATTTCCATATTTACATATTTTCCAAGCAAAAGAAAAAACTGTGTTAGCTTTATCAAATTTAACACCTTCTCTGGTGATTTTGGTAAGCAGCAGGGAAGAACATGTCCACCCTCATTACCTTCCAAGAGGTCTTATGCATATGAAGGCCTTTGGTTATAGAAGAATACAAATTCTTTCTAGGGAAAGCCATTTTTTCAGATCTTGCAAAATTAGATAGCTCCTATACTTTAGTCTATGATATTATTAGTGTTTATTGTTGGTTTGATATAGTTAGATATTGTCATCTCAGTAGTATGCGGCCTGCATGCAGAGTTTAGAAATTAAGGCTATTTGGATGGGATTCAGTTCAGAACTCACGGTTGGTTTATTCCTTTATTCTGGTCTTTCTGTTGTTTTTCCAATAGATAGAAAAAAACACACTTTTACTAGTGCGATTTCGCTTAAGAATATTCATAAAAGGCTGTCTTACATAGACCTTATAAAATATCTTTTAATGCTTCAAAGCTCGTTGCCACATGTATGCATATGCAAACCACAAAAGGCGTTCCGATAATTACTTTTGACTTTAGCGACTATTTTCCGAGTGCCACAACAAACTTTCTACATTGAATTGTAGTTATCTTAAGTTGGTAGTTCAACTTCAGCTTCAGCTGACGAAGACAGAGAAAACTAAAGGCAGCTACAGTTAAAATAATAAAAATAATTTATTAATGAACATTTACGACAAAAAGGCAGCTCTTGTTCTGGGTCATTCAGGGCTACTAGAAAGAGAGTAATTAGAAACAGAACAAGCAATCAAGATGGTGGTATGAGATAATTAATTAGAAAGGGAAGGTGGAGGAGGAGAGAAAATAGAAGAGAAGAAACCTGAAATTCCGATGTCAAATCCAAAAATGAGGCCACTGGATGCAGCAACGATGCAAGTGATAACGACGGCGAGAGTGATCTTGCCGTCGAAGGCGTTGGAAGGTGCATCAACGGCGAAACCACCGACGGCCATTTTGGAGTTCGGAGTCACTCAGGGTATGTCTCCTTCCTCTGACTTCTCAAGGAGGACCGCTCAGTTGTCTGGTGCCCCTTATTCTCGGATGATTACTTATAGGCTGAGGAGTGAGGGGCACGTGCGTTGTCATTTTGCATATGGCCTGTCTGTCTTGCTATAGCAATATAATTACTCGTTTTTTTATTTATTTCCGAAAAAACAAACTCTCTTTTAATTCCCCACATTTCGTTGTTAAGAAGCTGTTCATTTTCTTCGACCTTAAAAAAAAAAAAAAAAGCTGTTCATTTTACTTGGCAAGGAGTGATTTAAATGGTAAGTTGCGTATTCTTAGTATTAACAAATTGAATTTGTTGAGAAGTATTTATAAAGAGAAATAATTATGACCTTTCTAACGAGACTAATCTCATTTAAAGAGTATGAAGATATCTGTGAAAATAAATAAATTAATAACTCCTCAATTTACTTGCATCTCTATTAAATAGAATGATACATAGTATGTCTACGGAGAGAGACATAAAAATAATTTAAAATTATTGAAAATTACCTTTTCTATGAATTTGTTTGTTTTTAAGATGTTTTTCGAAAAACATATTTTATTTCCATAAATAAAAATTAGTTACAATTAGTATATTATTTTTAAAATATAATACAAGATCTTTATTTTTTTTTCTTAGAAAAAATAGCTGTCAGTTTTATATAGAGTAAGAATGTTTTAAAATTTTTATAGAAAACGAAATAAATTTTATTATATTTCAAAATCAAGATGTGAAAGTTGAAATTAAATTTTTGTTCAGAAAATAAAGTATATATTTTTCTTTCTTTATATTGTGACTCTCCTATACTATACTAATACAAATACTTAAAATCAATAACTCATTAGTAATTCCGTTGTTGTACCAAAGAAAGATATAACTCATTATGTTAACCTGTACACGTATACTTATCCTGCTTTTCTTGCAAAAATGGACATTTTATGGTCATACCCATTAAACAAAGTAGCAAATTATATTTAATTTATCATGTCATAATTAGATAAACTAATTGATATGATATGAAAAACATTCTACAAAATTACTATTTATTACTTTCTCTTTCAACTTTCTTTACTATTTTTTCTGTCTTTCTCTTCTAACCCTCTGACTATTTTGTTTTAAATTTTATATAATTAACCCCTGCTAACACTATACAGACGTGTGTCGCTTTCTAGTAGTAACAAGAAGTCCTAGTTTCAGAATTACCTATAATTACCTACTTAGTGGAAATACCAATCAATTCCTTTTAATTGGCCGCTGATGGAAAAAATTCCAGGACACATGCAAAGATATTTGCAGATTGTGGTGATCAATAGCAATCAGATATACAACTTTCTATGTTGGTATTGAATTTTTTACTGATTGTTGACTAGTATGGTACATTAGATTAATTACCCTTGACTATAATACCTAAGTAATAATAACAGGCCAGTATGTGCGTTTTCAAATTAAATGGTAATTTCCTTAAACACAATTATTACTAGACTTCATATGCAATGTGGCTTTACCCGAACAATAGAATATCACTCAAATTTAATTTCAACGTACTTGATATGGAACTAACTAATATTAAAGACTTTGGTGATTTTTGGTGGGAGCATCGCACATTTAATGTATCCTAATGAAGAGAGAGTGACATTTTTATTACAAAAATAATGCCAGGCCACGTACGGGTCAAAGTCTTCACTTATCATACAGATACATATAAAACAATTATTTTATTTTAATGCTATATATATATAAAGAAATTACATTATAAAAGGGATCCGGAGTTGCAGGTACTAGCTAGGTAGCGAACAACACGCACCTAACCTACCATTCCAAGTTGCAAAACAAGAGTGAACAAGAACACGCCAGGCTTATGAAATCATGTGCGCATCCAACGCTAAAGTTATGTCATTTCATTATTTTAGCGTAAGCGAAAGCCACGGTTTTACTTTATGTACATGCCTGACGTGTGGAACCTAATACGAGGACTCTGGATTATGAATAATGATGGAACGAAGGAAGGATTAATTAGTCAAAAGCAAAAAAGCAAAAAGTTGAATGTGCCGCTAACCAATACGAATCAGAGGGCCCAAAGGGACTTGGTCTGCATAACCACTGTCCCGTTTTTTGTCTTTGTGCGTTTTGAATGAATCTTCGACTTTTTTTCTGATAGGTGAGAGCCGGCCTAACTAATCTCTGATGATTTTATCTTACGAATATTATTTACCTTAATCATAATATAATGATTATTAAATATATATTAATACTTCATTATATTTTTTTAAGATAATAATTTATTTATTAATAATGTTAATTCCAATTGGACAATATCATCACTCCTGTAAGTAACAGTGGGGAAAATTTGGACAGGCTTATAATAAAGGAAGCAGAGAAGTTGGCATGTGATCTGTATACCGGAAGCAATATTTTATTGAGTCTCATTGCAAAGTGGGTGCAATTGAATTCTGTCTTCGTTGGAGGGAGAAAATTAGATAGAAACAAAATAAAATTTTATGTTAATGACAAAAAAAAAAGGACAATAAAATGCTGATGCCATAAGCCGACTGCAAAGTCAATGACTTGGTAATGAAATGTCAATATGAAAGAGATCATGTAATAATTATACGAGTGTTGAGTTGGCATCTTAAATTTATATTTAAATAAGTCGAAATGAAACTTAAAAAAACTACAATTAATATTTATAAGTTTAATATATTTATTATGAAAAATTAAAATTTTAAATTATATTTTAGAAAAGACTAAATGTTATTTACATAAAGGATTGTGGCCTGAAAGGTAAAAAAAAAAAAAAAAAACCCCTTATTAATTATGTGTTTGAATATTAAGTTTTAAAAATCAGATAAAATTTAGTATTAGGATCCTTAAAAATAATTTTAGAATTTAAGGTTTTTCATGATAAATATATTAAATTTATAGTCACTAAATATAATTTTTCATTAAAACTTACGAATAAAGGTAATTATTATTTAATTTATTTAATATGTGATGACAAGAGAAATAAAAATAACTGCACATGAAAGGGAAGGGACAGCAAACTTACAAACAACTCATTTATTTAATGTTAGAAATTTATAATTTAAATCTTTTTAATTTTTTTATAATTTTATATTATATTTGGAGAGAAATAAACATAAAGTGAGTGGAATCTACCATTTAAGTAAATCCTACATCTTTAAGTAAATATATCATATAATTAATTTAATCTCACTCACGTTGTGTTTATATTTATTTGAAACTAACAAAACGAAAATGAAAGTGAGAAAATTTTGAAGATCCAAATTTTAAAAATCTGTGAATACATGTGCATGAATTTGTATGCATCTTTCTATATATCTATTGTTATATATATATATATATATATATATAATATGTAACATAAAATGAAATAGTATGATATTTTTTGTGCAAGAAGATTGTGTTTTTTTACGTGGTATAGCATAGTTGATCAAATAACTAGAATTTGATTCTCACTGCTCCTCGTGCCTCACAGACACAGTTAAAAATAGGTAAGGAAAGACAAAATAAAAGCTCAACAAGGAAAGCCATCTAAACTTGATCATATCATGCCAAAGAAAGATAATTCTAACAATCATTAGTGATAAATCTAATAGGATTGTCACCATATCAATTTAATCAACCAGCTGCCTGTTAGCGGGAGAAAACTAAATTATTGGGTCCTGACGAGATTAATCGAGTTTCAAAAGGTATTCCATAAAATCAACACAAGCATACAAGATAATTAAGGAGCAAAGACTTGAGACAGTAAACTAACACTTACAACGCATGCAAGATAATTGAGTGTCTCATTTATCTATATTCAGTCACACATCCCAAAATTTTATATGTTATTCAAGTTCTCAGCCAAGTTATGCCAGAGCCTAGAGAGCCACATTTGCATATGGCTACTTCCTCGTCACATTAAACTAGCACTAGCTCATATCAGTTAGATTCTATATAAGCTAATAACAAAGATGCTACAACCTATTGATTCAAATTAAGCTACAAGTCTTGCTATATGAAGATCTGTAGTAGGGTAAGTTCACCTTTTATCAACTGAATCTAAAATGTTATTGATAATGTCGAGATCATTTGTAAAAGCAGAAGATTGGGCAATAGTATGTCTTATTAAATAAATTATTTGCTTAAGAGAAATATCATGCTAGAAATGCGTTACCTTATTTCTCAGCATTAAACTATACTATGATTACAAATTAGCCACTTACGTAGTTTCAAATCTTGTTTTTAATTAATAAACAAAGCACATCAAACTTCTTCGTCAATTCATCAAGGAATATGTACTAAACAAAATGTCACCCTTCAATTGGTTCCCTGTTGCAATAAAATGAGTTTTCTATGAATTTGTTTGGCACATATTGTTAGATTGCATAGGCTTATACAATACAACTCATCTTTAGCATGAATTTGGTGCATATATTAAGTTGTATAAATTTATACGATCAACTTTAATCAACTATACTTGATAGTATTATTAATTCTTCCTCTTTTAGTTTTATTAGGCATGATTGTATTAGGAATATTTAAATTTATACTTTTCACTCTAACCCATCACATATCAGGTATTTTTTAATTTGATCTCTCATTGTTTTTTAAATTTAGTGCTTTGTAAATTTTATTTTTTTAATGTAGTCACTCATGCATATACATTTTTCTATTTGATCTCTCATAAATAAAATTGTTATCAATAACATCCTCCAAAATTAGTTAATTTACAAGATACAAGCTCATAGAAATTCTTTTCAATTTAGTTCTCACATATAAGATATTTTTCAATTTGATCCTTTAGAGCATTATCTTCTCAATTAAGTCCCTCACACATATATATATATATATATATATATATATGAACATTTCTTCATTTAATCCCTCACAAATAAAATGGTTATCAATAATATCCTTAAAAAATTTAATTTACAAAATATGAACTCATGGAGATTTTTTTGCAATTTGGTCTCTCACATATAAGATATATTTCAATTTCATCCCTCATAGAATTGTCTTTTTAATTTAGTCCCTTACATATGTGAAATGTTTCTCTATTAGATCATTCACAAATAAAATTATTATCAATAATATCCTCATAAAATAAGTTACTTAAAAAATATATAAGACATTATTGATAATAATTATATTTGTGAGTGATTAAATTGATATATATATATATATATATATGAGGGACAAAATTGAGAAATATCTTATTTGCGAGGGACCGAATTGAAAAATAAATTCTCTAAGAGACCAAATTGAAAAATACTCTATATGTGAGGGAAAAAAATAAGTATTTACTCATTTATTCTTTATTTTAAAATTTAATATTATTCACCCTGCCTTAAATGTGCATTGATATATTATTATTAGTATGAATTTGTAAATGCCAAAAAAAAAATCAAATTATTTTTCTTTTAACATTTTGATGGATAAAATTTTTTTAAGTAAAAGATTTTTTTGTCAAAATAGTAAATTTTTATCTTGTCTAATAATAGTATCGTACCAAATGCAGCATATTATTAATTTTCTATCAAGTTTTATCATATTAAACTCTATTTTATCTAATTTTATACTATCAAGTATTTTCCGATCTAATTTTGTAGGATGTTCCAAACAACCATAATAACCTCTATATATCTTTTGATCACTCATTTTACATATTGGATTACTATATTGTCCCTAACACCATTCAGGGGGAGGTTACGTATGGATATTCATCAAAGACAAGCTAGGTATGGTCATAATTTATCTAGCTTAAATGATGTTGAAATTGCGGATGAGTATTCTTGTGGATATAAGATATTCTAAGACAATTTATTAATTAGTTTAGTTTTAAACAAACAAATCATGCATGTATGTTAATTAATTACTTGATAATTGCAATGATTTGACTTCAAGGCATCTTTATTTGTCTCCCAATCTATTAGTTAGGATATCAATGTACTTGAATTCTTTACTTATATTATTAGATATACATCTCCCACGAAAAAAATGAATTCGTACAATATTTTGTTGCAAAAGACTTCGTACTCTTATATTTAGTTATAGTGGTCAAATTGTTTATTATAACTCCTTAAATTAGAATTTGTCCGTTAATCAGATCTTTTTTGGGGGACCATTGTCCATTAATGAGTTAAAAATATAGTAATATATGTAATGAAAGCGTAAAAACCGGCCCATCTCTTGTAAGTCTGATTTCTTTTAAATTATATATACAAAAGATATATTATATAAGTATAACAGTGTGAAATGTCGTAAAAATATACGATGTGTTTGGAAACAAAATCAAATCAATGAGTGTGAACACAAATATTTTAAATATTTCAAAATCAATTGATTTTTTAAAATTTGAAATTAAAATTAAGTATACAGGTTATAATAAATGTCACGAGAAGTGATCTAGAAGGATTAATTAGGCTCAATAATTTATAGTTTCTTGAAAAATACTCTGATTATCAGGTAAGAGAAGATTTGAAAATTTTATATATTTTATTCCAAATATCTCAACTGCCTCATTTTTTTATAATTTTTAAATTATTATATTAACGTGAGCGCCCACAGATGGTTAATTCGCTTCCTACTCCGTGGTATTTTTGTGTTTGATACGTAATATGTTAGTTATGGCAATTACAGTTTAGGAAAGGCTTTCAATTACAATTGGATGGGATGTGAAGCTTGTTAACTTACGTAACGTATTAGCGTGGTTAGTGGCAATCAATTTAGTTGTCGATATATGTGACAAATCTGATGTTACAGTTCTAACTTGAACCAAATAACAGATTTTGAGGAAAAAAAGAAGAAGATTAAAAGCAGAAAAAAATAAAAATAAAAATAAACCTGCCTTATAACTTTTATATGTGTGCGTGTATATCCTTAAACTCCTTTTTGTTTTTTCCTTAGACAACCTTGTTTTATCCTCTTCTATACTGGGGATCTGTAGTTCTGACTGAAAACAAACTTAAACATAACATCTACGATGTTTGATGTAATACTCCTAAATGCCCTCTTAAATAGTTTGGTTTTAGTTGAAAAGAATTTGAATTATTTTTATTAAATGAAAAAATAAGAACAAGTAGTTGGGGTATAAATAAAAAAATTTAAACAATTATCAATGAATAAATTTTTAAAATAGCTAGAGAAGAGTAAACATTAAATAAATCAAGATTTTATTTAAATTTGAAACTAACACAAGTGACAAAACTTCATTTTATATAACCCTTGGCACCTGGAACTTTGATCCTCTACTGTACAATCCATGGGCTATGCAGTGAGGACCTTTGGATCATTTGGGCCCACAAATCAATGTAAGACTCACCATGATCCAACGGTTCTCATTGCAAAGCCTAGTGGACTGTACAGTAGAGGATCCCCTTTGTAGCACCTATGTTTTTTATGTCATGCCATGTTTTCTTTGCCCTATAAATTACAAAAATGGCCTTACATTCTCTTTTTTTCATCATGTGTTTTGTAGCACTTGTGTTTTCTAAGCAATTGAAAGTTGTATGAAGTGGTATGTTGAATAAGTGGTCTTTTCTAATTTTTCATTAATTTTCTTTGTTGTTTTGAAGACAATAGATTAAAAAATCTTATAAGGATTGACTAAATGACCCTAAGTATGTAATTTAGTTGATCACTAAATCTTGAATTATGATTAGAATAATTTCCAAACTTTTCTGATAATGTTAGACAACTTATGGTTAAGAGAAAGAAATTATTTTGGGTTATATGTATATATAAGATTGAATACATGAGAAAGATACGTAAATAAACAAACAAATAATTAAATATAAAATTTGAGTTAAGATGGTGAAATATACTTATGATATTGGAAGATAAAGGGTTAGCACCTCACTTTGTGAATTCAAGATAATTTATTATATAAGAAATTAAATTTGTGTTATCTATTCTTATAGGACTATAGGCTTTGGTTTTGAAAGAGATGATAGGAAAAATTATTATTGTGTATACTCTCCCCTAAGGAAGAGAATATTGTTAATCATACCTGTTTTTAGTATTTTAAACTGTACATTTGTGAAATATTTTTGGTAATACATCACTTCTTAGATTTGCCACATTTTAAATAGTTCCCATCTTTGAATAATCTTGGTCGATTTGAGTAAAGTAACAGAAATGATATAATTGGGCTTCCTGCAAGATTGTTATGGGGTTGTCGTTACAATCCAAGGGCTCATTTAAATGCTGGTATGTTCAATGACGAAATGGAAATAGATATAAGAAAAAATATGAGTTTGGACATGTTTGGTATGATAGGATAAGGAATAGGAATCTTATTACCAACAAATGTTTGATTAAAAACAAGAGTATACGAATGGGATATAACTAAAATACCCTTTCTCAATTTAATTTTTATGTATATGTAGAGCTTGTCCTAGACATAGACACTAACCTTATTTGTAGCTCTTGTGCAAAGGTTCTTTGACCATCCATTGCTAGATTCCAAAGCCAGCAAACACTAGCATGCATAGTGTTGCTATCTTCAGCTAGAGATTTCATCGTCCATGACCAGTAGAGAGAGGTATGCATCCCTTTCCAAATCGCACACCTTCCTTTCTTGTTGATTTTTCCTTCTACCCAACCTATCCTTCCAAATTGTGTTACTTCCTAATTTCGAATGGGATCTCTTCCAATTAGTTTGAACGTATATGTTAGTGGCCAGAAGGTGTTTAATGCATTGTTGTTCTTCCTTAATTTCGGTTTATTTGTCACACCCCAAACTAAGGAAGTGTGATTGGCACAAAAAACGAAGTAAACTCTGCTTTCGCAAACTAAAAAAAAAAAAGTCGGACAACCTAGATAATTTAACAACATACCTACCAAATGAAAGTTACCAGTCTATGCCAATTCATAAGCATGACATACATTATTTGACTTTTATGAGTAAATTTTGACTGTCTCCTTTAAAATACAGACTTTCCAAAAATTCACAATAAAGACCTATATGTCAAAAAGTAAGAGAGCTTTGCTCTCACAAGAGAATATAAATGACAGAATTCAAATATTCAACACATTTACAAATTTTTTTCCTGTGACAATAGGAGCTTTTAGAGTACAAGATAATAAAGGACATAATAATAAAGTCAATGCCTTCCTTGCGAACAATGCAGGGCTCACCAGGGGTATCTAACTTGCCTCAAAACAACTGAGGCGTCCATAGTCAACATTGTTCTATGAAAAACATAGAGATAAAGGGGTGAGAGAAAACATTCAGTGAACAGATAATACTGATTACACAAAGGAAGGAGCAAACCTAATACGATAAAGTTTTTCATAAATCAGTTGTTTACCTTTGAAACATGAAGCATAAATATAAGGTAATCTACTCGATACAGAGTAAAAAGATATTCATAATGTTCACCTTCAAGTCCAAGCAAAAATATAGAGCACAGACCAGAATTTAAGACCATCATCATTTTTTTATATCAAAATTTAGTTATAAAAAAAAAATTATGATTAATCATGAGCTTACAGGCAAGAATCACAGGTGGGAGTCGCAAGCTGGACCTTTGCCATCGTTCCTTATTACCACCATCCCTGCTTACCAACATCCGTGTAGTTCATGAGATTTACATTTACAATAGATATATAAGAAATCAATTTATTTTTTTTTCAAAAAAAGAGGGGTATGGAACATCCAATAAAACCATTATAATCAAATGCTAGTTCTGAGCTAGTTGAAGAGAACATATTAGATATCAGACTCAAGCAATACGACTCAATATAATCTAAATAACAGCCTTAAGCCTCAGACAGAATATTAGAATATGGCATTGAACCTTAGTCATATCAGAATATCAAATCATAGTGCACTATGTCTAATGTCTATTGTCGTTAGCTATAGGGTCCTGTTTTGGGTGGATTCACAAAATAATTCTTTTACATACATAAACACATAACCAGGCAAATCAAAAGTTTTGAATCAAAGTAAATTCAAAAATCTAAAATCCAAATAATTCAAAATCTAGAATCAGACTTATTGCAAAAACATAATCAAACCCAAAATTTCAGAATTTGAGTATTTCATAAATATAGGATCAGGGAAATTCATAAATCTAAAGTCTTCAACACATCAAAATTCAGAGTAGTTTAGAGATACAAATTTAGAGTCTTTTGAAATAGAGAATCAAATTATTTCGTATGTACAAGATCTTAATACTTCAGAACAGTTAGAAAGCTAATCAAGTGCAAAATACTTCCAAAAGTACAGATAAAGGTAGTTCAAAATCCAAATCAAATTTCATCATACATATAGAATCTGAATGCCTTGAATTACAAAGTCAAGTTACTTCATGAGTATAAAATCAGAATACTTCAAAGTACCGAATAGAGGAGTTTAAAAATTCAGGATCATTTTAAATTAGAAAATTTATAATCGGTTAAATTCAAAGATGCAAAACTGGAGTAACCTATAGTTCTAGACATTCCAAAACATTTAAATAGTACAAGTGGGGTTTACAAATTCTAGAAGTCTACCCTAAATCATAAGAAAGTTCAAATAGTAGCAATTTCACAAAGAGATTGTGTAAATCAAAATTTCGTATAACTAGCATTATCTACTCACCTAGACACAGAACTCTAAAATCTTCTTCTTTACTAACTGCTCTACTCACCACTAGATTACAGAATAATCTCTATGTCCCTATCAATAAGAGATATAACTTTAACTTTCCAAATTGGGAATATTCAATTTAAATAAATTTCTAATCTCAAAATCTCCAGATCAAACTGATTACAATTAAGTTGTCATTCTTAAATGACTTTGATAATTTATTTCCTGTCTATAAAGTCACCAATATTCCCTTAATAATTTGCTTTGCCATAGTTACAGTATAATACATATACAACTTAGAAAAATTTACGAAAAGGACCTTAATGGTCCAAAGTTAAGTGTTCTATCTTCCACCAATGGCAAAACACCATTATTTTGTACTTAGGAAAATATTCCAATAATTTGGTAAAATCCTTATGCCTTTAAGTTTCAATAAATTTCCACTAAAGGAAAATTTATTACCTTGAAGACCAAAATATAAATAAACCCTTACATATCTAGTTCAATATGAAGCATTCTTAATTTACTCATCTCTCCACCCTTACCTCTTATAAATAATAAAGTTTCTTAACTCATACACACTACCAAATATCAACATCTATATGTATAGCTCAAAATTACTACAAGCCCCAAATAGATCACATTATCACTTCTCATATCCTTTGAATTACCTAAAGTTATCAATGGCTTGGAAACTTTACCAAAGATAATTTAGAGTAATTATACCAAGTAAATAATCATATTTAATGAATATATATATTTCATTCATCAACTTTCCTTCAACAATGAAATGTTAGAAAATTTGAGAAAAATTATTAATACAACTTACCACTCCAAACAACCTTGGCCCTTCTTCTTGAGCTCCAATGATGCTAGAAGAACAAGAAATCTTAAGATTTCATCACCTAACATACTTCACCTCACTACCATGAAATGAGATTTTCCAAATTAGTGACTAAGACATCAAATTGATAGAGGAGAAACATTAGAATCTTACCAAGGACAAAAAATCCCAAAGAAATTTTACACAACTACTCCAAATCAAGTTCCAAATTTTAAATCAAGCTACTATTCACATTTAAGTGCTAAAAAAGGATTTTTTGCATTCTGATCCAAATTGATGAATCAAAACAAGAGAGAAAAGGCCAAAATACCTTAAAGAATCAAAGCCCTAATCGAATTCAATGAAATCACACCCAAAAGCAACCTCAAATTTGGATTGGCATCATTTTTGTGCTATAGAAAGGGGATTCGAAGTTTAGAGCTAAATTGGTGGAATTAATTAGTGGAAACAAAGTAGAAGAAGTCAAAATTCACCTCACAACTGGAGCCCTAAGGAAATTTTAGGAAAAACAAGCTAGATCATGTTAAATTTGTGTTTATGGATCATGGGGTGTGAAAGGAATGCCTTTATCCTATCCATTACATTAATGCATATAAAGCTTTGACCAAGAATTAAGGCAAGTTTTAGATCATAAAAAATCAAGTGGATATCAATCAGATAAGAACAATAAATCAGGCCCAAGCAACTTCCAACAAGGCTAACTCTCATGATCAATTGTACACTAAATTAATTACCATGCATAAGTGGCTTACAAAGATTGTAAGTCAAAGAGTGAAAATCATTCAAAGGGTTTCAATCACCATGAGTGAGTTATAAATCATAAGGCTTTAATGCAAAAATTGAAAACCTTTTCTACTATTATAAATAAATAGCAAAAATTTAAATATGGGTTTATTTCTCTTAAAAACTTTGTTTAGGCCAGTTTATGCAATTTATCACAGAAAAGAGCTATAACTCTAACACAAACTAAAATTCATGCAACACGCGAACTGAAATTCAACTTTCAATAATCAAACTCTCCTGTACACTTAAACTTGGCATTGTCCTTAATGCTCAAGGAAGACAAATTGAGGAAAGGGTGAAGAGTACACAATCAAACAACGAGGGAAAACAACAATGAGCACAAAATAAAATAAAATATAAACTGTTCATTATGGAAGAAATAGGCCATCAATAGCCTAAGTACAAATATGATCAGAACTGTCTAACTATCTAGTGAAAGTAATAAGTTTAAACAACAGGGAAACAAATAAAAACAGGAAATAAAATAACAAAAATGATGCAATTTAAGTGGCTCCGTGTTTGACTACTCCTCAGGATGGTTATTTCTAGACTCGTCACCATCAGGGTCTGCACTGGGGCCGATCTCGGTATCTTGAGGTCCATCATCAGAGTCAGGGGTATTAGTACTACTCTCTACTAGCTCTGGGGGAAGATGGAAACCGAGATGGCAGGCCATAAGGGTATCCACTTCCCTCTGATAGGCATCCATCTTCCTCATGTGGCAGGCTTCTTTCTCAAATTGTAATTTGAGTTAGAGGATATCCCGTGATAGGGATGTCAGGGTCATTGTTAAGATGTCATCATCGCTCTTTTCATCTGTCTCTATTTGTTCAGCGACTCTTTTTGCTGACTCATTACCTTCCTCCACTTCCATAGAGTCCACCTAGATATCAAGTCCTGCCCTACCTCTAATGTTTACTACTCTATCATATTTCAATACCGGTAGAGGTTGAAATTTGATGTCAGTATCCAATTTGGGGACTCCAGCTGTCTTATACATATTAAAAATCAAATTCTAAATGATTAAGCTGTGACCTTTCCATTTGCTATGAATGGCTTTAAACAGAGTACCCAAAATTAGGCCTTCCAATCATGTTGGTTATTCCATCATGAAAAGGTAGATCAGAAGTGTGGTTTTCTGAGGGACCTAGCTAAGATGTAGTGTGGGCAGACATTAGAGTAAACAAAATGGAGTTAAGTTCTAGCATCTCTGTTAAGGTCATTGCGCCTAAGGTAACTTTGCCCTCTACGAGGCTAAATCCATTCAGTGGTGTCATTTCTTAAGGTAACAGCTATATTATCAAAAGGAAAAGTAGGTGCATCTGCTAGAATGACTTTATATTGGCAATTGGGCCTATCATGTAGCCTATAGAATCTCTTATTAGCATCAGTAGTAAAGAAGTCTACATGCACCTCCCTAAAATGAATATTCCTATGGGAACAAAATCTAGCATAACTGTAAAATGTCTCATAAAAGATTCATTTTCCTGACCTTCAGGATTGATCATCCTAATGAGCCTAGCATTCCGGAGCAGGACATAGAAAGGAAAATCCCTATAAGGTGTAAACTGCCTCTCTTGGATAAGTCACTTATTATTAATTTCCACTTAAATTTCCTCATAGGTCGATTTAGGTGGGGCACAGGAGCGCTTGGGAGCTATTAGACTGCCGACACACACAGATAACATACAGTTGCCCACATAATAATTAGAAAAGATGATTCCCTACAGCCTATTCTTACTCATTACTCAATCAAATGGAAAAGTGAAAATTTGAGAAAATTACCTATATCTAGTAAAGGAGAAATTGCCCGGCAAAGGTGGTGGATATGGGTGAAGGGTGTGGTGGAAGGAAGGGAGGGGCATTACCGGTGGAGAAGATGAAGTTCTAAAGGGAAAAGAAAAAGAAAGGACATGGGAAAGGGTCGTAGGTGAAAGAGAGACGGTTGAGAGGGAAGGGGGATGTGGGGTTTTAGGCTGGCAATTGTGGAAGAAAAGGTGGTAGAGAAAATTTTTAACCTATTTGATTTTTTTCCTAATAATCAGTCATGTTCACCACAACAAAAACTGAAGTTTGCCATGGTGAACTACACAGAAAGGCATGATTTCAAAATTTTCAAATTTTGTACGCGGCAAACTACACAGACAGGAAGGATTAAAATTTAACACGTTTTGCCACAGCGAACGACACAGTGAGTTGGATCCCATAGTAGGCAATGCTCACCGCGACAAAAAATGAAGTTTGTCGTGGTGAACTACACTGAAATGCAGGCAAAACACTTGTATCATAAACAAGTTCATTTCAAGCTAGATAGAAGGATTAAAACTAATTTATCACATGCACAACAAGTATCAAGGGTCATGGACCAATCAAATGGACAATTATCAAAGCAAATCAAACTACTCTTACTCTATTAAGGAAGTTCCCTCCCCCATACTTATCTCACAACCACAATTCAGCAAAAATATCACAAATTTAATCAAAATTATAAGGGACAAGTGGAGGAAAGAAATAAACTCAAGAAAAGCTCAAGGAAAGAAATCAAACTTCGGATCCTTGAGCTTTTCTTGGTAAAGCTTCAAGAGGTGGCTATTTACCACTTGTTTCGTTCCATCAGTGTCATCTGAGAGCTCTATGGCACCATAAAGGTGAATCTTTATGACACTTAAAGGTCTATCCCACCAGGTCTTCAGCTTGCCATCCTTGAACTTGAATCGAGTTTTGAACTTAAACACTTTATCTCCAGCTTTGAATTACTTTCTCAAGATGCCTTTATCATTAATTTTCTTGGTTTTCTCCTTGTACATCCTTGAGTTTTCGTATACTTCAGTTCTTAGCTCATCTAACTCTTGGATTTGCATATTCCTTTCTTCACTAGAGGCTTATAAATTCATATTGTAATTTTTTACTGCCCAGTAGGCTCTGTGTTCCAATTCCATAGGGAGGTGGCAGGCTTTCCTAAACACCATGTGGTATGGGGACATCCTTATAGGTGTTTTGAAGGCTATCTTATAGGCCCATAGTGCATCCTCTAACTTTGTGCTCCAGTCTTTCCATGAAGGTTGCATAATCCTCTTTAATATCTACTTAATTTCTCTATTGGAGACCTCTACTTAGCCATCTGTCTATAGGTGGTAGGCCATAGAGACTTTATGCATCACTTCATATTTAGCAAGTAGGTTATTGAGGAACCTATTGCAAAAATGAGTGCCTTGATCACTTATTATAGCCCTAGGAACTCCAAATCGACTGAAGATATTTGATTACAAATTTAGAGACGGTCTGAGCATCATCTTTTCTAGTTAGCATGGCTTCTATCCCTTTAGACAAATAATCTACTGCTAACATTATATAAGAAAACCTATTAGAGGGCAAGAAATGACCCATAAAGTCAATACCCCAAACTTAAAAAAGTTCACAAAACAACATGGGTTATTGTGGCATTTCATGTTTCCAGCTCAATCCTCCAAAGCATTGACACTTATCACAAGATTTACAGAAATTAAAGGAGTCTTTAAAGAGAATTGGCCAGAAAAACCCATAGTTCAAAACTTTTTGAGCTATTTTCTTGGCACTAAAGTGCCCCCCACATGACAAGGTGTGGCAAGCAGAGAGGATGTATTCCTACTCTTCCTTCGACACATATCTCTTTATGATTTGGTCCCCACACATGCACCATAAATGTAGTTTATCCTAAACATAATATTTGGCTTCACTCTTGAGTTTTTGTGCCTGGAAAGTAGACATAGAGGGAGGCATCACTTGATTCATTATATAATTAACAATATGAGCATACCAAGGCTCCTTAAAAGCAATGGCACACAAAAATGAATTGGGAAACGAGTCAAAAGTGAAATAAGAAGGTTCCACCCCTTTAGTATCAGTAGGCAGGTGACATAGATGATCTACTACATGATTTTTAGTGGCTGCTCTATCCTTGATCTCTATATCAAACTCCTGAAGGAGGAGAGCCCATTTATGCAATCTTAGCTTGGAAAGTGGCTTTGGGAAAAGATATTTCATAGCTGCATAGTCAATAAAAACTATTACTTTAGAATTAAGCAAATAAGGCCTAAATTTTTCAATAGCAAAGACAACGGCAAACAATTCTTTTTCTGTCGTGGTATAGTTCACTTGTGTTGTGTCCAATGTCTTTAAAGCATAAGCAATGACTTAAGAGAGTTAGTCATCCTTCTGTCCTAACACAGCTCTAACAGCAAAATTAGAGGCATCACATGATAGTTCAAAATGTAATTCCAATTATAAGCAACAAGTATAGGAGGAGAAATAAGCTTAGCTTTTATCCCATCAGAAGCAACCTTATATGCATTGTTGAAATCAAATTCATTTTCTTTTTGTAACAATTGTGAAAGTGGTCGTGCAATTTTACAAAACTCTTTTATGAATCTCCTGTAAAAACCCGTACAGCCCAAAAATGATCTAACTTACTTAAGATTAATGAGGTATAGGGGGGAGGAAATTACTGCAATTTTGGTCTTATCAACTTCTATTCCTTTATTGGAAATGAGATGTCCCCATTCTATTCCTTGATTTACCATAAAGTGGCCTTTTTCAAAATTTAGAACTAAGCTTTTTTTAATGCACCTTTGCAACACTTTTTCTAAACTGAGTAAGCATGAATTAAATGAAACTGTGAAGTTGTCCATGAAAACTTCCATACTTTCATCCAAAAAATCACTAAAAATGGCCATCATACATCGTTGGAAGGTCCCTGGAGCATTACATAGTCTAAATGGCATGCGTCTGTAGGCAAAGGTTTTGAAGGTGCAAGTGAATATGGTCTTCTCTTAATCCTTTGGTGCAATTGGTACCTGAAAAAACTAGAAAAACCATCAAAGAAATAGTAATGAGACTTTCCAGCAAGCCTCTCTAGCATTTGATCAATGAAAAGAATAGGAATATGGTCTTTACGTGTGGCCTCATTAAGTTTCTTATAGTCTATACACACATGCCATGTATTTTGAACTCTAGTTAGGATTAACTTATCATTATCATTTTTAACAACAATCATTCCACTCTTTTTAGGCACAACCTGAATAGGGCTCACTCATTCACTATCAAATATGGGATAAATAATACCAGCACTTAGAAGTTTGGAAACTTCTTTTTTCATAACATTTAGCTGGTAGAGTCTTAAGCTTAAGGAAATGGAGCTTAACAACAGATGGAATTAATTGTTCAATATCAAGAGTTGATAGATCACTTTTACGTTTTTTTGAATTCAACAAGTGGATGAGGTGCTATCTTTGTACATTATACCTTTGGTGCAACAGTGAGCTTGGTTGTCCTTTTCTCTGCACCTAGTTGTTGTCTTTGAAATAAGTGAGATAGTGAAGTTGCTTAAAGCTGGTCATTATCTAACATATGTAAATTCCTATTCGTAACACAATGTGTGAGCATTTGTAACTCACTAGCTTTGTTGTCACCTTTGACGTCTTTTCTCCTGCCACTTAATTTACCTGCAAAATCAAACAACAACCTTTCTCCAACGCAGTCATCAGAATTAATGTCAATAGATGAATTGATGGGTGACTGCATGTTAAGGTATGGGGTTTGACTAATACAATTAATTATTGTACAATTAAAATATGTCATATCACCACCACAAGAACAAACAGTGGAAAAAGAATACAAGGAAGAAAATGAGGAAATAATATCATCCTCATTGATAGCAGAGTAACAAGAATAAAGTTAAGAAATATTGTCATTCACTTCTAAATCCACACTTGCATTTTCAACAAGTACATCAATAGCATTAACACCCAATAGCGAATACTCCTTATACGGATACTTTATTGTCTCATACATATTAAAATTGACTTTTTGATCTCCCACCTCTATAGAAATGGTGCCTTCTTTCATGCTAATCATGGTATTAGTAGTCCTTAAGAAAAGTCAACTAAGGATGAGAATGGTGTTATGTGACAAGTCACTAGCCATGTCAAGAATATAAAAGTCCACAGGAATTAACAAACATTTGACTTGCACTAGGATATCCTCTATGATGCCATCAGGTCTCCTAATCGATCTGTCAGCCAGTTGCAAGACAACTGTAGTAGGTTGCAAGGTCTTAATACCCAATGATTTGTAAATCGATTGAGGCATAAAATTAATGGCTGCCCCTAGATCTAGCAAGGCTCTCCCTATGTTAACTCTACCTATACTGCATGGGATGGTGAAAGATCTAAGGTCTTGGCATTTCATAGGGATTTATAGTTTGAACAAGGTAGAAACATTGGAACTAACCTGCATTCTTTCATTAGGTTCGAACTTTCTTTTATGTGTGCATAGTTCCTTAAGATATTTAGCATAGGGAGGTGCATTCCTAATCAAATCTAAAAAGGGAAGGTTAACTTATAGTTTACTAAAGAATTCAATGCTATCTTACACAGTTTTAGAAGCAGCTACCCTTTTAGACATGAGTTATGAATTAGGGAAAGAAAGGTCTTGGATTTTTACCTCCTTACTATTAGTAGTTAATGTTCCCATTTTGCTTGTTTCCCCTTGATCATTGTTGGTTGTGGATTTGCTTATTGCTTTTAGAATTTCTTTTTCTTTTTCTTACTCTTCCACATGTGACATTTTTTCTTGATTAAGCTTAATTGTATAGCTTTACTTTTCTCTAATGGTTTTGCACTTGTGGGGTTTTCATATGGCCTCCTAGGAGTGGGATTTAGGCTTTGGTTATCACATATTCCTACATCTTTTACACTGCTTTCATTAGCAAATTGTACTTGTTGTCTACTCCGAAGATTATTATAGCATTCAATGACTTTGGATTGATTACAGTGTTCGAAGGCATTGGCCCACTCATCTTAACTTGTTGCTCACTCATGTTGTTGAAGAGTTGGGTGACATATGCACTCAGATTATCATGTTTTGTCCTCATTTATTCAATCTTAGCAAACACATTTGTGAAGCATGATTCAAATTGTTTGCTCATGGCAGTGATTTTTCCATCAATGTTGGATTTGTCCTTCTCCATCTAGGATGACAAGTTTAAAATTCCTTTCAATATTAGCTGTAAGTCATCACTTCAATGAAGCGCTTTGCTGAGTAGAGACCATTGGATTGGAAAATTTGGGCCTCTGAAATTGACTCGAAGGGCCCCTTTGGAAATTAGAGTTATTTCCTTGATAAGTTTAAAAACCTCTTTAGTAGTTAGGGTTGTTTTGATTGTTACCTCTTCCTCATTTGAAATTCAGGTAGTCCTTCCATCCAAGGTTATATATATTAGAGTAAGGATCTCTTTTCTGAAATTGTCTCGGCCTTTGTTGATACATGGTTGAAACCTCAACTTCCTCATAATGATTAGGACAATCACTAGTCATATACATTGCTGAATTGCAGTACGTATAGCTAATAACTACTATAGCTAGAGATTAACGTAGTCTAGCCTTAAGGCTTTCAATAGTGGTGGTAAGTTTAGCCATATCATAAGCCAAATTAACCAAGAATGGGTCCCTTAAAGACTGTTTTATCTCTCTCACTGCTCTAGCTTCTCTCGATCCAATGTGTTGTCGATTCAAGGTAAACTTTCTTATTAAAGCCCATGCCTCACCGGCTTCCATATCCTCTACCGATCCATTAGCAGCAGCGTTCAACATATCTGTGTCATGAGGTAGAAGCCCATTGTATAAATATTACACCAAATGCTTGTCTTGTATTTGGTGGTTGAGGCACTTAGATAACAAGTCTTGAAATCGACTATAAAAGTCATAGAAGGATTCGAGCTCATCTTGTTTAGCTGCGGAGATCTCCTTTCTTGCCATAGAAACTTTGGTTGAAAGGAAGTACTTCTTCAAAAATGCCCCTCTCAGGTTGGTCCAAGATTGATACACATTCTCCACGTAGATAGGTAGGCTCATGTACCACTCCTTCACTCTTCCTTTAAGAGTTAAGTGAAAGACTTTCCACATCACATCTTTGACTCTTACTGATACAGGTTTCATGGTCATGCAGTGCATGTGTAGTGCATTCAAATGTGTGTACGGATTTTCACCTGCCAAACCGTAGAATTTAAGGAGTGAGTGTATTAATGGTCCCTTAATTTCAAAATCCATTTCAAAATTAGGGCAAGCACCATGTAATCATTCAAAATTAGCATCTAATTGCCTGACTTCCTTAATTGTTCTTCTTCTTTGATTATTAACTTCATTATTTTCACCTACTCTCTCGTGGCCATTAGCCCCATTACTTTGATTGTTATTATTGAAATCATTAGGATTTTGAGGTTCCATTGTTGATTGACTAGGGGTTTCTAGTTCATGGTCAAACTCTCTAAAGTATACTTTTCCCATTTAATCACTCTGCTAGAGCTTTCTACCCTATTTTCTTTCCTTATTTTTCTCAATCTCAGGGTTTAAAGGAGTTATAAATGTTTTTTATTTCTTAGCCATGCACAAGCAATTCCAAGAGGAGTATGAATGTACAAATTCACCAAAAATGTATAAGTACATATATGTGCATGAGTATAGAGTGTGAATAGTTAAACAAGAATTTTTCAAGTTCACCGCAGCAAAAAACATAGAGACAAAGGGTGAAAATTTTGTTGCTTCTCTATGTAGTTCACCTCGGCGAAGTGTTGTTTTTGCCATGGTAAAGTGCATAGAGGTAAGGGTCCAGTTTCCTTACGGAGCAGTTCGCAATGGTGAA
Organism: Delonix regia; assembly: GCA_037074485.1. Classification (NCBI taxonomy): domain Eukaryota; kingdom Viridiplantae; phylum Streptophyta; class Magnoliopsida; order Fabales; family Fabaceae; genus Delonix; species Delonix regia. Next base: position 34,360,793 of record CM073453.1, read on the forward strand.
GTGCAATTTTTGCTGTGACAAAGTGTACAGAGGCAATAGAAAATCAAAATCAATTAGAGAAACAAAGTTTGATAGTTAATGCACTTCCAAAAAAATATTAAACACTCTAAAATTTTAGTGTCCTAATGCTATTTGCAATGGAGCCAAGATTGATAACTTGAAGATAATCCTTACAACAAATGAGAATGAAAAAAGAATCACTGCAGAAAATTAATTCAAGAACTCAATACTGATATGATAGCAATAACCAATCTAAAAACAACATAATCCAAAAATGAAAATGAAAATGCTATGCAAAGCAAAATCTACTAAGGCTATCCCGATCACATGATTGACCTTAAGTCAACAAAATTTGACACTCAAATTATCAAAGGAACCAAATTAATGGCTCCCCGACAACAACGCTAATTTTGACCAAACCCTTGTTGCTAAGGTGTCAAAAGCTAATACTGGATGTGAGAATGCACTATAGTGATGCAATCTAGGTCATGTTTACTTCAAGGAGCCTAATTTATTCCTAAGTAATTTGAATGCAAGATATATGTAGAAATTGGGGAAAATCAAGGTTTTGCCTTTGTCTTTTAAAATTGGGTAAGATGCAATTTATCTATAATTATTTTTGAGATTTTTAATATGAGATATAAGTTAACAAAATGACTAAATGAGGGAGTGAAAATTATAAAGCAAATGATGATGAAATGCCCATTAGAGATTTGATTCGACCTTCCTAGCTTCTTAAAAGATAAATGAGAGTTTCTTTTAAAAATCAATTCCTTAGATGGTTTGAAATACTATTCAAACACTAAGTAAGTCAATTTGTTTATAAAATCTTTAAATTCAAAGGCTTCACAACAACATTAACTACCATTCTTGATACACAAGAGAGGGATCAATGCAAAGATGTGAGAATAACTTGATCAACTTAACCAAGTATTACCAAGCTACCACAATCAATCATAAGATATCTTGGATTATACCAAAACCAATAATTCTATAATCAAGTGTAGCAATAATCCTTACAAAACACACATCTACACATAAATCCCAAAATCCAATCCAACATATGAAATTTTACAGCAAAGTAACCAAAATGATTTAACTAAAACACAATGATTACAAGAAGGAAAATATGGAAAAGATTAAGAAAACTCCCAAATTGATGCTCTAAGCTCAGCCTTTCTCAATTCTCTTCTGGGCAAGTGATGTTTAGCTACTCATGGTAGAGAGGGAGGCTTCATCAAGCTCCAAATCACCAAGAACACCCATGGAAGTGCTGAAAAAATGATAAAAAGATAAAGAAAGGAATGAATGTGGATGAGTTCTCAACCTCTCCTCTAATTGATGGATGCCTCAAGCCTACAGAAACCCTAGTATTTAAAGGGAGATAAGTTGGGTCGAATCTTCCAATCGGATTTGGATCAAAAATGAAAAATGATATAAGTTAGGTAGAGTTCGTCACAGCGAAAAATGCAGTTTACATGGTGAACTACACAGCGACAAGGTATCAGAAGAAGGACTTCACTGTGGCAATTTCTTCCAACTAGTCTTTGAATTAGGCCTGTAATGCAAGAATTCAAATATCGTAATATCTCTAATTCAATTAGTTTAAGTCAAATTAGTAGAAAAATTACAATTTTACATTTAAAAAGCACATTTTACATGAAAGTTGCCTATAATCCCAATATACCACAAAATATTATCCAAACATGCATTTAAGCACAATAAACCTCATGAAATGCCATGAAATGACATGGGAAAAATGGGTATGATTATGGATCTAACCTAACAATTAGATGTTTTAGTTAATCAAGATTCACACCCTTAGCCTCACTTGAGTGCAATTATCATTAAAAAAAAGTTCTATTATCATATGTCTTACATTTTCATATTAATCACTCTTACCTAGTTTTAACTATTAATTCCAATGTACGTACAAAATCTAACCTCAAGGATTTCCTTATCAATATATGATCTAACAATTCATGTCAACTTCAGTTATGATCAACATTAATACAACTAAAGATTGCCTTTGCTCTTCAATTCCAAGTTAGGATGGAATAGAATGTCATACTTAAAGCAACAGTTAGTTTAACTCAATTAATTAGAGATTAACACTAAATTTGGATGAACTCATCTCTTAAAAAAAATCTTTCTCCAATGTTGTTGGGTATTTGAGTCCCATAAAAATTAGTCAGTAATGATATCTTAAACTTTGTTTCCTTTTGAATTAAATTTGAATTACCTCTATTATATGTGCTTGTATTAAACTTATATATACTAACTTGGAACCCACACGAGTGTTTCAATTTTAAATAGTCAAGCTAGTTTCTAAGTTAAAGTTCTTTCTCATTATAATAGGAATGGTTCATATGATGTTTTACTAATGTTGGATAGGGTGATGTATCATTCTGCTTGTCTATTACGTAGAAGATGCCTTCCTTTAGTATGGGTGATAGCAATGACGTAAGGTCAGATAGATTCTAAAGTGGGAGTTTCTATTATGGTAGGAGGGCATGTTTAAATATATATCAGAGATAAACTAGAATCCAAATAAGTTGTTTGCGCAATGCGAACACAATAGATCTAAATACTTTGAATGGCTAATACCATCCACCACTAATGATGAAAAAAAGGCTAAAAATTGCATTGACATCTATGAAGAGGTTTATACAGTGACCATACCAGTTAAGAAACTCAGTGAGCAACTAGAGAAATTAGAGGTTATTATGAACGAGATTTAGGCAGTGGTAAAAGGGTTTAAGGACATGCTAAATAGGGTGAAGCTGGTGGCCAGTTTTTAGTTGCTTTATTCCTTGTTTATATGCAAATATCCAAATAGGCATTATGTAAAAACGCACCTTTTGAACAGTGCAACTTTCTTTTTGCTCTGCATGCAAACAACTTGAGGTTAAAAATGCAAATATTAAACTAATAAGCATGCAATACAAGTACAAAATATATCCAGCATGCAATACAAATAAAATATAACTACTGGATGATTGCTGCCTTTAATTAGTCATCCCACACCTCCTTTTTAATAGTAACACACTTAGTTGCATCATCCCAACTAAAATTGCTTGTGTTGGTACTAAACACCATGTCATGTATAGCCTGCTAGTTTGTTTTCATTGGTTTTAAGTGGGATTGGATGTGGGTGATAGCTTTGATGCTGCATCTAGGGGATTTTGCTCCACCATGGCAGTAAGTGATTGCAAACACCTCAGTTTTTGTTAGGACCCTTATATATCGTGTTATTCTACCTTCAACTCAAGAAGGCATTTAACTAGCATCTTGTCCTTAAAGGAAGATCGCATATGCTTACCACTTGAATTGCCTTGTGACTTTTGCTATTATAAATAACTTGCAAGGCCTACCACAGTAATATAAAGCATATCTTATTCATTGATTGTAAATCTCATTCAGTACAGTAGTACTTAGAAACCATTATAACAAGTAGCAATAATACTTAGAAACTATTACAATAGGTTGCAATAGTATTTAGAAACCACTACATCAAGTAGTACATACACAGGTTATTAATACAACACATAACAAAGAAAACCACTAACATCAATGCCACAGATAACAGTAAGAACCATTAAGATTGCCACAAACTAAATTCCTCTATAAGTATTATATTTAGTGAACATTTGGTTTGCCAAGGCCTCCCACTAATTACTCCAACCATCGCTTGTTTCAATAGTAGAAATAGGGGCTATACTTGCAAGTAGTGCATTTGATTTGAGGGAATTAAGCTTACTTTCTAATGGGTCACCTTGGTTTGATTGTCTAATGAGGCTGTACAGTAAACAACATGCAAGTATAACTTAGTTATGTGTCCTAACTTGATAGAAGGATGGACTTTGAAGGATGGCCCGTTGTAACTTTAGCATGCTAAAGCATCATTCAATAACATTATACGTCACTAAAAGTTTCATACTAAATAGCTCTCAAGGGTTCATTGGCTATTTTCCCTACCTCTATTCATTTAAATGGTATTTTTGGCCTTTAAATAGTACAAATAAGCCATCAATGTTAGTGAATCACGCATCCACCAAATAATATCGGCCTACCTAAAACTAGATTAATTTTTTTACATAGCCATTTGCGGACACAAACATGTAAATTTTATGGTTCAGTTTGTAGTCTCATCATGGGGAACACTAAGCCCATTCCTCCTCGTGATTGCATCATATAACACCTTTCCATTTGCAATTGATCCTTCCCACCCAGACAATATATATACAAATTACCCATCCTGTGAACACTGCCCCAACACATTGGTCATCATCACCTTTTCATTTCTGGTACCTTTGTTAGTCTTGTAATGGCACCTTTATCTTTACATAGGTGTTATCTAGTGCAACGAGACAATTATAACAAAGAATGATCAAAGTTAGGCAAATTCACTATTTATATAAGCTGATAAATTAAAAACTAACTCAATCATTTACCTTGAACCATTTGCATCTTTTGTCAATGCAATCTTCTAGCACGGGCTCTATTTTTATGTAAAGTTGATTGTCTAACCTCATTATTGCATTAAGCATAACATTGAAGTACTTACCTATCATCTTTCCTATCCTTCCAAATTGACATTGAATTACCTTATTATTGACGTGATGAGCAAGGGTGTGCCAATACTTCACAACTTGCTCATCAACATTAAAGTACCATTGTTTTGTGGGTTTAAGTTTACCTATGGAATCAAACATACCACAAAATCCATCAAATGTTACCTGATACATTCTAATTTGGTTATAATATATGGTGTCACTACTATATATTAAACCCCAAAGTTCCATTTTCTTTTTTAATAGAGGTTTAAAGGTGTATGACCTATAAGTAATAGTCTTCCTACGACAAGCAATCTACATCTCTATGGCTATAACACATTATGTAGTTCTAAGAGCTTGATTAACAACTGCATCAAGATGCACACTATCAATAGTCTTGTCATGTGATCCATCTATGTACTCATACAATATAGTCAGGAAATCTGCTTTTAAATTTTGGAAGATTGAGTTATAGTCAATAACAATACATACAAAGATTGTATTTATAATACATCACACATTGTATCTTGCTGTAAATCAACACTAAGTAAATCAAACCCATTAAAATTCCATCAAATATCTTATTTTTGTATTTTGCGATAGATTCGTTCAAGGAAGATGACAAATAACAGTACAATCACATAAAAAATCCAACAACATAAATTGCAAGGACCACACCAATATGTAGCTTCTGCAAAGATAATAACATGAACATGAAGCATTTCTCCTGTGGCAAACACTAAGCAAAACATTGTATAACAATGAAACTCAACAAGCATTTCTATATGCACAAAGCCTACTTACATTGGGTATTTACTTATTTATTTTTCCATATTCCAATATTTGATTTAGCTAACAATCTGATCTAAAGCAGTACAATAAACAAAGAGTAGGAAAAATATATGGGTAAAATGAAGTCATTTTATTCAAATAGGTGGGAAGTTTGAAAAGTGTACAAACAATGGAAGAACCATCATAAATAGAGCAAAGGTGGAACCATCACAAATAGAGCAAAGAACCATCATTAACACATTGTCATAAACTTTATCATTTAGTTGATCTTAACAAATCAACATGCCTAGAAATGTGTAAATAGATTCGCAAAGTTCAAAGCATAGCAACAGGTGAGATCAATGCTTACTTGTAGTTGAACGGAGGATAAGGATGTCGATGTGTTGCCGCTGGTAGAGCTCGAGGGTGTTACGATTCATTTTCAACTTGTCATACACTTACTACAGGATGTTATTACACTTACATAAAATAAGGGAGGGTCAGCAAATATGAAGAGGCTGGGATTGCCCATTCTTATGCTATTCGGTAATTTGGTTATCAACAATATTATTCCTAGAAATGAGTCTTCTTTCCATCATTGGAGTTTGGGATTGCCCATTCCTATGCTACTAGAAATGGGAATCCCATGAGATAAATAATGTTTTTAAATACCAAATACCAAATGCTAGAGTAAAGTCACTTGGGAATAAGATTTTCATTCGCTCTTAAGAAGACCAACTACCAAACAAGGCCCATAGTGATAAGGTGATTGAGAGACTTAATGGCCAGTCATTAATTTTTAAAACTACAGTAACATTATAAATTGTAAAATGTTAAGTGTGGCTACTTATTAGGGAATCTATTAGGGTTTGAACATGACTTCCAACCATGGAGCCATTAATGTACAATCAATTATAATTTTTATTACTTGTTAGTAAATTCTTTCATGTTTTAGTTTATTTTTGTCATAATCGACCTTTTGGCTAAATAGAATAAAAAGTGTTTATATTGATTCCTAAAATGAATCTTGAAAATCAATTTATTTGGAGTCGCCACCAAAATTTTTAATGGAAAACTTTGGAAAACTAATTTAAAACAAAAAAAAGAAAAGGCAAAACGGTCTGCGAAACCAGAGATGGGTTTAGGAGTCTGTTTGAGTGTGGAGAAGGTGTTAGGCATCCCACAACACCCGTCCACAAGGACGGTTACCTTAAACTAGTCAGCTGAAATAGAATATGACCTTAAATTCATCTCAATTACCCTTATAGTGACATACATGCTCATTAAACAGATAAGACAAAAACAACAATAATGGAAGCAAACGAATTGATATTTACAAAGGGTGGACTTGACCTAAGATGAAAGCCTAAGGCCTACATACCTTGTGATAGGGATCAAAGTCCATGTACTTTGACCAAAAAAGTGTCTGTTGATTGATGATTTGTGATTTTTGTGATAAGAATAAGAGAGTTCGAATTAAACAATTTTTTGTAAACAAAACAGGATAGGAATTTGATTTGTGTGTTTTAATTTACAACAACTTGATTAAACTAGTTCTCTTGACCTCTTCATTTTTCTCTCTTTCTAATTTTTTATTTATTTTTGGAATTTTAATCTTTATTTTGAAATTTAAATGAAATGATTGTGGGATAAGATTTTTAGAATTTTTAGGAATATATATTTTTTGGAATTGAAACATAATTATAATGAAAGGAATATTTTTGAATTTATTTATTTTTGGATTTTTAAAATTAGAATTTATTATTGAAATTAGAACAATTTTTAGGATTTTTATATTGTATACATTTTTTATGATCTTTATTTATGTATTTTTTCCATGTGAAATAAGAATTTATTTTAAATTTAATGTAAAACTATAATGGGAAAATATTATTATGACTTTTGAACTAATGATTTTTGCATTTGTTTTTGAAATTAGAATTCACTCTAGACTTGAAGTAAGACTATCATAAAAAAGATAAATTTGGAATTTCTGAATTTTATGATTTTTGTATTAATTTTTGAGATTATGATTTTTTTTAATTAATTTTTGAGATTAGAGTTTACTTTAGGCTTAAAGTAAAATCGAAGTATTATAGAATTTTGAATTTCATGATTTTTGTATTTATTGTTTTTTTTTAATTTGAATTTATTTTAATACTTAAAATAAAACTAAAATGGAAAAATATTCCTAAGATCTGTAGTTATACATAATAGGTAGGACAAGCCTCCCTATTTTTGAATTAATTCATCCCAATATTTTAAATGTTAATTTTTGAAAATTGAGGAAACTCAGGGTCACACGCGATCTCTACTAATTAACCTTTGGGTGCCTGAGGAGATTAGGATCTCACATGGCCTTTGCTAATTAACTTTTGAGTGCCTAAAGATATCAACAATCTCACGCGGTAACACAAAATATGGAAGAAATTATTTGGGATTTTTTTTAGGATTTTCATTTATATGATTTTTGGATTTTAGAATCACATGTTAACTTTTAAAACCTAAAGAGATTAAAGATCTCACATGGCTTCTATCTAAGTGCCTAAAGAAACTAATGTTCTCATGCGACACTATTAAAAATTAGGACAAGATAATAATACTAAATGTGATAAAAATAAAATAAAACAAAAACAACTAAAAGGAAATAAATACCAAATGAATAAATAAATACTAAAACAAAGATACACCAATAAATGAAACAACCATAACCTCCTATGTCCATGCATTCATATACACCTATATATCTATACCTCTATATATATACACATATATAAAAACATGATAACATAATTAAAAAAACAAAAAAGAAGAGGTGCATCAAAGAAGGAAAACACCCACATCTGAAGACTTTTCATACACCCATATATATATATATATATATATATATACCTATATATATACATATATCTATATATATCTATATGTGTGCACATATATATATACAAACAGGATAAAAGAAGAAGAAAAGAAAGACATTAGGAAAGGGAAAGTCTCCACACCACATGCATGCACCCATTAACTAATTACAAAGGTGGAGGCTTTCCAACTGGATTAAAAGTTCAAGGAAGGGTATACATCGTACATGAAAATCAACAGGAGGAAAAAGATTTTGATTTAATATGGTTTCGGAATCACTAATCAATCATGACAACATAGACATAAACGAAAATTTATCAACAGAGAGTTGGATTTCGTTACTTGTATAGTCTATACTCTTTCATTTCTGACAACTAATATGAAATACAAAAGAACTATTAACTTTTAATCAGTTGATGGTAATATTTCAAATACACGCAAAGAGGAACTCTAATATATTTTGTATATGATAACTGATACTGTTGCACTTAACTCACATAGTAAAGAATATATATACTCTTTCAAATTTCAATGGCCAATAAAGAATATATATATATATATATATATATATATATATATATATACTCTTTCGTCAAAATCTACAATCAAGTATTGCGGTGAGTACAAACCTCTGTTAATTCTTTTAAGCATTGGAAGAGCTTCAAGTCTTTTAACTTAAACCATTTATTCCCAAACCTTGAAATGATTTTTCCTTCGCTGTGCTTTCCTTCTTCATCACGTGCCCACTTCTCGGCCCAAGGTCTTCCTCATTTTGCTTCAGGTTCTCAGCTTCTCTCTCCTCCTCCAACTTTTTCGATACGTCACTCTGTTCGCCCCTATCCACGATGCTCGTAATAAGGGAAGCTGTTCCTTCTCCTTGGTTTGCTTTGGGTCTGTTGCTACAACTTAGTTTCTCAGTGTTCTCAATTCTTCAGTGCTCTCGGTCCATCGCTGCAGCTCAATTTCTCTCCCGCTGCAACTCGGTTTGTCTTCACTTTCTTGCAACTCAATCTTCCCTTTTTCTCTTAGTCTATCCTTCCCTCATTCTCGGTCCCTCTCCAAAAAAAAACTAGCCCAGTAACCCTCTCTCCTCTTTCTACTGGCAGCTACTGTTGGAGTCGGGTTCTGCCTCTGAGAGCCAGAGATTCAGAGGAACTGCATGCCAACAGTGCCTCAGAGGCCTTTTTCTGAAAGCACGTTACTGTCCCTTTTTTCCAGTGATAAGTGGCAGCCTTATCACTTTTTTTCCTTTTTTAATTTTTATTATTATTACTATTATTGTTAATTATTTTTATTTTTAATTTTTTTAATTTTCTATTTTTTTGTTATATATTTTTTATTTTTTTATTTTTTATTATTTTTCTTTGATTTATTATAATTATTTTAATTAGCTAATTTTATTTTTGAGTTTTGAGTTTATTTAATTGTCTCCCATTATTTATTGTTAATTTCAAATTGTCTCCCAATTGAAAATATCATTTCAAGCTTTGTCATTTTTAATTTTTTCTATTTTATTAATTATTAATTAATTGGTGTATCAATTATTTAAATAATTGGGTAATTAGGGATGGGGTGTTCACAATTTTAAAACATGGATTTTCTATTATGTGAACTAATGATTATTTGATATGTATGGCAAGCTTAGTTGATTATGTAATATGTTTTTAAAATTAGAAGAAGGATAAATAAAGTTAAGAAATTTTAGATTGTAATTACATCTTAATATTACTAAATTTCATCAACTTCGTGTTTGTTAGTCAAAAATTGATATTCTCATAGCCAATTATTTGTAATCTAAGTTTGTCATTCATGCTCTTTAGACACCAATTTCTATCAAATTTCCCAACAATATGATAATAAGATAGCCTATCAATAGTAAATTGTAGGAGATCTTTGTTTTAAGGATAACATACATAAGATTTATGGTTGTCAATTGACATATTTGGAAATAATTTTTTTTAGAAATATAATATAATTCTTAAATATTTAAGCTATTGACTTTATTGATTCAAATGTGATAAGACATTCATACCTTGAAATAATTTAAGAGAACGAAGAATTTATTTTTATTTTTTTTATAAGCTTGTTTGATTCTTTTGATTTAGCTTGATTTTAGGGTGATCTACACAATATAGAATTGAAGTTTCCCATTGGATTTAAAATATTCCATTCCATTTGTCAATTAAACTTTGATTTGAATGTACATTCTATTATGGTTATGCATGAGTGATTTTTAATTATGTCATATGGTCCCTTAATCTTTACTCTAATATATAATGCTCAGAGTATGTTTTCTGATCAAATGGATAGTAGCTGGTTTTTCACATGGTTGTTAACATAGATCAAAGGTTTTTTCACATACACAATGAAGGGTGCATCACATGAGAGAAAATATAATTTCAATACCTATGTCTCTATTGTTATATATCTCATCATCAATTATCTTGTTTATATGTATTCAAAGTCCATCAATTTTGTATATCTCATCATCTACTAAAAAGAAATAAAACTAGTTAGCAAATTGAAAAAAGACACTATAGAAGAGAATCCTAGGTCTCACATAAACTTTAAAATCTATACCATTGTTTTTAAAGGTTGCTGAAAAAATTAGATTGGAAATTCATTAGGCTTGAATTATGTAGATTACTTAGTATGATTTATACATGTTTAGACAAAATCAAGGTTTCATATGTAAACAAGAATAATTATCCTAATTAGAGGAATTGGTCAAACTAATGTAGTTATTTGTTTGAATCAAAATGTCACAAAACATAGTATAGATATGAAAGGACGATTCCTTCTTCCAAACATCTAAATAAATGCGAAAATATGAAAGGTTTATTTTATGAGTAATGTCCAACATTAAAAGACATTAAAGACGTCTATAAATGTGTAAACATTTATATGCCATCATGATGGATATTCAAAAGACACTTCTAAAACTAAGAGTCATGAATCTTTGTTGTGCCCATTGATTTATATAAATAGAGGATTTTATGCTGAATAGATCAATCAATTTAAAATACTCCAGAAACTTGAGTGAGACGTCTATGGAGTTTTTAAAGTTTTCTTATCAAAGAAATCATAAGGCTTCATTGTATCCCAATAGAACCTTTGCCTTAACTTTGCATAAGGGCAAATAGTGCCTCAAAGTTCATCATCAAGGTTTAACCATCTCAATTCAAATCCCCAACAAAGGTTTATGTGATTTTACTCAAATTTTTGTGGTATTACCTAACTTTTATACTAGGTTGCAGTGATAAATCATGATATGTGAATGTGCAACTCTCAATATGCATGTATTAAGCATCATCACTTTATAGTTTCTCCTTCCATTCATATGTCATACAGCTTAATACTAACTTAGTAGAATTTCATTTATAAGGTCTTAACATAATCTAACAATTAAATTAGAGTTAACTTGATATGGCATCTCTATAATCTTCCTCGGCTTACTCTGTTTCCTTTTTCAAGAAACAAAGATTTTTTGGTTCCTTCTAATATTTTGGGTTCCTTTATCTTTTTCCTCAGTCATAACACATCAAACTTATGCTTTGTCGTATTCCTTACCTAAGAGACAATTAAAGAGGGACAACTATGAACACCCAATATAAAATTTCAAAATTATAAAGAATAATAAAAATTGACAATGTTCAAAATTAAAAAAAATAAAATTAAGAAAAAAAAAAGATAACATAAAAAAGGCTTTTCTGTAAAATAAAGTCAAAAACAAAAAATGACAAACTAAAAATGCAAAAGTAATAAAAGCATAATAATAACACTAACAACAAAATGCAAAAACTATATATATGTGTGTCTATAAAAGAAGTAACTCTCTCACCCATCTTGTTTCAATATCCACTTACACAATATTCCAACTATACCTCTCTAATCTGTACATAATAAGGGAAAAGACAAAACAAACAAATGTGTAATATGGTTAAAGAAAAAAGGTACAAATAAAACAAGGTAAAGGAAGCATAAATCTACATAAACATAGGGATGGAAGCATAAAAGGTGACCTGCTCTTCCATCCAAAAAGAATAAGAGAGGGACAGGCTTATAGCTCAACTAATCTATGAAAAAGACCAAACATGGGAGAAGTGAGAGAAAGATCACGGTGGAAGAAGAGGAAGGGACGTGCATTAATAAAAAGAAAATAAGAAACGACAAGAAGGGGGAGAAAAAAAAAGAGAGTAAATGAAAAAGGGTTGAAAGTGAGAGGAGAGAAAAAGAAGAGTGTGGAAGAGGCAAAAAAAAGAGCATGAGGGAGAGGGAGTAAGAACAAAGGCAAAGAAAATTGGCTAGAAATAAAGAAATAGAGCAAGAGAGATAGGAAAGGATTAAGAGACGAGGAAGATGTGAGAAAAATGTAGGTGTGAAAAGAGAGGGAGGAGAGAGAGAGAGCTAAGGTCTTTGATTCTTAAATAAAATAAAAGAGGAAAAGCTTCAGGAGAAATGGAAGAGTAAGAAAGAGATGGAGGCAAAAACTAAAAAGGAGTAATGAAGAACTAAAAGAACCAGAAAATAAAGTGGCCCAGAAAGGCATGTGGCAAAGCAAGGGTAAGAAACTTAGAAGGAAGGGGAGCCCTATCTTCAAATGCAAAGAATAAGGCTTGAAGGAGCAAAGTGTTCAAAGATGAGAAGAGGAAGAAGATGAAAATAAAAGAAATTTAATCATAGAACATTGGGTTTGTCTTTTCTACATTTCAAGAAAAATCAAGGTGTTTTCTCATTCCTTGCCTTGGATCTTGTGGCTGATAATGAATATTTAACATGGAGTGGATATCAATGCATGACTATGGCTATTTATGGAATGGTCTTGGTTATTACCCTATTATATTCTATGCTTCTTTTTTTTTTTTTTTACATGTTTTGTGATTTGGTTAGCTCTTGTATGTTTACCTAGATTAAAATTTTGATTTGTCTGTCTTTGGTTTAGTATAAGTTAAGTTGAATAAAGGTTAGCTTAGCCTTTTCATTGCGTGCAAGTGAAAACGATTGATGCTTGTTGTTTATGGACTATTTTTTTGGATAAAATTTTGTTAATGCTTTGTTGTGATGAATATTGGGCCAAGAAAAAAATGAGGAGTTAGGCAAGTCTTGTTAATGTTCCGTCCATGCACCTTGAGTAGCCTTGAATCTTTGAAAATTTTCTTTTATCTTTGATCATTATGTGTCCTTATTTTGGAATATTTTAATTTATAATGTGAGAAGATGATGTTTTTGAGGCTATGTTAGTTTAGTTTGGACTTTAGTTTGTTCCTAATTAAATTTGAGTTTAAACAAATTCTACTTCCCTATTCCTTTTTTTTTTTTTTTTCCTATTTTGTTTTGCATCTAGGCCAAGATCATCCACATTATTGAGAAAACATTAGAATATTTAGAGGGAAATCAAGAAGCTTCACCACATCTTTATTTTGTTTACCTTGAGGTGTTGTACATATTACCTCAACATTCTATATCAATTCATAGAACACAAATACACACATGCCCTTGATATGAGTGCTTGTATTTTATTTTATAAAATCATTTTTATTTTTAGAGTTGTCATGTGAAACCTCATTTCTCCTCATACACTTAAGTATAGGTCATCTAAAATCTTTATTCTCCTTAAATTTTGAGAGTTAACATACGATATTTTTTTTTTATGATGAATGAATAAATAAATAAGCTCTTTAGTTTACAAAGTGGTTTGTTTTGCCTCTTTTTTTTTAAGAGTTGCTATGTAAGAACGTTAATCTCCTTAAGTATTTAAAAATTAGTAAGTAAAAGTTATATGAGACTCTTAGTCTATTTAGATTTTGAAAGTTAATATACAATTTTTAAAATAAATAAGTAAATAAATAGTTGTAAAATAAAAATGATTTCTAAATTACAAAACTAATGAATTTTGGCTCTTCTTTAAAAAGTTACCGTGTAAGATCATTAGACTCTTTAGGATTTGAAAGTTAATACATAATTTTTTATAATAAATAAAAAAACAAATAAATTAATATAAAACATTTTTAATTTACAAAAATAATTTCTTTCATCCTTTATTTTTTTTAGAGTCTTCATGTGAAATCATTAATCTCTCATGTACTTAATAGTTAATTAGTAAAAGTCATGTAAAATCTTTAGTCTCTTTAAGCTTTGAGAATTAACATATGATTTCCCAAATATACAAAAGTAAAAATAATTTCTAAGTCACAAAATATTTTATTTTGCCTGCTCATTGTGGACAAAAATTTAAAAATACCTCTCTTTAATAATTCCATTCCTTTTAGAAAATCAAAACCAAGAGTTCTAAATTCCAAAAGTCCAAAAACATAAATTCCAAAATTCCTTTTCATCAATATTTTCATTTCCCTCTCAAATAAAAATTTTAATTTTAAAAATCCAAAAAACAAAAGTTCAAAAATCTCAAAAATCTTTCCCTTGATAGTTTTGTTCCTTTTTCTCTTTTCTTTCTATAATAAAAAAACTTAGTTCCAAAAATCCTAAAAATGTAAATACAAAAATCCCAAAGTGTTTTTCCATAATAATTTCGTTCCTTTCTTTTTAAAAAAATTCAAATAAAGAAATCTTCATTTCCAAAAAAAAAAACATAGAATAAAAAAAATCACAAAAATACTTTTTTTGAACATTTTGTTCCTTCTTCCAAATTAAAATAAACCCGTTACTTTGAAAAATCCAACAAACTAAAAATCCAAAAAAAAGACACAACCTAGAAATCGTTTCTTTTAATATTTTTATTTCTCATTCAAAATCAAAACAAAATCCTTATTTCAAAAATTAAAAAAAATCCTAATATTTCTTTTCTATCATAATTTCATTTCAATTTCAAAATTAAAAAATTCCAAAAAAACAAAAAAGAAAATTAAAAAGAGAGAAAACGAAGGGAGTAAAGAAATGAGATCAAATTGATTTCATAAATTAGAACACACAAACCAAACTTTAGTCTCATTTTGTTTCTTAAAGTCTATTTAGTTTCAACTATCTTATTCTTTTTGCAAAAATAAAACTACCAATCAACTGATATGCCTTTTAGTCGAACTGCGTAGAGTTTGATATCACACGTAAGTTTTAGACTCTCATCTTAGCTTAAATCTGCCCTTTGTAAATATCTATTTCTTTTTATTAATTTTGTTTCTGTATTCTCTATTTATTTTGCTTGTTTTAATATAGGTAATTAAGGTAAAATTAAAGTCATATTACATTGATTTTGTTTGACTAATTTATGGTAATTGTCCTTACTTATAAGTGTTGTGAGGTGTTTAACAACTTTCTTATATTTAAGTAGACTACTAAACTCATCTCTAGTTTTGTAAACCATTATTGTCTTTCTTTTTATATAAAAATAGTTTTCCAAAAATTTTTAAGTTTGGTGGTGATTATTCAATAAATCAATTTTTAAATTACTTTTAAAAGTTACTTTATTTCTCTTTTTTTTTTTTCACCATCGACTGGGTTATTAAGTTTGACATATATAAATGAAATAGTTGATTATGAGACACATGACTGTAGATTCCCATGCATCACAATTGTATGATCTCTCATGCGATGGACGCTCCCTTACCTACGTGGGAACCTTTGATCCATGTTAGCAATCGATGAGCTATTCTCCATTTGTCAAATCATGCTTCAATGGGTGGTTGGTTAAATAGATTGTAACGACAAGGAGTGGATTTGGAACGAGTGGATACAGAGGGCCATTTGAAAAAATTTAAACCTTAGGGATTAAATTATAAAGAGAGGAAAACTATAGGGACCAATAGTTTATTTCACCTAAAAAGTAATATCAAAAATTAAGAAAAACTAATATTTTTTTTCTTTTAATATATATTTCATAATAGTATTGAAATATTTATCATGAGACATTTCGCAAAATCGGCAAAAAATATTTTTTAATTAATTGTTTCAAACACGAACTTATAAATTTCTCTTATATGCACTATCAAAAACTACCAGTAACAAATGTTGCACCATTCACTCACTCTCTACTTGGTTGATTTTGGAAAGCATTAAGGAGCTCCAAAGAAGAGAGTCTAACAACATAACATTAATGATATAACATTTTAATATTATTGGTTTAGGGTTTAGGTTTACTTCCTACACTTTTCGTTTAGTTGTATATAAGAAAGTAGATGGACTTTAGTTTGCTCTTCCCATTGTTCTCGGAGCGTGTTTCTTCGCCTCGTATGTTATATGAATAATAACTACTAAGAAATTGTTGCACCATTCTCAAACAAACATAAAATTGGCAATGGATTCGATTGAATCATATAATTCACGATTCAGGTTGGGTTTAGAGTAACTAAAAATTTATATGTAATTCTTAATATTTTTATTATGTTGTTCATTCATAATATGATAATTATATAATTTTTTTAATTATATCATGATATATATAATTATTACATATAAATATATAATTTGAAATTAAATTATAAACATTTAAGATTATAATTATATACCTTTAAGATTATTATTGGTTAATTATACATTTATTATATGTTCGATAAACTTGATAACAAAATATAAACAACTGTATTTAAATTTAATCATTAAAAGAGTTCTATTTGACCCAAAAAAAAATGTTAAAAGGCTTTACCTTTGGGTTTGGTCTTACTTTTTATTTTTTCAATTAAAAAAGGCCCAAAATAAGAAGAAAAAGTAATTAAATAAATAATAAATGTACAAAATACTAATAATTAATATATAATTATAGGTCCATTTAGTTACTAAAATAAAAAAAAAATAAGATGAGAAATAAAAGTATCTCTCATATTTGTTGAGAGATTATACTATTATTTTCATTATTTTTGTTTGACAGTCAAATTTTCTCTTATTATTATTTTTATACTCATTTTTATTTTTATTTTTATTTTTACCGTGACAATTCTGGTAACTTATAACCGAGTAATGCCAACTAACCATTTTGGCAATTGTAGCTCCAAAATTGTGTTTCAGTGTCTAATGTATGGCTTTATAAAAAAAAAACCTGAATTTTAATATGCTTTCTTTATGGGAAGTTAAAATGTTAAGACTAAAAATTGTTGGCCATGGGCTTAAAATGTTGATTTTGGGAACCAAATTCTAATTCAAATTTTAATTGTTTGTACTTGAAAAATTAAAATTAACAACTTCAAAACACTTAATTTGATATTTTAAAGCAATTTAAAACTTTAATTTATCATTTAACATTAAAATAGGGATAATATGAATCATAGTAGGAGTAACTTATTAACAGTGTTCTTCATGCTCATTTAAATAATTTCAAACTCAAATCATAATAAAAATATATATTATAAATTAAGATATAATAATATTTAAAAAAAACGATTGGAGAGCAGAGCATACGCATTCGCCAATTAATCATTCTATATCCTAGCCTTTTTTTTCTTCTTTTTCCTTTTTTCTGGAGGGCAGTATGAAACTTTGTTATCAGCGACGCGTCACAAGAATTTGGTACCCCCCGAGTCTAAAACCCTAGTTAAGTAGTCGGGCTGTTCTACCACGCTTTTCCTCTCGGCGGACTAGCACCGAAGATGTCGCACTTTGGAAGATCTGGTCCTCCTGACATCAGAGACACCTATTCCCTTCTAGTCCTCAATATCACTTTCCGTATTTACCTTCACCACTCTCCAATTTTCTGAATTTTTCTTACATCCCATTCTAACCCATCCATACTTGTTTGGCTTTTGCTAGGTACAACCGCTGACGATCTCTACCCCCTTTTTGACAAGTACGGCAAGGTCGTCGATGTCTTCATCCCCAGAGACCGAAGGTCTCCACTCTTCCTTTCTTGTGTCATTCTCAATTGTGGGATTGCGGGTTTGCTTTGAAGATAAATGCGGGGTTTGTGTTTTTTGTAGGACTGGCGAATCACGAGGTTTCGCGTTTGTTCGTTATAAGTATGCCGACGAGGCACAGAAGGCAGTGGATAAGCTTGATGGTTGATTTCACTCTCAAACTCGATACTGAGTAGCACTTTAGGAAGTTGGGGTTTTGTTTTGGGCTAATTTGCTTTACTTGTCAGGAAGAGTCGTTGATGGAAGAGAAATTATGGTTCAATTCGCAAAATACGGACCTAATGCTGAGAAAATGTAAGTGGCCATCTATAGTTAATGTCAAAACATTATGCTAACAAGCAAAGCATCAATTTTGAAATGGAATTTCTTAAATGATTGCTGGTTCCTTTGTTGATAGTTAAAACTCATCGGTAGGTGTACTCTCTGCGACTCGTATGTTTCCTTGACATTTAATAAATGCATGTCTGATTGGTTCTTAATATATGTTTGCTCTATATTAGTCACAAGGGCAGGATAGTGGAAGCATCCTCGAAGCCGAGAGGGAGGTCTAGAAGCCGCAGCCCTCGTCCTAGGTAAGGAACCTTCTTACAAAGTGCTTAGAATTTTATAATTAGATCAGGGCATTTGATTGAGCATATTATCTATTTGGGAATTAGGAGGAAGTTAGTAGTTATTGGGTTGTAAATACTAAAAATACTTGTAGATTTATAATATGAATGATTGCCACTGGTAATTTGGCCTAGATAGTTTTGCCTCTCATAGTTACATGGTATGCTTGTGGCCTGCCACCTAAACGTGTAGATTGTCCTCCCTTTTTTAATTGCTACTCTTATATTGGTGGGGGACATTTTGCAACATTTGGTGTTCTAGTTAACTGGGGTTATCACCCCATTTACCTTCATGGCCCAAGTATGAGGCCATAATGTTGTATGTATGACTTCCTCTATATTGCAGGAGATATGTGTTCCTCGTTTTCACCTCTATTTTCCTTAGTTATTATCATTAAACATGAAAGACAGTTGTGTTTTGCAGCATAGTTAATCATAAAACGAAGAATTAATTATATACATGTGTAGTGGGCATGCATAAAAACTGTGTCAAAATAGAGCTGAAGAGTTGTTGCCTGAGCTTTTTGTGCATTTATGTCCTGATACAAAGTGAGGGGTTATGCCACTTCATGCCAAGTGAACATAAAAATTGTCAAATCATTAGTGGTCAAATATCCTTTGTATCTATAGAGGCATATGAAGGCACTTGACCTTTTGATCTTGTGCAATTATGCCTTGGCTCAGGCAATAGGGGTTGAGGTTGGCCTTAGCCATAAGTTCAAAACTATCGTGGCCCAAATAAAAGGAGGATAACTAGACTGGTTTATTTATTAAATGATTTAGATATTTTTTGATGTACCAATGTTAGATCTTGACTCAGCCACTGGGCTTGAGTAATTCTTGAAACTGGGCCAGCTCAGGCTGTTGGATTGGTGAATTGGCCACTAGACTGGGCTGGATCTACAATTAGATTGTGTTTGCATGTGAACTGGTAAAAATCAGTGTGACCTGGGGTAATTTTAAATGTTAATAATAAGAAATGCAACCTAGTCAGTTACAGTGGTGAACTGGGTACATGGTTTTTTCCCTATCAACTATTGCAAAAGTGAAAAAGAAAGGAATAGATATAGCAGTATGCCTCAGTAGATGTGAGGCTATATATTGGTTGACGTTGATGTTCATTTTAAATGTTCATGCAGAGGGACAAATTTAGGAAAATCAACACATATTATGACTTGGAAGTTCTGTCGATTTATTTTTTCCTCAAAAATATCTATAAAACTATGTTTGAGTGATTGGTTCTACCGGTGACCCAGTAACCTGTTTCACTCATGGGTCGATGTCCAGTTTTGTTTCTCTACCTATGCTTTTGAACTGGACTCAATTACAGTTTGATGTGTTTAAAATGCTTTCTGCTTCCAACTCCCAACTTAATTTAAATTCTTTGTTAGTTGCTGCAGAACTGCATTGTTTCTGCACTTGAATTTTCTTCTCCGTTTAGACATTTTAAACCGGCATGTGATCTAACCAACATGGTGAAAGTAATGACGTGTGTTACAAGTATTATGAGGAGGCATGTAAAGAAATGCACTTGTATTGTTGCTTCACATGTTAAGGTGGAGAAATTTTTGAGTTCATGGAAAGAAAAGCACACAATTTCAACTACTTCCTCTTCTGTCCAAGCTTTAAGTTTATTGAGATTTGAAAATTCATGCCTTGGGCTCTATTGATTGCCTTGGGTGAGGGTTTATGTCAAAGTGTCTTTTTTTCTTTCTGTTTCCTCGCTGATAGATATCTGGTTGTCATAAGAACTATATACTTCCTTCCCATATTGTAAAACCAAACCGTTTAAATTGGTGCTATTTTGCTTTGGGTTCATTGGATTACTGGTTTTGGCTTGAAACCAGATGAAACTATACCACTTGCTCTCTTCAGCCCTGGCTCCAGACATTCAATTAAGTCCATGTACTAACTAATCAGGTGCCAATTTCTCCTATTCTATAGCCTGACTCTATGCTCAATGGTGAGGAACGTCTGCACTTGTCCAAGTGAAGGAACGAATATAATTTATTGATCATTCAAGTTGTTAGTATCACACAAAACTTGGTATGTTGAAACAGTGGTTTGGTTTAGTTGATTTAAAATCCAAATATTGTTTGTCGAGATCATATTGAAGATGAATTACTCTCCCCTCTAGAACTAGAGTAATAAACAATAGAATTTTCTTCATCAGCATGCTCGGTACCTTCTGCCTAATCATAAGGCATTTTAGGTTGCATTCATGCCGTGCCCCCTTGATGATTGGTGAGTTCTGAGGTGCATCTTTAGGATTCTTAAAATTTAAGGTTTGTTTTGCGTGAAATTCTCATGGATTTAGGCTAGAAACACTAGTGAATGTGCTCATAGCCACTTTCATATGTATGAATGTTTGCATGGGGAGTGGTTCAGAACTCACTGTTTCATGTTCAGTCTATACTAGCTGATGGAAAATGTTCAGTGATGGAACCCGATAGATGACTAGGAGTAGAAATGCTGAATAACCAAGTATACTGTATATATATGTCAGTAGAACAGAGTTACCCACTGATTTGAATAGTGAAGCCGTGAAGGTAACCTGTGAAATACAAGCTCAGAAAGATATGAAGAACAAAACAAGTGAACATAAAAGTAAAATGGTTCTCTAGTATTCGAGAGACCAAAGGCTCTCCCACACAAGTCTCAAATTCTTGCCTGCCTTCCTCCTCCTGACCCTTCCCATTTATCTCCTTCTAACAGCCCCTCTCTCTTTCTCTCTCTTCCAGCTCACCCCACCTTCCCACTATGGCTGATTAGTTTGTTACATGATTATTCTAGAATAACTTCTGATCTCCCCTATTCAGGCACAGGGATGAATATAGAGGCAGGGACTACAGGAGAAAAAGTCGCAGTAGAAGTAGGGAAAGATATGACCGTGACAAATACCGTGAAAGGGACAGGGATTATCGTCGCCGAAGTAGGAGCCGCAGTGCAAGTCCTGACCGGCACAAGGACCGTAGGAGAGGAAGAGATGACGAGGAGCGACGAACCAGAAGCCGATCATATGATAGGTTTGAGTCATGCTCTATTTATTGTCCTTTACATTTCTTTTCATTGATTATCATGTTTCTGATATAAATGGGCATTTATTGAAGTGCATCACCTCCGGCTCGGCATGGCCCCAGTCCTCATAGAAGTCCATCTCCACAAAGGAGGTCCTCTCGGGATGGACCACATGATGAACCGAATAGTCATGAGTTATCACCTGCTCAAAAGGATGTTTCACCACATGGCCGTCCTGTTGATTCTCGAAGCCCATCACGCAGATCTGATGCTGATGTAAGATCCTGTTGTCATTATCAACTTTCTTAGACTCTCCCTTGTATTGGGCTATAGATATGTGTTTGGATTCACATTTCTTGGTGAGCTGTCTGAACTGGGTATTATGTTTGTAGGAATGATGGAGGAGCTGCTTATTGCTTGGATATACTGGAGGCCTTATTATGACTTCTTTGATAAGTTGTCTGGATGAAGTCACTAAATCATGAATGTTGTGATCTGCATCTTGGATTAATGACATTGTTGCATGGACTTTTTTGGAAGGTTTATATCCTTGTCGGGTTTAATACATTCCTTCTGTTTTGGTGGCAGTTTCTGTATTCTGAAATTCTTTCTATCTGATACTTATATCAGGTGTTCAATATAAGCATTAAGAGTTCCTACTTTGTCATTGTCTGGTTTTCTTTTACTTTTGCATGAATTCTATTTCCTTTCTTTATTACTCCTTATATTGATTATATTAGTTTTCAATCATGCAGTTCTGGTTACAAACTTAAACAAATTTTTATTATAGCTGTCTAGCCTGTGTCCGAGAAGGTTGAATGTTGCTGTTTTAGAGATCGTGTTTGAACCGTTTGAGGCTTAATGCTAAGTTTTTGTGTAATCTGGGCAGCATTGCCCAGTGTTTTACCAACTATTTGGTATTGGGATTGGTCCTTTCAAGATGCTACACCGGATGCGGTTGCTCTTTTTTTATATCTGGATATTGCATTTCTGCTGCTGTGCTACCCAACAGCATTATAATTTTCCTCCGCTGAAGTCCTATGCGACTGGGACCTAGATCAGTCCACGTTTGCTCCTTGCTGATTGTGTGCCTGCAAACGAGACTTACTGCCCAAAGATGGTCTAGTTGGAATTCACTGTCCAGAGATGTCCTAGCCACTGGATACTCTATAATAGCGTTTCCAGTATCTGGCTGTCGAAAACTCAGGTTATATCAAGATTCAGGATGCCTGTCGCTTTAGAGCCTATGTTAATTCCTTTGTTTTTCTTTTATTTTCAAGAGTTGCTTGCTTTTTACTCTTGGTTTAAGTAAATTGAGATTCTTGAGATCATAGTTTACAATGAATGGACTTTGATGACCAAATTTATGGAAAAAAAATTTATTAGTAAGCCTTTTTTCAGGTGGCAGCAGATCTTGTGTCATCGACTTTTTAACTTCACTTTCTTAATCACTTGAAGACTTGTTCCATTCAGCACATCATTTCATCGACATGATCAGAATTTATTCCGGATCATCTTTACCAATTTATATGTTCGATTGGAAATATTGTATCAAAATTCTATTGCTTTGTCTTTTGCTTCTTGTGAAAAAAAAAAAAAAAAAGATTATGCTACTACTCAGTTGAGGAATGAATTTGTTGTTTTAGTATCTGAAAATAAGATATGTGATAAAGATTTTATCTTTGAAAAATAAAGATCTTATCTTGGAAAATACATGTACTTGGAACCAGCCCGTTTAGGACAAAGACAATTTACGCTATTGCTTTGTCTTTTGCTTCTTGTGAAAAAAAAAAAAAGAAGATTATGCTACTACTCAGTTGAGGAATGAATTTGTTGTTTTAGTATCTGAAAATAAGATATGTGATAAAGATTTTATCTTTGAAAAATAAAGATCTTATCTTGGAAAATACATGTACTTGGAACCAGCCCGTTTAGGACAAAGACAATTTACGCAAGGGACATTAAAAGAAAATTAGTTTTTTTTCCTCGTCATCTTGCACTGAAAGTCGTAGAAGTTTCCAGCACATAGGGATTGCCAGTTCGCCTCGTCACTGTCATATCGAAACATTGAAAATGAATAGAATATATCCTATGGGAATTGGTGAGGTCCAGAGGTCCAGTGAAAGAGAGGAAGAAAGACAAAGTATAAGGTCTCGTTCACCTTTTGTGTTTATCTTGTATGCCTGTATTTGAAAAGCTTTTGCCCGCATTTATTTCATACATATCAAATTTACGATATAAAATAAATTTTGAATGTCACGTATACATATATTTGATGCCGACCAAAAGTTTCTGTAAACCCAAATGCATCTAATTTGTACGTGAGCCTTGCTGAATTTCATGAGGACCTGAAATTTTGAGTCCTGTAAATTCATGCAAGAATTTCTTTTTTCTTTTCTCTCTACCCTGTCCTACTGATTTAATGAGTATGGGCACAACAACTTGATTGATCCAGATTAGATTACCGGATTATTAAAGAAAATAGAAGAAGATCGGGAAAATGTGGAAGCATAATAAATGGCCGCTTCATGTCGAAAAAAGACTCACGTCATACCTTAACAGCGACCTTCGCCTTTTTTCAAGAGAGATACGCACTTTGGTTGTCTCCTTACGATTTCTCACCTAAAACAGAGCAGAGAGTGTGAAGTGTGAGCGCGAGCGAGAGAAGTGAAGCTACAATGTCGACCCTAAGAGTACCTGATCCTCTTCACCCTGTCGCTGATGATTGCGAACAGCTCCGCAAAGCCTTTGCAGGTTAACCTTTTTCCTCTTCATAATCCTTTTCCTTCCATTCTCTTCTTGTCATGTTTTTTTAATCATCAGATCTCTTTGAACTAATCTTAATTCGGCGATCCCATTTATGCTTCTTTTTGGTGTTATTGTCGTCCGATCTGTGCATGTTGAATTGGATCGTAACTGGATTTCAAGACAGAGGTTCATTCCACGGCCTCTGGTGATTAGTGAATAGGTAGAAATTGTTACTTCTAACTACACGTGAAACCCATTGCAATGATAACCAAAGGATGCCTTGTTATTTGTGAGGTTTGGTTTTTTAACTGTAAGGGTTGCGTCCTCTGCGATTGTCCAATTTCCTCGGGTTTTAACTTTCATGATGCCTGAATTATGCTATTATTATAGCTTCATTCAGTTTGTTTATGATGTTTCTTTCTTTTTTCATTTTTGAATGCTTACTTCTGGTTTTATAAGGAGATGATCATCATCTATTTTACCATAAACTTTTTGTGAACTGCGTTGTACTTCTTCATTATTACTTCCATGTGATTACAAAGCATTCATTAAATCTATGTGATTGCAAGTTGGGGAACCAATGAGGCACTGATCATATCGATCTTGGGCCATCGAAATGCTGCAGCTTATTCGAGAAACATATGCTGAGACTTGTGGAGAAGATCTTCTCAAGGCGTTGGACAGAGAACTTACAAATGACTTTGAGGTCAGCACAGGAATATACAGCTTTTTATTTTTCTGTTTCCATCTTCGCCTCTCAGTTCTGATTGATTGAAATTACAACATCTTACTCAAATTCTTCAATAGAAAATAATGTGTATTGCTTCATCCCTTCGTAAATTACAACATCTTACTGAAATTACAACATCCTGCTGAAAGTGATGCACTTTTGGCAAACGAATCAACTAAAAGATGGACTTCAAGCAATCAGGTTCTGATGGAAATAGCATGAGCCAGGTCTTCTGACCAACTACTTCTGGCAAGGAAGGCTTATCATGCTCGCTATAAGAAGTCTCTTGAAGAGGATGTTGCTCATCACACCACTGGGGACTTTCGCAAGGTGATTCTTCTTAACCATAACTTCGTCAAAAGTTAGGAGTTGAAAGAAACTTGGTCAATTATTCTCATCACTTACTGTTTGATTAAGTCTGTCAAATTCTCTGCAAATTTATCCGGTCAGATTAGCTTAAATAATATGAGATTATATGGGATCATACCTAAGCCTCACAGTCGGGGGTTAGCATGCAGAATTGTTTACTTTATGAAACTGAACATTTTGTTATAGAGCTGTCATAAACTTTGAGCAAGAACTAGTAAGATAAGAATTGCATTTTCTGCTTTCCTCAACGGATCATGGTCGGCAAACATGTACTGATCACATAATAAATGGTTTAGCAAATGGCAATACTATATATTTTTTAATGAGATAACAACTTTAAGATGCCCTGTCAGGTATGCGCTTCACTGGATTTTGTTGTGAACTATTAATTAGATCACCCATAGACAAATGTGTTCACAAGTCGCGAGTATAATTTGGGCCATATGCTGTACGAAAACTTCTCTCTTCTCCGCTTCTCATTACGCAATGTGTATCTATGCTTAACCTTGAATTTCAAAGCGATTCTTATCGATAGTTAATAATACTCATGTACAGGCCTTTTGGCCCCTTGTCTCACCCCCAAAAGAAAAAGCTCAAGTATGAAAAGAACTGCACCATATTTGATTCTGTATATAGGTTATCTTTTTTTTCTTCTCTGTACATACTCTTCACCTTGAAAAGTAAACACTAGCTCCTTTCTGTTTGTCTAGCTCTTGTTGCCTTTTGTTAGTTCATATCGATACGAAGGAGAAGAGGTCAACTTGACTGTGGCAAAAACAGAGGCAAAATTACTTCATGAGAAGATTTCAAAGAAGGCCTATAATGATGATGACCTCATCAGGATTCTGGCCACTAGGAGCAGAGCACAGATCAATGCTACTTTGTATCACTACGAAGACGAATTTGGACAGGATATGAACAAGGAATATAGTTCATCTGGATATAATTTCGCTAGATGTTTTCTGATCCGCTTCTTATTCTCACTTATATAACTTATCAAATGTGTGAAATGAGTCGTGCAATTGGATTTCTATTGTACTTTATGTAAAGGAAAAGTATCAAACTAGAATATATATAGAAAATGAAAATAATGCCCAGAAATATGTGTTAATCACCATGTCTGTAAGGTGATATTTGCTCTCACTTAGTTTACTACAAGGTTAATGACAAATTACTCCTAAGAGTTATCCCAAATATATAGAGATTTACAAACAACAACATCTATAAATTTCTCTGTGAAAAACTTTTGAATTAAAACAAAGTATAATGTTTAAGAGAGAAGAGGAGGAAATTCTTTTTTTTTTTTTTAGTCTTTTGCTAATCTGTCTAATTCGTATTTATAACCAGAATCTGTACGAATGCAACTTTTCACGAAAAGTTGTATTCCTTTAAAAATTGTATACGTTCAAATTTAAATAAAAATATGACCTTTGAAAAATAAACGATTAAATTTGAACAAAAATAAATAAACAATTATTTATTTATTTAAATAAAGTAAATGAATAAATAATAAAAAATACAAAACAAATAAGCAATTTAGGGCCATTGTATTTTCTCAATCCTACACACACGCACGTGCTAAGTGCTAAATATTAAGTGCTTTTTAAATATAAATTATTTAATAGCACTTAATTTCTCTCTAATTTTTTAATTTAATATGTGATGTGGATAGTCATATATATATATAGGCTTTAAATATATTAGATTTATCTTGGGACTTGGAAGTCTTTTACAACCACATACTCTTTAATTTACTTTTCTAAACTAACTATTTCTAACAATCCCCCACTTAGTTTGGAAAACTAAGTATCCTCTCTTTTCCATAAGGCTCTGCTTAATGACAGGTGTCTTTTGATTTGAACCTAACGTTAGTGTAAGTATTTCAAAATGTTAACAAATTGATGGTTGCATCAAACATTGAACCACAATTCTTATGTTTGCATTGGAAATGCCACACACATAGTCTCATTTTTAAATCCAAAAGTTTTCATAATATCGTAGCACTTATATAGGCATGTGCTTCTCCCTAGGCTTTTTATGAACATTTTCAAGAATCAACCCCAAATTTTTGCTAGGAGCGACACCACTCCTTATGTTCACATAGGTGGATTTCTTTTGAGCCTTAAGTCCTTCAGGCTTTCCTGAATCCATTAAGAGTTGTACTCACCCTAAACACTTAAATTCCTATAATTTGCACTCAACTTGGAATGACTACTATATTTTCAGTGCACCTAATCACGTATCAGTAACTTGTTCTTATCCATTAAATCTTTAAACTATATTTGGTCTAGTTAAAGGTTGGGTTTCTATTACTAGTGACTCTATTTGAAGGGTTTTAATCACATTCCTTTTGATGTTTTCTCTACAACATTTTTCATAAGTCCTTTAGTAAAAAGATCTGCCAAGTTATTACTTGTTTTCACATATTGAATTGTGACCAAGGTTGTTAAACTCGCAAGTTTAAGTAAATTCAGAAAAGAGGGTATAGACTCGTATCGTAAACTTGTAACGTAGAATCGTAAGAGTTTACTTTTATTAATAAATGATTATTTATATATAATTACATAGTTAAAATACAATATATAACATGAGATTTATTTAAATACTAATTATATTTAAAATCATTAAAAAAAACGAATGGGGTATACCATTAAAAGTTAAAAATTAAAAAAACAAATTGAGTATAAATTTGTTATCCCTAAAAAAACAATAAGAGAGGTAATTTTACACGCTTATTTTAGATATTTAATTGCATTATTAATATTAAAAATATATTTGATACAATTTTAACTATATATATGTTTTATCTTTTATTATTCATGATATTATATCAAAATTATATAGTTCAAAACAACATATGGTGACTCATGAAAAAATGATATTAACATTTAGAATAAAAGATATTAACAAAAAGTGATAGATTTGAATTTTTTTTTATGTTCTTGATTATCCTAAAATGAAATATAAATCAAAATTTTATATAAAAAGTTATTCCATGCTAATCTTTCAAAATGGCTAACTGAATAAGGGATTAATATAAAAACATGTTGGACACTAATGTTTTTTTGTCAAAAATGGATTGGAGGTGATGTTATATATAAAGCTTGTCTATTATATACTAAACAACCTTGTTGGTTGAGGTGGCAGAAGTGCTAAAGCTTTATTTCCAATAATAAGTTTCTTAACCATTCTCCCTCTCTACATGCTGCTGCTAAGGCAACAAACTCTGATTCCATTGTGGAATGAGTTATTCATGTCTGTTTCTTGGAAGCCTATGAAATGGCTCCTCCAACAACAGTGAAAATCCAACATAAAGTTGATTTATTGTCCTTTGCACTAGTTACCTTACTACCATCAATGTATTCCTTCAATACAGTTGAAAAATTATTATAAAATAGTCCTAAATTTGATATCTTCTTTAGATGTCCTAGAACTCTAGCAATTCCTTTCCAATGTTCTGAACTACGATTGCTTGTATACCTAGAAAGTTTGCAAACAATGAAAGAAATATCTAGTCTTGTATAATGCATAACATACATTAAACTCCCAATGGCGCTAGCATACTCAACTTGTGCAATTAATCTGTTAGTGTTTTCTTTCAAGTTTTGTAAATGATCCTAAGATGTGCTTGCATCCTTTATGTTTAACTGTTGAAATTTAGTTAACACTTTTTTAATATAATGAGATTGATTCAAGGCAAAACCCCTCACTATGTCTTGTTACTTTTACTCTTAAGATTGTATCTACCTCTCCAAGATCTTTCACTTTAAATTTTAAGGATAAATACTTCTTAGTATCATTCACAGCAATCATATTTGTCCCAAAGATAAGCATATCATCCACATACAAGCATATGATAACACCATACTCATTTGTGAATTTTGAATAAACACACTTGTCAGCATTGTTAAGCCTAAAACCATAAGACAATATGACTAAATCATATTTTTCATGCCACCACTTTGGTGCCTATTTCAACCCATATAATGACCTAACCAGCTTACAAACTTTCTTTTCATTTCTAGGCAGTACGAAGCCTTCAAGTTGTTCCATGTAAACTTTTTCTTCTAATTCACCATTAAGGAAGGCTGTCTTAACGTCCATTTGAAGCACAAACAAATTACTAACTGAGCTAAGGCTAATAAAACCCTTATGGAAGTTACCCTTACAACTAGAGTATAAGTATCAAAATAGTTAATCCCTTCCTTTTGTCTAGAACCTTTAGCCACCAACCTTGCTTTAAAAGCTTGTATTGAACCATCTGTATGATATTTTTGTCTAAATACCCATTTACAACCTATAGGTTTTGATCTTAGAGGTAAGTCTACCAATACCCAAGTCTTATTTGATAACATTGAATCCATTTCATCATTCATAACTTCCTTCCAAAAACTAGCATCTCTTGATGCCATGGCTTCACTATATGTTTTAGGATCTTGTTCTATATGCAATAAAATGAGTATTTGACTTATAACACTTTCCCTACTACCTTCAACTAGGAAAATAATAGATTGGGAAGAAATAAAATCATAGTCTAAATGTTTTTCTCTTCTTACTCTTTGACTCTTTCTAGGTTCAGTTTCAATTTGAGGTACTATTACTGAATTTCTAAGAGTTGTAGTATCTTTGTTTTCACCACTAGGTACTTCCTCATGAACTATTTCTACAGTATCATTTATAAATTTATTTTCAAATAATTATACATTTCTAAATTCTACAATTATATTGGAGTCAACATCTAAGAGTCTATATGCTTTTAAGTTTTCTACATATCCTACAAAAACACATTTTAGGGCTCTTGTCCTAATCTACCATGCCATAAACGAAAAGAATGCTCAATAATATAAGCAAAAATTGAATATTTATTAATAATGTTTAACTTGAACATTCTATCACGAGTGTAACCCTTGCCCACAAATAATCTATTCTTGGAGATTACAAGTTTGTCAAACTCTAAAGCTGCCTTTAATCCTTTTTTACATAACGGATTTGCATATACAAGGTTCTTCCTAATTGCTGGAACATAAAGAATATTTTGTAGTACTAGTTTCTTTCCAGAAGTGAATTGTAACTCTATGCTGCCTTTGCCAAGTACTTTTGTTGTATTTCCATTGCCCATAAGAACTTCTTGCCCTTGTTCAGCAACATAATAATTCTTGAACTGATTCTTGTCATGATAGACACAAATCGTTGCTCCAGAATCATACGAACAGCCAAAAGACTTAGTAGTGGCAGTCATGTTTAACTCATAGATCATACTAATATGCAATTTAGAGACCATAGCAACAATCTCATTAGATTCCATCTCAACCACATTTGCAGTATTAGTATTTCCACTCTTTTGTCTTTTCCAGTATTTACAATTCTTTTTAAAATGTCTTTTCTTTCCATAGTGAAAACAAGACTTTGTTGTCTTGTACTATTTTCTAGAATTAATGGCAGTAGACTTTGGGTTCTTCCACTTGTTTTTCCTAGAATGGCTCTGAATTTTGATTGTTTGCATCCACAAAATTAACCTTTGACACATATTTTATATGATTTCTTTGCAAAATTCATGTTTCTTGTTCAATATGTAAATGCTTCAAAATCTGGTCTAAGATGAAACTTTCTGTGGTATGCAACAATTTCTTTCTATAATCATGCCAACTTGGGAGTAACTTTGCAATGATTGCCCCCACTTATACATATTCATAAATGTCAATTTTTATATCTTTAAGTTTAGAAACCAAAATTTGCAAATCATGAACTTGGTCTAAAACAGATGCAGAATCATGTAATTTGTAATCAAAATATTGCATAAGAAACTTATCTGTATTGTATTTGGCTTCAAGAGCATCCCAGATTTCTTTTAGAGATGTTAAAGATGAGTAAAGATCATACAGATGATTGGACAATGTGTTTAGAATATGACCACAGCATAAAACTTCATGCTCGGTCCTCTTTCTACATTCTGCCTTTACTTGTTCTAATTCATCATCACTAGGAATATCGAGTAGAGCTAGTGCAAGATCAAGCAAATACGAAATCTTTATGGCAATGAGTAAGAAAATCATTTTATCCTTCCATCGATTGAAATTTGTTCCATCAAATTTATCTAGTTTGATGAAATCTTGGTTCATGACTTTGAAAGCTAATTCTTGGGTAGTCTCCATGTTTAGAAATATCACATTAAGATTGTAAAGGAAAAGTATCTAACCAGAATATATATAGAAGATGAAAATAGTGCATAGAAACATGTGTTAACCACACTATCCTTAAAGTGATATCTGCCCCCACTTAGTTTGTTGCAGGGTTAATAACAAATCATCCCTAGAAGTTATCCTAAGCATGTAGAGATTTACAAACAGTAACTTCTGTAAATCTCTCTATAAAAAACTTTTGAATAAAAACAAAGTAGAATATCAAAGAGAGAAGAAAAGGAAATTCTTTTTTCTCAGTCTTTTCCTAATCTATCCAATTCGCATTTATAACTAGAATCTATACAAATGTAAGTTTTCACAAAAAGTTATATTCCTCTGAAAAGTTGTATTCTTTTAAAAATTGTATCCGTTCAAATTTAAATAAAAATATGACCATTGGAAAATAAACGTTTAAATTTAAACAGAAATAAATAAAAAATTATTTATTTATTTAAATAAAATAAATATATAAATAAGAAAAAATACGAAATCAATAAAAAATTTAGGATCATTGGATTTTCTCAATCTTATGCACACACATGCGCCAAGTGCTAAGTGTTAAGTGCTTTTTAAATATAAATTATTTAATAACACTTAATTTTTCTCTAATTTTTTAATTTAATATGTGATGTGGATAGTTATATATATAGGTTTTTAACATACTAAATTTATCCGATATAAGGTTTGGAAATCTATCACAACCACATACTCTTTAACTTCGTTTTTCAAACTAACTATTTCTAACACCTTAACCGTAAGCTACATTTGCTTTATGGATGAAATTGCATGGTGGGCTTTTCTAATTTTGTAGGATCTGAAAGTTGACCCAAAGGATGAGTTCCTTGCATTATTGAGATCCACTGTGAAGTGCTTGATCCGTCCTGAAAGGTACTTGAGAAGGTGATTCACCTAGCTATTAACCGGCGAGCAACAGATGAAGGAGCCCTCACTAGAGTGGTTGCTACGAGGGCTGAGATTGATTTGAAATTTATAGCAGACGAGTATCAGAGAAGGAACAGTGTCCCTCTGGATCGTGCCATCGTAAAGGATACCACGTGACTATGAGAAAATGTTGTTGTCTCTTATCGGACATGATGAAGCTTGAGCTGAGCTATTGCTACTTTTGTCTTTGGTTGTGCTATTAGTATGCTGGTTTTATGGTTTCTATGTTGCTTACGTCTTAAATTTGGGTCATAATCTTCTCATTTGCATTTGACATCAGTTGCTGGTCGGTTAGTTCCATCAATAGTCATGAAACTACTGCTTGAGGGATGAAATAAATATCATATGGTTGCCTTGGAAGATCGTGCCTCTCTCTCCTAAATATCTAAAATAAAGCATTTATATTTTGATTTTATTTTATTTTACATTATGAAGCAGCATATACCTTCAGCTTTAAGCCTAAACAATTTACAAAAAGTACAATATCGATCGAATGAGACTATAGATATGGGGTCCTCTAGTAATTTATTGTTGGTGTACCTCCTGCAAGTTTACTGTATTTGATTCACAGCTAAAGACACTAAAGGACCAAAAATGGATTAAAATAAAGATCCCAAATAATGCCAATTTTGCATCATGGTAGATGATATCGCACTTAGAGGGGTGGGTAAGTACTCTAATATTATTAAAGTTATTTTAAATCAAATTTGTAGAAATAAAATTGATTTTCAAATATTACAATGAAGTGCTTGAAAGTAATAATCACTGAAATGTTAAAAAGATAAAATTGATTGTTGAAAAAATTTAGTGCTGAAAAATTGACTTTAAATGTTGAAACATTTTGACTAAAAAACTTCTAAAATGAAAGTTAGTAAGACAAAGACAAAGACATTTATAAAAAAATAATAAATTTTATGAAAGCTTTAATTTCAACATTAAAAATCTTTTAGATACTAAAAAAGATAATAAATTTGAAAATAAATGTAATGTAGGTTTTAGTACCTGGAAAGTTATATTTCATTGATTGAAAGATATTTAGGTGCTTGAAAATAGATTTTAAGTACCTAAAATTTATAACAAAAAATCAATAGAGAAAGGAAGAAGAAGATATACACAAACAAGTTTATCTTGGTTAAAACTCTCTTGTCCTATACTCAATCCCCTTTAAAATTGAAAATATTTTTACTGTGTCAAAGGTTATAAAAGTCTTAACATACTAACCATAAACAAAAGGTTTATGGTTCAGCCAAATTTAAATTTTCTATACTCATCTAAAATATAATGTTTATGACTCACTTCAAATTTAGATTTTCACTCAACTAACTCATAATTGACTTTTCTTACTGAAAACAATGCTTACAATAAAAGAATAAGAATGGATACACTTACATATTAAGGGATACTTGTTAGGTTAATTTTTTGGCTCTTAATAGCCAGATGCATAACCTAAAACTAGCTGCATTTCTTGTTTAATAATTTTCAGAACTTCTCTCTTATCTTCATGTTCTTCAAGCTCTATGAATTCAATTCAAACACTTATCCTTTTATAGAATAGAACAAGATGACTATTGTTTTTTAAAATGACTTATCGCTCTTACAAAATTTGAATGTTGGACTCAATAGATGTGATGCTAGAGAGATATTGTGATGAAGGCTTCATGGCAGCAGCTCTTTATGTCCTTTTTGTAGATGATTCTCTAGGTGGTTCATGATAACGCTTGCCATTGGGTTGTGGTAACATAAGTAGAAGAAGGATGGCACTTTTTGAATTTATACTTCCATGTTCCTCACTCTCCTTCTATTGTTTTCTTTATTGTGCTGACATTGCTCTTGTTCCTTCCTTTCACATTTTTCCTTCTCTTCTACTACCTTATTTGCTATCAATATGAGATCATTTTTTTGGTTGTGCTTTATGGCAACTTTATGTAGCTTTTTTATATTTCTTGCCTTTATAAAACCCTTGTAGTGATGGACAATTTCTATACTTTCTCTATTACTTTTTGACTTGTCATTCAATGCTTAGGCTATCACTTTTCTTGGGTGTACGTTTGATATTCTCATATTTTTCTTTGGTACACTTTTAAAGGCTTGATTGTCAAATTCATGAACTTGAAACTAAGCATAGTATAGAGCAAATTATTCATATTTTTCTTTCTGCATTTTTCTGGTTTTTCTACCCACACTCTCTTCGATTTTATACTTCTCTTCATCTAAGAATTTAGTATATAACTAATAGAGTTCAACCTAATGTCATATCTCAAGGATTTGAACATTATATATAGAGAAGGATGAAGAAAAGTTCATGGTCTGCAATGGTGGTTCAAGAGAGTTATTTAATCTTTGTTGCAAACTACTTTTCAGCTTGTAGTTTTATTTTCTCTTCTGCCGTTCATCACTTTTATTTGCCGCACATTATTGCTTTTGTCTTGTTGTTCATACCATATTGCTTTTCTTTTGCATTTAAAGTTGTCATTGGTCTATTACTTTATCACTTTGCTTGCTGTGATAAATTTGCTATTTCTAATTTAAGCAAAGTTGACTTGTATTGTCTTAGTTTGTCACTTAGTGCTATGCATAATTTGAACTTAAAGGAGAAATCAAATTGGGCCAAGTGACCATAGTAGAAGTTTTAAGACATTATGGACAATACAAAATAAATTTAGCTTATGATAAAATTACTTGGGCTTATGGCAATAAAGTTGACTTGCATATAAGCAAAAAAGTTACTTGGACTTTGTTCAAGATAAGATAGATTTGTAAAATATAAACAAGTTAGTCCATCTAAATATAAATTAAATAAGCACAATATTAAAATTTTTTCCTTTTACTTAATACTTTGGGAAAATTAACTATTTAGTCCCTAAATTTAAAGGTGTCAAAACATGTTAAATGAGTTAAATAGGTTAGCTTGTGTGAGTTAATAAGTTTAAAGAGTCAACTCACCTAACCTACCATATTTTAGTAGGTCAAGCTGTTGAACCCAACCCACCAAATGAGTTAAACGGACAAACCTCTTTAACCTATCAAAGAAATCTAATAAAAATTTTGTAAAAATAATTTAACTATTAAGCCAAATATCTCATTTTAATACAAAAAATTCATTCATTTTATTTATTATTGAAAAAATATTGAATATTTAAATACAAAATAAAGATAAAATCTACTTGAAACTATAGAATATTAAACTTTTTAAATAGAAACACTATAAAACCACAAGTGGGTCAACCCACCAATGCCCAAATTAGCCTATTTAATTTACGAATTAAGTGAGCCGAGTTTGTTTAACCTACTTATATTAAATAAGGTAAAAACTTCAACCCAACCCACTAAAATAATGGGTTAAATGAGCCAAGCCTGTTAGGCCAAACTCGTTTTGATGGTTTTACCAAAATTTACACATATTTTCAAATCAGTCCCTATAGTTTATTTTTTGGCAAATCACTCCCTATAATTTTTACTATTTGCAAGTAGCTCCCTATCATCCAATTTTGAGTTAACACCGTTTACTTGATGATGACATGGCAGAGGGAGTTTGTGTGCGAAGTCTATATGGTCAAAGTATTCATTTGTTTTGCCACATTACCATAGATAATAATTCTCATGCCTACTTTAATTCTAATCTCCACACTTGGAAACATGGAGGGTGTAGGAAAAGAAAGCAAATAAGATAAGGAAACAAGTAGACAATGAAAAAATAATTGTAAGTAAAATAACATAATGAAACACCATAGACATTAGAATTAGTAATTTGAATGCGTATAATATGACTCTCCTGGTATCACAATGGGTGGTTCCTGCAAAAAAATTCATTTAATGTTGACTCTAAGCAAACCAAGCTTCTCCACTTATTTTAAATTACTCACTTTATATGATTTGGAGTTTTAAAACAGAAAAAACTAAAGAAAAAAAAAAAAGGACAAATGGAGTTGTTCAAGACTCTACTTTTCGTGGAGCTCACATGCACGCATCTACTAAAGAAGCCTATAATTTGTCAAAGGCTATCGCTTTCATACTACAATTCAGATTATAATGATTTAGGTCCCAATATAAGAGGCTTATAATCATCTTTTGTGATTGGCGCTTGATATTGTGTATGAGATTTCTCATTTCCTTTCAAATTTTGGCTGGGATTGAGTGTGAAACTTACTTCTCGTGGCCTTCTCAATAAGGTGGGTCACGAAGGGTATACTTCATGGTTCATTAGTGATGATCACAAGCTCTTGGATGCTTAGATGATGCTTCGTTGCAATAATGCTCTGAACTACTGACTTAATTAAAATGTAAGCATTAAATTCAACTATTGGTCTCAAGATAATTTTCTGGATCCTAAAGAAGGTGGCAAAGCCCATGATAAAGCATTACGTGATGGGTTTGATGTGTTAGCTTGCCAAGTTTGAACCATTGCCTTCTTTTTACGTGGGCCTATACCATCCCCACAATCAAAATACATGAACACTGCTTATAATGTTTTTCCGCATGAGACCGAAGCAAAAATTGTCGGGAAATATGCTGCTGACATGGGAAGATGCAAAGAGAGTGATTAGTTGGGAGATTAGTATTAAAGCAGACATAAAAACCCATGCCCCTGGTGGCACGGCAAAACAAATACATACTTCGGCCACATAGACTTTTCTCACTAGCTCCCTCTATCATGTCACTAGAAAGTAAACAATGTTAACTCAAAGATTGGATGGCTGGGAGCTACTTACAAACATGGAAAAATCTGAGGAGTGATTTACAAAAAAGTAAATTATAACAACTAATTTGAAAAGAGGTATAAAGTCTAGGGACCAAATAATTAATTTTTCTTAATATTTTTAATATATTAAACTTAAAACTTTTATTATTACTAAAATAAATTAAAATCATAATTAAACCTTAAAGTTAACAGACGTTGTGAAAATAATAGTTACAGAAAATTAATAAATTATAGTGAAAACTTGAGAGTACCTGGTCCACCAAACTCATTAAAGATATACAAATAATTATATTTCATCAAAATCTTACCACCAAGCTGAAATCTCCCTTTTGTATCAAACAAAATATCCTATAAACTCGCATTAGGAATTTGAAAAGCTTCATTTATTAGGCACCAATAAGCAATATCTGGCTATGGCAAAATATCCAAGAACATATACATGACAACGATCAAGAAACTTAGGAAGACCTCCGGGGAAATACCAAACAACATATATGGATAAGACAACACTAAAGAATAGTACAAGATGCATCTGCACCATACATCAGCATCTGGAAACAAAACTTGCCTTTCCCAACTTTCAGACCGTTGATCAAGTGGCTTTAGTTGCAAAATTCTTCCAAGTGGATCAGATCATGATTCTGGCAAACTTACATACACATACTAGTTGCTAAGTTAGAAAAAAAAAAAAAAAGGTTTTAATTAGGAGTAACCTTCTTAAAACAACAACATTTCTTGTCTGATTGTCAGACATCACTTCTTGAGTAGATTTCCCGAGAAAATCCTCTTGCAATATGGGCTGGTGCGCAAGATTTTGTACGGGCGAACTGCTTCGATCAAAGATGCATGAAGAGAACCCTGCACCAGAAATTAAATAACAAGGCAAGATGAAACGATGCTTGACATTTCTGAAACAAGTAAGAAAACCTGCTAGCTGAGCTTTAGCTATATCAAATTTTAAACCTTTGTCACTGCAAGAGCAGACTGAATGACATAGTTAGCAAATGGGTCTTGCAACAACTGTTCGAAGTGAGGTGCAGACAGCAATTCTCGGACGATCCTCGATCTGCTCTCTGCAACATGCTTAAGGCATTTTTCAACCACATGACTGCTAAATTTTTGCGTAGAGAGGTTTATATAGTTCCCTTTGAACTGAGAAATCAGCTTGGCTGAGGCAGTTGGGATCTCCATCTCTATTACATACTGAACAACATAATTTCTGACAGATAACAATTGAAAGCGTTAGTTTAAAAGAATCAGACAGGACTGAGTATATATTAATTTTCATATTCATGATGACAGTCATTTTTTACACCTTTTTAAAAGATAAATCTTTCTAATATTTTTTTTCATTATTCCCTAGTTTAAGGGAACCGGTTTTTGGTTCTCCTATTGGAGAAAAAGTTTTCATTTAATTAATTTAAGCTGAACATATAAACAGATAAAATATTGTTAATACGCTCAAGTACTATTTTATTTAGATCTTACCAACCCTTAGAAAATGACCTTAAGTCATAAAATTTGAAGAAACTCGGTTGTCATGAATGTTAATGTCTACTTAAGGACTAAAAGGTCTAATGGTAATCACTTCGACAATAGGATTGTAACATTCTAATTGTTCGGTAGGGGGAGAGGGCAGGAAAAGAAAGGAACCTTTTCTTTTGTTTGGTGTTAGAAAAAAAAGGGAAGAAAGAAAAGAGTAGGAGGGATTGAGAGTCCATAAGCCCTACACCTTTTGTGCCATTCACAATCTGTCCGTGGAAGGTGGAAATGGAAGGAAAAGAGGGGGAAAAAAGGCTATAAGACCCACAGTTTATATTGCGAAAATAATAAAAAAAATAAATTCAAACAAATTTTTATAACTTCATCATAAATAAGCAATAAAAAATAATAAAATAAAGATGAATAAAATGCATATTTATATAAATACACATGATATACAATATGTTCATGATAAATATGTATGATTAGATAGGTATTTAAAATCTTTACATGTATTTCCTTTCCTTTCTTTAATGAAACTAAATAAAAAAACGGAAAATATTTTCTTCATTTTCTCCTATGACACCAAAGCAAATGATAGCTCGTCTATTTTTTCTCCCCTTTCCTTTCCATTCTCTCTACCCCCTACCAAACAAAGCACTTAAGTGACCCTTCTTGACACATAGTTAAAGGGAATTTATAATGAACAAGCAAAAGAACTGTTTAGCTCACACTCTTATCTCCCGGTAGGCATTGCGACAGTTCAAAAGTCCTACATCTATCCTAGCAGACACAAATGACACTACGTTTATCAATCACAAATTAAACACTAATATTTACTAGATCTTAATATTGTGACATCATTAAATGCACAACAGCAGGTATCGAAGGTATTATGTCAACTTGGCTCTTCGGGGGACGGCTTCCATTTTCACAATGGTTTTTTCTAATCTTTTCTTTTGTTGACTAGCTGATCACAAAAAAATTTTGGCCCATGGGTGTTATCTCAAGACTGGTCTAACTTCATAAAATACCAAAAAATGGGCAATCTATGACAGGTGAAATATCGAAGGCAAATTACCCAAAGGAATCTTGAGCAAGGAGAAGCCCGTGTCTACATATTTCTGTAACCAGCTTATCTCGATATTTGCCCATTGAATGATCAATGCAACGTTGCAATACACAACATCCATGTCGATGAGTAGCTATGTCAGCACAAAACTTTGCAGCAGCATAAAAAATAAACTGCCATGTATGATAGAAAGAAACAATAATAAAGCAACTTAATACTTTGTTTCGATTTAACGAAAAGGCAGGTCCAAGAGAAAAAAGACAATGGAGCAGAAATCAAGGGATGTGCACAGGCACGAAAATGTGAATTCAACAATAGAAGTGCAACTCCAGAAAATTTCTGCATAGCATGTATAATATAAAGCAGATAACAGAGCAATATTTGGGCCTATCTACTAGCTATAAATTCTTATTTTAACCGCAAGTATCAATAACAGAAACTATTATACTAAGTCAATAACTTTAACCAACCAAAGAATATCTCCCTAATAGAACCTAAGAGAATGAAAGGAACCCACCCTCGAATACTAGCTTACAAGAAGAAGAATCACACCCCTTAAAGTATCCCACCAAGCATTCTATATTATTCAATGTAAGACTTAATCATCTCTTACTACTCATGTCTCTATCATAGCACCGTCTCTAAAGAGCCGACGATTTGGTAGCTATACTCTATGGCACTTCACTCAGTCTTCTTGCTGGTTAGAACCCTTTATAGGTAACCCTCTTTGTGACATCGACGCCAAGCTCTAATACCAATTAATAGAACCCAAGAAAATATGGGAACCCACCCTCGAAAACCAGCTTACAAGGGAGAAAAACTACACCCCTTAAGTATTCCACCAAATATCCTATGCTACTTGACGTAGAACTTAGGTATATCATACTATCCATGTCTCAATCACTCTCACTAGAAAAGTTCACTACAAACAACTTCCTTTCTGTTGAATTTATCAATTTTATATTTCCATCAGATTCTTTGCTTATCTACCTACATACATATCATCACCTGTAAACCTGCTTGAATGATGCGTTTCTTTCATGTGGCCATTTAAGAAACAATGATTGCATATTTGAATTTAATTTGAGTAAGGAATGGATTCTTAAACCTTATTTTGAGAGGCTCTTAACAAGGGTAGTTTCCGAGAAATATTCAAGGCATGCAACCATATTTATTTCTAACTTCATGTTCTCCCTATACTTAATCAGCGAAGATGCAGAGTTCACTAACTACGGTTCTACACTCTCACCCTAAAGCTCTAAATTTTCTAATAATGACATTCTGAAATAGAACTTGCCAATTAAGTTCGAAGATGATTATAGTATTCAACAAGTGAAAAACTTAATTATCTTAACAGTCTGTCTATATATATCATGCTAGTATTTTGAACCAGATGAAGCATGAGATACAAGAGATCCACGCGAAATAAGACGTTAGAAAACGTTTTAACCAATGAACTTCTATTTCGATTATAACACCTCGGCAACAATCAATGCTAGGCAATGTCAACTTGAGTTTAATAATACGAAGATCATATGACACAATCTTAGTACACCTTGGCAAAATATTTTTGGGAAAGTTTGCCTTGAGAATTTACTTGAAACGAATTTGATATGAAATGCTGCTAACAAGATAGTTTATTTTTCCTTGTGAATACCATATTGTCATTTTGTTGCATCATACCGTTCAAATACAAAAGACCAATAATAGTTATTCACTTCAGATTATGGAAGTCAAACAGGGGAAATAACAGATATTGTATCTAAAATTTAAGATTGACATTATGAAAATTTTGGGGGAAAAGATGAAAGAGGGAGGCGTTGTACCTCATTATCTTGACAGCTAAGGCATTGCAAGCAACGTTGTATTACATGATTTCCATTCAGATCCTTAATGAGATCAAGAAAACCTACTTGAAGGGCTGACTTCATTAATGAAATTTGCTTCCTAGAATTGAGAGTCTCAATCAACTTCTGTACCACGCGTGTGCTGATACAATAATAATGTTAGTTTAG
Organism: Delonix regia; assembly: GCA_037074485.1. Lineage (NCBI taxonomy): Eukaryota > Viridiplantae > Streptophyta > Magnoliopsida > Fabales > Fabaceae > Delonix > Delonix regia. The sequence continues at coordinate 34,402,638 of CM073453.1, forward strand.
TAGTTAAAAAAATATAACATGAACTATATCATATCTACAACGATGAAGTTTCTAGTTAAAATGGAAGACAAACCCATGTGTGTTCAAAGATATTCTGAGAAGCTGCCCAGGTTCTTTAGTCACCATGCAAACAATCTGCAATTTCTGCTCTTCTCTGCATACATCCAGCAACTTCTGCACAAGATAATTGCCAAAAGGGTCCATCATAAGTTCAATAACATTATCTATGATTCCCTCAAATACTATATGCATATCTCTATAGCTTCCCTTATCAACCATCCTTTGTAAGAAGCGACAGCCGTTCTGATCCTTTGCCAGATTGAAAACGTAACCTTGGTACTCAGCCAAAGAATAGAAAGTCAGTAGCGAGGGCAATGAAAAATCACCAACAAGACTGCCCTTATTACCACAAATTTGACTACCAGGAGTATAAGAATTGTGTCTAGAAACTTTTTCTCCAGCAGTTTCGATTGCAATCTTATTGTGCGAATTCATTTTGCTATCCCTCAAAGAATTGCATTCGTTATCAACATAATAATTTATATCTTTTCCTTGTATGATAAAACTATTGTCACATCGAAATGCCTCTGGATCGCCACTAGCTCTTTCGGACGAGAGAAATTCAGGCAGCTCAAAGGTGGCAGTTCCCATTGTTTCATCTTTTGTTGTTGGACAATAATAGGATGGAGAATCCTGATTTGAAGAAAGCATGGAGTGCATAATTTGAGAGAATCTTAGGGGGTTTTTGACTGCCCTGCTTCCATCGAAATCCAATTCACAAGCTTGTGAGCTAGTTATTCCATCACAAAAGTAGGAGCTAATAATAGATGGCTTCTGCAATTGAACTTCTCCATCATAGCTACTGCTCCCCTGTTTCCTGCAGTGCGCCATTCGATGATATTTTTGGTTCATGTTCCAACTAGAGCCCAAATTCAAAGCGCTGGATTGATCATGACCGAGGGAAGAAGTGTATTTCTTCCCCGAGGCAGGGAATGACCACTTCATATCAGCAACCAAACTTGGTGAAACTCCCCAAGTAGACGATGAGATACACTCATAATTGGGAATGGGAACTTCATTGCAAAAATCTTCATGAGGGCTACGTGTTTCAGTAACGCCGGGAATACTTGCATCAAAAGAACAGGCGTCAAATCCAAATCCGTTGGAGTCCGTTTCACGTCCATTGCTTTTGTTACCATTTCCCTGTCCATCCATAATATTCATTCTATAGAAATCCTGAGACAGGTCCAGATCAGCCACCTGATTATCACTGATATTCTTCCCAGTGTAAAAATCTGACGACTCTGAGTCCAACAACAATTTAGTTGTGACGTGATCGTTGGGCGTCAGAAGTTTGCTATCCTGAAATGGAGCTGAATATGAGGAACTATGAGCCGAAACATGAAGCCCATTAAAAAAAGAAGTTGACGCAGAAGAATGGGATGCGTGAGAGACCCTCCATACGGGGGAACGAATCGGCAAATGCTCATGGCGGCGATGACGATGATGAAGATTGGGATATGGCGTGTTTGGAAATCCATTCCTCCACCACGTGCCCCACTCTTCATCCATATTCTTGTTCTCTGCGTTGCTCATATTTTTGTCAGATGTTTTGAACATTATAGGAAGAAAACCGATTCAAAATTCAGAAGCAGAAAGGTCCATGATTCAGCTCGAAAACGCACTGTTACAAAAGAAATTCAGTGGCAGAAAAGAAGTCCAGGACGAGGCTCTGCAACTATTTCTTTAAGTATACAAGCACGAAGAATGGCTGATGGGTTTTATAGCATCTGAATCTCATTTTGCTTGGGATTTGTGAGAATGAAGAATTATCAAAAGGGGGGTTTTGATGCTGACGGGTTTATTAGTGTACGTGTACGGCCTGACACGGTTCACGCTTACGCCCCCCAAAATGAAGATCCAGCCGCTTTACGCACAATACCACTTTGGAGTAGTAAAAGTGCAGCTTTTCTTTTTTCTTTTTTTTCACTTAAGAGTTTAATTCATGGACAAAAGAAGGTTGTTTAATTCTTTTAAAATAAAAAATCCGTTGTTGATTTTTCAGTCATCAATTATGATTATTTTCACTGCAAAATCAACATTTAAAATTTCCGGTTGGATATAGTCCATGTATGAAAAAAAATCTACAAGGGAAAAAAAAAGGATAATTGTTTTCCGAAAATTGGCTCGGAGAGCAAGTTGGATTGGACCATTTCTACGTAAATCCCTGCTCCGATTAGAGTGTAGAGCTACCATAAATGTATTGGGTGTCGGACACGTGGAATGATTCAATCCGTGGGATCGAGAAAATAATGCTTTTGTTTTAATTTATATTTTTGTATCGAGAAAAAATGGATACGTACAGCTAAAAGAGTGGAGAATTGACCAAGGCTTCTCTTCCGGGCAAGAAGAGGATGGCGAAAATGAAGAGTGCAAAGGCTCAGTGCGCTCCCTAGGCGACTGCTGCACTGTTATGTGCCACAGCGTGGCAGTACCAACCATTTTCCAATCTTCACCATGTTTACCGGGATTACAGGTAACTGCTGTAATGTTGTTATTTTTTTTTTAGTAAGGGATGCTATAGACACAAAATAAATTTGAAAAAAAATAAAAGAAAAAGTTTTTTTTATACAATGTTCCTGCTGTGAAAAATTTATGACAGCATCCACACAACTATTTTTCTGGCAAAAAAAAAAAAAAACTCCGCACAACGGGTACTTCTTATCAAAATCAAGAATTCCAATCCCCCTGTTTCTTTTTTTTTTTTTTGTGGGAGTCCAGCTGGTAACGGTTTTAAATTGAGTATACGGCACGAAAGGTTTGATGGTTAGGTCAATGTGCTGGGATTGTATAACCAAAAAGCAAAAAAAGAAAGTTCTATTTTTTTCTTTTTCTTGGCCAAGAACAATTATACCACCCGAGAGAGGAAAGGAGACTTATTGCTAAAGCACTTGGGATGCTGCTGACATACACTAGAATCACTAGATGACTGAAACCTTGACATAACACATATCGGATGCAGCCACCAATATGTATATCTATATGCGTCTTTTTACATTAGAATTACCTTGGGGAGCATTGGTGTAATCAATTATTAGACCAATGTCCCCATTTTTACTGATTGATTATAAGGGTCATCCTATTTTTCTCAATGAGATCACGAAGGATATTTTGGTTTTCATCTCTATGCATCAAAGAGGAGCTTATCTCCCATTTTTTTCTTGATGGCCTTTCCCTCTAACCCCATGCTTTTTGTGTTTGGGAAAAGGATTTGCGGTACAGCTACCCTGACTGGACTTCATCCACCAGAACCAAATCAATTTGGTGCACGCATACAAGTTTGAGTATGATCTAGACTCTAGAGCCCGCACATTCAAAATTATTAAAGTGAGTTAGCAGATGGACATACTAAATCAGGTAGACAGCCCAAATTACTTCATTAAGCAAAATACTGAGAACATCACAAGATTATGGACATACAACCAATTAGCAGATGGTTCCCTTTGGTCAAGATATTAAGATACCTAAAAAGGTGCAGTCCCAGAACCCGAAAATACAAGGTCAAATAATATAATAAATCCCCAGTAACAATAACGAAACAAGACAGTATCAAATTAACTCAGTTAGACCTAACAAGTCATACCAAGGCAATGCTGCTCTCCCCACCAGGTGGCTTCCTAATGCCGCCTAGGTAGTCTCTAGATTCTACCTTTCCGTCAGCAAAGATGTTACTGCCACTCATTTCTCGCAGTTTAGCTACACTGAGTGGTTTCTCAGCAGAAGATGGAGGTGCATCACCCTTGAATATGTCATTTCCCGAAAGTTCAGTAAATTTCTGGTTATAAATCTTCTTTGCTGTCTTGTTAATTGATTCCTCACTACACGTGGTATTGCCTTCGTCTCCATCAGTCTGAAAGCACACGTCACAAGAACTTGTTATTTAAATTGCAAAAAGATCAAGCATACAGATATGACTTAAATAACATTCCCACATGCATGAAACCCAAAATGGGATAGTTTCCCCGAAATACACAAATTGTATCCAGTGGTGTGCACCTTAAGGTTTCCAAATAATCACGTAACAATTTGCATGATGCATTCCTTGGAATAACTTTGGCTTTCTTTCTGTCCCAGATTTGCACTCATGATATGTTTTTGTAAACAATTCCTATATATGCTATATTGTACAGACAGAGAAGAGTCTTGAAAGCGTGATTAGATTATTCAGTTTAGCAACATAAAGTGGTTCATACATGACTTGTAGCAGGCTCTCCAATGTTGATGCTCCCTTTCAATTCCAATATGCGAGGAGTTACTGGCCGAGGTTTAATTTCAGGTGGAGGAGCAAATATGTTATGACCACTGAGCTCCTTGCACTTTGCATCAGAAAGCTGCTTCTTCATAGAGTCTGATTCACTTTCCAGGGTACCGCTCAGCTCACGCTGCTTGGCCACCTCAGGCAAAGTAGTGGGCTTTTTTGGAGAAATACTCTCCTCCTCACCAAAGGAGATATGACTGATTCCAGCCATTGCTTGCTGCCAATTTTCAGCAATCAACAACAGGGATACTGGAATACAAGCTGGCAAATACCCAAAACAAAATATAGAAATATGTATGTTCTTGTCAAACACTCCGGACCACCTAAATCTAATAGTACCTGGTACATGCGCAATCCTGTTTTATTTGGAGTAGGGTTGGCACTGCCGGAATCTAGTGTGTCATCTTCTCCTTTGGCTGCAAAGATCCCACTGCCAGTGATCTCCTTCATTTTATAATCGGAACAAGGCTTTCTGAAAATCTCATAGCTAACCCATTTCAGAAGCCTTAAAATCAATAGGCACAAAGCAAAAAAGACCAACCACATAATTGACAAGAAGGGGAAAAACTTATAAATTAGTTCATAGTATGATTCAATAATTGCTTTTGAATTCATTTCCTACTTGTTTTAAAATAAAAAATTGAAGTATAGAACTAAATACTCCCGTTCCCTTCCCTAACGGCATGTGGGAGAAAAATTAAGGAAACAAATGAAGCTATTTCTTTAATCCTAGGTATAATATCTCTTTCAATAAAGAGTAGTTGGCAGATCAATGAAAAACATTGTCAACAGAGAGTAAAGCAAAACAATAAAATTGAAGGCAGAACCAGGTGCATGAATAATCTTGCTGATCATATGAACTTATATTTAGAATAGATAAGAAGAGGCACACAAAATAGATCTCACCGTTTGTTTAAGCTTTCGACTTCTTCGTCCGTCACCTGACCCCCAAATACCACCTTACTGATCCCATCCGACGGCTAACATCCATCCCAGCCCCCAAACAAAGAAAATAGAAAGAACACGATTATATAAATTTCCCACCAATTGTAAAGAGAACATAAAAGGAGAAGTAAAACTGCAGAAACTAAAATGAGAAGGAACAGGATTGAGAGTAGTTTGGAGCATATGGGTTACCTGGTGAGAACGGACAGCAGAGCGAGAAGCGGCAGAGCCAGGAGCTGGAGAATCAGAAGGTGGAGTTTCGGACCAAGTAAGCAGATCTGCGGTGTAAGTGTAAGGCTTCCTAACTGGAGTGGTTCTCTCCATTGTTGGTCAACAGTAATTTACTGAGGATTGGAGTTTCAATTTGTAAGCCAACAACAGAGGAAACGAATAATGCAATCCTGGCCAAAAAGTGATTATTCCTCAGTATTCACTTAAAGACAAAACTACATAACAGGGAAATAAAAAAGTTAGCAATGTCGAAAAATTGGCAAAAGGGTCCGCAACGTCCCTGTTTCTGGGTGTGGGTGTAGGTGTAGGTGTGTGTGTTTATCTCAGCTTAGAGACGCACAAATGGATATGGAATGGCTGGAAATGATGGCGATGAGCTTCCGATCTCGAAGATTCCCGCTACTTATTGCTTTTTCTGGTTTGGATTGGTTCCTTTTAGTTCTTGGCTTTCAAGGACACAGAGTGGAAGTGGAGTAGAAGACCAGTAGCATTAGAGGAACGAGGCAGTAGAAGCTACTCTTCCTTAATGTTTTAAACCAAAGCAAAACAACAACGAAGTACGATACACCTCTACATGGTGTGTGTGTGCGTGTATATATATATATATATATATATATAAACCTCCATTATCTTTCTCCTTTTCAATTTTTAAAATTTTCTTTGATTATTTATTAGCTCTCTGCGATACACATTCTCAAAAGTCTATTCCTAGATTTTGAATCTCATACCGCCACCTCTGTATATCCCTTTTCTTTTTATTTTTAATGGCAAGCATGTGCACCGGATGAACCGCCACATGCCGGTTTTTTAAGAGCTGCTCAATTACTTTCTTGCCCCTCTAAATCTCAAACTGCCCATCTTGCCCTTTCCATTTCTGCCTGTTAAATTTTTGAGCTTATCTTCAAGGATTCTGCACAAAAAATAAGAGCGATAATGTATTGCTACAAGATATTACTAATAAGTTTACCTTTTAAAAAATAAAAATGAGTTAGTTTTCCGGATAAAGAAAGTATCTGTGTGGCCAACTAATATTTATAATCGTTTTAGAAGTGTACAAAAAAAAAATTTAATAAATCTTTAAGCTTGTCGGGATCTAGTGATTCAACAAGCTGGGCTCATGTGCAAAAAGTCAAAACTTGCTAATCAATCTGTGACTTTTGGGAAAAACTATTCTCTGTAAAAGGAAACAATTTTCAGAATTGTGGGCATCCTCTTCAATTCTCTTTCTGTTTTCACGGATTCAAATTTTGCGGAGGATGTGGTTGTCATTTGATAAGGGGCATTATCGTCGTTCAAAATTTAATAGGGGATGCAACGGTATGTAACGTTACGATAAAGTGATCCGTTACACTTCAAAATCCAACCGGTTGCTTCTCGGCACTGAGTACGGGAATTTCAATTTTTTAAACTCCTGTGAACCCCAGTTGCAAAAATACCCTTCTAAAACCTCGAAATTTCACTTTCCTTCTCTTGGTATCTTCAAAACCTTAACAAGGTAAATTACCCAAAAAGGAAAGTGTTGCCTTTTTGGTAAAACAATGTGTTACGGGTCAAAAACAGTGTTGCTTATTAGGAGGAACATTAGGCGCGGTCAAGCCCAGTGGGCCTCCTTATTATGATAAACATTTAAGTAACTATCTGCTACCTGCTGCTATTTCCTCATCACCTAATCCCCCTCTCCATATTATTGTGAGCCAAAAGTTAATTTTACCCATCGTTGCATTATTAACAAAATGAACGACCTGGGGGAGGCAGAATTTTTCTTCGAAGGAGGAGTATAACATAATTTTAAAAAAAAAATTATAAGAAGCTATGTTTATGAGACTTATATGAAATTTTATAGAAGTTTACGTTAAAATTTTATTTTATTTTTTAATGGATGATATTTTTTACAGAAAATTCTTTTATACATCTAGCAAATAATAAGAAGCTAGGGGAGCTTTGGGCAATCATCTACAGTAAGGATGTCTTACTGTAGATTCTGCAGTAAAATTTGAACCATTGGATTTTGATCCAATGGCTCACATTTTTTATATTAAAAAAATATGAGCCATTGGATCAAAATTTAATGGCTCAGATTTCACTGTAAAATCTGCAGTACTGTAGACGATCTGAGTTCGAGCCTTGGTCCCTACCAATTCCATAGGCTATGCCATGCAATGATATATTGAATACCAATTTGTTTAGTTGTTAGAATTTTTATCAAGGAATAAAAATGAAAATAAAAAAAGAGGATGAGTTTAAAATCAAATTAGATATAAAAAACATTATATTAAATCTCTCGACAATAAAAATATCATGAATTAAAAATATTCAAACATGAGAATATGATTCTCATTAGATTCTAATAATCAATCCAAACCCAACTAAATTTATATAAGTCATGCGGTGATTGATATGCAATTCAACTATTATTGATACTAACTATAAATAAAATTAGAGTACAAATTTAATATTTTTATTATTACATTCTTCAATAATAAAATGACAAATGTGTAATTTTCATAATTCAATTTATAACAAAAAAATTACATGTGTTATAATTTTATTTTAAATTTGATAATAAAAGTATGAAAAACAAATCTACTTAAATCTAGTTCAAAACCATATGGTTGGTTGTTTTAAATGGATGGGCACATAATTGAAAAAGAGGTCCTAGCCTAACCAGAGTGTTTTTCAAACAACAAAAGCATATGCCTAAAGCATGGCACAATTCATTCTATCATCTTTTAGAGGGGTAACCATGTTAGGAACATGGGGTGCATGATTAACAAGTTTGAGATTTAGGTGTAAAGAATTTCAAAAGCAGGATGACATTTATAAAAAAAAAAAAAAAAGAGGGGGGGGGGGGGGGGGGGAGGGGTAGGGGTTGGAGTGGACCAGAACCCCAAAGAAGTAAAGAAAAAATAATGGCATGACCCGCACTGTGTGCAACCTAACTTCAAGCACACCTAACTAACAAAATAGAGAAGGAGGATTTCTCAAACAACGCCATAAGGTGAGTGTTTTTACTGTGGATTTTATGAGGCTTGATATTCGTCCCCCATCTACCCTAATTAAATAATATTACAACTTGCTATATAATTGTGACTGCCATGATGGTCATTAGTTCACAAGTAATATAATAAGTTGGATTCGGCAGTGTGTATTTTAGCTGTAATTCGCTGTTAGAATCAAATCTACTTTGCTAATTAAAGTTAAGAACATGATATAATAATGTTATTAATGCCCCCGTTTCCATTGCTCTGCAATTGAAGCATGCCACATGCGAGATTTCATTATAATTTTCTGAAGAACTTGAGTGCAAAGATTTTGAGGCAATGGTGTGTGATTGAGAAGCAATACCAACTAAAGGGGTAAATGGAGTCAGCATTTCTGGTATGCATTGAACTCCATTAGATTTGACCAGGCAGTTGAAGTTTTGAATCCATTATGACACCACTCCCCTATTTTATGTATTTTAAATACATATGGAGCCCCAAGTGTACAATGTTTTATGGAATTATATAAGAAACGGAAACATTGGAGGGCTGATGAGAACAGAATAGGCTTATGAGGGGTGATATGGAAAAAGAATTTTATGACAGGTAATATGAAGAAAAGATTTTTATTTAAAAGAAAAAAAAAACCGCCCACTGTGGGGCATGACTACAAAGATCTCGTTTAATTGTTAGAATTAATATTATATAAATGGAAATAGAAGTAAGAGTGAGAATAAAAATATTAAAATATTGTTTAATTAAAAAGAAATAAAAATAAACATGTTTCTATTTCTTTTGTTTGATTAATAAATTATGTATGAAAATCAATTAGTAGTGTACATATTTTATCATATTATCTTTTATTATAAAATAAAAAAAAAGACAGACATATATTTGAATTATTAATTAATAATATAATTATATATTAATATATATTTTATTAATAATATAATAATTTTAATAATTAATATAATAATATATATTTAATAAATTAATAATAACTAATTATATTAATAATAAAATAATAATAAATTAAAAATAATAATTTAGTAATAAATAATAATAAATTAGGGTTTTGATGTATTATAGAAATATTTTTGTCTGAAAATTATTATAAATGAGAACATTTTTATCAAACATATTTTCATTCTTATGTAACCAATCTTATTTCATAACTTCAACTAGAAAGAGAACTCTCCCTCATATGAGGGAGAGTATATTAACTAAAAAATAAGAATAAAGACTTAATCTGTCAACTAAACATAAAAATGATATTGTCTCCATCCCCATTTTTATTGTTTAACTTTGATTCTAATAATCAAACAGGTCTTAAGAACCTTCCGCTTTTTCGACTGAGTTAGATTATACATAATGCATATAATATAAACCAAATATTCCCTTGCTTACACGTCCATTCGCACCATGAAACATTTGAACTCTATATCTAAAAAGAAGAAAAAACTCATATGGGATTTGGTTATATCTTTGTGGAGTTAAAATTTAATTAAGATATAATAAGTATATAGTTTTTTTTAATTATATCATAATATATATACATATATATATATATATATATATAGTCATGGTAAATAATTGTATAATTTTTAAACTAAATTTTACACTTATTATATTATTATTAATTAATCATACATTTATTATGTATTAATCAAAAAATATGCGACAAAGTTATAAGAAACTACATTTTTATTCTCATTCTCATTTGATTAATTTTGGCAATCAAACTTGCCTGTAGTAATGAAGATATATGAAATTATATCTAAATCTAATCTATAAAATGAGCTTATAGGGCTAATTTAAAAGTTGAATGAACTTTTTAAATTTATATGTGATTTTATTTATATTTTTATTATTAAAATTAATAATTAATATATAATAAATGTGTACTTTAAATATAACAACATAACAAATGTAAGCATCGTCTGTTTAAATTTTTTAAAAATTTTCTCATACATATCATAATATTATTAAGAATTCTAATAACTATAATGTAAAAAATAACTGATAAATTTACTCTTCTTCTATTTCTAAACAACAACAAGCAACTAGAACTTCCCCTACATTGCATTTTTGCACAATTTGTCTCTGAAACGATATGTAGGATGCTTTTAAAGCAAAACCTGAATCTGAAAGTTTGGGGCCTATCATATTAATGACATTGTAGAATATATAATTGTATTACTATCAATATGGTGTGATTAAAGAAGATAAATTACATAAAACTCTACAAACTCTATAAATTTTATAAAACTCTAAAATATAAATTACATAGATAAATTATACTTAATGCTTAAACTAATATAAAAGTAAGAACAAAACATATCAACTAAAATTAATGTCTAAAAACCACATACTACTTTAAGCAAAAAAATGGAAAAGATAATAAAGATATAAGAAATCATATGGCAATAATGTCACTTTTAGACATAAATATTTTGGTTAATATATAATTTTTTTTATTTTAAATTTAAGAAATTAAGTTTTAAATGCATGTGCTAAAACTATAATTATAAAAAGTTATATCTAATGTCTTCTTTAAAAAATTAAAAAATATAATGTTTAGGTATACTAAATTTGATCATAACTTAAAAATCATACCTAGTTAAAAAGTGCAACCTAAAAATAATAAAGCTCAAACCAAAAAATGTAAATAGAAAAACTCCTTTTATAAAATAGATTGCAATCAACTCGAGTTTGAAAAGTCTAAATTACTATTTTTTTAATAAGAAAAACTTATTATTTGAGGAAAAAAATTAGTGTAATGGATATCTTAGTAAGTAAATAAAAACTAATATTTCTTATCTAAAATATTTATGTCAATAAATAACTTATTTTTATTTATAAATTTCTTATATATAATCTTACAAATAATAATAATAATTTATTGTTATTTATTTTAAATCTTAAGTAATAAATAAACTTAATCATGAATTTAAAAAGTTTACTATGCTTAATATGTTTGACTTGAAAAATATAAATAGATGCTCGAATAAAAAAAGTTTGGTCAAAAGATCAACACGGGTTTTTCTTATATTTGAATTTAAACACATTTTTTATAAGTCCAACCCAATGATGTAAACCATGCCAAATATAGCACACACATCCATGATTTTAATATAGTCATGCTAGGGCACTAGACTTTTAAAAATCAAACTTGAATTTAAGTTTAAAAAAAAGGTTGAGCTTGTATTTTAATTAGTTTTTTTATTTAGACTTTAATCCATATTTTTTGGCTGAGCCTATTGAGCCAATTAAGTTTTTTATATAATAATTAAATCAATTTATTACTTAAGATTTGAAATAAATAATATAAATAATTTTTATTATTACATGTAATATTATATATTCAGAAGTTATAAATAAAAATGAATTATTGTATTAACATAAATAATTTAAATAAGAAGAATTAACTTTTATTTATTTATTAAAATATCATGTTACACTAATTTTTTATATAATAATTTTTTATTAATTTAAAATAGTATTCATTCAAATTTTTTAACCAAATATACAAAAAAAAACTCAAGCATGGTCTATTTTACAAATCAAATTTTTTTATTCGAGTTTTTTTATTCAAATTTTTATTTTTTTGAACCAAACTCATAAAGTTTGATAATTTTGTAATGAATCTATGGTGTAAGGTTACCGTAGAAAAGAACTCAGTTTGCAAAATGCAGCTTAGCATAAAATAGAACGAACATTTCATTTTGTTGACGGAAGTAACATCCATCATCCCATGTATGTGCCCGATGATTTGGGCCACCCACATAAAAGCTAGTTTATTAATGATATTAACAATAATGTTGAATCCTCAGACCACAAAATAAAAAAAACAATAACATTAAATCCACGAGTCTTTCCTTTCAATGAATTTCATAATAACAAAAACTATATGTAATTTTTTTTATATTTTTATCATAATATTTTTCAATTAAAGTATGAGAGGTATATAGTTTCAATAGTATCATTGTATTTTTATATTATTATTAATAAATTATACACTTATTATGTACTAATTTAGAAACTTTATGATAAAAATATTTAAAAAAATAATATAATCCTTTTTAATATTTGAGTTGTAGGTGCAACTAAGTTATACGATAAATTAAGATATTTAGACATAATTAGTTATGATATTTGAGAAAAATGTAATATTAGTTTCTTATTTTTTTGGTTACTATACTAATTCAATCATTCAAAGATAGAAAATATCAAAATAATTTTTTAAAAACGAAAAAATGAATTGATTTGATTCACTTCAAAAACCAAATTAAATTTTAGAAAATCATTATTTTTTAAAAAATTTTATTTTTGAAGAACTATTTTTATTCTTTTTAATTTTAAAAGACTAAACTAATATTAAAATTATAAGTGAGAGATAAAAATTATTTTTTATTTTTTATATTATCTTGAGATGACTAATAGTGATGTAATTGATATTTTCTTTTTAAAATTTAAATTTTCAAAATGTATGAATTTGTGAAATTACATAATCTAAGGATTTAAATTAATTAATGTTGCAGACGTGTACGGTAATCAAATTTTCATGCTGAGCGTTCAAATTTGAAAAACTGCTAACAATAAACGGTTGCTTTGCCTCCGGATTACAACCATTCATTCCTTTCTCACTTTGTTTGTTCTGATCTAAAGAATAAAATTATATTATATTGGGTTAGACTTAAAATGGGAAAACACTCATTTAGCCCAATAGGTAATAAAGCCACAGCCCAGAATCGATAGATGAATCGGACGGTCTCGAACTTTTCAGAAAAATTCGCGGCTCCACCGAGCTCAGTGTGCCATGCTATCAACCATAAACGCAAAGGCAACAATCCATCCATAGCGGCAACAATCACATAACGCGCCACTCACAAGTCACAAGGAAGGTGTGGCGAAAGGCGGAGATTCTGCTTTGCTATGGCGGCAATGGCGGTAGCTATTATCAGTAACTTCTTCTGTGTGTACAGCAATTCAACACAACTCCGCGGCTCCAACTTCTGTTCCTTCCATTATTCTACACGCCTCTTTAGACGCGCTTCCTCTGCATATTCCCGAGCCTTTCTTCACACTAACTCCGCCGTAATGCCTCTTCTTCCTCTCTTTCTAGGCCTACTACTTATATTCGCGATACCCAACATTTTTATGAAAAAATTCTTCTGTCCGCAGATGAGAATATAAAAAATTTTAGGTCTTTTTTCTTTTGGTTGGGGTGAGCGCTATAGAAAGAGATGAAACGAGAGCGAATGCCCCAATGATAGGGATTTCGGAGCGTTAAAGCTGTAGGCAAATCGGGGTCCCTTCGTATTGTGTACGTTGCATCTGACAGTGATATTGATTACACAATGAATGCATAAGTCCATGTTGATTGAATTCTTCAGTTCTTGAATGATTTCTCGTTTTTCCCACATTGCCGTAATTGCCATTTATCTCATGCAATTTGTGTTTAGGAACCCGATGTAGTTGAAAAGAAAGTCAACCGGAGCAGGAACTTATTGGCTTGTCCCATATGTTACGACTCCTTGACGTGGATTGGTGATCCTGTTTTCTCTGTGTAAGTTGATTTTTTTTTTAATTAACATTTGATTTGTAAAACAATTGTCCGCTTACTGAATGCTGCAACTTATCTTTTCTGCACTACTCTCTTATCTAAATACATATACATATGTGTGCGCGCGCGCGCGGATTTGTTGATGTGCTGCTTAATGTGTTAGTATTTTTATAGTCACGACATGCTTGTTCGGATTGTTAACTGATTTTTGTTTCTTCATGGGATCGTTTAATACAGAGATTCTACCTCTGGATCTAGTTTGCAATGTGGCACGTGCAAGAAGACATATATTGGGAATGAAACACATCTTGATCTCACAACCGCAAGTGGGGCTAAGACATATGGTGAATCAATGCCAGTGTCCACAGAGCTTTTCAGGCATGGAGGCCTTTTTTCCACTTATATTTTTAACTGGGTAATCTTTGATTGTCAATCGGGCATACTGAGGACCATGTATGCTGGTAGTGGTATAGAAACTGGAATTGTGTAATTATCCATTATTGTTCTCCATATAAGCCGGTTAAGTTTGACCCAACTATTAGGAGAAATGGGTTACCTTGTCTGAATAATAATAAGGCAAAGTAAAATTCAATGATCAAGGAAATCGTTCTTTTAAAGTACCGAGTCACTGATATGAAAGTAACTTGCTACTCTGATGCGCACTGGTTGTTCATTGTGTCAGGGTGCCACTGATATCATTTCTCTATGAGAGGGGTTGGCGTCAAACTTTCTCTGTATGGGGTGGTTTTCCAGGTCCTGAGAAAGAGGTGAGTTGAATTTCCTCTCTGTTCCTCAAGCATATCCCCACTTGGTGGATCCGGCTGTTTTGTTTTATAGTAATTTTTCATATATGAGATACATAGTTGCCTTGTTGGCAGTTGAATTCCACTAATTTTGAATACGCAACTTTCCAACTAGAAAAACAGTGATTCTAAATTTCTAAATTTGACTGTTAAGTCTGATCACTTTAGGGGAGCATTATGGACTGTTAAAATAGGTACTAATATTAGGGCATTTCGTATAAGAAGTTACCCATATTTGAGTCGTTTAAGAACTACTTATGCTAAGCAGCTTGTCAAATAAGCTGTTTTCAGCTTCTATTTCGTGAGCTAATAATTTAAACTTAAGAAAAAGGAAATAATTTGAGAACTACTTATTTAGGTTTGATAAGCTATTTTCAAAACCTTATCCGAAGGTGCCAAAAAATTATATGCTCATGACTCCAGATTGGCACTCGTTACCAAAATAAGCTCATTGACATCTTGAGGGAGCTATAATTCAGATGTGGGTGCAAAATACACGGTGGAATTCTTTGAAATGCCAGTGAGATTTGTCTCTTTATTCATGCTTATCATTTGCACTCCTGAAACAATATTAGAATTATCTTGCAATTGTAAATTTCAAGTTCACTTCCCTTCAACATTGTTCAATTGCTAATTGTGTGTTCCATTGATTTGTGCTGCAGTTTGAACTAATGAAGGATTTCTTGAAGCCAGTCTTAGGTGGAAATATCATTGATGCAAGCTGTGCCAGTGGATTGTTTTCAAGATTATTTGCAAAGAGTGGATTGTTTTCTTCTGTAGTCGCTCTAGATTATTCAGAAAACATGTTGCAACAATGCTATGAGTTCGTTAAGCAGGAGGAGAATTTTCCAAAAGAGTAACAGTTTATATTTATAATTAACT
This sequence comes from Delonix regia, assembly GCA_037074485.1. NCBI lineage: Eukaryota > Viridiplantae > Streptophyta > Magnoliopsida > Fabales > Fabaceae > Delonix > Delonix regia. The sequence goes on from CM073453.1 coordinate 34,418,364, forward strand.
AGAGTCCATACTATTTAACTTTGAGTTGAAAGCTTGCCCATCTCTTGATGGACAATTTCTAATCTAAATCTTCAGTATTTCAGTCATATCTGATTAATATTTCCTCTTTTAGGAACTTCATCTTGATCAGAGCAGATATCTCTAGGCTTCCTTTTGTTTCAAGTTCTGTTGATGCTGTGCATGCTGGTGCAGCTCTCCATTGTTGGCCTTCACCATCGTCAGCTGTAAGTGAATAATCATTCATTAGTATATCATAGAAAAGTGTTTCATTTGTTTAGGATGTATTTGCTATCTCATTTGAAACGGGTTCTCCCCTTGAGAGACTTTCTGCAACATGTTAGATAAAATACATCTTTTGATTTGACCCCTTGAATAGTTTATGTGATTATGCCTAGGACCATTTTGTTCAGCCTGTACCTGCGCATACTTACTGGACAATCCCGTTAATCCGTTTTCAGGTGGCTGAAATAAGTCGAGTTTTGCGACCTGGAGGTGTCTTTGTTGCGACGACTTATATACTTGATGGGCCTTTTTCTGTTATCCCATTTTTAAGTGAGCTACGTCAGGTATATTTTGTTTTGCTCGAGACACTTTTCTTATGTTTCAAGCACAGTTAATTTGACTTGCTCCATCAGAACTGGTAAATTGGGTGAGAGAGACATAATTGAATATGTTCAATTGTTATTGTTGCTGTTTCGTATATGGAATCTTCTAAATTTTACCTTCTGGTATTTAACAACCATTTATCTGCATGCTCTGCAGCTTCGCTGTGTTTTGCCCACCATTTTGTAAACGGATATGAAGTATAACTCTATAAGTGTATATCCCCTTTCACAACCTGCATCTTTCACCCAATAAAGTGGGAAGATATAAGAATAACGATGCATAAAACTAATTCTAACGTGATTTCCTTCCAACGTTTCGTTTGATATGAGCAGTGATTATTAGTTTTAACAGTGGGCAATGTCTTTCTTATTGTAGAATATTAGGCAAGTATCTGGCAGCTTCATCCCTCTGTCTGAACGTGAACTTGAAGATCTCTGCAGAGCGTGTGGGCTGGTCGGATTTTCATGCATAAGAAATGGGCCTTTTGTGATGATTTCTGCTGCAAAACCCACCTAAGTGTTGAGTCTCCCGGTGATCGTAGTGCTGCCTTCTGGACATATTTAGCTGAAGCTGTTTTGTACAATTGCATCTTCAATATTGCACATATAACACAGATATCTGTTAGAGCAAAAAGGAGCCAATTAGACATATTTAAAGTCCTTGATCTGTAAAAAAAAAAAAATTTAAAATTTCATCTCTCGTGGCTGTACAAAACCTTGTCAGGGCCGTATAGTTAAAGGACACTAAAATCAGCTCGAAGAAAAACATATTGTAATTGAGACCACAAATTTAACATCTACACTTTTGATAAAGAAATTTGCTTCGCTGAGTAATTGGAATAATGAAGAATCGGATGCTATTCAATATCTTACTTTTAAAAGGATTTAGTTTACGTTGTATAAACAAGTAAAATCATCCCATGGAAAATGGGGAAGATGCATAAAACTATGAAGGCCTAAGTAGTTTTTTTCGTCATTGTGTGTATATTCTATGGTAATGGCAGTTCTGGAAAACAATCTCTACCACTGATTACACCTGAAACTTACCGGAGAGTTAGGATGCAGAGCAGCTGAAATGCACGCAATGTGTAGTGCATAAACTATTCAACTAAATTGGAGGATATCAGCTGGCCGTATTCCTATTTGGCCCCGTCATCAAGATCAATGCTTTCATCTTCATAATCCTTTAAATTCAATTCTTTCGACTCTGACATGCTTACATGAGATTTTTCTCTTTTAGCGACTAAACTATCTGATTCTGATTTCAAGAGCTGCCTCTCTGATTCTATTGAAGCATCCATGGGAACTCATTCCCTATTCCTTGCATTGGTACCATAGTGAAACAAGTGGACGAGACAGCAGACAGCCATTAAGAGTCCTATTGCTGTATATAGTGACTTGGCCTAAGATGCGGCATTCTTTCTTTCTGCTAAAGTCTGACCCTTTGGTAATGGGCGTGTATAGAATAGTGGCTTCATGCAGGGAAAAGGATTCCAAACAGAAGGGAAATTGGGACGTTTGAGAGAGTCTACTAGTCTGTAGCTGGAGCGTTCCAAGATATGAAGAAGCCGACGACGATTGGAACGAAAGCATGAGGGAATGCTGAAGATGGATCGTACAGTACACGCAACGAAAGCATTGCAGCTACGGGGTTTGCTGATACGGCTCTGATGTGTAATAGAAGAAGAGGTGTAGAAGTAGAAACAATATCTCCCATCTTACCTCCAAACAAGCCCCAACTGAACTACCAGAATTGCAGTAGAGTCGTGGCCGAGAACAATGACGTGGGTTCGACAGAGTGAGGGAACCGAGGCCTGTGGGGTCGGTGTGAAGGGTGGCCCCTACTTCCTTGTACATACCAGGCAGCAATGACTCGTCAGCTCTCTAGGTGATCCATGTTCCCTGATTCCCCAGCACCAGAGTCACCCTCTCTGCCTTTACCTTCCTACTTTCTATCTGTATTGCCAAATGGATACCCACATAGACAACTTCTCCAATGCTTTCCTACTTCCCAGTATGGATCCATTTCTTCTTTGTCTTTTCATTTTGGTTCAAAATTCATTATTTTAATATTGGAGTCTGAATTTTCTCCCAGCTCCATTTTCTATGTTTGATATTGATGTTACTCCATACTGCCCTCTTTGTTTTCTTCTTTTCTAATGAATGGCACTTGCCAAAGATGACCAAGTTAATTGACTGGCGGCATTTACGAGTCTGAAAGTCGCCAACAAGGAATGCCATGTGTGTACGTGAGGGAAACACTGACTAATATTCGGATGATATCTATAATTAGACAATTCTATCCTATATTGTATCCACTATTCTTCCTTGAATGTTTTTCGTCGTCATCAATTTATCACATTATTCTAAAACCCCATTAATGATAGCCCCTCCTGGATCTGTCCGGCCTTTTTCGTAACCGGGCCTTGGTGGGCTAAATAGAGGGCCGTGACGTGAAATAACTATAAGTCTTTTGGGTCCAAAGCATTGAGAGGATGTGAGGATAAATATCTAACATGAGAGCACTAAAGATTGATAGAGTCGGCCAATAAAAAAAAGAAAAAGAAAAGTTGATGGAGAAGCTTTGGGTTAGCGCCAAATGAAGTGACTTGTTTTTCATAGGAAATGTAATAATGTTTCTGATGGCTTTCCACCCGTGAATATCTTATGGGCGTAAAAGGGGATCCTGATACTTCATTGGAGGAGTTAGGTGCAAGAAGCTAGCAAGGAGTTTTAGTGACGTCGTTTGGTGCGTCACACGATCATGACCCCTGCTACCAAATTCTTTTACTTTGCTTTCGACACCATGCAGTGATGCACCTTAACTACATGCTTTGCCACCTTTTCTTCTTCAATTGTGCCCATCATTTCTGTTTCACTTTACATCCATTTTAACTAAAAATTAAAGAGTAAAACCATCTAACATGGGTGGTACTTAAATAACTCAAAATGTCTATTTATATACACGCATACACACCAAATATTAATCCACCTGGGGCGTGAAACAATTTTCAATCTTTTATCTTTAAAAGAATATGGTAGTAATAATTTGTTTCATATAATAACTTTATGGCCATTAACTGGGATATTTAATTACTGAGTTTTTTCTTAATCTATATATAACTTACTCAAATTTAAGTCAAACTTAACCATCATCATTTAAAATAGTGATTTACTCATCTACCCAACCCTTATTCCAATTCAATTACCAAGGGAAGGCAACAAATGATTGTTACTCATATTTCTATTGACTTCATTAGCAATTATCTAATTATATAATGTCACCATACAAGTTAGTTGATAGTGCTGATCACCAAAGCAATAAGAAAAGTTGTATTGATGATGAGTACGCTATACTATAACATGAAGCTATATATACGTGTGTGAGTGTGTTTGTGAGATCGCTATTATATACATGTTAATCGTTAATATGTTATATAATATAATCGAAGAGTATATAAGTGGGGGACAGGGTGGGGTTTATTAGAAACCATTCCAGATCCATTGGAGGGAAACAAAGATAATGTCTCCTATCTTGGTGTCTAATGAACCCCACAATTCTCAAAATCTTGAGCCACTTAATTGGCCTAAGCCTTCATTGGCAATGAGATATATAGTTTCCATTTTAACGCGGACTAAGATTAGAGTAAATGGACCAAGTTGAGAAAAATAATAATTATTATTATTATATTATCATATATTTCTTTTTATCTCTGTATACTTATTTTGACATATTTTTTAATAATTATTTTAACTTTACGTATCACATTTTAATTAAATAAAAAATTGAAAACTTAATCAAAATTGCTAGTAGTAAATACTTAAAATTATATGTTCATTCAAATAATATTAAATATGAAGTAAAATTTTACATGTATTTTAAAATAATTTGATATTAAAAAATAATTTAAGAAGGTTCTAATGTAATAATATTATTTAAAACGCATGTCAAAAAAATTTCATAGCACTTCTTTTTAAGTTTTATTTGAAAAATATATCAAAATGATGCAAGTATAACCTCAGCAATCAAACATGGAACGTTGAGAGATCGCATGGTTGGTTTCTATGGACCTTATTTCTGTGTCACCAAACTAGGACTTTAAAAACATTTTTTACAAAATATCACCACCTATTATGATTATTATTACTTTTGATTAATTTACATCTCTTAGGGACTCCATGAAAAGTGGCTGGCAGAAATCAAAGCCGAACATTGCTGGAGTGGTGGAACTGTGGAAGACTTGCTTGCGTCAGCTTTTGAAAACTCTCATCATCGATCACTTGGGGAATAATAGGTTTAAGAAGAAAGAACAGGAAAATTCAAGCTTTTCAGAATTTAGATTTTTATTTGTTTAATTATTTTCGAGATTTATATATAATAATAATAATAATACTATTTTAATAAAAAAATTTTAACAAATTTAATTGCTGGAAGTGAGAACTAACGTGGCTTCCTCGGCCGCAGAAAAATGTTACACTTACCGGACCAACCATACCAAGAAAATGGTGCCAAGTCACTAAAGTAACATTTTCATCTTTTATTTGTCAGTTGATTTTTGTTTTAATTTTTTATTAATTTTTTTAAATTTAGTCTCTAACTTATTAATTAAGTTTTAATTTAATTGCTTATTAATTTACATTCAGTTTAATTTCTTATCATAATCTTATTTTTTTGGTTTTTTTATTGATTTAAAAATTAATACATTTAGTCTCTCAATTTTTAGTAATTTTAAATTAAATATCTTTACATTTAAATCAGTAAAAAAATAAATTTAAAATAGACTAATAAATAAAATTTATACATAATGTTTTATTCTAACTTTTAACTCATCATTACCGCTTGTAAATGGGTTTGTGCACAACTGATCACTTTAACTTCGATACTTCATTTCATAATTATAGAAATTAATTATTAACGTTTCATTTTAATGTTTAACTGTAACAAATTAACTCAAAATTTAAAGACTTCTTTTAAAAAAAGTCCATTCATTTATGTATATTTAATTATTACTTAATCATTTTTATCATGATTAAGAATAAGATTACAATCCCACACTACAGTTTACCATCAATGTAGTCGTATTCATTATCGTACTATAAATAACATCACGAAATCATGTTTTGCAAAAAGTTATTATTTATGCAAAAAATAAATAAAAATTTCTAATAACATGAATATAAAAATGTTCCATAAAAAATCATTGTACTGTTTTTAACTAGGAGAGTGATTCATTCTTACAGGACACTGAAAACCGAGAAAGAGGGCACCGCAGGGAAGAAAGTTGCGGGGAGGGTTGGGGATATCATTGCTGGGAACTTCATCATTCTCTGGGCTGCCCCACCATCACTCTGTCCTCTTCTTTCGTTTAATTATCATTATGTTCTTGTCGTCATCATCATCTTCCAATTCCCTTCTGCTTTCTGGTGAACCCATAATGATGTTCTTGTTCTTTTTGAGTGCCCTCCTTCATCCGATTACCATTTTGCCTGATCTGTCTCAAGTAGGGATTGATAAAGCATCTTTTGTTAGCTCTTTGGTTATAACATATCAAACATTTCTCTCATTCAAGAATCTTTACTTAGGGCTAAAAGATATTACCAGCCCATAATCAAGTTTTGTAAGGAGGAATCCATATATAACTGATCGACTTTTCTGCAGATAAAAAACGAATCAAGCATTTGTTTTGTCAAATACTCTCTCTGTGTAAACTTAAAATTGAATTTGTCGAACGCATTTTGACTCCCTTATTATTATAAGTATGTACATAATACATGTATTCATCCATTTACATATCAAGTTACGTCTTGGGTTCTCAACTGTTTGTAATTGAGGCTTAGAACGAGGTCACCAACATGTGTCACACAATATCAACCATTTGTTCTAATTAAATTTTTGTATATTAAGGCGATCCCAGAGATATATTTATTAAAAGTCCCACTGATGGCTATTATAATTCCTCATCTGTTAAGCGTGTTGAATCTTGCAGCAATTTGTTTAATATATTTTGAAGTGTTTACTTTTTTTAAGCAATAATTTTATTGGTTTTGTGAAAAATAAGGGCCCACCCCGCATATACAATTAACCAAAGTGAGACTTCCCGACGATCAAGCACCGTAGCAAGGATATAAAGCAAAATCTAGATGCTACTCAAGTTATTTTATATTATTTTATTTTTTAAGAAAAGGAGTCGTCAAACAGAAAACTACTTGATTTGAATACGCTTCGACCAAAGTTTCCTAGGGGGAGATTCTAGAACATCATATGTCTCGGTGGACAAAAAAAAAGACATTTAAAATGATAAAGATGCTCTCACCTAATAAATTAGTCATTTGAAATTAATATGTTTTTCTCATGACATAAGTTATCGTACACTAACCAATATCAAAATATTTCATTACATGACCCGTGAGTTCGGAGGGGCAATTGCCAAATGGGAGGGTAAAGACGAAAGATATGAAACCGCGAATTCAATATGAACTTCCAGCATGCATGAACAAAACATCAATAATGATATCATAATGGGTTTTGGTAACTACTACAGTACCGATGACCACGAACGATAATTTATTGCATATAATAAATTATTTTTAATGAACAAAATTAGTTGATAAATATTTATTATTATGTTAGTAGGTGAAAAAATAATTTTTAATTAATTTTATCAATTAAGAACCATTTATTATGGATGAGAAATAAATAATTATTAACTAATACCACTGGAGCGTTAGGAAGACCTTTTCATGATATAAAAATATAATTATGATCATCTCCTGATCCCCAAGTTACATGATAAATATGGAAGTCGAATATCATACTACCAACAATCATGTCAATGAAGATCAGCGGAATCGGTTTAGAAGGATGCATGGATGGTGGCTTTTCTGGAAACTTAACTACAGTTCGCAATTATTTTGTTATCATCACTGTGTGGTCACTGGTTAACCGCATCCTTCCCGATTAAATTGTCTTTGTCAATATCGAATTGTCCGCAAGCTAATTAAGTAGCTTTTTAATAATACATATATATGTGTGTGTGTCTAATACACTAGAAGTTTTATGATTGGGGCGGTTAATGAAGCCATAAAAATTATGCCACCAATTGCTCCCGAAGAAAAATACGTACCATTCATTCTTGAAAAGTAGGACAAAACGAAATCATGGAATAGTCATAGGCATACAGAAATAGCAACGCACAGAAAAATTGATTTCATCCATTAACGATAATTTGTTATCTGGAGGGAGAATATCAAATTGCAGGGATCATGTTATAATTACCCAACTATGGTACGAACGGTAGATAGACGGCTATTAATTGGTAAATATTTTTTTGTTGAAAATCAGAACACACATATTCAGAGACACACTGGACTTGATAGACAGTCGATGATGAAATATATATCAACAAAAACCATATGAGGTATTCAACATAAACGAACACAAGAAAAGATTTTCTTCTGCTATTGAATTTGTTGGCGTAGAAGGGTTTATGGCAAGAACTGAGAGACAAAAAGGAGGATTGGTCATATAAGGGATGCGTGTGGGGGGTTGCAGAAGTGGAATGAGAGTAGAGGGGGAAGGCATATAGAGTTTGCATTGCGACCTCAGGACAGTGACTCCTAACCCATCAGACAAAGAGGCAGCTTCCGCATGAATAGGATGCAACTTGCAACACCAAAACCACTATGTCTTTCCCTTTAACCGATACTGATCCATTTGTAGCAGTCAGTGGCACCACCAACCACCTCTTTAACATTCTTGTATATTCTCTTTCTCAACATTACTCAACCATCAGTACGAGCAACATCTTTTCTTATACACGCTGATTCTCTTTCGCAGCAAACTAGGCCATTTTTGAGATTTGAAATATATATTGATATTTCCAAGTAGTTTCATCTTAATCGTAATCATAATATTAACAGTTATATAATAACGATATATATTATTATGCGAACAGTCATGGATGAACTAACATTTGTGTGCTACCCTTTTTTCCAATTAAACCCACTAAGAAAATGCAAATTATCATTTGGTAATCAAGTGCTATATATAAATCAAAGGAGTATTTATAAATATATATATATAGGGAAAAAAAAGGAAAAAGAGATGATGTTGCTGGAAATACTATATATTTACCGACGCCGACACCAGCTCCACTATCATGAACATGATGATGATCTCGATTCATTGCAGCATTAATTCTTGTTGGTAATGATTGACTAGTTGAGTAGTAAGCCTAACCAGAAGAACAAGGGTAGGTTTCCTTGTGTTAGAGGCATCAATTCTGGAGGGACTTGCGATGGTTAACGAAGAAGAATTTGCAGCTAGGCAGCAGGTGCCGTAGCTGACCTCACGGGCCCTTAACTGACCACTTGCACCTCCTCCATCAGAAGTGGGAAGGCCATGAGTTAGTGGTATTGATAGCCCACTCAGAAAAAGGGGGCTCAGTAGAGCATAATTCATAGCCTGCAGATCCGGAAGGTTGAGACTTTGAACTAAACCCCGCTGGAAGAGGGATTGTGAAAGGATGAAGGAGGGGTGGGTGGAAGGCGGAACCCAAATCAGGAAGCGGTTGGTGGGAAGCCAGGGAATTACTGGTAGGAGTGGTAGAGTAAATGGTGGTGGTGGAGGCTATAGCATCAACCATAGTGGTAGTGAGAGAAGAGGTTAAAGGTAAAGATGGAGTTGGGGGATGATGGGTACGAGAGGAAGAGCGGAAAGGGTTGAGGCGGCGAGAATGGGAAGAGGCGGAAAAAGGAGCAGCAGGGATACCGGTGAACTCTTGAACCATGGATCTGAAGTTGGAGGTGTCGGTGGTGAGAACGGTAGTAGGGGCCCGCCTTGATGCTCTGCTTCGCTTCTTTGAGTTCCGTACTGCATTGGTGGTTGGTGCCCAAACTCCGCCATTATCATGCTCCTGGACTGTCCCGGATTGCTGACACAGCGATGCTTCTCTACTACACCCTCCAAGTGATTGATTACCAATTAACAAAAATGATGATGATGGTAGGTCTGGAAGGTGAGTGCAACTGGGCTCAGAATTGGGAATTGAGGCGGCTGGTGGGGATTGTGAGGGAGCGTGGACGTACTTATTGGGTGTAGGATCAAAGAGAGAGGAGTAGGGGTTGGATGTTTGGTAATGGGATTGAGAAACAAGTGGAAAGTAGGAAACGAACTGGGTAGGAACATTCAACAAGGCAGGAACTGGAACTACTGAATCATATTCAGCTCTTGAATCATATTCTTTGTCACGCCTCATACTTCAACCAACCAAAACAAAGACAAGAGTGGTGAAAAGGGAATTGAATTTACAAAATCAGGAGTGGAGGCGATAAAGAACCCTTGGCTTGCATGAGTAAAATGGAGATGAGAAGGGAAATTCTTCCAAACTAGCCTTTTGGAAAAGACCGTATGTGAGTCCAGAGATCTGCAATGCAACCAAATCTTTGCCTTGTCTTTCAGAGTTGAAGAGAAAAGGTTTCTATAAAAAGAAGTGGTAGATATGTTAAAGTATAGGCATAGATCTCCATCACTTACGATGAATAGAGAGAGCGGAAAGGGTGAGGCTGAAGGCTGGAGAGATTGGGAGAGGAGTAGATGCTGTGGCTATTTTATTGTGTGAATTAGGGTTTGCAGAGAAGAACAGGAAGGAAATGAAAGAAGGGAAAAGATTATTTAAGGTTTTTTATGCTCAGAAAAAGAGGCACTAAAAAACCTATAGATGATCCGGTAGCTTGAGCTAGAGAATAGAGACAGTGAAGGGGTGGTGGGGTCGCCATTGGGGTAGAGAGAAGAGAGAAAGAGGAGAGGGTGGGTGGCAACGGGTCAAACTCAAAGTGCGTGTGAGAGAGAGAGAATGTGAAATGGCGAAAAGGATGTGAGGAGGGAGGAGATGTGCAACATTGTGAATTTTACACGGACAAAGGCAAAAACCATTTGAAATAAAATAAAATAAAAACTGAAAAAAGTTAAAAGCAACAAAAAGTGAAAGTGAAAGCGGAATGGGTCAGCAAATGAGACGGGGAAGCAAGCTCACAGGAAGGTGAACAAAACCAATGGCACCACCGCCATTCTTCTTAATTTCAATTTCTTCTGTCACGTGTCCTCAATAATTCCTTACATACATTCCTCTTTCAAATTACTTAAATCACTGTCTTTTTCTTCTTGTGAATGTCTTCGTATACATGCGCAAGACTATATTGTAATATTCTTTTATTTGACGTTCATGAATTGGATAGTTTCACAAATTTTCTTCGGCGTTCCTTGCGTACGGTTAAAACTCAGAATGAATGTTAAATTAATAAATAGATATCTAGCAACTTCAGCTCAACCTCTGACTCAGTCAGGAACCCCAGAATTTAGTCAATAATTGATCAATGCTTTTACATATGGAATTCTTTATTACTTAAAGATTACGCCATTACTGAGGCATCATCTTGAAAAGATAAACAAATTACTACTCATAGTTTTGTTTTCACTTGTCATTCAATACCTTCTAAATTACTAATTACGTACTTGCAATTTTAAATTAGATTAATATGGCTTTCAAAAGATATATATATATATATATATATATATATATCATTTTGAAAAAAAATAGTTATTTATTTAGTCTTTAAATTATTAATTACAAAGATCCATTGTTTTGGCTAAGTTGTGTATGAAGTTAACGTGACATAACTAGATATTTATTGGACATATACTCACACGTTCAAAACACCAAAACGAATTAATGTTGCCACAATCTCAATGCTAGTGGAGTCCAATTGAAACTTGTAACAAAACCTAGTTGAATTGACAATTAGATATATATTCATTTATATCATGTAACTTTTTAATTAACTTATTGTAACTTTTCTATTTTGGCCAACAACTTATTGTAATTTTATCTAGACAATAGAATACTTTTTATGGCATCATATTTTGCACCTTTTTTTTTTTGTTTTGTCAAAGTTGGCGCAGTGAAAACACATTAAGGGGGTAATTTAGGGTTTTTCATAAAGTAACGCTGTTCTTGTATGCATCTTCACACGAGGAGTTTGTGGAACCAGATTATATATAGTAAACTACTATTTACAAAAGTGATAACTTACGTAGCTGTTCACATAATAGTCAATTAATAGAAATTTGGTAATTATGAGCTTTATGGCATTAGCTAGGACTCAATCTCGTAGGCGGTGGCCCTTTTGTAAAACTTACCAATCAAAATGAAATTGTCAGCGTCAGTGAAACATTAATTTGAAACAAGAATCGTCTTGATGGATATATATGCCGACTGCATTCAACCTTCCAGACACCATATCTAACAATCCGGATTTTCTTCCTACATTAATCAAAGAAATCAACTATATAAAATATTCTTAAATCAATTGTGACAAATATAATTCAAATAATTTATAGGTTTTTTCTTAAAAAGCCCCTGTAATCGCTGGTCAAGTACACAAGCTAACGTTAGAATTAAAGGAATTCATAAAGAATGGTAGATTGGTATAGGTCAAAGAAAATGGTTGAATTTTGGGAGTCCATATATATATATATATATATATATATATATATATATATATATATTCAGAGGAATGAATTCACATACGACTATGACTTTATTGGTGTGGGGGACAGTGGGGGTTTCACTTGCAAGCTGGTCCCTCTCGTTTCATTTTCCCTTGATTTGTCGTCTCAATACTTTTCTTTTATTACTTCTCTAAATTACATTTTCTTTTCTTTAATTTTTGTGAACAACTATTAACGACAACAACTAACGGACATCAGCTTTTTCTCTTTTTCAATTTTTGTTCGAAAATGAGTTTTGGATCTTTCTGAGGCCAAAGTTCTTGTCATTGCTTTGTCTAGGTTAAGGGAATGCATTCTGATTAGGGTCGTATGGAATCTATCTATCAGCTAGTACAATTATAGATGGGAAAGTGGAGGACGATACCCGAAGGCACTTGTACCATAACCCCTTTATTGCAGAATCCCATTATTTTTTTGGTCAAAACCAATTTTTAAGGAAACATTAATACATGGTTTTATATATGTGTAACAAATGCATAAATTTTACCAATAAATATATGGGTACATAGTTAAACTATATATTTGTTACGTTTTAATTAAAAAAATTATATACTTCTTGTGATTTAATTAAAAATGTTGATAATAAATGTATAAAAAGTATATACTTGTCGTTCCTATTGTAATGGGCTTGGTGACTGATAACTTATTTAGTATGAGCCTGGGCCTAAGTTTCAAGCCCTAAGTTGGAAATGAGGCCCAAGAGATTGTATGTCTTATCATTTATTTCTATTGATACTGTGTCTCGATATTCTCTCTCTCTCTCTCTCTCTCTCTCTCTCTTTCGTTGGACTGAGATATTCTCCCTTTATTAGTGGTAGTTGATTGGGAACCAATAATTCAATTTCGATATGAGGTTTCATTCCGTAGACTGATATTTTTCGTATAGTGTAGATTGATTTTAAATTGGCTAGTTAGAGACATGTGGTATATAGCCCATCAAAGTATTGTCAATATTAGTGCCAAATGGCAATAACAATCTGGTTCAAGCGAAATAATTTGGGCCTCCTATACGCCTACCCATTGAATCATACAGCATGAGGCCCATTAATTGGTTAGGTAACTTTTCAAACAAAATTTAAGACAGATCTTTTGGTTCGAAATCTCGTTTTTTGTTTTCTGGCACTGACCTTCCTAGTTACCTTCTTCTCACACGAAAAAAATAAAAAAAGATTTGATTTTGCCGAAGAGAGTAAAAAAGGGTGCCAAAATGTGAATGGATCCAAAGAGACAAGGCTGTATGGGTAATCCAATTGCACGTGACACTTGAATCAATATCACATTGATGAGTTAACATGGAATGCAGTGTTAGCTGGTTTGTCTGTCACTGCTGTTTCAGCACTCTTATTATCCATTTCAAGGCACTTAATTAGTGATGGAAACACATGGAATTACCTGGAGGAGGATGCCACATGAGCTTAGAATGTCTTTAGGGATGCGCCAGCTCAATCTTAAAGTGGAAGCCTGATCACCAGCTTTCCAATGCACTTGGATCACATCTCCAGTTCCACCTCTTTCTCTTCACGTCAAATGCACGTGCGTCTCTGCAAGCCCTTCTCTATGGTACTATACTATGTAACCCCAACTTTCATCAATTCCAGACTTCCATCCCAAGCCTTTGTATTTTTTGGCCACTTTGTATACTCACAAAGTTTTACTTTCGTCCTGTATTCGAGGCTTGGATCTCAAGCCTATGTCCCATCCCTCTCATCCTGTTGGAGATTCCAACGTAGCTAACAAGCTCCTTATCAAGAATTTCTGGCTTTAACAACATGCGAAGATTTCTACCTCTATGATTAGGAGATCTTCCTTTTGTTTGTGTAAAGTTGTGACCTATTTTTGACCTCTAATATCATTTCTTTGCCTAGAAACTTGTGCTTGATTGCCAATCACGATTAAATCCATTTGGTGACGCATCACTACTGCCTTAAAGCCTATAATTGGGCGTTTCCCTATTACCAAAATCATATCATATTGGATCCCACAAACTCTATATATATATATATATATATATATATATATATATATATATATATATATAACTTCATCCCATCCTTGTTAATTATTCAATTAATAGTGTAAAGTCTGTAATAATTAAAAGCCTATAATTGAGCGTTTCCCTATTTACCAAAATCATATCGTATTGGATTTCAAAAATATTGTGTGTTAATGACATAATCTCATCGATTTTTATTATTCAATTAATAACTATAGGCGTCCAAATCTGTAATGTCTAATTGATAGTTTAAAGTTCTCTTTCGTTCTCCTTGCCTCAACAGAAAAATTTATACAATCTCATTGGTGTTACTTTAATAAGATTTGAATCTTATATTTCCATGTCAAGCTAACTAATACTCATAATTTATAAAGACCATTTATTACTCTCTACATATGATGCATGCACATTTTTTTCAGTATAATATAAGGATGCGTGGAATATGACATTACAACCTCATGATTCACATTTGTTTATTTTTAATATCAGCAAAGCACTCAATATAAGAAGCTTGAAAGTCACACCAACGCTTAATATATATGTATATAGTTTACTGTTTCGTATACTTATGAAAAGAAAAGAAGAAAGGAATATATTAAGATTATGGATGACATGTAACGGGGGCATTAACTAGTGTAGTCAATATTTGGCACGTGCAACTTTTTAATTCCATGTGAAAATACAAAGGAGAAGGACGACATATAAATATTAATAGGAATAAGATAGAAGAGGCAACAGCAATGATTGCACACGGATGCTCCAGTGCGTTGTTCGGGTTAGGTGTGAGAAAGAGAAGGGAAAGGGAGAGGAAGGGTGGAAATATTGATTCCAGTCAGTTGATTTCAATTTGAAATGGTTCAATCCAACAAACAGAGGACGTGAAGGCCCACCACTTATCCAATGGCCACCGACGAAAGATCTGAATCAAACCATGTTGGGGTTAGGAATTGGGGTGAGAGGGCTACATATATCCATCTACTTCACATTTTGTCTACTTGTTGGAGATGGACATATATTCTAAAATTTTGTCGTTGAACCTTGACCTACTTTGAAGAAGTCAGAGTATGTTTTTATGTATGCACTATTCTCACTGAATGAGAGAAAATCCGTTTGTATCTCCCTCTGATTCTTTGGTCTGTCGCCAAAACAAATGGTTGGCAAATATGTTTCAACTTTCAAGCATCAGATTGACCACATAGTGTTGAAAGCACTAGAACCCGCATTACAATTTTTAATCTTTTTGTACTAGGTGGCTGGACAGGTTAAGTTTTTGAGGGAGGCAAAGCGCGCACATATAGACATGTTTGGTAGTGAAGAAAATTACCTTAAAATATATGGCGAGGTGTAGTTGTAGGGATATGGCGCAAGAAAGGATGAGGCACCGACGAACGCCGAACGGTGAAGGAGACATGATGTGGGCAGAATGATGGACAATTTCTGGTGAAGAAATCTGAGGTTGTCTTTACAAGAATGGTCCCAAACACGTCCATACCTAATCTACCCTTTTGACAAACAAACTACAAAAATCCTCCATGTCTGGGGAAAGAATCGCTACCAACCTCCAAAATGGTATAGACAGGACAGGAGGGTAGCAATTAGCAAAAGGCTACTAATTTATGGATTTGTTGATGCAGCTTCACGGCTGCTTCCTAGTGTAGTGGGGTCTTCAGGTAATCGAGCCCTTCAGTGGCTGCCAGTGCAAAAAACAAAATCCTAGATTGACATGTTTTTGAAAAGGCCCCAGTGGTTGTGGCGTACTAAACAGTAAACACCCATCATAGTCATTAAAACTCGCGCTTTTTCAATAGGGGAAGTTGTTACCAGGTATCATCACAAAATATTGTCATCAATGCTTACCCTCTGGGGAAAACATGCGTTTGTATTTGATGATTTTGCAGACGTGGCTACTGTTATATTAACATTTTGTTCAAACAATGTCGTTGTTCAATTTCCAAGCCGACAGTTCTGGTAATTAGTCATGACAACGAAAAAGGAATGCTTTTGCACTCTGATAATTCAATTGCTTTCCTTGATTAGGAGAATCATGTAATGTAATTTTCCTTTCAAGCCCTTGTTTCCGGTTAAAAGGTGCCTTAAGTGTTAGTTGCGTATCATCAGCTATGACTGATTCAATTTGTCTACAGAAATATGAAATATTAATTATACGTCATACAGAACCTCTAAATGATATAATTTATTCCATTTCAAATAATCAACCACTCCCATAAACAGAGACACTACCCACCACCCGCTTACTTTTCCTAAATTGGTATGCATAAAATAAATCTTTCAGTAAAAACTGTGCCTGTCGTTTGAAGAGGCCAACGGGTTACTTATAGTATTTTAATTTTATACTTTATTCTAGCTGTTAAAACTGAAAAGGAGCCATATGTTTTAAATACTTATTCAAAATAATGTCATGGACACAGAATCACATAAAATAAAACAGTGAATACTTCAAGGGTTGAAACTTAGGAGCCAGGTGGATGGGATTCACATGTGAGGAAAGTTAAAATCTTGATATGGATATGGTATGTCTTATCTATTAAAGAAAAATCACAACATGCTTTTAGCAAATAGCAACTCTTATGTAGCAATGCCTGTCATCAATATTACTTCTGAAAATGCAAATGATTGCTATTATTTTTTCATATATCAAACAGAAGGTTCTAAGAAGCCACCTGCAACTTGATTGGGCGACTTTATAGTATTTTTCTGACCCTTAAAAGTCTAATTTGTTTCTGATACAAGCTTCATTATTATAATTATTCTATAATATAAGCCATTCCTTATTTAATTAGAATTAATTTAGACCTGGGCCCTACAGATAGATGGAGACTACAATTTAACCGATTGGTTTCATACATAATATATGCTTAGAATTAATGACATCACGTACACATTGGACGGTTGTCGATGACAATGTATTTTAATTAAAAAAAATTATACAAGTAGCTTTTAAATCCGTCAAAGAAACAAATAAACTTTGGGCTGTAAATTTTGAAGTGCCATGTATTGTTTTGCATGTTTCATTTGACACGGTCATCTGTGAATTTTTGTGTGTATGGCTTTTAAGTGTAAAGCTTATCCTGCTGTGTTTTTCCCTTGCTTTGTGTGCTTATGCAATTCTCTTTTGAATCCTCCGTTCTATCCCTTGTGTCTAACCCCAGGGGGAAAATAGTAATAATAATCTAAAGTTGGTTTCTTGGAAAGCTCACTGGGAGGCCACGAGCATAATATATATATATATATATATATATATATATATATAAGGCCATGTACAGGGCTAAGGTCCTATATAAACTCCTTCCTATCCAAGCCCTCACTTCATAATTTCCTTTTCATAAAATCTCAGATTTCATTCAACTCTCTTGTATTGTTCTCTTTTTCGGATTTATTTCTTCTCCTCTATACACCCTTCATTTTATAGTGGCTTCACTATAATTCGTGTTGTTTCTTCTGTGCTTCCCATCATTCCTCTGTCTAGACTTATCATTAACAAGAGCTAAATTTGAAACCTATGGCAGGGAAAGCTAAAAGCAAGGTAGGAAATGAATTGGGTTGTGGCTTTATGGGGAGTATTTTCCTCCTCAGAAGCTATAGGCTGAGAAAATCAACTGTCCATTCATTACCAATGAAAGCTACCAACATTGTGCAGAGCGATGAGAGCAAAAACGAATCCAAAACGCCAACAAATCATAAATCCAAGGGGCCACGAAATATCCTCACCGAGTCCCACAAACAGGATTCGGATCAGAAACGTCCCAGAAAGAGCACCTCCGGTCACCGGAGACCTTCAGATGCTGCCAGAAGCTCAACATCATCCTCCGGTAATTCAACCCATACAAAGAATGATGAGAACAAATTACAGAGAGAGCCCGTCGAAAATTCTCTGGAGCTCGCTAGGATAAGTACTAGTCGCCAGCGTGACAACGAGAATAAAGTCTTGGTTAACTTGAAACTTACTGGGAATTTGCTTGCAAATAACAGCCCAAGAATTAGTGGTGCCAAGAAAATAGAATGCGTTCCCAAGAGTAGAGAGTTGAATTCTATGACTAATTCTTACAATAACGCCGGCATGGGAAACATCATGAGGAAGAACAGCGATGAGCTGGCGCAATTCCGGAGTCCGAGGAACAGAGTAGACCCTGAGGCGTTGAAGACAATGGGAAATGAAGCCTACAAGCAGGGGAAATTCGAAGAGGCTTTGGGTCTGTATAACCGAGCCATTCAGCTTGATTCAAATAAGGCAACGTATCATTGCAATAAGAGTGCAGCTTTAATGGGCTTAGGCCGCCTTCTGGAAGCATTGGTTGAATGCGAGGAAGCTATTCGTCTGGAACCTTCTTATATAAGAGCTCACCAGCGTTTGGCAACCATATATCTCAGGTATTCTCAGTCGTGGGTTATGCAAAATTTTGGTTTTATGGATTGGTTTCTGTTTGGTTTCCTTATAGAATTGAAAATCTTATTGCAGACTGGGGGAAGCAGAAAGGGCGATGAATTGCAATAACACAACCTCATATGGGGATACCATACTCACTTTCCAAGCTCAGGCTCTCCAAGATCACCTTAAAAAATGCATCGAAGCTCGGAAAGCAAATGAGTGGAACACTATACTAAAGGAAACACGGTCTGCAATATCACTGGGTGCTGATTCAGCTCCGCAGGTTAGTTTCCTTGCTCTCAATTTTAATTTTTTTATATATTACTCTCTTTATTACATGTTCTGACTTTATAATTATTGTGAACGCCAGGTGTATGCTCTACAAGCAGAAGCCTTATTGAAGCTCCTGAAACATGAAGAGGCATATTCTAACTACGAAAAAATGCCCAAATTCGAACTTGAATGGTGTATGAAGCTTTTTGGCTCACCTCGTACTGCTTACTCGTTGATGATAGGCGCTCAGGTTTACTTGGCAGCCGGCAGGTTAGTTAAATACTTCAGCTAAAACAGGCTTTCTTAGTGCTAGTAATAGACTCATTCTTATTTGATTAGTCTCTCATACTGATCATAATTCATTGCAAAAGTACTATTAAAGAGTCTTCAAATAGCAGCATCACTCATCTAAATTTTATCCACATGAACAGGTTCGACGATGCTGTAACAGCCGCTCAGCAAGCGGCTGAACTTGATGCAAGCAACAAAGAGGTGAATGCAGTGGTAAGAAGGACGAGAGCAGTGAGATCAGCGAGAATGAGTGGAAATTTTCTGTTCAAGGCATCAAAGTTTATGGAAGCATGTGGGATGTACAACGAAGGGCTAGAGTATGATCCATTCAACTCAGTTCTGCTATGCAATAGAGCAGCATGTCGCTCTAAGCTTGGGCAGTTCGAGAAAGGAATTGAAGATTGTAACGCAGCGCTTGCAGTGCAGCCTTATTACAGCAAGGCAAGGTTACGGAGGGCAGATTGCAATGCCAAGGTTAATTACCTGCTTATATGATTGATTGTAACTTCTTCTAGTATATACTTGTTTGACGTTAGTAACCCTCATTATATTTTCTTTATTGTGATATAGTTGGAAAGATGGGAAGCTGCCATTCAAGACTATGAAATGCTGATGAGAGAAAAGCCGGGAGATGAGGAGGTAGCAAGGGGTCTGTTTGAGGCCCAACTTCAACTCAAGATGCTAAGAGGGGAAGATACTAAAGACTTGAAATTTGGTTCCAATTTGGTTGCTATCTCAAGCAATGATCGCTTTAGACATTATGTGACCTCGCCTGGTAAGTCTCTGGTTGCTATGTCCGTGATACAGTTTAATTTGCGTAGGAATTCTGCATTAACAAACAGCGTTAATTGGTTGTTTAATTTGAACAGGCATGTCCGTGGTTCTCTTTTGCAACAAGGCAACCCACAAGCAAGTATTGCTGGTATTGGAGCAAACCTGCAAGAGATTTCCATCCGTTAATTTCCTTAAGGTTGGTTTCTTCTAATGGTTTAAGGTTTAAACTTCAAATTCTCTCTCTCTATAGTGTTTTATAACATTATTTAACTTACAACTTCAGGTGGAGATTGAAGACCACCCCTACTTAGCAAAATCAGAAGGCTTGAGCTCTATCCCGGCCTTCAGAATATACAAGAATGGATCAAGGGTCAAAGAGATTCCAGGCAACAAACACGAGTTGTTAGAAAGATCAGTTAAATTGTATACTAGCTGAGGATGGATTGCACTCCTCAAGTAAGAAAATTGTGCTGGACATGGGGAAGAAGATTTGATTATTTGGAATCAGAGAGAATGTGAGGACGCCCAGAAATGAGAAAATAAATTGGGTTAATGTTATCTACCTCATAAATTTGCTGATGTTGCTTACATGAGAGAGGAAACCTCGGAGGAAACATAGCGTCATTGTAGCCCCAGGAGAAAATTACAAAAATGGAATTCTCTGTGTCATTAGTTGATTCTTTTAATCCTTTGAATGTTTGTGCAACCTTTGATTCTTCTTTCTCTATATTTCATATTGCTCTGGGCATATCTAAACAATTAATTCAGGATCATACATTGTTTTTTTTTTTTTGGGGGTCGGGGGGAGGGGGTGGGGGGAATGATTCTTCGAGTGCCGGAGCACGCGTATTGGTTGGTTTCTTGATACCTCAAAGGTATCAATTCAAAGCCATAACCTCGGTTATGTAATTCGCAATTGCAAGGAACAGTACTTCGTCTATTACATGACGAATGTCAAGTAAATTATACCATAAGTATCTAAATCTGCTTTCAAATAGGAACATTAAGAAATATGAGAGTTTGCTTTCATTTTGTCAGCTTTGTTGTTCATTACTTCAAAGATCATTTTTAATATTTTTCCCCCCACTTTGTTGTTCATTTTGAATTCGCAGAGAAGCTTTCTCCTTTGGTCAAAGTATTTTGTAGATCTCAAGAGGGAGGTAGATTTTTCGCTTCTAAAGTTTTTCTTCATTTTGGCCCTAAGAGGTGAATTTTTTCAAAGTTGAGAAACAAGTCAGAGTAATAATAAATTATGGAGGTAAAAGGGAGAGGGACAAAACATTGTCAGTGAGAGACCTTTTCTGGCATTCCACTATAATATGGTTTGAAAAAATCTTGCAAATCACTTACTTAGAATTCTGGCCACTCACCAAAATGAGATAACTTACATCTGACACAGATTGCGCATTGTGCGGTTAAACTCATTGGGATATGATTGAATAGCGTGATTAGTCTAACGGCAGCAACATATTAATGATTAACCATTTCTGTAGCAGTCCACATAATGGAGAGAAATGACATAATTAAAGATAACTACAGTGAGCGACAAGAGGATATAACTACAGTAATTCCATCCTAGGGGTGCAGAAAATAACATGATCCCCTCAAAAAAAGAAAAGTGAAGTAGACTAGGGTTTGAATAATTTTCAACCTTGATCATGGGTGCCATGTGATGTACTGCAATGTTTTGACTTTAAAAGAAAAGGGTGCAAAAAAAATGCTTGGCTGATTCACAGGGAGATTCCAAAATCACCTGAAGACAAAGCAAAAATTCATTCACATAGTACTTTCAGATGCTTGAAATAAAAGCTTATAAGATTGGAGATGACTTTGCACAGTGCCTCAGGCATCTCCTGGTCCTTGCACACCGGGAGTGAGAGTGAAAAACGAAGAGAAGACAAGAGGTTCACTGATACAAAACATTGTGCCTCTACAGTACGGCATGTGATTGTGGAGATGCGTAGGCCGTAGGGAGCCCCACACGGAGTCCAAGTCAACATTATTAACAAGCATGCTTCGTGTCAGTCATATAGCCCATCAGAAACGAGCGTTAACTAAAAGATTGGAAGGCCTTGGACACCTCCAGGCTAATCTAATTTTGAAAATAGGAGACATTCCATTGACAAGTCCAACATCATTTTATCGGCTTGCGCGTGCCCGTGTGCAACAGGAGATAGAAACATTCTGATTGGGATGGGCCTCATTATCTCAACATCAAGTGCATCGATCGCTATATCAGTCAGACGAGGAGCAGCCCAACAAAGCAATTTCTGCTTAATTGACTGAACTAGGATACTGTCAGGTGTTTCCTGTGAACACCATTGGAGACTGGTAAAGTGCTATTCTTATTTTCACCTCAACTGGCACCGACCACGAGAAGGACACCACCGAACTTGCTAATCAGACCTCCACTTCTGCACAAAAGTCTTCCTCTTTTTCTCTTCACATTTTCGCTTCCTCCTCCTGCAGAAGCTGCCCTATCATTTCTGGCTCCATATTCCCATTTATTCATTTGAGAACCGCAAACTTCTCATTCTTAGTGGTCTCAATTCTCAAGTAATGACATTCAACTAGTGGTGCTTTACCC
The DNA here is from genome assembly GCA_037074485.1 of Delonix regia. Taxonomy (NCBI): domain Eukaryota; kingdom Viridiplantae; phylum Streptophyta; class Magnoliopsida; order Fabales; family Fabaceae; genus Delonix; species Delonix regia. The sequence continues at coordinate 34,440,843 of CM073453.1, forward strand.
TTTGTATTGAGTTATTCTTTGTTGCGGGGTAACACAGCCTAGACACAGACCACAAGACGCATTAATAAACGTCTCATATCAGCATGGCGATGGAATTATTAATTAGTAATTATAACTGTCAACTTTTGTTGAACATGAATTAAGAAATTGAATATCACGTTAGTCTCAAAAGTGACTTCCAGTAAGCAGAGTCTTTTTGAAACGACTACCCTTGTAATGTAATAACTAATAAGCAGCATTTTAGATATTAAAAACTGACCTATAATTGTATATTTCATCATGGCGTATAATGAACTAATTGAATTTCAAGTAACTTCTGGCGGTTTCTCATATGATTATTATGAATTTTATTTCCTCTCTCTGCCGGAACGATCCTGCCGATGATCGGAAATTGTCCCGTGGTTCAAATGGCAAAAGCTCTGAGTATCAAGTTCAGCGGCAATAAGACAGCTATGCAGTGGCAGTATATGCATAATCCTAATCTTAACATTGATTCTTATTTAAACGAAAAAAAAAAAAACAAAGATCACAATAGCCATTCAATAAAAAAACAGAAGAAAAAGAAATATGACATAAATATATTCGTTTAAACTAATAACTCAGAAGTTTACAAAACAAAGTACACAAATTCATACATGTGCTTGCCAGCAAAATCTTTTCCAGGGCACCTAGGGAAAGAAATTAGAAAGCTGTACAGGTTTTATGCAATCGATTATAACCAAAATAAGCTAACACTTGGAAGTAATTATTAGATTTCCCAGTTGTCACACACCAACGTAGTTTGGGAGGAATGGCACAAACCTCGTCATAGTTGGAAATCAAAGTTGATGACTTCGAAAGAAAGAGTATATCTGAGAAAAACAAAAAGTGGTAGTGTGGATGATCATCTTTTCCAACTTCGACTCCTTGACAATGGATCACTTATCCCTCCAACAATCCATGTCTCTTTCGCAATATCCGACGAAATTTCGTAAAAATCAGAGTCATACTTCATCACTAGCAAGTTCTCTTTCTTTCTCTTCTCTTCATCCATTAACGATTTCAAACTCCTCCCTTTCTTGAGCTCTTTTTTCTCTTTACCTACCTTTTCATTAACATTTTCTTTTTCTTGTTCAGCATTTTCCTCGTTTTCGTTCTCTTTCAATCTGCTTTTTGCTGGAGCTGACCTACACCGCATGAGCAATAGCGCATTCGGTGGAGGGACAGTGGGTTCAGCCTCTGATCCATCATCCCCCGCCTTCCCTTTGTCCTTCGCGTCTTCTTTGTGAAACCCATTATTTTGATTCTCTTGCAACACCATAAACCATTTGGAAAAGACGGTTCTCGAAGCCTCGTTGTCGCTTTCTTCTATACCCACATGATTTTCTCGGTACCTATCGTCTTCATCATCTTCGCCTTCAGTGGTGGCATCCGTCTCGGGGAGTGACCCAAAGCATCGTAAGTCGAATCTGATGCTTCGTAAACAAGTCAAGAACTGCATTATTTCCTTCTTGAAACCGAGAGACTCGGCCCAGTTGGGTCGCTTCCTCTGTTTTCTATTGTGAATTTTCTCTATTTCTTCCATCACCGATTGCCAGCTTCTGCAAGCACTGGTCTTCGGCCTGACCTTGATCTGACCAGCACAAGTGACTTTTGGGGAGGTTGGTTCGGCAATCTCCGAGCCCATTGACTTGGTTTTGGTCCATAGCATAGGGCTAGCTTGACCAGCACCAACACCTCTGGTGCTTGATTTCTTAAGGTGATGGTGATGATGATGGTTGTGGTGGCGTTTGTTGGACTCCGATGGCCTAGCTGGGCTGCAAATGGGCTTGGGCATTAGAGTCAGATGAGCTCGAGAAGGAAAACATACTAAGAGATCTGCAGAGGGAGCAGATTTGGCTTCTCTTCCCTTCATGAGGCTTTTGCTTCCCCAGTTTAAGTTTCTCTCTGAGTTTTGTATATATTTATTGCACCTTAGATCTTGCGCTTTGCTGAATAGGATGTCGTTGGGTTGGGATTTGGGGTCTAGGATGTGTTTAGGTTTTTGAAAAGATAGTACGGAAGGAAGCAATGACAGCTTTCCTATGCTTTACCCTTTATCTAGGTGTTGCTCTTTATCAACTACATGTTTGATCAATTTATTCCTATTACTCTGCTTTTTGGACCCCCCGTTTGAATTGGGGTCACAGGGGAACTTCTTTTAGTCCCTACTTTTCTTATAACCTGTATTAGTGCTTCACAAAAACATTTTTAAAATGAAAATTATAAAATGAAAAGTTATAGCCCACGAGCTTGCTTCATGATCCAATCATGGCCTCACCTTGTGAGCCCATGCCAGATATTACTCTTGCTCATATCTAATGTTGTTTGCCAGTAGTACCCACAAACATACATGCCCTCTGCCTCAACTACCCATCCGACCCTTCTATGGAACCCACAACTTTCTGCGACACAATTTAAAGAAAGAAAAAGGCCCTCACGCTAATGAAAGTCGGGTGGGGCGACCTCATTGCTTCGTCCCCAGTTTACTCAAAACTACATTTAATTTATCAATATATATTTATAAATTTTAAGACTTTCAACAAGTTTCTCTAAATATGAACCCATTAACGCCTATTCCAGCGCAACAATTAGGTTAGGTGCTTTCAGATAGAAAGCTAACTGTTTATAAAACTCAGAAACTCGTGCGAATAATGAAAACCTTCTTTCCAATTAAAAGCATTAAACACCATACCAGTGATGCTGGTAAGGTTTAACAAGAAAATGATAGAGAATGATTTCTTTTTCTTTCCGAAAAGAAAGCAAATGGTTTAAATACAAATAAAAAAGGTTATTCTCCCCTATTGCCCTTTCTTGTATATATACTGAGATATATATATACATATAATGGTTAGGCAGTTGTTGCATGGCAGGAAGCTACCTAGACTCTTAGGTTGTGGAAAATTTAAGCAACCCTTCTTTTTCTCTCTCTTTCTGCGACTTTTCAGTTCAGCAACGAGGAAAATGGTGCACCAGAAATGTAGTAAGGTGTGAAAGGGAGACCACGGAAAGTGAAGTTGCCATAATGAAGGAGGGGTAATGCACTTGAGAGCACGGGAAAATTGGTCCCCTCTACCTATTATGATGCATGTAGTACTAGCCTTATATTTCTATTTTCTATGCTCTCCCAGAAGGTATCATAAAAATATTCTCTTCTTCTTTGTGATTCATATTCATCATTGTCATCATGATATCAGATATGAGAGAGACTTCTTTCTTTTGGGTAATCTGTTTTTTCACCCCGTTCTGGCTCTTTTCCTTTTCCCTCTGCTACCTTCTTTCTTCCAATGGTTTAAGGGGCTGTCAATTCACCTTAACCCCTGAATACAGGTAACATTAGTAAATTTCAGTATAAATAAAATTAATAATTTTTAAAATCATATAGACTTCATTACAATTAATAATTTAAATGATGGAAACTAAGTTACAAATTTTTGAGTTCTTGATGTAATTTAACCGATTTTCAATCTCGAAAAGTTAGAACTTTCAGTTTTCGTTTCACAGAATTTACAGTTAAGTGCATTTTCTTTTCAAGTTCTAATTTGCCGGAAAAAAGTTGAAGACGCCGACAAAAAAGTAACCACAATTTTAGGATGAATAAAGTTTTAGTAAAAAAAATTTCCGACTTTACACCCATATAGAAATTGAAAAACACACAGAAGACAAAGCCTTATGCAATATCAGTAAAGTTTGTCTCGGTAAAAAGTGATTGCATGTCCGCAGTGCCACACATGGCCTGTTACAGTTTGAATTGACAACAACCAGACTCAAGAATCTTGTTGTAGGAGAGAGCTGGCTTGGTTGGCCAAACTGACCCTGTTTTGCTGTATAGCTTTAAAGAAAGTGTGATAAAATTTCATAACAATTATAATCAACTCACATAAGAATTAGCAAGCATAGAATTTACCTGTAGATATAATTAGAATAAAATTTAAGTTGAAGATGAGGCAAGAATATCAACTTATAATACCTTTACTTGATTAAAAGAAAGAGATAGAATAAGAGTGTATTAGAAATTATTTTTAAAAAATTATTTTTAAAAGACTAATAATGATCTTATTTACAGACATTTTAATCTCCTTACTAAATAATACAATTAGGCCTAAGATTAGGCCTAATAATATATCTTTCTATTAGTAATTCAATGGGATAATTATTAACTAAATTTGAGCTACAAGTTAGGGATAAGCCAACCCATTATTAATTATCTTCTGATAACATGGACCCAATTCATTCTTGATTTAGTCTAAGTATATTATTTGTCCAATTAATTAACTAGAATATATTGTCTAATAACAAATTAATGTCAATCTGTAATTTATTTCAACAATCTCCTCCTCAGATAACATTAATTAATTATTAAATCAATTTAAAGACAATAGTATCAAGCAATTAATATTTAAATAAATACATAAATGTATATATATGCTAAATCATACAAGATTCATAAATGAAACCATACAAAGATCACTGGATCCGATAGGGAAACAAACAATATTAACATAATCATGAATTGGTTTCACTATCTTCATATAATGAAATACAAAATAATATCTTGGTATCATATTACACTACAAAAGCCCATTAAGCACTCAACTCATACTCCCACTAGATTAAGGCTTCATTAGGGATTCAACAAGACCCGTATGAGTTACAAGATTTTTGAAATACTAATATACATAAGCATATGGTCAATAGATCCGTAAACATATGTTCACCATGAATGTGAACCACTCAAGTCTGAAATGAGGAAATATTTAGAAATGAAAACATGAATAAAAAACATTGAATTCCGATAAAAAAAATAATGTTATAAACATCGAAAAAGTTTCAATTCTATATTATATCCAAAATTTGGCACAACCAAAAACATTGAATCCAATAAGAAAACAAATGTTACAAATGCCAGAATATATCAAAGTGTTTCTTAAGAACACAACTAAGACTCCCACGAACTAAGACATCAAAATTCTTATAATACCCAAGAGTAAGAAATCTTTAAAACTCTAATGGGTTAATCTTGGTAAACGGATCAGCCAAAATGTTCAATATGAGTATGAGATTTACATATCTTCTATCCAACAAACAGGAATTATGAATCAAAAGTTCAATGTAATTAAAATTTCTATAATTTTAAGAGAAACCAATAAAAAAGCTACTGTTGCAATAAAAATTGGTCAAGATTTAAAAATACGTGCACAACAGAATTTCATTTTTTTGACCACATTCCCTGATAAATTGTCATAGCATAGCAACATACTCTCCACTCATATATATGAGCTAACTGCAAGTATCCATTTGACACTTCTTAACAAAACAACTCCTCCAAAACATCATAAGATGTACACACAAATTTGATTTCAAATAATCAATTAAATCGCATAATTAAAGTGTGGATTGTTAATAATTACAAGCAAATGAAATTCATTGTAGCAGAATATGTGATTTCAAATACCTTGTAGGTAAAAACACAACTATCTAAGCAGCTATCTAATAATCCAAAAATAGGATCACTCAAGTATATTTGAAGTACACTATAATCCTGGTTATATTATTACAAATGTCTACTTAAGCATGCAACAAGCTGCCAATAACAAAAGTAAATGGAAATTTCTTTCCATCTTAGTCATCTCTTTGTTACATTAAAGACCTAAAAGGTTTAAATAATCTCTCTATCACCTATCTGAACAAGTGCACCATAAAAGGAACAATAGTGTATTTTGAATTCTTTAAGCACTTAATCAACAGGTGTTCCTTAAGACACATTAGAAAGATGTGAGATCTATCATAATATAATTGAATTATAAGAACACAAAAGGTTTCACTAAGAGTTATCATGTTTGGTTAACACTAAAAGGTTAATGTTACTTTAAGCTAATAATATGTCATTTAACATACATTATGAAAATAAAATTGTGGCTGTAAATATCCCCATCAAACTTGAGATAATATTTTCCAAAACTTGTTTCAACTTAAGGTTGATAATTAATTTTGCATATCAAGTGCTTAATCCATGATAAACCCATCCACTGAGGTTTGTTAATCTCTTATCGTAAGTCTACCTAACTTTATAATCATTTCCAGAGTGCCCTCTAATTGACACTAACAAAAGATATAGGAACAATTAATTCATTTTACCTCATTACTATCACCATAATCATATTAGGCTTAAAATTATTTTATGATCTCTCTATATTTATTAAGTTTTAAAGACCCACTCATAATCACAAGTTTAACAAAAACCAATGTGAATTCTAAAATTTTCAAACATGATATGAGATTATGACTGACTTTTATAAGAGGGTAACATATATAAAGCGTAAGTCATAACAAAATATGTTTCGCAAATAAATCATGCCAATAGCTAGAAATTTTAGGGATCTAGCATATCATACTATAGTATAGTAGAAACTTAATAAGGAACTTAAGGTTACAAAATTTCATGTTAGCGGTTAACTTAATGGTCTTGGACTCCTACTTATCCATCAACACCTAACTCTAACAAGAATGACTGCTTTTAATACAATCTATGCAGAATCCATAACTTAATGTTGTATGAGATGATATGTTCAATCACTTTCATCAACTTTTCTTTTAAAAAATATGACTCAAATAATTACCCCATAAGACTTAAGAGTATTATAATATCAAATCCAATGATGGAATCGTGAAATTTAAAAGAAATTGAAAACCACAAATTCAACAATGTTGAATTCATATTAGTTAAAGCTACAAAGATAGTCCATGATCCAGCTACAAGGTCCCAAAATAGTCAACTTAAATATTACATTAACTCGTTACCTATTATTCTTTTCACTAATTAGGTCTTAGGCTTTTAGTTCTTGGTAAACTTACATTTAACTCTTAATTGAATCCTAAATTTAAAGGATTTACTGTGGAGTATTACCCATTTCTTTTGAATTTATCATTTTAAAGAATAACCTTAATCAACTCATCGACTATCTGTTCATCTAGCTGGATATGGTATAAAGACTTCAGTAGTTAAACTACGACAAGAAAGACATAAAGTGTGTTAAACATGAGGTTTATTTCCTGAGACATGACTGAAGGATTTCAGTTTTATGATAACGTACACATGTTTCAATATGAATTCTTTAAACACTCAAACACTCCTTCAAATTGAGTGTTTTCAAATTGGGAGACGTTTATAATTTTTCTCAAGCCTTAACAAGTTGCTTAAATTGTCTTTCAAATGGCCTTCATATATTTTACTATTGTTTCCATCAATGTCTTCACACACATACACTTTAACTGGGTGGTATCACAGTTCAAGAAAGGTTCTTCAAGATAGTAGAATTGTTGCTAAGTGTAATAGGTGTATTCACCCTAGGGTCAGGGTTATCATTACAATTGTTAAAACACATTTTAAAGACTTTTAAAGTCATTATAATTTGTCCTATTAAGAGTTTTCACTGTTGATAGTTGCTGTAAATAAAAGCTAAAGGAACAAAATTAGGAAACATGAATTATGTGTATGCACATAATTATAAAAAAAAGTTTTCTCTAAAAAAACTCAGCTTATGCAATTATATTAATAAGATTGTTTATCATAATCTCACCTAAGGGTTCCAAATTACAATAAACTATGAAACTCATTATACATCAAAAAGTCCATACAACCAAATGTCTTTAACATCTCTATACCGATAAGGTATAAGAAATATTAGGACATCAATTTAATTGAACCTCACTAATATCAAATCACATTGTTAGTGCTACACCAATAGGGTGTATCCACTACCAATGTAATTTACCCAATAATAACTATACAATACTAATTTGAGATGGATGCTTCAATTTAATTAACCAATAAACACCCTTACAACTGGTCCCACGATAGGTGAGCTCACCATTGCAAGGTGTCAATTGCCCAAGTGATCTTCACGACAAGTGAAGTCACTTAGTTATGCCTAAAAGCAAGCAAACACCAACACTTTGTATGTTGTGCTATTTTAGAGGGTGCATGATTAACTGTCAAGGAGGTAAAACCAAGTATGCTTTTCATATATAATTTTGTTTAAATTAAAGAACATCCAATTAGACAATATTAGGCTTTATATAGTTACAATTCTTGAAGGAAATATTGGCTCCAACTAACTTTATTAGTCTTTTGTATGATGCCCAAAACAAGTTTCTTGAATTCCAAAAGTCTCAAAGTCAATGAAAATAATATAATTTGGGCTCAAAATTGGACCAGATTGCCTTTTGCAATTTGTCTAAGCATTAGGCTTTTAAAAAGCTTTCTAAAATGGTATTATGAGCTCCAAAATACCATTCGTACTAAAAGTTATACCTATTTTAATTCAGATTTCTGTTTAGGTATACATTTGAGCTTTTGACAATCAATTTGACCCAATTACTCAATTGCAACAATTCATGTCACATATGACAAATAAGTATAATTCCTAAAAGGTTTGAAATAATTACAACAAAAATTTCCATAACTGAATTTATTAAATCCATATGAAAATTGGTTTCAGAATTATATTTAGCATAATACTGAATTTATAAAAGCTATAATTTTTTATAAAAAAATTATTTAGCCCATCAAAGTATTTCATCTCTGAGAGTGTAAAAAAAATATGGTACTAAGATGTACTTATAATATGCACAAAAATATTCAGCCTAAAATTTGGAGAGTACTTATTTGAAATTCAGTGTAGAATACCATAGAAATTCAAAAACTCATATTGGATTTCAAAAAATTCTAGAAAAATTACCATTAAATATAAAATGGAAAATTAATGTGGAAGCCAAAAATTTAGGCCCAAATGGGCCTCGGAAGTGGACCCACGAGCCATGGGATGCGAGTGGACTTTGACAAAGGCCACTATTCCAACCTCCAACTGGATCTTGAAACAGGTTTTTTTTACCCATTATGTAGCCCGACCTTTTTTCAAATTTTACGATGTTAAATGGGTACCAAATTTCTCGTCTTTCTTTTATCTATCATTCCCCTTTAGTAATTTTTACAAAAAAAGCTTCATTAAAGAATCTTGTTTGAAACATTGACGATTGTCCCATAAATTGAGCTTCAATGGCAATGACAATTTTCAAGGATTTTAATGCATGAAATTGATGCTAGTGGGTTCGAATTCCTTTCACAAGAATAACCCATAAATTAATTCAACCAAGAACGCAACATTCAGTGAGGAATTTCCTTTGAAAGATTTGGGGTTTTGTATGCTATCAAGCTTTAATAGCGCCTTGCATTTCTCAAGCTTTTAAAGGGCAATACATATACTGATTCATTTGAAACACCGAATCAAGAGAAACTCTTTAGTCTAATTTTTCAAGAAAGTAGTTCTTGATGAACAGAGTTCGAAATTTTGATGAGAGTTTCAAATGGCTTCTTATGTTTCAAATTCATAAAAAAAAAAAAAAAACATGAAAGAACCTATAGCAAGATGATATAAAGACAAATCGGTATACATACATGCAAGAAGTTTCAGACGAAATAAATTCCATAGGAAAAGAAAATTGAAATTTTAACTAGGTTTTAATACCAATTATGATAAAATTATAGAACTATTTTAATCAAATCACCTACGAATTAATAAGAAAGGAATCATAGAACTTACCTTATAGTGTATACATGATTAAAACAAAACTTTAAATTGAAGATAAGGCAAGAACATCAACTTACAATACCCTTACTTGATTGAGAGAAAAAGAAAGAAATTGAGAGTGTATTAGAAATTACTTTAAAAAAATTAGTCTTAGACGACTAATAATGATCTTATTGATAGAAATTTCAATCTCCTTACTAATAATACAATTAGGCCTAAGATTAAATCCAATAATCCCTCTTTTTATTAATTATTCAATGGGATAATTACTAACTAAGCTTGGGCTGCAACTTGGTGTCTTTGTTGAATGAATCAATGGATAATCCAACTCATTACTGATTATTCATTAATAATATGGATCCAATCCATTATTGATTTAGTTTAAATATATTAATTGTCCAATTAACTAACTATAATACATTGATCTAATAACAAATTAATGTCAATCCATAAACTTATTCCAATAAAAAGGACATTGTGAAGCTTGCAGGCCAAGCAACCCAACCCTAATGCCTAATTCTGTAGTAACTCGTTGAAGATGCTCTAGCTAGTTCTTTATTTCTTGGCATCTGTTTGAAACCAGGTTTCAGAATTACAAGTTTCAGTTTCATTGCATGTAGTTTTTGAAGTCTTTTTAATTGAAAGCATTTATCTAACAAAATTGATGTCAAAATTAGTGAGTTCCGCCATATTAATGGACTTTGAGCTTGCCGATTTTAAAGATTTAAATTATGGTTGCAGTTGAAGATAGGGAAAAGACACCAGAAAGGTCTAATGAAATCCTCTTCTAATAATTGGCCCCTCAATTTATATAATACTATATATCCACAGCACCTTTGGAGTGGGATGATCTACTAACAATGCCAAGTCAATTAAGAGATGGATGGTTTCTCAATATGCAATTAATAATGCATCCTCTTGTTAAAAACGTAAATGTGGCGTTACGCAAAGAACACTAGAGCATCAATCATTTCGTTCTTTATTGATTGGAACAGATATATAGATCATAGCATAGAATTGATACTTTTTAAGAAATATATTACCCAAATGTGGCCCCATGATCCATCCACCCCAAACTTACTTGAATGAAAGTAAGATGCCTTTGCATATGAGCCAGAATCCAAGCACAGGTTTGGAGGGAGACTACAGAAGAAACACAATGGGTATTTGATCCAATAAGATCAAGATGAAGAGCTTAAGTTCCAATGAATGTGACACAACATGGTGAATTTAATTACTCAGACACACACTTGTATGACCTGTTCAGTGGCACTTTATATATATATAAAGCTCACCAATGATAAGTTATTATTCTGTCGGATGTGATCCCACTTTGAGCCAACTCGAATTTGATGATGGGATGTCAAAGGCATCCAATCCATGACGAACTTGTTGGGAGTTCATTTATATAACTATTAGGCGAGAGAGGTACCGCATATGCTCCACATTCACTAATGAACCGTGATTATTGATCAGCCTCTCGAATTGGTTTCATCTTTGACGTCTCAAAGATCGCTAATGCACTTAATTTCATCAGAATAAAAATTCCCAAACAAATGCTACAAGTTCTTGCACCGCGTTGGGAATTAATGATTAAACTTACAATTGTGAGAATTGGATTAGACTAATTGGCTCGGTTACAAAAGTGATTAATTTATCATGATTTTAGTTCATTTGACCTCCAAAACTGGTCAAAATGAAACCTGACAGAGTAAGTTTTAACTAGTTGGTTTTCGGCAATTAATGAGGTCCACGCTAGAGGCATTCTATGCCAGAAATTTATAACATATATAACAGATTTCATCTAATGTCTATTTTATTTTTATTTTTTCTACAACTAATTTTTATATTATTATATATTTTATTTTTATTAGAAGTATTTCTTGATAATATATGTATTAAGTTAATTAATAAAATAAAATGACTCAAGAAATTTTTAAGACATTGGTGAAAGCTTACAAACTGGGCTACCATATGGCACTCAGTTAATAGGCCCCATAGTTGTTGGACTTAAGGTCCAACAGGAGCCAAGAAGGACTAGTTATTGCCAGCCCATGGTTTTGGGTTTTGTAGAGGAGAGTGAAGCAAACAAAATCTGCAGTTGTATCTTAACCAAAAAAAACAGAAGAACATGACAAATCAGAGGAAAAGAATCAATTTTATCATCCTGGTTTCTTTTAAGATGACCATGGTGACCCTGTTCTAGGGTCATAAATTTATGGTATTCAAATGTGACACATATAACATACAAACCTGAAAGAATTTTTCGCCAATCGCCCAGCCTGGTCCTATTATATTTTTCGCTAATTATACAATAAAATTTATTATTGTTTTAAAGACTAATGTTCTATTATATCAGCAAAAACCAATCACAATTGCGACACCTTATTGCTACAGTATTAAAAAAAATTTATTGATCCTATTCTTGTCTCTGAGCATGGTAATATTAATATAAATATGAATCACATAGGTATAATACGAACGTGCATATCTACGGAAGAAATCCTTCTCAATCTCATCTTCTAGTTTTTAATTACTTTTATATATTGTCTAGTTAGGTGATACAGAATTGATTAAATAGAAAATTATACTTTCTCCTGGTTGAAAAGAAATTCTATATTCTTACATAAGATATTTTGTTTAGTTGATATTTGGGTCATAAATATGCAGAGAATAACTCATATAGTGCTGGACTGTAGCTGTTAGTTTATGAGCATTGTGATATAAAGTGGTAGCGCAATATTGTATTTCAACAATTAAAATACAAGTGCAAGAAATGAAGATAGCTTTTGGGATATTTTTCTCTTCCTTGTGCAGGAGGCAACTTCGCTACATATAGAATTTTGGTAGTATTTGAAGAAGAAAAAGAAAAGTTAAATAAGTGAAAAAGTGGGAACTGCTCAAAATTCGATTGAAATGGAATACATTTATTGTACTTTGATCCAAGATTCGCAAGATAACTTGTTAGGAAAGATTGATTAGTCTCTTCAATTGATCATATGTGTTTGGTTACTAGTGAGTGATTAAATCATATCACACTGCAAATCTGAGTCACACTTTTTAACTTTTTCGTGCGGGATTGGGTTTTAAATTCTATTACACTAAACGATTCTTGACAATTTGCTCCAGCCAACTTTTGATTTTTGTTTTGTTTTTGTCTTTTTCCAGGTATATTACAACGATTCTTACTTTGCTTTGAATTACGATCACTGAAAATGCCTGTGTCTCACAAATTTTTTCGTTTTATTCGTTGGCCTGAGTTTCTAAGCATGGATGCGCATAATTTTGACTTTTGATTCTATAATATTCAAATTTCTTCTTCCATATCTACTTTTTTGGGGCGCTTGGGTCGGTAATCTATCTCTATAATAATTTTGTTTTCTTCCTTTTGCAGATGGCTGCTTCTATCTGATTTGTGAATAACGGATATGTTGCTCATGTTGGGCTATTAAGTCTAAATAAAAAATTCCTATATCAAAAGGAGTTGAACTAGAATATGGATATAATTTAATTCCTCAAAGTCTTGGTTCATAATATGATGTTAAACCCATGATTATAGGTCCTTCTTCATAGTCCAATAACAGAAATTTAATGTCTGATCAAGACCCATTTCTCTTTATCAATCTAGAACCACAGTCCACCATCATTGATTCTTTTAACCACTTTGGAATTCCAATTGAAGGTTATCTCTTTTTGGGCCCATCAAATCCTTCCTGAGTTTGTGTACCATGCATAACTTGACCCTCGGCTTTTAATCCGCCACTTTCTAACTCTAGTCTGGCCATTTGTTCGTCCGATTGTTCTAACTAAGGGTTAGGGTCTAGTTTTATTTTCAGGAGTTTTATTTTTAGCCAAAAAGAAATTCGAATTTCAGGAGCCTTATTCCTTAATTTACTAAGGCAATTTAATTAGCTGTGATAGATGAGAGGAAGACAGTTTCATTTGCAGAGATTTTCAAGCACAATATCTAGAATTTTACAATATTTAGAAACTTCGTGGTTCATACATTTTATTTGAGTAAATTATTATTTTAATTCTTTATTTATTGAAATATCTAAAATAATCATTATTTATAAGAAAATATCACACTTAATCTTTATTTTAAACAAATTAAATTTAACTTTTGAATTTAGAATTTAAGGTTTGGTAAAATGACTGAATTTAATAATTTTTTAAAAAGTGAATAATTAATTGTAACATTTTTTAGTAATTGGAGAATCAACATAACAATTTTATGATAAATAAGACATCAAATGAGTATTTTTCTTCAGTTTATCTATTATCTAATCATTCTAGTATGACTACAGGGTTAGTGAAACGTGGAAAAGTGTATAATGGATGAAAGAGTGAAATCTCTAATTTCTTCAAATTATTCTGCGGCGGCTGATTAAATATTAATTGGTTGATTTAAATCTACTTTCTTTCATTGCTCCCTAGGCTGCTATGTTAGAATTATGCTTTAGTTTGCTGCTTTAATTCTCTTTTACCATTTGAATCTATTAGTTTCGTTAAACTAATCAATTTTTTAGGGTGTCAATTAACCTTATCATTGAGAATGAATCTCCTTGCAACTATTATTTTCTGGTGTTTCTTCCTTGATCTTTATCTTAGAATAATTTTTTAACTTTTGACAAAAAAATATATGTATGAATAAAAATATTAGAAATGAATAAATTTTCCAAATCAAAATTAAGCTTATTTTTTATAAAAAAATTGTGTATTATATTTTTATTAGAAAACATAATAATAAACACCAAATAAACTCATTCATTAAAAAAAAAAAAAAAATCTCTCTTTCTGTGTCACCCATGCAAGTGCCTCCGCGAGTGACTGAGTATGTAATGTATATCAGATGGTGGAGGCCTAGGGTAGAGAAGGATAGCACATAAACTACCATAACAAAGCCTATGAGGTAGAGTGTGAATGGAAGTATAATAATTGTGAATCAGTTAATGCCTCAGACACTAATAATAATAAAGAATGGAAGCGAAGGTATGAGAAAGATTCAAAGGAGGCGATTCCTTTGATTAGGGATTAGATTATGAGAATAATTATTATGCTGTTAATTAGAATGTTCCCAATAATTTCACATTAAGTACAATATAAGTGGATTCTGGTGAATAAAATATTAGAAAATTGAAATAAGGAAGTATATGATAGTGGATCAGAGGAGTATAGAAACAGAGGAGCCATGATTAGAGCATAAATGAAAAGCATAAAGCGGAGTATTAAGTTTTAATCCATATATTGTGGAACACGCTTATTGGAGGCACTGATAGAGTCGTTAAATCTAGCTTTGCGTGCCTAATACGAGCATATTCAAGTACAAGATGTGAAAAAAAATAAAACACACTAGGGGTTTTGGGGAGGTTCTGATTTTGTCTCACAGGAACCAAATAAATAAGAGGTGAGAGTGGAGGTGGGGCTCTAAAATGCACCCAAATGATGCTCCAAAAGAAAAGGCCGCAAATAAAGTTAATGAATGAAGGGGCAGTGAAATCTCATTCATCGGAAATTGGATATTCAGAGGAAGAGTGTAGGAGAGGGTGGAGTGGTGGTGGGGATAGGCCAATTACAGAGGGAGTGGGCTGGTGGGCGTAAGTGAGCTCCGCACCCACCTAATCTGTGGGTCCATCATGAATCATTGCCCACCCTTAAAAGTTAACCATACGTGGGCCCCCCTATGCAGCGACTGGTTTTTCCTTCCTTCTAAGGGCCCCATGCTAATATCAACTCCTCCTCTCTCTCTCGCGCACTTCTCTGGTAGTTATTTCAGTTGGTTGTTTACGGTTCGTGGGCATGTGAATACTGAACGTATAATATAATAGGATTTATAAATTTTCTTTTTTGGTAGAGAGATGGAGGGCAAGAGCCCAATACAACGAGAAAAAACTAGGCATAAACCGAAACACTTTGGGAGGCTCGGAAAATACCTTCACACCCAGCTGACCCTGGCTTACCTTCACCATCATTGTCCCAGTGGTTTTTTATGTAATTATGCGCGAGAGGCTTAAAGAGTTCGATAGGTTTTATTTAATATTTTAAAAATAATTTTCTTTTTGGTACAAGAACCCTGTATAAGATGCGTGCCATCAAACTATACTAGTTCGAGGAAGAGTGCCTCTTTCAGCTTCATCTACACAGTACACACACAACGCATATTTCCAGGGGGGGGGGGGGGGGGGAGATGGGGCATCTTAAATGCCAAGAGAAATCTCTCAAGTCAGAGAGGTCATTCTCACTCGTATTTTATCCCTTAATGATTAAGATTTATCTAAACCCTATCATAAACGTGTAAAATATTTTTAAAACTTTACATTAATCTTGATCATTGATTTGTAATTCAACAATATATAATTGTTTTTTCCTCTCATTTAAAATCATATTTTTCATATAATATACCTTTAAAATACAAACTCTTTATTGAATGGGCATAAGAGTCCTTACATGCACGTAAATGAATGAATTACTGCAAAAGTTAATTTCTTTAGAAAAAAAAGCATACATTTTTGTTAAATCATTTTTTAGTCCCTATAAGTTTGCTTAATTTTTAATTACTATACGGTTAAAAATTTTGTAATTAGGCCCTTATTGTTTAAAAAATTATTAACTTAATCCTTATTATTAAACTTTTGTCAATATTCTCTTAAATTTTATTGATATTGATATTCTGAATATATATATATAATTTATGTCAATTTACAAGAAAAAAAAAAAGTAAGAGTATGTAATGAAATAAAATTAACTCATATATATGGTATGTGATGAAACCTTAGTCACTTGAGAGAATTGATTTTAATAAACCATATCAAATTTATATTGAAAAGATGGCATAATAAGCCAATCAACAAAATTATACTGACAAAAGTAGATTAATGGTAATGACTATGAATTACATATTATTTAAACCAGAAATATCTAATTATAAATATTAAAACTAAAAAATCTAAATAAAAATATAATGAAACTATAGTTGATCAAATTTTTTTTCTTTTTTATTTGAATATCTCAAACAAAAACATATTAAAAAGTAGTTTGATGCTTTGGCCATCCCATGCATGGAAGTTGGTTTGTGTAGTTAACTTACCACATGGAATTAAAGTGGCTTTTCCTTCCGGCACTCATCTTCTGCCGTTCGGTTAATAGTTTGAGTTGTAGAATATCAACAAGCTGTTGAAGATTTTCCTTTTTATGTGTCCTTTAGATTCCCGTCGTCTCCGTCCTAGATAGATATTTTTGTTTTATACGGTATTCTTCTTCACTGCCTCGATGTGTCTTTTCTTTAGTGCTTTTTTGGTCTCATTAAAAAGCAAAATCTAATTATATATTTTAAGAATTTGGCTTTCAATGTTCTTTATTTTAGTTATTGTTTGGGCATGTTGCATTGAATGATGTACTTTGCAAATAATAGAGGCGCAAAAGCCCGAAATTGCCTAAAAAAATTTAAAAAGGGAATTGATGGATGTGAAAGAAAGGCGTACGTAAATGAAGGATCGAATGGCTTAAATTAGGGAGGACATGCATTCTTATTCTTGCATGAACACGACTGACAAGAATTCAGATTCTAAATTTGAATTTAGTCGTATTCTTCAAAATATACTCGTAAAAGTATAAAAGTGTGCCTCTACTGATTCAACCAATTTTTGTTGTCTTGTCATAAAAACAGAACCATCTGCTGTCATTCTTCCCTCGTCACCATCATCCTACAACATCAATTACTTGCCGTGTGAAAAGATTTCTAGAAGCAAAAAAGTAAAACAACTCAAAAGAATTGTCAAAAGAAATTTTGAACCTGACTTGAGCTTTTAACTTCAACCAAGAAACTGAAGCAAAAGCCATATAACCCTATTGGGAATATTTTAGGACTTCATATTCTATCCTAACCATGAAGCGCATTGGATTCTATATATATATATATATATATATACACACACACACACACACACACACATTTTTTTTACTCACATAAATTATTTAGTTGTAAATTTTTAAATAACAAGTATTATAAAATAAATTTTAAAAAAATCCCGTAATATCAAAGGGTAATTTACTTTTTATTTGAAACGTATTAGATTCTTTAGATACATATCTTTGACCGCACTGTTCATGCATAATTGCATCTTAAGGTATAAAATCAAAAAGGAGACTACGGATCTATGGATGCTGACTATTCTTCGGATTAGATGGCAAACATAAGAAAGGTGGAAATATATATATATATATATATATATATATATATATATATGCATCATGTACATGAACCTGTACGGGTTAGAGATATATATATAATATAGAGAATCCAATACGCTTCAATGATAACATATATAAGAAACTATTCAAAAACTGAGTTTTCCAAGTTAGATTTGGTATCGAAGAAACCTGGGATTTTGTAAACGCAATCAACCGGAGAAACCACGCAATATTCTCATCATATATTATATTTTGAAATTAGGGGAGCTTAAGTTGCTAGCTATAAATTATACAGTACTCATTCTAATAGTACCAAGAAGTTATAATACTTCTTTTTGAATCCAAAGGTTCATCCGATCTCACCCAATCGATAAATATATATTCTTAATGATTCATTATAACTTCTTTAATGAATATATAATACCTAGTGAGTTTTAAAAAATAAAATATCACAAAAGCATATGCATTTTAGCGCATTTCATAATTTCTTTTCTTATATTTTAAT
This sequence comes from Delonix regia, assembly GCA_037074485.1. Classification (NCBI taxonomy): domain Eukaryota; kingdom Viridiplantae; phylum Streptophyta; class Magnoliopsida; order Fabales; family Fabaceae; genus Delonix; species Delonix regia. Next base: position 34,459,146 of record CM073453.1, read on the forward strand.
TGTAACTCATATATAAATCTACAATTAATTTTGATCACGTACTGGGTTGCAGATAAAGCTCCATTCTTTGGTACGAGATTAATTAAACACTTCTATTAATTACTTCTACGTGTCATGTATTAGCTAAACCTGTCATACACAACTCTGCTTGGGTCGTATCGCCAATCGATCTTTTACCATTTGCTATATCTTAATTGTTTCATGTAATTCAAACACGTAAAAAATTGATGGATGAAATAATCTATAGTTGCACATGTCATATGTATATACAAATAGGCACAGACACATATGTATATGTTCTGTTGACACAAACGTACACATGATATATATGCATGCATACGTGTTACTTTAATGTCGCATGACATATTTATAATTTGCTATATGCATGTGCTCGATGTAATTCAAACAAAATGAGAAAATTTATGAAAGAACAAACAATAAAAATATAGTTACAGAATTACAATTGTAATTTGTATTTTGTGCAAAACAAACGGAGCGTTCTAAAATTTTAGATTTCTTAGGCAAAAGGCGGTCTGAATTTGAATGAATTACGGGGTGGTAATTAACCACAATAACAATTTGGGATAGAATAATGTGATTGACAAATGTATGATGTGGAAAGGGGATAGGGAACCGCAATAAAAAGGACCCAATTGTAATAATATATAATGAAGGATAAAAGTAATAAATAACCTGAGGGGAGAATAAGGGACACTTGGCAAGTTGGGCAAGTGGGGTAACCTTAAAGCTGAGTGATTAAATAAGGAAGGATTCCCATGCGCAGCAAAAAGAGGACAGAGGAGGCGGACGACTAATTCACCAAAATGAAAAAACATTGCTTTCATTTCATTTCTTTGCTCCAGTGGCACTCCTCACGCCCACCATTCACCTCCTCGCTTCAATTGTATCAAACGTACGATCCCTCACCGCACCCAAATATTGCCACACTCGGAAAGTTAAATTCCTACTTCCCCACCCAATAGAATCCGCAACCTGGAAGTGGCCCAGTTGCAATGAGGCCACGATAGATACACGTGGCCATATCAACTTTTTGGGGTCCCACGCGAACCAATCAATCATACCACACCATTTTCTCGGGAAAATTATTATGTCACATAGGAAAAATGACGAGGCACAAGCACAATAATGAGGGACAAGGACAGCTAGGAAATTTGAACACAGGGTCATGGAACTCAGGAGTAAAAGCCATGCTCGTTGCTATAACGCACCCTTGCTCAATCACATTATTTGACTCTTTTTTTGATTCGTTAATAACATTGACAAATATTTGAAGCCAAACACTCTCCATATATAGTCCACCGTCTTTGCATTATTATAAGCAGTTATGGTAGTTTGGTCCACCTAAATCTCATATTTTCCTATTATTCAACCTTAACCTGCTTTCTTCTATTGCATACCGCACAAAAACCACTTCTACAATATATATATAAAAGCATCCCGCATGCAATAATATTGAAATCAATTAAATTACTTCATCAAATGCTTTTCCTGTAGATATTTTCTTTTATAAAAAAAAAAACAATTAATCCTTCTTTAACTTGCCAAACTGCTTTTGACAATCCAATAATTATTTCTTAAACTTTAATAATAATAATCATGCAAAGAAGAAAAGAAAAAGCATATCCAAAGTTTTGAAACCAATGAAAACTTTCTATCACATTATGGTTGGCTTCCGAGGACTCCGGTTTTGGTGTAAATGGGCTATGAATTTGTTTGTAGAAAATATAGAACCTTTTTGAACGTGCTAAAAAAGGGACCGATCGCATATAAAGGAAATTTAGAGAAGGAGTAATTTAGCATGTGCTAAATTATATAGAGCTGTGTGGCGAAAACGAATCTTAAGCCATATTTTTAAGGTCCTGATTAAGCAAGAGAAGCATAATTGTTGGATGTTGAAATCTAGAAAAAAAAGACATGGGTCGGTTGCCTTATTCCCTCAACTTTATTTATGAGACTATTCTTTCGACAAAGTGAGCTGCAGTTAGGAAGGTTAGGTCCCAATTGCGGGCAATATTGTGACTCTTCAATTTTTTTTTTTTTTGGGTAACAATGACTGCAAATTTATCTATGCTAATGGTGAAAATGTTGTTTTTGTTTTTAATGCCTTCTGAATTCTGATAGTTAGAAAAACGTCAGTTTGTTTAGTGATATTTTAAGATATTTTTCTTGTGGTTTCTAGCTTTCTGAATATTTATATAATGTTAGTAAAACTTTATGGTGGGGGTTTTTAGTAATTTAAAAAAGGTCAGTTTGTTCAGTAATATTTTTAAGATATTTTTCTTATATGCTTTTTTCTTTTTGAAAATTTCAAATAATTTGTTTAAATTTATATCGTCTACTTTTATAATTGTAATATCTATTGAGTTTCTTTTTTCAGAAATTACACGGTCCTCTTTTTGTTTTAAAAATATACACTTTAGTCTAATTTTAAATTTCTATTACTAAAAAACCCTCCACAAAAAATATGTAAGAAGATATTCTAGTTAAAAAAATATATTTAAGTTTATAGATATATTATTTTAAATAAAAATAAAATTAATATATTACGCAACTCTTAAATTTAAAAGAAGTTCGCGTGTATTTTGAAAGAGTAGGAATGTATGTAATTTCAATATAACTGAAGAAATAATATGCATAATGTAATATTAGTAATTTGATATCCACAATCATCTATAAGAAAATCTATACCTCTAGATGGGGGAAAAGACTAGCGTCCCCATTTCAAACTCTGCAACTTTAGTCTACTTGTGCCTAATGAAAATTATTGTGGAATCTAGTATTACTTCTCAGATTCATCCATCAGCAGATGCTCCCAGATTTTCAAACCAAGGAAATTTATCAACGTTTACAGGTGTATTCAGCCACGCCACATGACTTTTGGCTGTCCCTATTTCTTTCAGTTTAAGAAGAAAAAAGAAAAAAGTTCGCAAACAAATGAATGACAGGGAACGAGAGAGTTGGTCCACGCCCTTCATATAATTGTATACTGCAGATTGGCAGTGTATATACAGGTTTAATATTCAAATAACATGTATCAAGCAAAGCAACTTAATAATATTCTCGATCCGAGTATGATATATGCATGCAAATACAAAACTCATTGGGCAATATATTCTTCACGGCACGCGTACTTAATAGTATGAACATACGTGTGTTAAATAATTGAGAAACCGATCCACATGTGCTAGTATCTTAGGGAAATGAGAAAAACCGCTTAGATTTGATCATACCGTCAAATGAAAAGAAAAGAGGAATATAGAATGTGTAGGAATTATTACCTAACAAAGAAATGGAGTGCATGAACTAGCTAGTGAGGAATATATTACTTACTTCGTCGTGTGAATATAACTAGACTAATTATATATGCATCAGCATGAGCATCACCATATTAACTTAATGGAATAGACAATTGAGAGAGAGGTGAAAAAAGAAAGAGTGCCGCTGGTTTTGGAGCCAGCCATATTGATATACTAGTTAGGTTGGAGCTGCTTGTTTCACTAAAACTATACAAGGGGCGGTTTGGGGCTTATTCATTCCTTCATGCTTGGATTTGTTTCCTTGCCCCTATAGTCTATATATTCTCATTTCTAAATTGCCATACATAACAAAGGCAATGCACCTTCCAGAAAAATATAACGTTGTATTCAAAACATTCAGGGTCAGGTTAAGGTCACTTTATATATATATACCCTAGAATGTTAGTCAAGAATGATGATTATGGTATTGTTTCTTTTACGTGTGTCAAATTTAAGGAACTTTTGTCCAATGTCTTCATGATAATTAAACGGCATGTGCTACGTAGCTTGAAGACACAACAGACAAATTACTATTAAATGGAATGTGTTCAAGCTCAATTTGAACAGCGATTCAGAGACATATATTGAGGTCGAAAAGTTATATATATATATATATATATATATATATATATATAAACATTATTAATAACCGTTTATATATTTAAGATTAAAAAATATGTTTAATTTTTTTAATGTTTACTAAAATACTCAATAAAAATTCATATACCAGCTATAAAATATCATATATAATTATAATATTATTTATGTTACTAATGTATTGTGATTATAACAATACGTATAAAATAATGTATTGATGGGCAATTTCAGATTTTACATAATGCATGGTTATTATGAAAAATTCAATAGCCTATAAAAACCAAAAAAAAAAAGATTTTGAATGTCTGAAGTAGCAGTAATTTTCAGTCCACTTAAAAAAAATAATAGCATATAATTTTCTTAACTTAAACAATATTAGTGTAAGTAAATTTGATTTGTTAATGTATCATGCTATTTGTAAGAAACTAATTAAGAAGCATTTCTCCCAGTTAAGGGCTTAATTCCCTTGTCTTTGAGGATATTGCTAGAGCACTAGGACCCGCTTAGAAGGTACAAATTTACACATATTATTCTCCATTTCAGTGAATAGCTGCTCTCTAACCTGGAAGGATAAAGTAAATCTGAGCAGAAAGTTATGAAACTCTACAATCTTGTAGTAAAGGTTCCCCATAATTGAATACATGTACACTTGTGCAGAGGGAGAGAAGAAAAAGAAATTTAAAGAGGAGGGTGGTGTGGGATCTTGGTGGTCCCACCATTTTCATATCTGGCGTAGTAGCTCAAAACACAATAGTGCATTAGACAGAGAAAACAGTAAGTGATGGTTTCGTCGCCTTGTGCCGTGACGCCTAAGTTTTTAAATTGACAAGACACCCCTTGCCTGTTTGTGAGTTGAGCCAACGAGTCGAGGCACCTCTGATTTTTTCCCTATAAAGCCCTTGTTGAGCATACCAAGCAGCCACACCCATTAACTCAAAACCCATCTCTCTTCTATTCTATTCTGTTTCCTATTTCCCCTGCCCTTTCCATTTCTAACCCTGCTCTCTTAGGAATATAGACCAAGCTCTGTGCCAATATCAAAAGCGGATGACGAACCAGAATGTGATGGCTCCTGATGTGAAATCACGAATCAACACCGTTATTGCGGTGTTGATGTCTGTGTCCAATTCAACTATGTTTCCCGGCGCAGGAGTGCCAGAATCTATGGCACTGCTTCATGGGTTTTTGGGGATATCCCAGAAAAAGCTAATGAAAAGGCTCAACGATGGAGAAGGGAAAGGAGGAGCTAAAGTTAACACCTGGATTGATTCAATGAGAGCCTCCTCTCCACCCCGAGTCAAATCCACCATCCCTACTCCTGAAAACCGGGACATAAGTTCTTGGATTGTAAGCACACAAGCATTGCTTGAGCTTCCTTTTGTTTAACTTTCACTTGTCTCTCCCCTGTTTCTGAACCGTTTGAATATGCAGCTTCATCATCCTTCAGCGCTCGACGTGTTTGATCAGATAATACATAAGTCCAGAGGGAAAAAAATTGTAACCTTTCTTGACTACGATGGAACTCTCTCCCCAATTGTTGCAGACCCAGAGAAAGCATTCATGACTAAAAAGGTTTTCTTTTGTTCTTTTCAGCTCTGCTCAATCCATACAAATAGAGAGTGTTTTTTCCTTTTATTAATTTCCTTAATGTTTTGATTCTGAATTAGATGAGAGCAACGGTAAAGGACATAGCTAGACATTTTCCCACAGCCATCGTCAGCGGGAGATGCATAGATAAGGTACATTTCCTTGACAGCAAAGAAATGCAAAATAACAGAGCAATAATTATTATTGTATAACCTTTTTTTCTCCCATGAATTAATTGGGTTTTTTTGTTTCAGGTATATAACTTTGTAAGACTGGCAGAGCTGTACTACGCAGGCAGCCATGGCATGGACATCAAGGGGCCAACGAAAACCCGAAGTTCTGAGAAAGTAAGAGAGTTTCTGTAACTCGGCCTGATGAACTAAATGCTTTTGTTCTGTCCGCTTAGTTTCTGAATTAAATTTGTTGTTTCAGAGTAACCAAACAATCCTCTTCCAACCTGCGAGTCAATTCTTGCCCATGATCGACGAGGTTTGCCTCTTTGTACCTCCAAAACCTCCACTGCCACCTGATTGGCAACGCATACAGTATTAACTGTGTCCTCGTCATTTTGGTTTTCCAGGTGTACAAAATCTTGGTAGAAAAAACAAAGTCTGTCCCGGGGGCTACGGTAGAGAATAATAAGTTTTGCTTGTCCGTGCACTTTCGTTGTGTTGACGAGAAGGTACCAGTCAACAAAAAATATTTAACTTCGTCCTCGCCCATCCATGCCTAATATATTACTCTACCAAAAAAATTAATGTTTCTAAATTTTTCAGAGTTGGGGTGCGTTGGCTGAGCAAGTTAGATCAGTGCTCAACGATTACCCAAAACTTAGACTTACCCAAGGAAGGAAAGTGCTAGAGATTCGTCCAACCATCAAATGGGACAAGGGCAAAGCTCTCGAGTTTTTGCTACAGTCACTTGGTGAGTGTTCTTACCATAGTAGCACAAGGACTGAACTGAAGGACTTTCTGTCATGAGCTATGTCACTCCTAACTATCAATATTCTTTACTAATTTCTAGGATATGCAAATTCTAATGACGTATTTCCGATCTATATTGGTGATGATCGAACTGACGAGGATGCTTTCAAGGTAACAAATGCTGCAAGTCATGACTCTATCAAATGCTTCGCCTATTCAAACTGATATAATTTGTTGTAACGTCATGGATTATCATTTTCAGGTTTTACGCAATAGAGGTCAAGGGATTGGGATTGTGGTTTCTAGAGTCCCAAAAGAAACAGAGGCTTCCTACACTCTGCAAGATCCATCAGAGGTCGAGCAGTTTTTGCGGCGTTTGGTGGAGTGGAAAAGAAAGAGTCGCTCCAACAAGTGTAGAGAGTTGTAATTTATTGTGGATGAGTTGATGAAGGAATTGCGACCACCGCCAGAATTTGGTGAAGGGGTGGATTGAATATTTGAATTGTATTATCACTGTCATGTTTCTGGTAAATAGTAATGGTCCATCATTTTGACTTTCGAGGGATCGAGCAAGTTCAACTAGATTTTTCTTCTCCGTGTTTGGAGTCTGTTCCTTCACAGTCCGCACGTTTGCATGCGCATGTGTATGGTGAAAGACTGAGATGTTTATGCTACTACACTTGGTCACTTGCAAATGCTCGTCAAGTGTGTCAACCTTCAACCTCTGAATTGTACTTGTCGTACATGTGGCCAATATAGACTGAATAATAATCACAAACAGCCACTTATAAAGCTATTTTGCAACATCACAAATGCAAATATCGCTGTTTAATATATATCACAAAATGACTTTTATTATTTACGAACGTCTTTCTTCTCTTATATATTATTTTGCAAATATCAAAAGTATTTTTTATTATTTTTTAAGAAACGTAATTTCCATATAATATATAAAGAAAAAAGCTGAATCAGCACTTTTAAAGCTTCCTTATAAGATATTTCCTTTTTCTAAATATATAATTTTTGGATATTAAAAGCGATTTTCTGACAGAAAAACACAACACACACTCAACCAAAGTACCAGACACTAAAGTTGAGGGCATATTGAATTTAGAGAGCGGCTAAATGTAGAAATTTTAAATGATAAAAACCAAGTGAATTTAATGTAAATGTTTATAATCGATGGCAGTAATATTTAATAAACTTTTTATAAACTTCGGTCCTCCATTGCAGCATAAAATAATTGAGCTCTTGGATATGAATCATTGACCAGGTTAAATGGATATTGCAGACTAAAGAAGCTTATGGACAAGACAACAGTATTATGGGGTCCCTCTATCATACTAAGGACTCCAGATTATTTAGTTTGGCAAAAGGATGGAGAAATTATAGATACGAAATCCAATTGAACTTGAATTCGATGTCTAATCATAACGGATGGAGGAAGCCAGGCGAAAGAAAATAAAGAAACTAGGAAGGAATAAAGGTTTTCTATAATGCTGCGTCTACCCTGAGTATGAATTACACTGAATACAATATAGAAGATTCCGTTAATAAGCTATCCATTTAGAAAACAGTTTTCAGGGCACCCCATGTCATCTCAGGCACAAGAGATGTTTACAGAACACTTAAGAGTGGACCATGCACGCGTGTTAAGGTTGTATGAATGTAGGTGGAAAATAAAGTTTACGGTAGTATTATATCAAACTATTTGTCTTTAATTGAGATAGTTTGAATTGAATGTTGTTGTGTTTGTTTCTTTGTGAAATAATTTGGTTGTTTACGCTCGGCAACAGTATAATTGGGTGGAGTGCTCCCTCAATTATAGAAAGAAAGAACAAACAAGTTTCACATGCAAATCCTTGAAATTATGAGTCATGTAATAACCCTAAAAATCCGTGCGTGACAGGTAAGACATATTGTGTACTATCAAGTCAATCTTTTCATGTAAGTGATGCTGTGGATGGCCATGCAATAATTTGTTAAAAGGGTACAATTTCAAACTATAGGTTAGAGCATGGATACTATATCAAGCTAAAATGCGTGATGGCTCCTCCTGTAATGATCAATTCCCTGTTACTGTTTTGGCTGGTTTCTTTTTCCCTAACTCGAAAGCATTGCCAAAGTAGCTTACAAGACACTGAACTAGAGGCGCTACACTAGCTTTCTCGATGGAGTAGCCCCACACTCTATCCTATTCTCATAATTGAGTAACAGAATCCCCAAAAGAAGACAGGATAATTGCGAACCACCTTGAATCATATGGTCAAGGATGCTTTGAACTCTGATTAATCGCTTTAATTACTAAGAATAGGATATTAAAATGGATTGAGATGTACGATACAACTAGTACCTCCCATCTTCCCTACAGGGCATCCATGTTCACCCTCCTGTCAGACAAAGGGCTGGAAAGAGACATGGGCGTGGAGTTATATTTAATTTAGCCTTAAAAGGAGAAAGGAGCGGCTGGCCTGGCACCGTCATAGGGTTTCCGGAAGTCTGTAAATCTGAATCATATTCTTTTGGGATTATGAATTTAAAATGATGCTAAAGCTGAAAGAATAGATCTGGGATGTTAAACTAAGCAGCACTTCCTGAGGGTTGATGTTGATCCTAACATGCCTTCCAATTAAACAATATAAAGCTGCATCCAGGTCTAAGAAATTAAATCCTAACAAGCAGAGATGCTGTACTAAACTATTGGGCACTCAGATTTGACAGAGCCCACCTCAATCAAATATCAGAAGGGTATCTAAATCTCGAAATATATATTGTAATATTGGAATTTGGAACAGTGTAGGATATGGGGACTCTAGTTTAATGGGTTATTTTGAAAGAGGTTAGGTGCGTGAAAGGGAAGCCCACTAGTTTTGTGAATCCTATACATGGTTGAGGAGGAGTTGGAATCCACTCATAGTGCTTGTTTTGAAGAGGACATGGGGTTTCTTATTGGCAACCCCCAGCATGCTTCCAAAACTTGAAAAAACCCCTCCATGCCCTTTCTTTTTCAAACGTGAAAGGAAAACTAGGTTGCCACTAGATTCACTTCCATCATTGGTGCCTTAACTCTAATAAATCCAGCACTTTCCCCAAACACATGTCAACTCATCCTCCCACTCTCATTATTCTAAACTCCACCAGCTTTTACTCATATCATTCGTGACTTGTGACTGACACTCTGCCTATCTACCTCTTTCTTTCCTATAATTTCAGATATGCCTTTAAGTTGTAACCCTTTATGCTCCTAACAAACCATTCCTCGGACATAAAAAAAGAAAAAAAAAACCCTTCACGCCCTGAATTCATAAGCTTAGTATTTGTGTGGCAATTTTTAGTATAAAGGTGGAGATTAATTATATAAAAATAAAGGTTGGCCGTACAAAATTTCAGAACCTTATTTTTGCATCATTGATCATATTTCTCCATTATTGGTGTTCATGCATGTCTACAGTCTGCACCATTAACTTCTGAAATGAATACTGATCCAACATTATAAAATGTTGCATAAAATACTCTTGTGGCCTCAGTAACAAGTGTTCTAATTTAATGATTAGTTGAGATTTGTTGTTGCTTTTGATGTAAATTAGCTAGAAAATAGCAGGTAGAGGCATATGATTCTCTATACTGTTAATGCAGAAAAGACACTCAATAATGGACCTCCATGGACGTGTCAGCAGAAGGACATTGGTCCCCCCATTGTGGTCGAGCATACGTGTCTGTTGTAAATATATTTGAAATACAGTGGATTAATGGTGACTTGTTAATAATAGTATTCTACTAGAGTCTCCTTATAGCCAGTTGCTGCTGTTGCAGGGAGCATAATAGTTGTTTTTTTTTTTTGTCCTTCAAGTAGGATTTGTTGGAGTCTGTATAAAAGGGTTATTGCCGCTTTGCTTTGGGCAGATATGAGGCAGATCGGTTAGGAATAATGAATAATAGCCTTTCGGCTGCACCAAGTTCTTCAAAAAGGGATACATATATATATATAGCTAGCTGGTTCGCTTTGGGCATTCTACATCTGTAATGCCAAAGAAAAAGATTATGTAGGCTGGCACCTAACTCCCCTAAAACCTGCAACTTTTAAGGAGTAGCACAATAGCATTTATAGAGTATAGACCATCTCCATTGAACTCTCCAGAAGAGAAGCTTTTGGACTTCGACAGACAATAGTACTCTGATTTGCTCTTTAATCATTTTTAATTTAGAAAACAACAGTTTTAGAAATGTCTCCCACCTTAAGACCCGGCAATCTCCATGTTCTACTTTATAAACACCTATCTAGATACTGCTCTGAAATGGAATGGAATCACAATCAACGTACTAACCAATAAATTTATAACTAGGGCGATGATATTAACAACCCGGGTATGATATTATAATTATTAAATATAAAATAATATTATTTTAGTATGTTGTGTTTGATTGTCAAAAACATTCATCATAATTAGTAGTAGTTCCTAATAAAGTTAACTTGATTGTGGAATTAATGAGTATAATTATCGTAATCAATCTAAGAAAATAAACAAAACGTTATTTTATATTTAATAATAGTTTTTGATTATTGAGTCATAATTAAACTTCATGATGTATCCGATTTATATTGTCATTAATAACAAAACAAATTAACTTTTAGATATCATTATCACACAATTGAACTTCCGTGATCCACGGAGCCCAAATTGCTAAACAGCTAGAATGTTCGTTTAGCACTAGTGAGAAACCCTTCGGTACACGTGCAGTGAGACTTCATATTTCATTATCACACAATTGAACTGCCGCATTTCCATTTTTCATTGGTGTAGGGACGTGAATGGTCAAACGGAATATGACGTACACATTATTTCCATTTTTTTCATGTTTTTCTGGACCCCCTTAGGCAACTGGCCTTTTGGGCTTTTGTAACTTTTGCCAAAGACTGTTCAATTCGGAGGGCCAGCAAAGAATGTTGGGTAATAGGCCGAGAAAAAATAAAAGAATGTTGGATACGTTTTTGATGCAATTCCTATTGCCTTGAACTAAAGGAGATATTTCCTCCTTTACCCGATGCCTTCTTGTGAAAGTGGTTTCCAGACTGACCTGCAAACTGTTGTAATTTGGATATTTGAGCCCAATTCCATTTCTATATCCTCTTATTCTGTTGATAATATTCAAAATGAATGATAATTTAAAGAGAATGTAGTAAGATGATTCAAAAAACGAGAGAGCTAAAGCATGTCTGCAATTTCGCTAACCTCTTCACTTAACTTTCAAATGGGATAAAGAGCAAAGCAGATGCGTACTCGTAATAAGACTGTATATGAGGAGCACCCTACTCAATCTAATTCACACCAGACATCAATATATAGGAATCGCATGTTTATATCATTAGTTGGGATTTGGGAACCATTTAGGATATGAGGAACTGGGCAAAATCTAAACTGAAACACCTTAACAGTACACCTAATCAGATAACGGCAATATATGTAAAACCTTTTGATGAGAGTATAGAATTTGCCTTTTCGGGGTTTTTAACAAGCATAATGGTAGATGAAGCTCTCTTAGCAGCCTTTAAGGGGAAATTGTGCTCACTGATCAAGTAATCAAACATTTTGATACGAGGACTCGAACTAGTGTTTCTGGTGGGAGTGGAGGAGAAGAAAAGGGAAATTGAATAAGAGCTGGGGAGTCGATGGGAATGTGAAGGGTTCTCTAGAAACAGCGAGATAAGGCCCTTGAACCTATTGGGAGGCATTTCAGAACGGCGTCTGAGAGTCAGTGATTATTAGCACTGTAGAGAAAACAGTAGAAAGAAAAATCAAAACTTGCTTGTGAGTGTGGATGCTGCCCTTAAAATCTCGGACGATGGAAAAACCTCCCATGAACGCAGTTCCTGACTTCCTGATTTAAGATTAGCGAAGCTTCCATGACTGAAACTATAGGTACAGGCGTACAGCGTTTGAGCGTACATCCATGCTTCCCCCTTGGGTTTTTGAAAATTTCTAGTTTTTACCGCTTTTTTTTTTTTTTTTCTGGAATGTTTTTTCAATTTTCATAAAAACTTGATTGAATAACAATTTTTTTTTGTAAGTTTTATTTTAATTTAATCTTTCGTTTAATTTAGTTTTTCATTAATATTTATTAATATAAAAAAATATTATTTTAATCTGTAATTTTTTGTCTCAACATCAATTTGATTATTTTTAAATTTATAATGTCAAAATTATCATTAAAAATTTCAATAAATCAAATATACTTTTTCATTTAGTTATTGATAAGTCATTTATAATTAATTTAAGAGAAAAAAATTTTATTGTTTTTGAATTTTAAAATGACTATTTTGCTATTACAAATCAATGGAAAATCAATTTGACACTAAAACAAAATGTAGTCGACCAAAATGTTCATTTTCTCTATTAATCTATGTAGTCCAACTTTAATTGAGAATAAAAGATTAATGCTATGTTTGGGAGTTTAAAAAGTGATGGAATGGAGTGATCATTGATGGAACGATATGATATGGAATGAAATGAAGTGGAATGACTTAAGTAGACATATTTTAAAATTTTAATGAGAAAATAGAATGACACCTATTAATTTTGTTTAAAAATTATAATAAAATAAATGAAATGAAATGACTCACTAATTAGTTTTTCTAATATTATTTCTTATAACATAAATATATGACTAATAATTTTGTTATTGTTCAATGCACAATGTTATATTATTTTCCTGTTCATATTTCTTTATTTTATTTACTCATTATTTGTCTATATTTTTTGTCTAATGCATTTATTACAAAATATCTATTATGTTTTAAAAAATTTTTAAAAACAAGCTTAAAAAGCTATAAACAAAAATTGTTGACCAAAAAATTAAAAAGATATATTAAACTGATCTAAATTGTAGATTCTTTTATTTTTTATTTTGAAATTTTGAAATTTTAAGTAAAAATAAAAAAGAGAAAAAAGATGTCATGATCATAATAATAAAAATTAAATAAAGTTATAACAATTGGAATAGTCCTCCATGAATTATGGGTATGTTAGTAATAAAATATTGTATATTAGTAATTTAATTTCATAAATCAATTCATTCAATCATTGACCCTTCAATTTGGAAGGACAATAAAATTAGGATTTTAGATAGCAATAAAGGGTATTGATGTTCTTCATTTGCCACCCCATTCCTCCTTAAAAAAAAAAAAAAATCTAAACATAGATTCAACTTATTTTAATCATTTTATTCTTTGTTACTCCCTCCTAAGTCATCCATCCAAATATAGCCTAAAAGCATTAATTTTTATATTAGTGAAAAAATTGAGATAAAACTCATAAGTGAATGACTAATTTAAGACTAAAAATAAGTAAAAAATTAAATTAAAAATAAATTGATAAGTGAAAGATAAAAAATGATATTTTAGTCTAATTTTATTTGTTAAAACATTCTATTCTCTTTTAAATTGACATAATGAGACATTAGTTTATTAATATCAAGTATTAAGATGAGATAATAGAAACTTATAAATATATATATATATATATATATTTATATATATATATAAAATAAACTATCAATTACTTATTATTTTATTGCATTTTATGTTAAAGAGTAAGATACTAAATCATTTTAAAATGTATATATATTAATAATCCCTTTCGAAAAAAAACATGCAATGCTCATAAACTACTGGGAAGAATAAATCGCCGACATGATCTCCTTTCGAATAATAATAAAAAAAAACTAAGTCTCTAACAAAAATGTGTGTCGATGGAGAGGATATAGAGCTAAGGGAAAAAAATTATATTGACAAAAACATTTATAAAGGAAATCATTGTAAGTATAATTTTATCAAAAAGAATTTATTATAATATATATAGTTATTGCAGATAATTATATATTTTTAAATTAAATTATATATTATCATTAATGAACTATACATTTATTATATTTTAATTAAAATATATAATAGAGATATAACAATCTACATATAAGTCTAATACTTTGATCAAATTATTAAAGGCTAAACAAAAGGTTTTTTTTTTATTGTCATCAATGCAAACATACCAATGGATGAGTATAGAGTTCACAAAAATAGTGACCAAAATGCGTAAAGTATTAGTCAAGAAGATTTATTAATTTAGATTTTATCCAACAAATACACATTCAGAAAGAATTTTGTATAAATTAATAATTTAGCTCTTAAAATATATTAAATATGATTTTCTTTCAAATCTTATCATCTAAATATAAAGTTTTTCAATTTAATCCTTAAAAATTGAAGCTTTTCCATTTTATCCTAAATAGTTTCTTCTTTGTCCGTTGACAATATTCAAAATAAATGCTACTTCAATGGCATGTAGCAAGATCCAAAGACAAAGATAGGGATTTTTTAGGATACACATGAAATCATTTTTTTAAAAAAAATGTAACACATTATAAAGTATTACACCTAAATGCTGGCTTGAAGTCATTCATTTCAATTCAACCATGAATTTTTTTTTTTTGTGAAAAAAGAAATTTCTAAACATAAATCGAAATCATTGATTCTGATTTAGCCAATTTTTTTCTTTAAAAAAATTAGACCAGAACTCATAATGAAATATTCCAAATCCTGTAAGCATTTTTTCCTAAGCTTGGAAATAATCATTCCAAGTTTCTTAAAAAAAAATTTCAATGAGTCTCAGAATATTTCATTCTAAGGCATGTATATAATTTTTGTTTGACTTGGAGATGATCATTTCAAGTCACTTAAACATTTGTAATAATTTTTTAAATAATTTAATATGAAAGAATAAGTAAAATTAATAAAAGAAAATTGTTGGATAGTGTAAATGGGGAAAAAAGTGTTTGAGTGTGAATAATAAAATGCATGTTGGAAAAATTTGAAAACTAAAAAAGAAGAAATAAATATATTAGGTAGGTTATGGAAATGATACTTAGGAGTATATTGGTAAAAAAAAAAAAATCCAAACTCCATGTCATGAGTACATGATTTTAAGCAGATAATAATAGGAATAAGATGTAAGGCCTATTCATCGACATAATGACTACTAGTTCTGCAACGAGCCCTTTTCTTTGCGTGCTATAGTCGTCGCGGCTCTAACTGTGCAGCCTTTTCTTCTTGTTGCTCTTCTTCTTGTACATCGGTGCAACTGGTAGCGTATTTAAATTGAAAATCAGGGACTGAACCAAAAGAATTAGCTGCTGTGGTGTGAATAATCAGCAGTAAAATTTGAGTAAATATCATAGGGCACTTGCTATAGGGTGAACGGAATGGTGACAGCGTAGTAGGTGTATAACTCGATGTTGTTGGAGATGGAACATAATAAGATAGTCTAACACTATCAAAATTACCATATTGACAAGTTGTGATTATCATGGAAGGACTAGCAGTGCTGAAGTCATGATGTGGTGTATTTGGGGTGAAAAAAAAGGGAGATGTACTTGCAACAATCGTGGATGAAGTTGTAGCTCCAATCTAGCTATGTCCTAGGCCTTCCTTAGCAACAAGTGGTATCTGAAATGACATGTATCCGTGCACTCGCTTATCGGGTTTGTTCTTTGGTATGTAAGGTTACTTAGGAAAGTCTGAAGCTGACAGAGTTGACTAGTCAACCATTGCTAGAGCTGGTTGCCAATGATTCTTCCTTAACATTTTACATGCCTTAACCTTCCAGTTGCAACAGCAATATTCTTCATATTTTGCAGACGAAAGGTATACCATGAAGGTATGGTGCACATGTATAAAATACAGTTTGATTGCACGCCTTAGTGCCAACTTGTCAAAATATTGCAAACTGACGCATAACTCATTGTCACCCGAAACACCATATGTTCCTTGCAAATCATGATCCATGATTGCCTCCATATTCACTTATGAGAAAAATGTTGCTATGAGATCCTCATATTCATTTATGGGTGGCATTGGCATGGGATTCAGAATATCTCTATCATCATCACCATCATCATTTGACTCATTCTCTTAGTCCAACTGAAAAGCATCATCATGCTCCTTATCGTCCTCTACATCATCAGTTATATCATTCACTTCAACGGGTGGATAGGGTTTGCTAGTGTTGGTGTAAATTGAAGGACCTCTTCATAGTAAGAATTGATAAATAATGTTTAATTATTCAACTCACTAAAATAGCCAAAAAATGGTTGTGTATAGGATAAAGTCCTCCACAGCTTGGTGCTCCATGTTAACATGTGCATATAACTCAATTATACTTAGTTGTGATCGAAATCATAACATTGCATGCCACATATTTTTCACATCCAATGTTATTAAAACTGCGGAAAGAGGGGTAGATTCATAACGTAAACTCATAACATAGACGTAAGAGTTTACCTACACTAATTATTTAAGTTATTGAATATAACTATATAGCATAAAATTTCATATATAGTTTATAATCTATAATTCATAATATATAAAGTTCAATAAACTCTATAATCCATAGTTCATAATCCATAATCTATAATGTATAATCCATAACACATAATATATAATAATCATTCATTTAACATAACAAACTCTCAATATAAATTCAATAAAGATCATCAATCCTATAATTATCATCACTTCCATAATCTTGATCATCTCTTATATAATCTCCACTTATCTCATTCTCATTCTCACCATTATTATTATCTTATTCCTCATCTTGGAAGTCATCATCGAAATCCATGTTGTTAAATTGTTCATCAGCTCTATTACCACCAACATTAGCATCAAACTGAACAACCAAATCACCAATTTCTATTGCTGTCGAAAAAGGATTAACTAGAATGGGTTCAAGAACCTCATCATTTGCCTCCACATTACGTTCATTTCTCATCTCCTCAGTTATCCATTCATCATTAGAATGAATATCATCAAAATCATAAACATGAGTTCTTGTAGTTTGCTTATTTTTTTAACTTCAAACACTTTTTTTTTGGCTGATAATCTGAGGCTTGTTGTTCTTAGGCTGCAGAAATGGTCTAATTGGTAAACTCAGCTAACTCAGTCAAACTGGCTGAGTTTAACGAGTCTATGCGAGTCAATGGCGAGTTTGACCGAGTTAGCACTAATTTCGATTCTTCTTACAATTTAACACGAAAATACTACCTAAGATTGTAAAATTGATGATTCTATTGAGTTAAATTGCAATTTTGATAACATTGTGCACATCAAAATCTTCTTCCAATATACTTGTGTGGTACCATATTAGGTTAGGCGATGCTAGGTACCTGTATATCGATTAAGACATGAATTGATTTTGGAAAAGTCGTAGCTTCTGCCTGACCACCTATTTTAAGTCCACTAAGTTAATGTTTGTGTCTACTATAAGCATTATTCTCTTAATTCTCCCCTTAATAAACTATACAATATAATTTCTACAAAATTTGAAACTTTATAAAATAAGAAAATTACAATTATTTTTTAATAATTTTCATATAAGTAAACAGTACATATATTTGCAAATTTATATAATAAGTCAATTGCAAGTATATTCTCAATATTATAATGAAACTAAATTATAAATATACTCTCAACATTCAAAAATACCTAAATTACAATGATATTATAATTTAAATAATTTGCAAAGATAATTTTAACATTATAAAATACCTAAATTACAATAATATTTTAATTTAAACAATTTTTAAAAATAATCTCAACATCATAAAATGCCTAAATTACAACAATATTATAATTTAAACAATTTATAAAAATAATATCAACATTATAAAATGTCTAAATTACAACAATATTATAATTTAAATAATATGCAAAGACAATTTCAACATTATAAAATGTCTAAATTACAATAATATTATAGTTTAAACAATTTGCCAAAATAAACTCAATATTATAAAATACATAAATTACAATAATATTATAATGTAAACAATTTGCAAAAACAATCTCAACATTCAAAAGTAACTAAATTATAATAATATTATAATTTAAACAATTCGCAAAGACATTCTCAACATTATCAAATACCTATATTACAATAATATTATAATTTAAACAATTTGAAAAAAATAATCTCAACATTTTAGAATACCTAAATTACAACAACATTATGATTTAAACAATTTGTAAAAACAATCTTAACATTATAAAATGCCTAAATTACAACAATATTATAACTTAAACAATTTTCAATTGCAAAATACTTAAATCACAACAAAATTACAATTGAAACAATTTACAAAAATAATCTCAACATTATAAAATACCTATATTACAACAATATTATAATTTAAATAAATTGTAATAAACATAACTATTCTAAAAAAAAAAAAATCTAATTTACTCTTCTTACCTTAACAATTAACAAATAAATATAATATTCATTTATCTCAAGAAATTTTTTACACACATTTACAAGAAAATAATATATCAAAATAAAATATCTTATGTACTTCAATAATTAATACCAGCAAATGTTTCTATCCTTCATATCTTTAGAAGCAAAAATAAAAAATAAAAAAGGAAGAAAAAGAAGAAAATGGGAGGAGCTGGAGAGGGATCAACAACCATATAAACCCCTTCAACGGTAGGACTCTGATATCCTGTCACGTCAAGCCTGACTTGAAAACAATATTTCTTAGTCAAGCAAGAAGGTTTTTTTTTTTTTGGTAAAGGTCACAGATTGATAATTTAGTCCGTGACAGTACTGACTCGAAGAGGTTGCTTCTGAGTCAGTGTAATTTATTTGATCTTGGAAGCATCATCTCTAATTCACTTGTTAAAACTCTAACTCATTTAATTTGAATTTCAATTTTTATAGTATTAGAATATAATATTCTTTTATCTATTGCATTAAATTTTTTTTTTTTTAAGTGAACGAATCAAAAAGCCGAAAGGGCCGACGCATTTCCACAACCTTGTTAATTAACTTCTTCACTTAGTTTTCAAACGGGATAAAGAGCAAAGCAGATGTTACAACATGGTAATGAAATAATAGAGAGCAAGGCAGGCAACGAAATAAGACAGTGCGTAAAATATATTAATTCTCTCTACAACATCGTACATCATGAACATCAAATTCATGAATCAGACCAGTACCAGAACTCCCTACTCAATCTGATTCTCTGCCATATATCTAGGCATAGCATGTTTATATCATTAGTTGAAAACCTCAAGCTACAAAGAAACTAAGTAAAAGCAAAACTGAAACTGCTTAACAGTTGAACTAATCAGAAAATTGCAATGTATGTATAACCATTTGATTTTGACTTTGAAGAATAGAATGGTAATCATGTTTTTAGCTTTATTGATACCATTAATTATTATCCGGTAAACAGAATGGTTTATGACAAATTAAACCAATAATATTAATATCATCAGTTATCTAGTTAGACTTAACACTTGTAAGAAGTCAAATCCGAAATGTAACTTGAAAAGTAATTTATTCGGTGAAACATGCTTTAGACAATATATGGTTATAACTAATTCACCCTAAATAAAATATATATGGTTTCAATTTAACTCCACAACTTGAGTTCCTCACACAGTAAGCCATAATAAGGTACAAGCAAAAATCGATGCATTAGGCACCAAAACTTCAACTAATGGAGAGGAAAACATAAGTCTTACTGAATGATACTCATTTGATAATTTACAAGCTCCGAATACTCACATTTAGTTCTTCTACTGAATAAGGTGACACAAACCTACTTGAAAACTTTTTATCAGACAGTCTACAAATTGTACTTAAAGAAAGTGTATCCTGGAGTAATTTTTTCTTTTCCAAGATATTTATAATTTGGAGTCGAGGTTTCAACCTGCGCTCAACACTGCATAAAAGCAACTGTGGGTGCGTAACTATATATGACATATCACACTTTCCTGAACTCAGTAGCAGCTCTGTCACCTCTTGAATTTTCCCCGAGGACACAGCAAACGCCATGGGCAACCTCCTAAAGAGAACCAGAATATCATTTTCAGAAAGCCCCAAGCTCTGGAACACCTTCAATTTCAGATGCCAAATCTCTTTAGACATTGAACTTATAACACGTATTGCAGGTAGATACATATTAGATTTCCTATTAAAGCCCATTTCATCTACTCTTCTAACGTATCCGGGAATGCTCTCTGGTTTAAGCAGAAAAAACCTAGGGAAATGGAATAAGTATTTTACAATTTGTGAAGAGCTTATTCCGATACTTGTCAAGTATTCAATAATAGGCAACATAGTTTTCTCTAAATCATGTTTCAGAAACCAATCAGATCGCTTTAAGAGCCTACAGACTTCTTCATTTGAACCCAATACGTTCTTCAACACCATAATTGACGGTCCAAGTTGATTTTCCACGCTCCTCCTAAGAAGCAACGGATCATTGGACAGAAGATCAGCCATATCAGCAGGGGCAAAGCCTAAGTCCTGGAAAACTTTGATTTTGGGTCTAACAACGTTGTCAAGACTGGCAGAGAGAACTTCTGGAAATCTTCCGACAACATCTTCCATATGAGTTTGGGAGAAACCAATTTGCTTGAATAAAGCAATTATAGAATTTGCCCTTTCGGGTTTTCTAACATGCAAAATGTTAGATGAGGCTCTCTTAGCAGCCTCTATGGAGAAATTGTGTTCACTGATTAAGTAATCGAACATTTTAATACGAGGATTCGAACTAGTGGTCTTGGTGGGGGTGGAGGAGAAGAAGAGGGAAATTGAGTAGGAGCTGGGGAGTCGATGGGAATGGGAAGTGTTCTTCAGAAACAGGGAGACAAGGCCGTTGAACATTTTGGGAGACATTTCAAAACGGAGTCTCACAATCAGTGATTATTAGCACCTCGATGTAGAGAAAAAAGTAAAAAAGAAAAATCAAAACTTGCCTGCGAGTGTGAATACTGCCTTTAAAATCTCGGACGACGGAAAAAGCTTTCACTAACGCACTGTCCGGTTTAAGATTAGCGAAGGCCCAGCGTTTGAGCTTATACTCGTGCTTCCCTCTTCATAGGCTTTAGAATTTTTCCAGTTTCCATCGGTTTCTTTAAGGGTGGCGGCAGGGAGAGAATACTGATTTTAGGTTTTTTCCTTCAGAAAATGCATCGTTTTGCGTCTCTAAACTTAAAGGCATCGCACTCAACGCCAGGTACAGTGATAGCGCCGTCTGGGTTCCAAACCAAGACGGTAATTTTATTTTGAAGATTTCAGTATTCACTCGAAATGGATTATATCCTATCCAATTAGTTATGTGGATTTTTTAGGGTGTTGCATATAATATTTTAAGTTTTATGTTTAGAAGTTTACAGTAGATAGAAAGAAGTGAATATTAATGAAATTATATGGAATAGAATAAAATGATTTTATTATTTAAAAGTTTTAATAAAAAAATTTTTTATTTTAAATTTTTGTCTAAAAATTATAATTAAATTAATAAAATAAAATAATTTATTAATTATTTTTTAATATTATTTTTTATAATATAAATATATAATTAATAATTTTATTTTTGTTCAATATATAAAATAAGAAAGTGACTTATTTTTTTGTTTATTTTTTTAATTTTTTAATTCACAAAAAGTAATATAATTATAAAATAAAAAAAATATATATATATATATATCTTATATAAATAATTTATAATATGTAAAAATTATTTATTTTAAATAAATAAATTTAATATTTTAATTAATAATTTAATAAAAAAATATGATAAAGATTAAATTTATTATTTATAATACAAACATTTAATAAACTTATAATTTTAAAAAAGTATAATAATATTTTTAATTAATGAGTCACTCTCTTTTATCTTTCCTTGTCATTTAATTCTTTTTTCATAAAAACATTTAAATATGTATTTATTTAAATTTGATCATTCCACTCTTTGTTATTCCTTTCTTAACCCTCCATTCAAATATAGCCTTAAAATAAATTTATTATTAAAATTAGTAATTTTATCGAAATCCATAATTTTTTTTTCTTCTTGCACGGCAAGAATGTTCTGCTGCACACAGTTCACCTCGCATGGTCATTTTTGGGCCAGTGGCATATTTAAGGCATGTTGAAATAGAATGAGTAATAATAAAATAGAGTTGATTAATAAAAAATAAAATAATAAGATATGTAATGTTGTATTATTTAAAAGTTTAAAAAATAAAATAGTTATTAATACTATTATAAAAAATTTTATTTAAAAAATATCATAGTAATTATATTAATTAGTTATTTTATTTTATTTAAAATTTTAAATTTAGAGGGTTCAAAAAAATTGAGTTATGAATAATAACAAAAATGTTAAATTTCTTGTTTATTATTTTATTTTATCTCATAATAAATGTTAAAATATTAATTTATTTTAAATTAATTATTCTATTCTATATTATTTCTTGACATATAATTATATTGTAATTTATAATATTTGTTTTTATTAATATTCGAGCTCAAAACTATTTGAATTAGGGTGAAAAACTTGATCATTGAATTTCTTCTATTGTGCTCTTATATATTATTTTATTTCTAGTTATTTATCCAAATATATCCTTAAAAAAAGAAAAATAATTTATAGTAATAGCTTTTATTCCATTATTTTCCTTTTATTTGATTTGTTTTGAACATTTTTTTTGGTTTTTTAAGTAATACGACACTATGTTATATATTAAAAAATTCATATGCAATTATTTATATTATGTACGGGAAAAATTTATATTCAATTATTTATATGTTTAACACGATATTATTCAATTAAATCATGGTAAATATATAGTTTTTTAATATTATCATAATATCTATATAAATTTGGAAAATAACTGTACAGTTTTTAAATTAAATTATACACATTTTATACTTATTTATGTATTAATTAAAAACTTTAAAACAAATATATAAAGAACTACGGTTAAGTCTAATCCCTTAATATATTTTAAGTATTGAAACAAGCTCACTGAGAGTTTTATTTA
The DNA here is from genome assembly GCA_037074485.1 of Delonix regia. Taxonomy (NCBI): domain Eukaryota; kingdom Viridiplantae; phylum Streptophyta; class Magnoliopsida; order Fabales; family Fabaceae; genus Delonix; species Delonix regia. Next base: position 34,482,455 of record CM073453.1, read on the forward strand.
TGTATTATTATATATCAATTCCTTCTTCTTCTTTTTTCTGTTAAAAGTGAGATACTATAACTTCTTAAAATTGTATATATTGACAATATCCTAACGTTGGAGTTGGATCAGGTGTTTGATTGTCGTAACATTCATAAATTATTTTAAAGATATATAATAAATAATGTTTTATAACTATACATACAATTTAATATATGATTAAAATTTTAATCTTACTATGTTAGAATCTAATATAAATGAGATGATTACAAATGTGTCGGAAGACTAAATTGTTGTTATGGTATCCTTATAATCCTCAGTAACTCTTCGGATCCTCTTCATATGTCATTCAATAATAAGGGCTGGATCAATCTTAATAATAGACGTTGTCTATAGGATTATAACATTGAGATTATGGGCAAGGATAGTCCGAAGCTCCTCTGAAATTTTGCTCAATTCACTTTTTATCAATCCTTCCGGCGGATCGTGGAGAGCATTGGAAGCGCTTCTTCTTGCGACCTGGTTTTATTTCTAATGTTGGTTTTGTTTCTTAATTTGTTCTTCTTCTTTGATCTGATAACCAAAACAAAAATAAGCTGTATAGTTTACGAAATGAATGATACGAGATTATTATTTTCTCAAAATTTTTATTCAGAGATAAAGTCTATTAATTTAATGTATAAAAGATTTCTTTCATTTTAATTTGGTATTTTAGAAAAAAAACGCTATTAATTTTATTCTCCAATTTTTTTTTTTGCAATTACAATTAATTTTTTTCGTAAGTATTTGTGATTCTTGTTTGGGAGTTTCGTAATAAAAAATGCTTAAAAGTGCTTATATGTAAAAAAATTAAATTAAAAAGATTAAACTGAGAGGCTTTATAAGTAATGCTTTAAGAATCATAACTTGGTAATAAAAATCGAAAAAAGAAAACCAATACGAGAAGGAGGGCTGAAAAGAACGCGGTGAAACCGGGTCGGGATAGAGGTCGGAGAAATGAGACGGATTAGAATTGATTAAGAGAGTAAGAGGTGCGTACGAAAAGGAGAAGACCGTTTTGAGCATCATACTACCGGTCCGACTCTGATATATCCCTTTTTCTTGTCCATTCCAGTTTTCTTTTCATTTATATATTATTCCATTTTTACTTATTTTTCAGCATAACAAAACTGCCTCCGGCGTCCCCAAAGACAATAATAGAGTGGGAGGTGTAGGGATGTCCATGATAAACACCCCGTTCAATCTCTGAGAACGACGGATTTCGATCCAACGGGGTGTTTAACGAATTATTATAACCTTTTCTTAACTTTTGGTTTTTGATTTCAGCATAGAATTAGGTTCTTAGATAGATCAATCTACCCTAAGAAGGAAATTCTGCTTTGCGGATCGATCGGGGGATCATGGACTCCATAATGAGCAAGCTCCGTAATCTGGATGCCTACCCTAAAATCAACGAGGATTTTTACAGCCGCACCCTCTCCGGTGGCCTCATCACTATTACCTCCTCCATCCTTATGCTCTTGCTTTTCATATCCGAGCTTCGTACGCCTCCTCTCCTCTATCCTCCTTCCTTTTTGGCCAATTTTTAATATTCTATTTTTCTCTTTCTGGGCTGAATCTAGGTGTTTCTGCGTATTGCTTTATTACAGTGTCAATTTCATGTTGTTTGAGTTTTGAACACGAATAGATTCCTACCCTTTTACCCCAAAAGCGAGACAGCCTGCTGGCTCCGATTTCTACTTTACTTGAATTTTAGTTTTTAACTATCTTCTTTGGCTGGTTCAGAAGGAATGGCATTTAGGTTTTAATTTGTCCTGGAGTGTACCAGGAAGCTAAAATGATTGTTATGGGCAAGGCTTTTGATGACACCTCATAAGCTTATCCGCGTTTCTTATTGTCAATGCATTACACTGCTCTGTGGCAAATATGGGTCAGAATACATAAGGATTAATATGGCATAAACTATTCACTTTTAGGATAGTTTCTTTTTTGGTTAGTTAGTCAATTAGTTGCCTGGGACCTTACAGATAAACCTTTTTTTTTTTTTTTTCTGGATAGTTTTAGAATTCTACAATAGTAATGTTCTCTTTGCACCTTCTTAAAATCACTATTTATGATCAATTTTAAAAGAAATTAATCAACCTAAACATATGGCCATAGAAAAAAGATTAAACTAATTACTGATGAATTTTTTTTATCTTGATTTAGATGACATTTGTAGTGACCAACTTTCAGTTATATTGTATGACTTCTTTCAATATCATGCATTCAAGTCAAGAAGTGAAGTTGTTAATTAAATTCTTTTAATTTTAAGAAATATTCTTTAGCACTTTTACCACCCTTAATAGAATATAACTGATTTACTTTAATTTTCTCATTCTTTTGTGGGCTGGTTATGCTCATAACATGCTGCTACTTTGTATTTTCCCCTTGGTTCAGGATTGTATCTTCATGCTGTTACTGAGACAAAGCTAGTTGTAGATACCTCCAGAGGAGAAACACTGCGTATCAATGTAATGTTGTCTGTTTTCTCTTGCAATTACTCAGTTTCTTTCTAGAATTTTTGGCTTCCCATTGACGAATAATCTTCTTTGAGCAAATTTCTTGTATTTGATCAATATTGTTCTTGGGAGCTGCTTTTAAATTTGTTTTATTCATTGGAGTACTCTTTTTTTTCTTAGAAGACTTGGGGGTTTTTATCATTATGGTTTAGTATTTTTTTCCATCGATTCTATGGTGATTTCATTCCAAGTTTGCTGCATAATGCAATTGATTTCAGTCAATTTTCTGTTGAAAGTGCAGTTTGATGTTACATTTCCTGCCCTACCTTGTTCTATACTCAGTCTAGATGCCATGGACATCAGTGGAGAGCAACATCTTGATGTAGTATGTATTCTAATTAAGTTTTACTTTTCTTCCATTTTCTTAGAAAACCTTTCAGGGACAGTGAAAACAAGTTATTTTATGTATTTCACTGCATGATTGTTGATCAAATTCTATCGACGATATTTACTTTTTTCTCAACACTCAGAAACATGATATAGTCAAGAAAAGATTAGACTCTCATGGGAATGTGATTGAAACAAGGCAGGAGGGAATTGGTGCTCCCAAGGTAAATCATGTAGTTTCTAAAACCAATTTTGTTTTCAAATACCTCTGTATATGAATTCATATTCTAGTTTTATATGTTGCTTTCTTATTTATATTATAAATTTTTACTGGTAGGAGTTAAACTGATCTAATATAATTAACAATTGATTATGCTTAGAAATGTCTGAATCAAACTGATCTCTTCAGAAGAAGAGTTTGTAATTCTAGTCATTTAATCATCTATGATTACCCAGAAAAGGCATCTTTTTTTAGATTCTTTACCCCTACTTATGGCCACATTGTTGGTGCTTACAATAGAAGTTATGCAATCCTTGTCTCCTTCTTTCGTTGCCCATTTTGCTTATGACTGTTTGCTTGCACAGATTGAAAAGCCTTTGCAAAGACATGGAGGCAGGCTTGAGCACAATGAGACATATTGTGGTTCCTGTTATGGAGCAGAAGCGGTATGTAAGGGTCTTCTAATCTATTACCTTATTATTTACAACTGGGATTGGATATTGTTTTGGAAGTACATTTACTTAGTGTGAACCATGATATTTTTTCCTACTGCTTGCTCCGCAAAATCTGTTCTGACTAAATTGTTGTTCATTAGGCAGCACCAATAGTCATGCTAAATTTGTAGGTTTTTTCTTGATAAATTTCTAAATTGAAATGTTCCTACAGTCACAAGTTTGATACTCATGAGGCCTTTGGTCCATAATTGTATTTTACAGGCAGATGAGGATTGTTGTAATTCTTGTGAGGAAGTTCGGGAAGCTTACCGGAAAAAAGGTTGGGCAATATCGAATCCAGATTTAATTGACCAGGTCTGGCAATATGACACCTTGGCTATCAGTTCAATGACTGTCCTGGAAACTTTTAAATATTTTTGATAGCCCATAAATATGTGTATGTCTAATGGTTAAAGTACACTTCTATGTACTTTAATATTTGAATAGCATGCCCAAAATTCTTACATATCAGTGTCAAGAATCATCTGGCTCCTTGTTTAGTTCAGTGTTGTTCACGCTGCACTTATATGATAAGACTGGTCGTGTAATTTTGAGATGCTAAAACTCCATATTTATGATCTATACTGTCCATTCTTACACTACTGTGGCTGAAACTGGTATTTTCAATTACAATACTCTGCCACGTGTAATACAGGATGAATTGTTACCAGAATTAGTTCATTCAGTTTACAGCTGTTTTCATTATAGAAGCAAATAACTTTTCTCCCAACTGATCCATTTTTGCCATAATAGTTATTTAGTTTGTTTGTGAATACCCAATGTTAGTTGCATATATTCACATTTGTTAGTGATGAGATGGACCTCACATGTCCATATTTTAAAGGGCTATCACAATTCTTCGAGGTCTTTATCATGTTGTAGTTCATATATTGTTAATTCCTTTGATCAAAGCTAAACCTTGGTCTGCTCTATCCCCACCACCTCTTTTTTTAATATGCATAAAAAAACTATTAAATCTATAATATTGGATAATACTAAGGATCCAAAATGGCAAACCCTTTCTCTTCATGCATAGCATGTCTCATAATGATGGCCAATTAAGAAGCAGAACCATGCTGACACCCTGGGATGTATATGCGGATCATTGTTGGATGCAAAGAGACATATGGAAGTGGACATTAAGTTGTGGAATCTATGTGTACCTTTGACAGCATTTGTCAAACTGTTCATTTGAGTCACTTGTGACGTGATGGCTTCCCTGTCCATGGAAACCTAGTTCCTGTATTAAATGGTGTGATTAACTAAAGTTACATCATGGTATGAAGGAAGGAATTAACTTGTTTTGCGATGATGAAACAAACCAGAAGCTTCCATTAAAGCTGTATGTTAGGATGTTAAGGGTGGTTAGGGACGTTTGGGTGTGTTAGCTGATCAATTGAAGTTCTGTTAACTGTTAATAACAGAATTAGTTAGCAAAAGGGAATAAATGGGTGTAATGATGATTAACAGAAAGGGGGATGATGTGTCAATGCTTTTCTTGAATCTTTCTCTTCTTCTTCAGTTCTTTTCTTCTTATTAGTGGTATCAGAGCCTCTCGATTTTCACAACCTATGGCGGAGGGCACACATACACAGTCAACTTTGCGAGACGTGGAAGAACGAGTGCACGTGTGTGGATCAACAAGTTGCAAATGTGGAGTAGTGGGTAACTAGGATTCAAGAGTTGCTTAAGGGATTATCGCTGCAGGTTATAGAAATGATGCAAACTATATAGACCAGTAGGGGACGCGACAGTGAGCGTGGATGAGATGATTGAGCTTCCTCTTCACAGGGCCATAGAGAATATCAAGTTCTAACACAATTTACAAAAATGGATTTTTTGAAATTCCAAAGAGATGATGTGGAGGGGTGGTTGGTGAAATGTGAGCGGTATTTTCTTCTTGTTTGCACATTGGAGGAAGTAAAAGTCACGTTGACCAGTTTTGCTTTAGATGAAAAAGCATTTCGTTGGCATCAGAGTTATGAAAAGAATCAAGACGATTGAATAATTTCTTGGAGTGATTATGCGAAGGCAATTAGAGCTAAGATTTGGGCCAGTCTATGAGGATCCGATGGAGGAACTTATGCTGCTACGACAGACAGGGAGGTTGGAAGAATATCAAGAAGCTTTTGATGGGTTAGCTTCCAAGCTCAAGTTACCTGAATAATACCTTGTTAGTTGCTATATTGTTGGCCTTAAAGAAGACATTGCTGGAAATGTGACGTTGTTTAAACCAAGAACACTGCTAGATGTGGCAAGATTAGCTAAATTGCAGGAGAAGAATTGTGAAGCAATGGTGAGGCAAGGGGTGCGGAGGAAAAGTGGAAATTGGAGCTGGGGTACTGCAGATAATACTCTAACCAGAAGCTTTAATAATAAGATTGATAGTGTAAATGATTTGAAAAAAGGCATTCAAGAAGGGGGAGAAGGTATTTGAAGGACTAGGAAGATTTTTTCACCAAAAGAAATAAAACAACATAGAGCCAAAGTGCTACTTTTGTCATGATAAATGTGCACCAGGCCATGATTGTCCTTAGAGGAAGAAGTTGCAGCTTCATTTGATTGAAGTGGAAGAACATGAGCTCGAAGAAAAGGTAGAAAGTGGTGTAAGCAAGAGTACAGGAAGAGAGGAAGCAGGAGAGTTAGCACAAAAGATTTACTTGAATGTTATCGACGGGGCTGATTGTGAGACTACAATGATGGTGCAAGGCTATGTGCGAAGGAGACCATAGAAAATTTTAATTGATAGTGGTAGCACATGATTTTTTGGACTTTCAACTCGTCCAAAGAATGGGGTGGCTGATGGAGACAGTGCATAGTTCAGAAGTAACAGTAGCTGGGGGAGGGAGATTAGTGATTCAAGGAGTATGCAAAAATTTTAAATGGAGAATGCAGGGTGAGCAATTTGCGACTGACGCATTTGTCATATAATTGGTGAGTTGTGATATGGTGATGGGGATGAAGTGGTTGCGATCTATGGGAGCAGTGAAATGAAATTTTTCATAAATGATGATGGAGTTCATTTATAATGGGAAAGCTATAAGGTTAATAGCTATGAGACCTCAGAAGTGGGAATTAGCTACTGCCTAACATTTGAACAGTTTGACAAAGGAAGAAGGTCAATATTTCCTTATTACAATACAGAAGACTGATAGTGAATGCATGTCATTATCTCTGCAGAATAATGATGATTTACCTAGGCCAATACAGCAGCTTTTGGAAGATTATTCAGATATTTTTGCAGTTCCACAGCTTTACCACCTTTTCGTCATGGCCATAATCATGGAATTACGTTGCAAGAAGGCATTGGACCTATAAATATACGTCCTTATCATTATCTTGCAACTCAAAAGCATGAAATTGAAAAAATGGTGAATGAGCTGATGCAAAATGGAGTAATCAGACTTAGTTCATCACCTTTTGCTGCACCTATTGCTCTTGTTAAGAAGGAGGATGAATCATGGAGGATGTGTATTGACTATAGGGAGTTGAAAAGCACACGGTGAAGGATAAATTCCCTGTCCCTATCGTAGAAGATCTATTAGATGAACTCAAAGGGGCTCAGTTTTTTACCAAGTTGGATCTAAGGTTGGGTTATCATCAAATAAGGATGAAGGAGGAGGATATTCATAAAACAACTTTAAAGACTCACTTGGGGCATTTTGAATTTGTTGTAATGCCTTTCGGGTTGACCAATGTACCTGTAACCTTTTAAGCGGCTATGAATGACCTTCAAAGATCATTTGAGGAAATTTATTCTTGTGTTCTTTGATGATATACTCATCTATAGCCCTTGTTTGCAAAGTCACCTCAGTCATTTACGAACTACTTGCGAAATACTACGACATCATAAGTATTTCGTTAAGTTGAGTAAGTGCACGTTTGCTTCTCAAAGTGAAGTACTTGGGGCATATTATCTGCATGGGTAAAGTTGCAACTGATCTTAAAAAAATTAAAGCAGTGGTGAATTGGCCAACGCCGACAACTATTAAACAACTGAGGTCGTTTTTGGGACTTTCTGGTTATTATAGAAGGTTTATTAGAGGTTATGGAGAAGTAGCAAGACCATTGACCCAACTACTTAAAAAGCAATGGTTTTTGCTGGACACAAGATGCTGACAAAGCTTTCCAAGCTCTCAAAATAACCCTTACTACAGCTCCAACTTTGGCATTTCATACTGAAGTTTTAGTTCAATGGAGGAACTTATCTGAAGAGGAGGCTACTTGGGTGTCTTTAGATGGGTTTCAAAAACTGTACCCCAATTTTTCGGTTAATAACCCTTGAGGACAAGGATCTTTTGCTCTTTTTTTTTGGGGTAGGATGTTAAGGGTGGTTAGGGACATTTGGGTGTGTTAGCTGATCAGTTGAAGTTCTGTTAACCGGTAATAACAGAATTAGTAAGCAAAAGGGAATAAGTGGATGTAATGGTGATTACCAGAAAGGGGGATGATGTGTCAATGTTTTTCTTGAAGCTTTCTCTTCTTCTTCAGTTCTTTTCTTCTTATCACTGTAACACCCAATGAAATATGGCAGTGAATTAAAATTTTAACTCACCATCAGAGTGTGTGTGTTGCACAAGTTTATGCAACAATAATTGACCATACATATGTAAAATTTTTATGGGCAAAGCTTAGTCAGGATATTTTATTGTATGTTAAAAATTTTAACAATGAAAGACCTTATCCTTGCTCTTGATTAGTCGGAGTATTCTTCTGCGAAAGTTGAGTTGTTGATATTAACTTGGTATATGTTTGTTTGATCACGTGTGGTGTTCAGTGCAAAAGAGAAGGATTCCTACAAAGGATCAAGGATGAAGAAGGCGAAGGATGTAATGTCTATGGATTCTTGGAAGTAAATAAAGTGGCTGGGAATTTCCATTTTGCTCCAGGGAAGAGTTTTCAGCAATCTGGTGTCCATGTGCATGACCTGCTTGCTTTTCAAAAGGACTCTTTTAATGTAAGACGCTATTTATTACTTATGATTCTGTTGGGGAACTTGAAGCAAATGCCTACTATTTTTTTGTTTTTTTGTTTTTTTTTTTTTTTGGTATATTTTATAGCTTATATGAAGTATCCAAAACAAGGAAATATCACACCCAGGCTTTTGTCTTTTTTCCCTTCTTTTTGAATATAAATTTTCTCCATCGTGATCCTTGTTACTAGACCTCTGATTTGTTTATGAAATGTGATACAGATAAGTCACCAGATTAACAGATTAGCCTTTGGAGAATATTTCCCTGGCGTTGTAAATCCTCTCGATGAGTGGGTTCTTTTTCTTCCTATAGCCCCAAATCCAATATGTCATCCTTGAATTTTTTATTTAGATACATTCTGATGCTTTCTTGATTATCAGTGTGCACTGGACACAACAAGCACCAAGTGGAATGTACCAGTATTTTATAAAGGTTAGCAACCTATAGTCTCTACTTAGTACATACTAGTTTACTACTATTATCAAGTCCTTATCAAAGAAAGTATAGCGAGGATGATGTATTGAATACATTGCAAATTACTCTTCAATTTATCTGACTAATATTTGCCTATCTTTGTAAATGTATTCCAATTGGCGTTCCTGTGCGAGAGATGAAAATGAGTTAGGAGGTAATATATTAATACCAGAGTTTGCTGTTTGTTTTATGTTTTTCTAGGTTGTGCCTACTGTTTACACTGACGTGAACGGGCATACAATCCAGTCAAACCAGGTTCAGTAAACTCAGACGTCATTTTATGACATTCATTTTGTATTCTTAGAATCAAAACATATTACAACTAGAAATGGTTTTGCAGTTCTCTGTGACTGAACACTTACGGACTGGAGATGTGGGTCGGCTTCAGTCTCTGCCTGGAGTTTTCTTCTTCTATGACCTTTCCCCAATTAAGGTAATTTTTTTTTTTTGGGTGAATCTTTAAAGTATGTTAAAAATGGAATAAAGATATGCAATTACGATTTTCTTTTGCAGTAGGGTGCTTTTTACGCTCTTGTTCACATTATTTCTCATTTTATTGGATTTGTATATTGCAGGTTACGTTTACCGAAGAACATATCTCATTCTTACACTTCCTGACTAACGTGTGTGCCATAGTTGGAGGTATAGATTGATCCTCCCCTTACACCACTCCTCTCGTGCTTGCTTTGATTAAATGAATTCGTGATACAATTTTGCTTTCAATTTTTTTAATTTGTGGCGACCATGCTACCTGTCTGTTGCATACAGGTGTTTTCACTGTTTCTGGAATACTTGATTCGTTTATCTATCATGGTCAAAAGGCAATCAAGAAGAAGATGGAAATTGGCAAATTTAGCTGATAATGGATCTGTTGGAGCTTGACTTAGCGTTCTTCGATTAACTTCCAGTGAAAGGATTTCTGGAGACGATCAATTCGAGAGAAGATCAACTATTGAATGAAAGTCTCTTTTGGTTTGCTCAAGATCTTTGAAATTCGACGAAAGGATTTTGCCATTAGATCTGTTGTCTATGAGAGTTAAAATGCTGGATCATACATGTGCAGCAAATGCTGTTTTGACATATTATTTTCTCTTTATGAAAAGCTTTAATGATGTGAATATTGCATCTCTATTCTGGATGGTAGACGAGCAGAGGGTAACCACTTATGGCAGAACTAAATTCAAGAAGCCGTTGAAAGGAAAAATTATTTTGGAAGAATAAAATAAATACTATAATCGGAAACTAGAAGAGATGAGTGTGCTGCTGATGTTCTATTGCTTATCATGAGTGGCATTGTGAATTTAACTCTTTTTTTTTTTTTTTAGTTTATGGAATTCAAAATTCAAAAAATAGAAAATTAAATTTATTCGAAACTTTTCAAGTTTACCGTCTCCTCTATATCGGTAATTGCTGCACGTCCTGGGTTTACTAATCAGGTTATCGGGTTTTCCCCCACAATTCGGAACAGGGTTGGCAAATTTGCAGAGTAGGGTATTGGAGAGTGCTTCCCAACTTATTTCTATTGTCAATCATATATCATATTCCCATTTTTATTCTTTACCATTTTTATTTTTTGCAAGGATGCGGATGCCTATGGAGATTTTAGAATTTTCCATAAAAATTGAAAAAAAATAAATAATATATATAACTCAAATTTAAAATTTAAACTTTTTGTTCATGTTATCTAACAAGTTTAATTTAGTTTATAAAAGCTACAAATATTTAAATAATAAGGTTTGCAATAAGTTCTGTTAGTTACAATAAATAATTTTTAATAAAGTAAGTTAATTATAAAAAATTTAACAAAAAGATAATCAAATTTAAAATAAAACTATTTAAATAATTCTAATTCTTATGTTTATTTTTAATTTTAATTTAAAAATAATTAATATTTTTTTTTTAATATTCACTTCTTATTCTCTATTACAATATTATAGCAACTATAAAGTATTTTGAAAATAATTTTATTATATTGTTCAAGTTTCAAAGAAGTGAGACTAATATATAAAGAGTTGAATTATTTTTAAATTAAATTGAATTTTTACCTTTTAATTATTATAATTATAAATAATAAGTGAAATACAAAAAATACAAAAATTAGTATATATATATATATATATATATCTTATTCTCCATTACAATGTTATAGCAACTATAAAGTATTTTGAAAGTAATTTTATTATGTTGTTCAAGTTTCAAAGAAGTGAGACTAATCTATAATGAGTTGAATTATTTTTAAATTAAATTGAATTTTTAAATTTTAATTATTATAATTATAAATAATAAGTAAAATAAAAAAAATACAAAAATTAGTATATATATATATATATATATGTAAAAATATTTATATAGAGTTAGCAGGGACAGAAAACTGCAAAGGGTATGATCTCTATTTTCATCCCTAAAATTTCTTCAGGAGGAATTTCTCCCCATCCCATTTCCACGAGAAAATAATTCTCAAATATAGTCTCTAAATAAAATAATATCCACCTGGCTCAGTTTAGTTATTGTTTTCATGTTTATTAATTAATTTTTATTTTATTCATAATAAATTTTATTTATAAAATATTAATTATTTTAAAATTTTAATCACTTTTCATTCTAAATCAAAATTTTTATTTTATTTTTTATTCATTTCAAATCTTCAAATTTTATATTTTTTAACAACATTTTTATTAATAAAAAAATTATTTTTATGTAAGATAATATATAGACTCGACTTGAATTAATTACCTACTAAGTCAAAATCGAACTGGGCTAAATTTTGAATCTATATAAAAAACTCGATCTAAAGTTGGGCCAAATTATAGTCTATAAAAAACCCTTTCTGAGCCTTATCTGTCAGAATGTGGCTATCAGCCCTGAGATTGCAGGTTCAACAGTAATGGGTCATTAAAAAACCCACTCTGGGTACTTGAACTGGCTACCTATCAAACATGGTGTGACGACGCAAATTCCCCAAGAAAAAAAGGACTAGTGTCACTACCCAAAAAACAGTGAAAATTTATAGCTCAACGCAACCAAGAAAATATAATTTTCATTTTCGTATTCGGAGATAGGTGACGTTAGGATGAAGATTTTAAGTCTGATTCTTATGCTATTTTTTTTTTAAAAAAAGGAATTTTATATTTTCTTGTAAAATTAGATAGGTGAGATTAGTTAGCTAACTTTTCCCAAGGCTGAAAGTATTTTCACTTTTACGATAATTTGTACCTTGTAAAGATAGTTTAGACAATTTTAAAAGAAAGGCCTGGCATGACCCAAAAAAAAAAAAAAAGTTATTTTCTGCTCTCGCATGCTTTTGCTTCGTTGATGGTCGCTTTAGGAAAATAAATTATCATGAGGGATGTAAATTAGGGGATATCCTGTATCCATGTATTTGGTAAATGGTAAAGATATTCACAAAAATTATTAAATTAATGGGAAAAGAAAAGTAGCCAGACAAGTGATCATAGCTCCCAAGAATGTTGACTTTTTCACGCACTTTCCTCTACCTCTGCTTTGCTGTTATTTTTTGCTTTTTATTTTAATATTCTTTGAAGATGGGAATTCTAAGAACTTTCCTTTCCAAATTGCAATCACGGGAAGAAGGAATAAGAAGAAAGAGAAAAAGTTGCTTCTCCTCCAAAGTAAATCTTATCTTGACATCGCCCAGATGTCATATGCAATTCATAATATTTGGGTTCATCATTGCTCTTGCAAAAAAAACAAATTGATACCTGTAATTTACACCAAGAAGTTGTTACTTTTGGCACGTTTGGAATCCCACATGATTGGTTCTAAATGAGAACAATATCTGGATTAATACTCGCTGTGTAGGGAGTGTTTTATGAAGCTATATGAAAGGAACAATTCGTTGTTCGGTAAAGTGATGACAATTTTCTATGACCCAATGAATTGTATAGTTATGGTTTCGCTTTGGATTGAAATAAGAAAAAGGTAAACCTTGAACTAAGGAAGCACGGATATGCCTGGAAGGTTAGCATATTCATATCGAATACGTATTTAATATGGATACGCATACGATATGCGAATACGTATATAAAAACGCATTAAAATGTTTTGAAACGGGTCAAAACGTTGTGAAACGGGCATGAATTCGTTTTGATTTATGCCCTACGCTTCGTTTCTGTCACTGATTTCCTCCCTCTATGTGTGCTTCGTTCTGTCACTGTTTCCTTTCTTGTTGGTGTGGTGCTTCGTTATGACGGCTCTGTCATGGTGGTCCTACTCTTCGACGGTCACTTCTACTTTACAGTCTTCACTTTTCATTTTTGTCATGTGCTGTGTGTGTTTTCGAGGCTATGCTGGTGGTAGTCGTTCGATGATTTGAGGTTGTCGATCATTTATGCTGCATAATTGGTTGGTTAAGCATGAAAGTTGAAAGAGGTGCATATGTATGTGTTTTTGCTGTAGATTTCGTTTCAATAAGTTGTTTAGTGTTTTTGGATTGGTTTCTACAAAATGTGTGATCAAGCATGAAATAGAGGGGCTATGTTTTGCTCTGATTTTTTGTTTCGGTGAATGTTTTTATGATTTTTAATTGGTTTTTGACTTTTTGTGTTACTAAATTTCTGTATTCATCATGACAATAGGTATCACATCTAGCTTGATATACAATTGTTATATTATTTATGCCTACGGGAGCATCTAGTAGTTCTATTGGCTCAACCTCTAGATATCGATCAAGTAATGAACTTTAAAATGAGTCAATTCCTTTGTGGGTTTATGTGACTATAGTTAGCAGAAGTAGAGCAAGTGAAAATTTAGTTATTGGTGGTGGAAATCAATATTGGAAGTGCAATTATTGTAACAATGAATATAATGGACCGTATTCTAGAATTAAGTGACACTTGCTAAGGGTATCTAGTAAAGGGATTGTTATGTGTTCTAAGCTTGATAACCAATGTTTAGTTGAAATGAAAGCTATGTAAGATATGACTAATAATATGTCAAAACTAAAGCAAGTGTCATTACCACCTCCAGCTTCGAGCTTATCTCCTTTAAACCCATATGAAAGTATTGTAGTTGAAAGTCCATACAACTAAGGAAAAAGAAAAGCCGTGAGTGGTCTAGAAAGAGCTTTTTATAATGGAGCTAGGGAGAAATTGTATAGAGAAATTGCAATGATGTTTTATTCTGCTGGTTTATCATTTAATTTGGCACGTAATCCATATTATATTAACTCATTTCAATGTGCTGCCAATAACTTGATTGTCGATTTTAGGCCTCCTAGTTATAATGCACTAAAAGGTCCTTTGTTGCAAAAGGAGAGGGCAAATGTTGAAAGGTTATTTGAACTAATCAAAGGAACTTAGAGTGAGAAGGGAGTGAGTATAGTAACAGATGGTTAGACTGATGCCCAACGACGACCATTAATAAATTTTATGGTTGTATCTGAAGGAGGTCCTATTTTTTTTAAGGCTATTAATGGATCTAAGGAGTACAATGATAAATATTATATAACTAATTTGATGAAGCAAGTTGTTGAAGAGGTTAGACCTCAAAATGTTGTTTAAATTATAACTGACAATGCCCCTGTGTGCAAAGTTGCTGGTAAACTGGTTAAAGCTGAGTATTTACACGTTTTTTGGACACCATATGTTATGCACACACTTAATCTTGTATTGAAAAATATATGTGTTGCAAATAACAGAGGTAAATGAGGTTGTGTTTAAAGAATGTCATTGGATCACACAAGTTAAGGATGATGTCGTTTTTATTAGAACTTTTATCATGAATCATTCCATAAGGTTGGTTATTTTCAATAAATTTGTGCCTTTGAAATTATTGGCTATTGCTGAAACATGATTTGCTTCTACCATTGTCATGCTTAAGAGGCTCAAACTCATAAAACAACCTCTCCAAACAATGGTAATCAGTGAGGAATAGAGTACTTATAGAAATGATGATGTTGGAAAAGCAAATATGGTCAAAAAGTTCATTCTTGATGATTCTTGGTGGGATAAAATTGATTACATAATCTCTTTTACAAAGCCTGTTTATGACATGCTTAAGTTTTGTGATACTGATAAGCCAACACTACATTTGGTCTACGATATGTGGGATTCAATGGTAGAAGAAGTGAAGGCATCCATATTCAAACATGAGAACAAAAAGCCTTATGAGCATTCAAGGTTTTATGAAGTTGTATATGGGATTATAATTAATTATTGGACAAAGAGTTGCAGTTCACTTCATTGTCTTGCTCATTCATTGAATCCAAGGTATAACATTTGTGTTGTTTTTAAATTTAATTGTGTGTTTAGACAAGTGACCTTGATATCATCTTTCGTTTATATAGGTATTACACTCCTCAGTAACTTCAAGAGGCACCTAATAGAGTTCCTCCACACAAGAATGATGAAATTTTAATTAAAAGGACCAAATGTTTTGGCATGTACTTGCATGTACTTTAGAAAGCCAATAGAAAGAGATGATTCTTCAAAAATTTTCTAAATTTTGCAGAGCTTTCGACATATATTCACTATTTGATTCCTTACAAGATATGTGGATTTTGGAACCTAAAGAGTGATGGATGAATTATGGTTCCGTAACCCCTATGCTTCAAAATCTTGCATTAAAACTTCTTGGACAACCATGTTCATCTTCTTGATGTGAAAAAAATTGGAGCACCTACTTTTTCATTCACTCCCTTAAATGGAATAAGATAAATTAAAAAAGGGTTGAACATTTAGTTTATGTGCATATTTTTTATCAAGAAAGAGTGAAATGTATTCCAAGAGATAAATTAGGATTTGGGATATTAATTGACATCATTGAGAGCCATTTGATGGTGTTGGAAGCCTTGAAGTTGGAAATTTATCCTTAGATGAACTAGATTTGGAGTAAGAATTCATAGGAAATTATAATGATGTTAATGAAAGTGAAAAAGATTAATTTAGTTTACTTTGTTTAATTATTTATACTTTGATTTATAACTCTTTATTGACATCTTTTACAAATGCATATAGCTTGTTTTATTATTTTATATTTTTCATTTTTATGTGTTAATATATAAATATAAATATATATATATTTATATTATTATACTCGTATCTTAAAATTTAAAAAATTGACGTATCTTATATATCGTATCGCATCATATTCGATACGTATATCTGTATCGGTATTTCTTAGCCCTAAACCCTCTTGGTGCTATCTTCTGGTCCGAATTTTCAAACTCGAAACCGAAATGCAATTTTGGTTTCCACTTGAGATGTTTGTAGGAATTTATTATCAAATGGAATGGTCCCCCCTTCTTTGGATTAATCCCTTTTGATAAAGCAGCCACACACTCATCATCCACAGAATGTGAGAGGAAGATAAGAAGACACTGCATATTGACAAAAATTTAAAGGATTTTTATTATTGAATCCTTTGATTACTTTTAGCTCTATTGGGATTGTTTTCTTTGGTGACGACAACTTAAGTTACATAGCACTACAGTTAATGAATGATTATTAACGAAAGGTACAGCTCAGATTAGGTATTTAATTACTTGAGCAGATTAATGACCTTTAACCTAATCTCTCGAGAGAGGCAGATTGGATGGGAATAATGAATCTGATTGACGAGCTCTGCCATTGAATACGCTGTAGATTTTTTTATTTGGTTGTGGTATTGTTTAAATTTTTATGCAATATCAAAGTTCTTGATAATGATAACGGGCAGGAAATATGCTTGATTAGTGTGAAATTGAGGAGACTAGTGGTACAGATAAAGCAGAGAAATTTGATACAAACAAACAAAAAGTTATCATCTTTTTAACTCTTTCGATGCAGGAGATTCTGCCGTCTAAACATCTTCGTTCATTGAATGGAATAATTGAACCTCTGGTTTTACGGTACGACACTGGATAACCATGTGCTTTGGATTTTTCGTCTTCTTTTTTTTAAAAAAAAAAAAAAAGTTGTACTAATCTCCGATTTAATTACTTTACATTCGTACTTTTTAATTCTTCAAATAGTCATCCAACTACATATATATATATATATATATATATATAAAAATAGAAATATGTTTTCTTCAATTGAGTTTATGTATTAGATTTTACTAAATAGAGATTATTTAAATTATATAAGAAGATAAATTAAAAGTGTTACCGATAGAAAGATTTTAGATGAATCTAAACTGAGTTACCATAATCTACTCAACAATAAAAACAAATTCACGCCTACGAAAATAAATTAATAGAATCAAGAATAAAATTCCCGTCTGGAGAATCGAATCACAATATTTTCCGCCCAACAAGAGAATTGCTTTCGTTTCTATAGTGGTGTTCCACCATACTTAATGGAAAGAAAAAATCATGCGATTAGATATAAATTTACACAACTCATAATTCATGGTTGGCAGCTGACAGCATATTCATTCATAACACATAACACACGCCAATATTATAAACCAGAAACATACAATATATAGACGAAATACCATAAAAATTCAATTACAGCAATAAACTCCTACGACATAAAAAGAGACATTCTTCTCCAAGGCAAAGCAAGAAAAAGCATGCTGACCATGGTAGAGGCTACAACATATTAACAGACCAATAATAATCATAATAATCCAAATCCTAAGAGCAGCCCTGCAATTGTCAAAAATTCCATTGCAGTAGCTACCGAAGACCTAAACGACTAACTACGCATAATAACATGACTCTTCTACTAAAAGTAAGATACATATGAAACATGGACTAGATTGACACATGTGACTTCACAGCGATGACCAATCAATCTCATTAGATGGGTACTTCTCCAGATTGAAATTATCCGAAGAACCATCCCACTGAGGCTCCATCAAATCCGCGAAGGTGAGATCCGACAGAGGAGAAGAACCCGCAGATCCCTCGCTTTCCGTCACGGCCGTCGACGATGAACTTTCTTCCTTCGGATCGGCTTTGCTAATCACCGTCTGAGCTTCCTTTGAACCCGACTTCGACCGCCCCGTTGACCTCTTAGATGAGCTCATCGGCTTCCCTGACTTCCCCTGTTTCTGCATATCGGCCAAGCTTTCACAGATTGCTTCAAGCTTAGCGTCGACAGAGGAGTGAAGAGGCTTGTACTCCCCGAATTCTCCGCCGACACAGGAACCACGGTGTCGGAGATTGGGAAAGTTAAGCCTAGCAAAGTCACCTCTGAGCTTGTAAGCGGCCTTGTCATAGGCGAGGGCAGCTTCCTCGGCGGTGTCAAAGGTACCAAGCCAGAGGCGCGTGCGGTTCTTAGGTAGTCTGATCTCGGCGACCCATTTCCCCCAGTGACGTTGCCTAACACCTCTGTAGAGCTTAGTGGGTTTAGGAGGCAAACCCGTGTGCTTCATGGGAATAGGTTTGGGACTCAAGAACCCGAGGCTAGTACTGCTACTATGCTGCCAACACAGGTTCTGCTGATTCTGGAGCTGGATCTGGGTTTGGATCTGGTTAATCTGAGACGGGGTCAGGTTGTTGAGGCCAATTAGGGAGCTTGGTTGCCCGAAACCGATTATGTTTTGGCTGTTCGATAACCCATCGGCTAATACAGGAGTCATCGATGTGGCGCAACCGTCTGAGTAAAAACTGAGCTGTGAAGGGAGTGATGGAGATGATAAGAAGCAGTCGTAGTTGGAGGAAGGAGAGTAGGAGGTAGAAGGTAGAGAGGAATTTGAACAAGGAGATGAGGCTGCGGAGGGGGATGGAGTTGTGGAAGGACTCTTCATAAAAGGTTCAAGAACTTCCATTAACTCCCCCCTGAAGGGATCCGACTGAAGTGCTCTGCTACTGTAGAAATCCATCGTAGCTGCCATAACTTCCATAGGACACACAGATCTAAGCTAAAATCAACCTGCGTCTTACAAAAACTAACGAACAGGTACTTGTTCGAGACAGAAAAAAATTAAAACCAGCCAAAATATGAAAATATCGTTTCTACAAAAGGGGACAGAAGAGGTTTTAAATATCCAACCCCTCTAATCCCAGAAACACAACAGAGCTTTGAGGGATCAAAAACAACCCTCGTAGCTAATTAAAAACGAAAGTTTAGTAGGAAAATTAATAGAATTTTCGAAAGCGAGAAAAAACACCTGGATCTCGATTCTGAAAACACCTGGCTTACGAGAAATCCTTCTAAGTTTGCTTCTTGGTTAATTAAAAGACAAACCCAAAAATCATAACTTGAAAGACAGATGATTAACAGAAAGGGATTCAGAGAAGCGGGGCGTTACAGAAGGGGGGGTAAAAGAGATGAAGATTAGAGAAGATCTGGGAATCACACAAATGGTGAGCTGCACTCAGGGAGAAAAAAGAAAAAACGTAATTTGAGTGAGTATCTCTCGGCCGCTCTGGGATTTTATCGATCGAGCACCCACTCATTTATATAGCAGCCCCCCCAACTTTTTTCTCAAATTATCGCGCTGGTAAATCGTAACGTAGCGTAGGGGTTAGTTTCGGCCCATGCTCCTCGTGACGCATTGGCAAGACATCTTCAAATTGATTGACATATCAACCAATCAGATAAAGACACGTACCGAATTTCTGGATATCAACTGACACGTGCCCGCCCAAAACTGTCTGGTGTCAGTGCCTTTTTATGGTTGTTAATCTTTTTTCTTTTTTAATTTGCTTTTGAGGCTGTTGACCATTTCAGTGCGCGTTCACACCAACTACTCCGTCCTTCAATTCACTCATACTTTCTCTTGCCCTGTTTTTTAAATCGGTTGTGCTGCTCGCTCGGTTGCTGCGTCCCTCTTAAATTAAATTAAAATGAACTTAGTTTAGTGGCTTTCACTTTTATGTATATTATTATTTGAATAATTCATAAAATCAATGAATAGTATCATTATTTTTATCTAATATTTAAAATAAGTATTGATTATAGATTAGAGATGACAAAGAGATAATATAATCTTATAAACGAAGGGCATTGTTGGACACAAAATGATAAATGGATAGCCGTTTTTGCTTTATTTTCTGTTTCAATTAGTGGACAGTCGGTGTGATCTATAAATTACACTCCAAATATTTTTTAAAAATTAGGAAATGCCCTGTTGTAATAACTATGGAACATGGGCAGCTTGTAGTGGTACAAGTGTTAAACTATAGTAAGAGTTTGCGGTAAATTGTAGCACTAAATTGTAAAACTCTAAAAAAATTTATGGAAAGAAAACGAGTTAATTTAGAAGTGGAAAATGATAGCTTCTTCACGCTACAAAGAAGCCTCTAGATGAAGAAAAATTACTAATAAATCAGTCCGAGATGCCCGTTATCCTAATCTAATTATAGTATTTCCACACCCACCCACGATCTATCATTAAGCAATATTAATATTAGGTAATAATTCAGTTGGGTTCAATATTATATTTGGGGATATTCATAAATCAACTCCTAAGAAAAAGTCCCCCCAGAAGTTACTAGTAGAACAAAGGGGCCGCAACTCACGAGAGCCCTTGGATGAGCAGAGCCCGAAGTTGACAAGATCGAAACTGTTGCGAAATCCCGACGTCATGATGACGTATCAACGTCGGAGAAGCGAGAGCGACTGTTCCCTCAGAGGACCCCACATAATGAGCTGGCTAATAATTATTATTTACAGCGTGGCAGTTGAATTCGAGGGCGAGTGCTGACCATGGGTGACCCTTCGTTAACCATGGTTCAGTTTAAACGGGCTTAACGGCGTAGATTTTAAGCAAGGAAACGTGGGAAAGACACGTGCGAGTGAGACAAACTCTTCAATTGCGGCGCCAGATCTATTCTTGGAGTTTACGAGCGTCTGTGCTTGACTCACGCTCTAAATTGAAGTGTTTGAATCACGAGCGATGATGGCCAGCAATGGTGCCGCATCACAAAGGGAAGTGAACTAGACGCTCAGGAAGCAGTCTCATCCCACATTTCCCAATGCGTTTAGTTTAATGTTAATTTTAGTGAAGGGCCAGAACCCAGATACCCAAACCCCAGGTAAAGTGTTGGTTAAGTTAGTTGACCGAAGTGGGCGAAGAAAATTCGGAAATAAATCGAGGGGCGTGCTGATTCGCGATTAATGGTTGTGTACTCAAGAGTCAAGCCCAGACTCTCCCGCTTCCTTTTTCCAACCTTCACTTTCCACCATTTTCCTTCACAAGAAAGTTGCTGCATATTCCACTTTCCACTTCACACCGAACCAAATCGCTCTGATTCCTTTCATCATCATTAAGATTGCTATATTGTATCTTTATTTTATTCCCTTATCGTTATTATTGCGATCCATAAAATATGAATTCAACCGCAAAACATATGACAATAATTAGCATCATTGTTGGAATACTTGATGTATTGATTTCATAGTACACACGCAGTGACCACCTTCGTTTAATTAATTTACACATAGCGAATAATATCTGAATGAAACCCTTAAAGTTTTTTTAAAAAACTACATCAATATAACATTGAGTATGGGATTGTTACGAATTTACTTGAACATAGCACTGCGCGGAAGCATGATGCGTGTTAAAACATAGTTTATTGAATAGTGCAGAAACGAACAAAAGTTTTATTATCATATTCTCTCTTAAGCATTTATATGTCTGGTGCAGCGTGATAGATGATGCCGTGGTGTGCATCAATTTGCAATTAGAGATAGATTTGGTTTGGATGGTCCAGTGTGAAAGCACAAAAGATACGAGGAAATAGAATCTTTGGAAGCACTTGTGAGAGGAATTTCAATCCCAGAAGGAAATGCCAAGTTCTTTACTTTACGCCACAATTTTGCAGATTCTTTAATTTTTCAATTCAATATCCTTAATTTGAAGGAATCCGTAACTTTGGTTGTGGAATGCATTTTGGGAATGTCAGGAGCAATTCTCATAGGATGCCATATTTTGAGACTCATAAAATTACAAGACTCACATATTAATAATAATTGCAAAACCTACCTAATAGCAAAACTATTTTGTTCTTTCCAAATTTTAAGAAGATATTTTGTCTCATTTTAAAAGTTTATACACTACTTTATAATTTGGGCATTAACTAAAAGAAATAAATTTTTTTTAATTGATGCAATCAAATTTTAATGGATTAGAATTTGATAACTTCTATTTTTATTATCATATTTTTCAATAAAAATAGAAGAAATATATATTCTTTATTAAAACATGATAAATGATATTTGCATTTTTAATTTAGTAATCATAAATTCGTTATGTTTGATTGAAATATATGAAAACAATGATAAAGAGAGTTTTCTAAAAAGGAAAAAAATTTACCACTTGGCTCTTAACACCTGGACTACCCATAAGCTTGTGATATTCTTACAAAATAAAGAAAAATGATACTGAATGTACTCGTGTTTGATTTTAATTAGAACATAAATGAAAGACTTATGTTACAACAAAAGTATAATACATTAAATCTGAATTACTCGTTCATTACGTTAAACGATGTCAATTTAAATCTTGCACATTTTTGAATGGAGTTAATTCTTATTACAGTATGTTTCTTAAAATATTTTAATATTTTAAAAAAATTTCTTAGGTTAATTTATCTTAAATTGTTCAAAGTGAAATAAATGTTAGAAATCAACTATTTAAAATTAAGAATAATAAGTGATAAAACAAATGTAAATAATGCTATAATAACTTGTATTTTCGTTCAGAAAAAAAACCTGTATTTTATGTGACTTAATATCTTTTTATTATTGATATCATTAGAAGAATTGTTTGTGGGACCATTGGATGCGGTAAAATTGTTTTGTCTTCCAACTCAGAAAGTGAATCCCAAATCACGTGCCCATCTGTTCCTGTCCTTTTGATACCACTTGCCCAACAAAAAATTAAAAAAAGAAAAAGAAAAAGAAAAAGAAATTCTTGTTGGACCAGTTCTCTCTCTCTCTCTCTCTCTCTCTCTCTGTGCATCTCTCACGTTGGATTTGGAACTTGGAAGGTGGTGATTCGAATTCATGGATTTACATTACAGCTCAGAACTGCAAATTCGGCGAACAAAAACTGAAGAAGAAGAAGAAGACAGGGTAATAAATGCATACTGTACTTGGTAAACAAAAGTACTGTGCCTACCTCTGAGGAGTTGTGCAGTGAATGAGTCGAACTGTGACATCTCGCGAGATAAACAGGGAGAAATTGGAATCAAGAGAGAGACGAGACAAAGTAGAGGGGGGCGTCGGCTCTCACTTTTTTGTTTTTTTTTTTGGCCAAAGCATCACTCTGATTGGACTCGCTGCAACTTGGAATGAGTGGGGGGCCCATCCATCAGCTCAACGCGTTTTCACTTTTGTGGCCGTTTTTCACCAGTTCAGGCAACCGCTAACCTACTGACACGTGTCTCCGAGTTCCCCCTTCTTTACCGAACACCCTCACACCAAATATGGGATGACTTTTGATTTTCGATCGAGTGGTTGTGGTTGTTCGTCCTTGGTCACCCCACCCCCTCTCCCCATCCTATTATTTTGCTATTTACCAAATCCCTACTACTACTACTTTGAAGTTTCATCTGTTCATTTTCAACGGTTTCATGACCACGACCACGTGACTCGACCCCACCACTTAACAAGCCTCACGTGACCCCACTTCTCTCAATCCTTTCCTTTACAACCGCAACGCAACATCTAAATTTCCTCTCAAAAGTTCCTTTTATGTCATCCTAAACTATACCTCAAATGTTTTTCACATAAAGCCATTATGATAATATGCGTTAATTATTGACGTAATCTTAACGAAGAAAATGTGAAGCATTATTCAAATTGAATTACCTCACGCAAGAGAGGGGGAAAGAGAGTAGTAAAAGCGTGGGTTTGAATTCAAATTGAATGACGTATGGAATGGTAGTAGCTGATAAAGAAATAATTTTGATGGAATGTAGGTCGCAACGCTACTGTTGAGCTACCTCGAGAGCAAGCAAGGAAGCAAGTTGGGATGCAGAAAATCAAAGCATACACACATGGGGGTTGAATTTGGTAGAAGGTGGGGGAGTGGATGAAGACGCAGGTTTCACACACACACACAATTAATGAAGTTTGTCAGGTAATAGCTCAAAATTCAACCCCTTTCGAGGTGGGAAGGTGAGAACAGGGAGTGATGGGGTGTGCCTGATTTGAATGGTTGCGTTGGTAACAAGTGTGGGCATTGAATTTTTTGGACCATCCACAAATGGCCTCCCTCACACCCTCCCCACCATTCTAACCGTCGTTTTCAGAGCAGGATTCCATGTCATGACCAAAGATATTGCAATCTCTTTAGCCCCTTGGTGGTGGGGACTTCAGTTACTTGCCCCAATTTCACTTTTTCACGGCACTTCACATGCTTCCCGCTTAATCAATATACCTTCTCCGCCCATCTTTTCTTTCTTTTTTTCTTCTTCTTTTCAAATAAAAAGCCTTGGGAGGAGGAGGGAATGGGGTTTTATTGGTCCGTTTTGGATGTGTTTCTCAATTCAGAATGGAACCCCTGTAACTTTCTTGCGGAAGAAAATCCCATTGGCAAAACAACCCTCTAAAAAGGTGATAGGATCACTTAAATACATAATAAGGGAGGGGCCAGGCTTGGAATGTTTCTAAAGACACAGCACATAGCATGCGCCTAAAGTTCCTTTTCTTTATCATTCACCACAGTTTTTAACTCTACCTTTTGCCTTTCTCTTTAACCTTTATGTCCGCCTATAGCAATCCCACCCAAATCACTCCCTCGCCTTTTCCTAACTCCCAAATTAGCCACGCTTTTATTCTTGATACAGCTTGGATGTCAATTTTCCGGACCAATTCTTTTCTCTTCATTCTTTATCTCTAATTAGCCCATTTCTCACAAACCAAGTCCCAAAACTACACAACTAGTGGCAAAACATGTAAGTCATAAATTTTTATTAAAGAAAAAGAATGGAAAAAAAATTGGTCAAGTGCACGCGTATTCTAAGATTATTCCCAATGTATTATAAAGCGACTCTAATAATAAAATAACTATGTATCCATACGCCAAAAGAGAATTAAGTGAACGAAAGTAAGTTACTTAATCAATTAATTTACTCAAAAGATTTTAATGACAGATTTGTGATATTTCTTTCAAGAGAGTGACGTGAGTTTGATTTGAGCTCCACGTTTAACTTAAATTCTGCGGAAGTCACGTGGAACAAATCCGTCTTCAAACAAATAGTGGTCACCGGTCAATCATTCCGGAATGGCCCCATGACTTGGACTTGTAGGACTTTAGTTCGGCTTCTCCACTTCCAACCTGCCGACACTCCTCCTTTTAATCAAGACGCATATTTTTCGTTCCAAGGAAATTATTACATGTTTATTAGGCACTCATAAATGGATATTTATGAATTATTTTTTTAGATAATCTAAATTCATCCACAGATTTTGTGAATTGGGCAACTATCTATTCGTTTACTCATATAACTGAGTAGATATCTCTTTCATTAAATCTGCACATTACCTAAATATTACATGAATTGTATGATCTAATACTAAATAAGAATGGACCGTTAAAACATTAATTCAGTTAATCCGGTCCGTTAAAAATCTATGAATTACCAGTCATAATACTCACTTCTTTTTCATGGGGTCAAGTGGGCCCATACGCATGGCCCAATAGTTTTTTAAAAACTCATATTTGTCCTCCCATAGATGGGCCACAGCCAGTCCATTTCAGTATGATACATGTGGGTTGGGCTCAAACTGTCCCTTAATGTTGCTGTATCGTAAATTATTGACCAAAACAGGAAAAAAAAAGAATATAAAAAATTACTGTATAGTTGTAAACTTGTAATAAAGCATTTCTTACCAGTGGACTTCCCTTCCATTCAAAAGTAAGCATGACAATCCCCATGAACTTAGGCCAATTTGTATATAGATTAAATAGTGAATATTACACTTCTTCACCAACAAAGAGACTACCATAGTCTTTCTTTTTTGCCCATCCAATCGTTAAAGCATATGAGAATTTTTTATATTAAATTTAAATATATATTTTTCTTTATTTCTTTATTATTTATATTTTGAAATATAAGCATACGTTAAAAAATATGATTTAGATATAAATAATAATATTTAATTAAAACTTTTAAATTGCTAATACTTCTTAATCTAACACTATGCAGAAAAATAGTACAAAAGAGATAATAAAGAAAAGGAAAGGAAAATATACAAGTTCATGTTTGGTTGTATAAAGAGACTAACCACAGTCTTTCTTTATAAATAATAATATTTAATTAAAATTTTCGATTTGTTAATGCTTCTTAATCTAAGCAGAAAAATAGTGCAAAAGAGATAATAAAAAAAAGGAAAGGAAAATATACAAATTCATGTTTGGTTGCATCAAGCACCTTTCCAAGGGAAGCACGGTTCCCACGAGCAGTGGATTAGACTAGAAGGCATAGAGTAATTAGGAATCCACCGTCCGTCAGATTCAAAGGTTAAAACTTAAAACGCTTTCAAGTTACAACAACAGCAATACATATAATTCATTCAAACATAATCAATAATCATGGCAGTGAAGGCAGCATCCGATGAGTAAATTCATTCATTCAACATTTAGACAACGATGGTTCAGAGTGGGCTTCTAGATTTTTAGATAATTAATAAGATATTGTGGACTCATGGAGCTGGTTAGCCCCCAGATGTTCGCAGAAATGATGTTAGGTTGCAGACGGTGAAGATTTGGCCACCTTCTGGGTGGGTACACCATGCATCGTCACCTCTCTCTTCTTCAACATTCATATGTCCCCATGAAATGTTAGCCTTAAGACGGATTCTTAATTTTCTAATCTTGTGACTTGACTGGGTCAAATTCCAACATATGGCCCCCCAAATCCAAATTTAACATGCAACTTGATGGTCCTTGTAATTAATCACATATATTCAATGATACATGACGGAAATTAAATTAGATTGCATAATTTTCTTGCTTACATAATGAAATACGTGTACGGAAACGTAGGCGGGGCCTTGGTAAGTCACTTTTATCCTACAATAAATAAAAGATATATATTGAATATTAAAAATAAATTAATAATTAAATCCCTAAAATATCATTCTCATTTCATTGATGCTTTTTGATTTAGTCTTTTAAAATTTGCTTTTAATCAAAATGGTTTTCTTAATTAATCATATTTATTGCAATTAATAAAGGGGAGAACATCTATATGAGTGTTAATTTATGACTTATCTATGTGACATTTACTTCCAAAGTGCATCCTTTAAGCAAATTTCTTACGAATACAGCATCATTTTAACAATCACTTGATTTTGAAAATTTTTTTGAAAGACATTGTTGTGAGAAAAAAAAATGCCACTCTAGTAGGTATATATCATGAGTTAATGACCAAATTGACTCTCATTTATTAATTTGGGAGAAAATTGTCTGACTGAAGAACCATTTTAATTAAAAAAGAAATTTGAATGACTAAACTGAAAATATTTATTTTTTTATAATCAAATTAAAAAAATAATTCAAAGACTAATTAAATTATTAATTTAATTACGAGCCCTCCGTTGGGTCAATTTCATAATTAAAAACAATTCAATTGCAATTTCAGTCATGTCACTGTTTTGACAGAATCCTAAGATGCAGATTTCTTGCACGACTGAGTTGGGCATGTGGATGTGTGTATCCATCCGTATGGGAGGTTGGACTTCAACCTTGCATGACAAAGGCTATGAAGTTAATCTTGGAGATTAATATGTCTTTCGTTTGGTAATAGCCATTTCAAATACAAGCCAAAAGATTCATCCACAGGTGAAGCTACTATGAGCCTTAAGATTAAACGGTTTTCCAGTTTTCTCGTCCTAGTTTATTTCGTCAGGTAATTAAACAGAATTCAGAATTCCCCCCATCCCATGCACTTATGTGTCGAGATTAAACGGTTGAAGCTGAGACTAATATATAAATGTGTCTATCAATACTATATAAGTGCCACTTGCAATCTGGGATGTTCATAATCATAATTTACTGCCTCACAAATACTAAGAATTAGGCAGGCGAAAAAAATCCATGTTTTTTTTGCAGACACAAGGATATATCAGTTGAGAATGTACAAATTCTTAAACCAACATATTAATGATTACTGTTCCAATGCACATAGCGACCGCTTATACAAATGCAAAATTGAGTTATATCCGAGACAAAAAGACCCCGGAAAACCACCTTCTAAAACCAAAATGAAAAATTTAAAGCTATTTTAGAAAACCTCCCCGCAGGTATGCACATGGAGTAGCTTGCTGTACATTTTGAAAGGCACTCCTCTAAAATATGGAGTCTAAATATTGCATACGACGTTTTCTCTGAAGCTCTAATAAGCTACCATAAGTGCGATCAGCAATCCCAACAAATAGAGCTTCGGTGTCAGGGCTGAAGGATATACCAGCAATCTCACCAAATAGATCTATCTCTTGTGCTTTTACATAACCAGACGCTGCGTCAAAAATATGCACGAAGTCTGCTGCCTCAGCCATGGCCAAAAACCGTCCATCTGATGTAAATTTTAAGGCTCTGATTGCACCCATTCTTCCCTTCAGAACAGCTAGGGACTGTGACAGATTTCTAATGTCCCACAACCTGCATGTTGTGTCCTGATTCCCAGTAGCCAGTATTCTTCCATCTGGATGCCAAGCAGAGGCAAAGGAGTAGTCCAGGTGTCCTCTTAGGCTCCCAGTCACCTAAGATATTACCATAAATAAATCAGAGTATGTGAACTAAAGCGATAAGGACACCTGCCCAAACAAACAAATGCACAAACTTACCTTCCCAGTATTAGCATCAGTTATTAAGCACTCAACACTGTCCCCAAGAACTGCTAATAAATTCGCATCAGGACTCACAGAAGTATTCTGCAATGCCATGCGTCATTAGTGACCAAGATCAATATTAATTATAATAATAGCATCTCAGTTGGTGAAACTTACATTGACAGACCAATCATATTTGAAACTACCAAGACTAGCAAAATTTTCAGCATCGAAAACTCTAACTTGAGCATCATTATTTGCTGTCATAACCCTCAACGACCCGCTGCAAAACGAAGGTTTTTACATGCAAGCCAAACCAAAACCAAACAAATTGAAAACATTTAATTTCTTTCAGTGAGTTCTTACTTATGATTGCGGTAAACATCCACCGCGTTGGTTATAGATTTATCATCTATAGCAATTTTACTGCCGAATGCAACTCCAGTATGATTCAGATTCTGGACCCCACATAGTTTACAAGTTAGAAGGGGGAGTTTTAGTTGATCAAGTAGTGATTAGAAGAACATATTCTCCTTTCCTACCATGCAAATAAGTTCACCCTTGAAACCACCTGCCACCATCAGATTTTCCTTGACAGCCATGGTGCTTATGTGAGCTCTGATGATGGGCTGAGCTAAATCTCCAGAGTGCTTCTGAATAAAAAACATAGTAGAAACTTAGATCCAATAAGTCTAATTCAGAAAAACCATACGAGATGCGGTGAACAAACTGGCAACATACAAGGATTGGAACAATTGGTTTGGCCACATTAAGTACTTCTTTGCCCCTTCGAAGTAATGAGGACCAATGCATCAGTGAGTAGTTTTGCATAAAATACACATCATGCTTCGATGTTGCCCATAACAAATTCCTCAGCTGCACAGACAAACGCATGTCCATGAAATCAACATCTACATCAGACGGGAAAAAGGAGAAACGTATTCTTGTGATAATTTGATATGTTGACTACGGTACAAGGCAGATTGGAAAAGCACCAGCGCTCAATAACTCTACTTATCCCACTTACTTGATAACCGACACCAACAACAATAAATCTAATTATATTCAACTAAGTTCTGGAATACCAAGGATTACTGCACCGGCATAAGTGATTGTAGTCTTATGTCTCTTTACAGGCTGGTGGAAATTCAAGTTTGGGGAGTTAATACTATTCTTAAAGCACTGAACCGAAAATGGTAGCAAATGTTTCTTTTTCTTTATTAACAACTTGAAAGGTATGCCTGAACAAATTGGAACCTCAAAGAAAGATAAGCAAAATGTAGGGAATGACCTAAAAGTAAATGTAACAGAGATAAGTAAGCGGAGGTAATTACAAAGGCAAGAAGATCCAACAATATAAAATTATTCTTAACAGTCTCTTTAAATGTGGTTAGGTATTCTCCTTTCATACCATAAAAGAAACGTCCTGCCCAGCTGCTCACTTTCGACCTGCTTTAAAAGCTGACATAGAGAGACAAATAGAATGCCTAAATGCACAAACAAGTTAATGCGGTAAATTATATTACAGTAACAATCTTACAACCATCTCATGCAAAATATATACACATTCTATATATGAATTGCAAGAGAAATTGAAACAGAATATGTATTGAGTGAGGAGTATACATAGACTGGGACAAAAGAAATGATAAAAAACCGTACAATCCAAAATTATTGATGCAAAAACCAGTACTGCTGAACCACACCATGCATAGGTGAATTGTTAACTCGATGTTGCCCAAAAACTTACAACAACTATTCTACACTCTTGTAATGGAAAATTTATTAATGGTAAAATTGTCATGATCATGAAAGAAGCTTAATCCACAGAAAGGACCCCTATACAAAGAAATTTAAAGGCTATCTTGTCAACCATGCCAACCATAGCTGCATGGGACTAAATTGCACTTTTTTCGTTTTGGACTCGCAAAAGGTCTGTTGATGTAAAGGAAAATAGAGTAGGTTCAGCCAACTTTTAATCTTGTGAGATTTCGTTCAAAACAAAAGGGTTTTAATTCATGATCCATATCATATGAAGAGATGGATTATATTAAGTTGATAAAGCTCGGTTTAAATGTCTGTGTGTGTATGGAATGTGGATAGCCGAAGTGCAGGATGCCAGGATCCTTCTACTGCATGCATGTAGTCAGAGAGGGAACGAAGACTTTCTCACACGAAGTCGCCAAATTTTTGCGTGCCAAGTCATACCATAGCCGTGATGCACCCATATCCATGACTTGGCATGAAACCATCTGGGTCTGTAGAAATGAATATCAGGTATGCTTTGGAGACAAAACGCTTGAAAGTTGATCTTTTTTTTTTTTTTTTTCTCAAAAAGAAATTTGAACTGGAGTCAGGATGCCAAAAAGAAAAAAGAAAGCATCCTTGAGATATATCTTGAAACAAAAAGAAAAAATCACTGAATAATAATCAGAAACAGAGAATTCTCTCCTTTTTCGCTGGGGCTGTACTATAAGCAGACAAGTATCACTTCAAAAAATAGTCATCAACATAATGATTGACTGAAATAAGGAGATTTTCTGTTCTGGCTTCTGGAGATCATATCATAAGTTAGTCTTTCTAACTTCTCAAACTTCAAGTTTAGCGCATTTGTTATTATTTTTTTAAAAAGAATCCTGATACAAGGAAGGAACCATTTTTGTCCAAATGGTGAGCTACAAGTAGGAATCCATAAAGGAAACTACAGACTGCTAAAACCTGCAAAAGCATGATAGTTAAAAATATGCAATGCAATGCCAGAATTTTTATTGTCAGATATTATTGGCAGGTAGATTCAGACTCCGAATGCAAAAACTGAATGCGTGTATCCAACAGAGTTATATTAAATGTTGTGATTTGTGAGCAACAGAATGGAATCCTTATTCGTAGATTATTTGATAGAGGATTTGTTTAAGATAGTAGTATCAAATGAAAGCACGGGTAATAACAGAGTCTTTACCTGAAAATGCGCAATTGTTGACTTGACAAGCCTCGTATTAAAATGGAAGGCATAGAAGTAGTTCCCTTTCTCCACGTCCAGGCAGTCCTGTTAACGAAACAGGTTTAAAATTATGTCCCACAAAAAACAAGACTCCCAATCAAAAGAAAACTAATTTAGCGTGTTGGCATAAATTTATTTCTATAGGGAATTTGTAGCTCTAGACGTAGAAGTTGCAGTGATAGCATATCTCTGAAAAACGTAAAAACTCACCTTGAGAAGCTCGTCACGAGGACGGGAGAGGCTCTCATAGTTTTTGTATTGCTTTAGTCGAGTCTCACGGAATTTGTCTCTGGTAAAGTTGAGCCTCTCCCACGGAATACCCTGAATATCTTTCCCGTGTCTAGCTTCCAAAGCAGATGTATCCGTCTTGGAGTTAGTCTGTTCCATAGTGGAAGGCATCCCCTGACAGTGTCAGGATTAAAAAGGCATAAAAAATTTGAAGAAAACAAGATGAATGAGAAGGAAGCGTACCAATTCAAAATCATCTTCGAAGTCGGAGTCTGAGAAATCAAAATTATTCTTGGGTAGGGGGTCATTATGAGTGAAAGAGTGGTCGTCTAGAAAATCAGGGAAGTCATCATAGTCATCGAGGACATAGTGCAGGTCATCATTATTGAAGTGCTCCATTAACCTTTGATGTGGAAAGCAAGGAATGAGAGACAGAGAATAAAAGAAGAAGAAGAAAATGCAAGTAGAAGGGAAGGGAGCGGAAAGAATGAAAAGAAGGGGATTACCTGCGCATTTTGAAAGGGGTAAGTTCGAGAATGAAACAAGAAGCGCGCAAAGTAGTATAATGGGAGTGTTGAAGAAAGCTTTTCAATTCTGAGATTCCCAAGGCGAACAACAAATGGCGTAAAAAGGGCAGGACTGGATGTACCGGGGAGCAATATTTATAGAGAAGATGAGAATGGAGAGTAGGAGAGGGAGGGGGAAGAGCGAGACGAAGGTGTGGGGTCCACCAAACCGCCCATTTTTACTCCCTATGCCGTTTCAAATAGACAGACAACCCCTCCCCTTCTCCTCTCCACTCTCCATTTTTGTATTTTCATTGTTCATATTTTGGTTTTGGGCTTGTCCCGACACACTGTTCTAGTCACCAACAATTTCCTTCCCTCATTTCCTATATATCAAATTCATTTAATTCATTTTACAAAATTGATAATTGTATGTATGTAACGACACTCCCACTTCTCGTTTTGAAATAAGCAAGTTTATGGTAGGAGAGAGGCTTGGTACGTTCCCCACACGGAGTCCACGTGGTAGACTCGGAAGAGCAGTTGAGGAAAGGTGGCAAACCTCAGTACTACCACGTGGCTTCTGACCTCAGAGTTGGATTTTCCCAGAGTTAACAGTGTGAGGGAGGCGTTAGCTAAGCCATGATTGTCATGAATAAGGCACTATATTTCTCACCATTGAACCACCTTTTTTCTTTTTCTTTTTTTTCTGTTTGAATTTCTAGATTCAAAATTATTTTCCCAAAAATTTTTCACAATTAATTATTTTTTACAATTTGAAATTTATCTACAAAAAATTATAAAAACAAAAAAATACATCTCAAACCACTATTAATATGATTCAAAATTCTCATCACGTTCTTCTGATGTATTTTATTTTAGTATATATTTGTCATGATATATTATATTAATTAATATACATTAATATCAACATATATATATATATATATATATATAAACTAGGTCACAATCCACAATTAATGTTGAATATAATATTCAACCAAATCTTGAGAGATTTATTCATTATAAATTGGCAAGCGTAACAAAAAGGCACACACGATTCGGAAATAGTGCAATCAGGGAAGACTAGGAAAGGAATTAGGTTAAGATAATGGCATTAGTTAGGAAAATAATTAACAATACACAATGATTACATTTGTTTATCCAAAACGATCATGGCGATTTTGGCATCATTAAAACGAGGCATCCTAGGAATGGCTATCCATTTGTCTGTGATAGAGCACCTTCGGAAATTAAATAACTGGGAAAGGAAGTATCATAAGGTATCTTCAAATTTGTTTTGCAATCTTTCGGAGATCAGGGACAAAAAGTAAAAAAGATCTTTTCATTCATTGTTTAGTAAATTAAATCCTCACCGCTTGATTTACGTGTAATTGTAATCAGTGTCACCTAACTTCATTTCTTTTTTCCT
This sequence comes from Delonix regia, assembly GCA_037074485.1. Classification (NCBI taxonomy): domain Eukaryota; kingdom Viridiplantae; phylum Streptophyta; class Magnoliopsida; order Fabales; family Fabaceae; genus Delonix; species Delonix regia. The sequence continues at coordinate 34,516,329 of CM073453.1, forward strand.
TTTTTGTTTTTTTTTTGCCCCCTTTGAATATTCGTAACCTGTCTAGATCTGGTGTGAAAGAATATTCTTCTCCACGAGTTTATGTGTTGCAATTACCTCTCCTTTGTCGCCTAACTTATTTGCTTTCCAGAATGGAAAATCTTAAACAAAATAATCAATCAGATATAAAGCTGTCGTACACAATATATGTATCATTCTTTTTATGTACAATTGTAATTTTTTTAGGCAAACATTTATTACAAATTTAAATATGTAAGAAGATAAAAATTCCTAAGTAATTACGTGGAAATGTCTAAAATGACATGCAAATTATTTTGCACCAAGAAAAATATTTGAAGAGCAAAATATCTTGCAATAAGACCAATATATGAAAAAGGAAAGAAGACAGAGATCACTATATTATTATAGCAATTTGTACTTTTGACTTTTTTTTAAAGACGAGAATCACTGAAATTTGGGGAAGACAGGTTGATTTTAAATCCACGAGAGAGATATTTTATTCATTGTACGTCGTTGGAATCTCTTGAAGGGAATAAAATAATTAATATATTCATATATTTAGAGTAAAGAATTTATGTATTTTTTTATTATAAAAATTAATCAAATGGGGTCACAAATTAAATAAAATATCTATAATATATTAAATATATTTTAAATTTTACAATTGAATTTTTTTTTAGATGCGATTGTAAAATATTTATAAGTGTTTCTTTCAGAATATATCAAATTTCTTTTTAATTTCTTATTTATCGTATAATAATCTAATTCTATTTATAAAATATTAATTAAAATTAAAGTTAAATAACAATTTTTATAATTATTATTTTATGTTTATTTAATGAATATCTTTATAATTAGACGCTGTATAATATCTTAATTAATTTAAAATTTAAATATTACACAATATTCTAATTACTCTTATCCTTCAATTAGTGTATAATTTGCACCTTCCTTTTAACCAAAGGTGCTGGATTGATCTGATTTTCCCTTCGATATAGCATAAATGATTTCTTCTCTGCAGGGATAAAATTCTTTTCTTGTGGGATTTAAAAAATAAAATTTCGAATTTCCAAATAGAAATCAACAAATATAGTCAACCTCTTTCTGTGGTCTTGATATAAAGAAAAGAAGAATTACTGCGTTACATTAAATAATTCAGACCCACCTAGCTTTGTTTTTGGTATAAGAATGGCGGGTGTTTCTAAACCAACTTTTTTAAGTACGTGTCCCTGACTCACATGGGGGAAGGTGAGCTCGTTCTGCAGAGATTGCACGAAACCCAAAAGGAAACAGTCGTTGAAGATGGACGTGGTGTTAATGTGAGATTTCTATCAGCATGGCATGCAAGTGAAACGATTACTTGATATGGTTATTTAATGACCGACATTCTAAGCAAATGCCAACTGCCATTTCGAAGTTAAAGGGACATCTTTTGGATAAGGTAGTTTAATGTATTTAGTTATGATGGGACGCTCTCTCACACTAGCTTCCTTACAGGTCATTGCTCTGTGTGTGCATTGCCATAAAGGTTGATTCATTCAATACTTTCTCTCGTGGGCAGATAATTTTGAAAAAGGTTGGTACGTTTGAATTTTCCCAAGTGTTGTTCCCATCACTCTAATCTTATTTCTATGCATTTCAAATCGCCCCTTCCAACACTCTATTATCCTAATAGTAGAAACATAACTCCGCATAGCACGTCACTGTATAATTTATAAATAAATGTATTGCTCGGGTTTGTTGGTTCTAGCAACCGCAAACAAGGACTTTGGGTCTGCATGCTTCACCTATGTTTGACTCTAGCTTCTATTGTTAGTGCTATGTTTAAAAGCTTATAAAAAATGAAATAAAATGTAAAATCGTGCAATGAAATTAAATGTCAATATTTGGAAGGATAGGTTATGTATTATTTTATTATTTAAAAGTTTAATAAGGAAAGTTAAAAAATTATTAATTGAAAAAAATGATTTTAAAATTAATTTTTTTAATTAAAAAAAATATAAATTTAATTACACCATTTATTATTTTACTCTATCTCAAATCTTCTAGTTTAAAGGAACAAATCATTTTAGGTATTAAATAAAATAGAAAATTCTTGAGGTCCTTCATTTTTCATTCTCCTTCATCTTAAACAAACTTTTAATCCATATTAATAATTTAAAGTTTAAGAAGTTTTAAAATCTATTTACACATTTTAATTGAAAATTTGTCTTACAAATATTTTCATTTAATTTAAAATTTATTTTTTTACAAAATCAATTTTACTTTTTAAATTTTTATTTGTATAAAAGTATAAAAATATTACTTTTACATCGAGTGAATTATATAAATAATAAAAATTAATTTTTAAGCATAAATCACGATAATGTAAAATTAAGTTTAACTAAATTAATATTAAAAATCAAGTTTAACCAAAAATCGTGTTAATTCAACCTTAATTTAAACCGTAACTTAATTCCTTACTGTCTATTCAAAAAGTTTTTTGCTTCCTTGTTTAGCAACGAAGATCAGTCCATTGGGCCAAACAATCAAAGCCCATACAGAACCATGAAGATCAGTCTTGCATTCGTGTAAGTGTCTAGATTATCCCAAATATTGTAGAAGCAGCTGATACTTTCTAAGCGACAAAGAGGCAAATTTTTATGGATGTAATTCTTGAGTTAAATTATTTTCAAATATACTTTATGCTAGCCCAATCAGATTTGTAACTTTCTTTTCTCAACCAAATTACCGCACTTAATCAAGACCATGGCTCGGCCTTGGGCCTAATACTAATTTGATAATATAGCCCCTTTCTTTCCAAACTTGGATGACGAAGATATTGAGTAATACCAATGCTGCAACATCCACAATAGTGTTGCGTTTTTGTTACAGATAATAAGAAGATTAAATTACGAATGTCTGTATGTGAAGATGTATTTTTTAGTTTTATATTATTTTTTTAATATTTCTCTCTAAATTGATAAAAAATTAAATTTAAGAATATTTAAGCCTTTTTATTGGCCACCAACAAAATTAAAAATTCGTTAAACCACCAAAGACACCGACACACATGGAAACAAGAAACCCAAAGAAGTCAAGCAAGCATAGAACAAACGCAGAACAAATAACTATCACACGATAAAAAGAGAACAACGACACACCACAGAAGAAACACAAAATAAAAGATAAAGTGAAAATAAGCACCCAAAAACTAAGCATTAGGCAATGCATTGGCTGGTACCATAAGCACCCTTCGCCAAGGTTGGAGCTAAAGAGGATGGGGGATCAAAATCCCAGCCTATCGGGTGTTGATTAATTTGTGTATGTTGGTATTTTACAAAAAGTTTCACATTATTTAAAAATATGAACTTTGAATATATATATATATATATATATATATATATATAAAAAATAACATGTGATATTAAGCTTTTAAAAACACACACAAACATGAATTAACAGGTTTAAATATAATTCAAAATGAGTATTTTACCTTCGCGTGTAATAAAATTGTGTAATTCAACTTTTTGTAAAAATTATTTTAATAGTCTATTTAAAAAATAATAATTTATATAATTAATCTTTTTCTTACCATAGAAGAGTCTAATTTAATTTATCTGTTTCTAGAATCCAACCTTTAGACCTTCTATTTTAATGTTGATAATTTACCATTGTCAGTCATTGACTATTTTTATTGTGATATTTTTTATTGTTACCAATAACTAATTTCTTCTCTTATAAATAAAACAACTCTTTAGGTTGCAGTACATACAATTATCATCTTCTCTCTTTTTTTTCCTGTTAGCTTTTATTATTAAGTTTTCACTTAGAAATATATGTTTAGTAAAAAATTCACGTGTTTAGACAATATTTCTAAAACAAATTTTACAAGTTGACTGAGAATAACTATTTTCCAACATTGGCACATCCCGCTTCAGAGTAAACCAGCCAGTTGCTCTACAAGAGCTAAACTACGCCACTCACTGCAACAAATTTTACTTGAAACAACATCAACTAAGGTTAAGTTATCAGATTCAAAAACTCATCACCAACCGCCAAACAAGACACCATGAGTAGAGCTTTTTTAAGAGACAAGGCCTCCAACATAAAAGCAAAAATGGCAACGACAGACGGGATATAGCAGAACTCCACTTCCCCTAAGTGATTCCTCGTAATAATGCCCACACCCTCTTTCCTATTCGAGGAGCTACCATCAACATCCAATTTAAAAGAACCATGCTCAAGGGGGACCAAGGGACGCTAGCCTCCATAACACCTGATCAGCAATCAAATTACAATTCTTTACGGATAACTAGCCATTTGCCTTCCAGAATTCTGTTGTCACCTTCACTGCTTTATAGACAACAGATTCGGCGCTCAAGTCTTTCTTCTCAAAGACCAAATTACATGTATTTTTCCGGATCAACCAACAGATAATGGCTACATGAGATTTTCTAAAATCAGTATACTTTAAACTAAATAAGACCCAATAAAACCAAGCATCTATTCTGCTTATGTTTGAATCCTTCATCATCAAAGATAAATTGCTCCCAAACCATGAAGCCTTCACCATCACCTCGGAGCTTCCAGAGCCAAAAGCATTTACATGCCCATCATTGTTAACAATCTTCACTACTGCTGCAACAGTCCTTATCGAAGCCACCCCAATACCAACATCATACAGACCTCCACCCCCTTCTTTCGTCCTTCTCTTTCACACATTGCTTCAAGTCATGCCCCAGTTATAGCAAAAACTGTGGAGTTTCTCAAATTCCACATCGACCCATACCTTGGCTAGCTTGGATCTTGGAACCTAGAAGCCAACAAGAAGGGGCTTAGAAATATCATTTTCAACTTTGGCCCTTGCAAAACTCCTCAGCGTAGCTCCATTCACTAGCGACTTCTCAATAGCCAGGACTTTTCCCACCTTCTTGCCTAGCTTCACCACATTACTCTTAGACATACCCTGCCTTGGCAAACCGTGAAACTGTACCCAAAAAGAACAACATTGCATATCGATCTCCTGGAATGGAGACAGAGGATTCCACAATCGCAAATTCAAGATAGAACCTAACACCATCCAAAGGCAATCTCTGAGGACTTTATCATAATCCTCCCTTTCCTTCAATGTTGAAAATATATCAATTACCCCCAGCATCATCAGTTATAGTAACTTTTTTCTTTAGGTTGCAAGTCTTCAATAGCAAATATTCTAACCGCATTCCAATACACAATTTTGTTTGTCAAAAGCTAACCCACTAGCGTCAAATCACCATTCTCACCCCAGTCCAGATTCACTTTATCCCTTTCCTTTTGATCCAAACCTTCCATATCTACCTCCATTACCCCCAAAACAAAACTAACCAACAAAATACACACTAGATGAAAAAACAAAGAAAACACAGAATATTCTCTCAGCAATCGACCACTAAACGACCTAAGAAAATCGCTTAGGGAAAGGAAAGGTCGCTCACAGCCATAGAGGTTTTTCTCTCACTCTAGAAATAAGAGAGATATTGTTTATTATATATCCGATACTTAAGCCTACATGAATATAAGTTTGTATTATGTGTTAAACTAGAAAATTGCAAAAGAAATATATCTTAAAGTATTTAGGGAGGCTTTATAAATATTAAAAATAAATTAAATTAAAAAATACAATTCTTTGTTTAAATTGCAAATGGAAGTAATTTCAGTAAATAATTTTTCAGGGTGGAATCTAAAAATTTTTCAATTGCTCAATTTCTGAATATTTAGAGTCAATTTTAGGTATGATTTTTCATATAGCCAGCAATAAATAACACTTTAAGAATGATGTGATATTACACATAACTTCTGAATACAAATTTTGGTGTTCCACCAACTCATTGATAATGATTTTTCTTTCTATAATTTAAATTCGTTCTAATTATTACAAGGGTAACTGGGATTTCATCTTAACATGTAAAAAATGAATTGCATTTTCGTTTTCATTCATACACTAAGAAAATACATATTATGATTTGAACCTTACATCTGTCTTTCCAATCTCAAATAGAGATTATTATTATTATTTTTTTCTTATCCTTTTCTTTTTGTATCAAACTTGAAAGTTTGGGAGAAGGGGTCGAGACTTTTTTATTTAAATATTATAATTTTAAAAATTAATTTTTCAAATCCTAGTCTGACAATATTATTATATTTAAATGCTTAAAGGGTATTATCAATTCATCAATATAGATGGCAAATCCCTCGTTACATTACATTGGGCGATTCGCCAGTATATATAATATAAAATATATATTATATTAAAATAATAAAAAAATAAATATCATATATGTATATATAAATATATATTTATGTGTATTATGTTTTTTAGAAATTAATATATTAAAAAATAAAAATATAATTTATGATATTTGTGAGAATTGTTTTATTTAATATATTTGTTAAGAATAGTAAAAATTTTTACATCAATTAAAAATTTATTTTTTAATTTATTGGTTTGATTATTAAATTATGAAGATATTGCTTGAATATTTTAAATTTAAATTTAAATTTAATTATTTGATATATTTATTCATACTTTTTGATTATTTCAATTATTATTTTAATTTATAATATCTTAAATAAACATATCAATTTTAATTATTAAATTTTAATATTTTTTTATCAGTAGATTTAGATAGCGTAATAACGTCGTTTTTTGAATACTTTAGAGCGATAATTTTGTATTTTATCATATATTTATATTAATTTATTTATTGATAAAATGTTTTGTATAAATTTATATAAGTTATATCGCAAATTTAACTTTTCTTAATTGCAAATTTTAAAGCATGGATTACATCAATAATTGCACAAAAGATGAATAATCATAACTTAACTTAAAAGTTATGATTTAAACATTAAAATAAAATCAATTAACTTAATTCAAATATATAATATTATAAACAAAACAAAAAATTTATAATTTAATAACATTATTATTAAAAGTAAAAAAATAATAGTCACATTCATTTATATATAAATATTATTAACTATAACTTCAAATATATCAATACTTTTTCACACTTTAAATTTGCAACATAACTCATATAAATTTATCCAAACCATTTAGTCACTAAATTAATTATTGTAAATGCATAATGAAATACAAAATTATTGGTTTAAGGTATTTAAAAAACAACTCTATTGTGTTATTTGAATTTTCAAATAAAAAATTATTAAAATATAATGATTAAAATTGATACATTTATTTTAGATGAATGTAAATTGAAATAATAATTGAAATGATAAACAAATACAAATAAATATATCAAATAATTAAATCTAAACTTAAAATATTCATGTAATATCTTTATAATTTAACAATCAAACTAATAAATAAAAAATATATTCTTAAGCAATGTAAAATTTTTTATTTTTTCTTTACAAATATATTAAATAAAACAATTTTCACTTATATTATGAAAAATTAATTTTTTAAATTATAATATTTAAATAAAAAAGCGGGGGTTTTGAGGTATAGGGTACACGGTCGAGGATGAGGCGGCACGCTGAGCCATGTGTGCTGAAGAGAAAATGACCGATATTACAATCTGTTGCTTCATTTATGAGGATAGGAACGCGATCGCCTAACCTACTTAACCTACAAAGGATGTTAATGGAACTGCCATTTTCTTGGGGATTTGTGGGTGCCCTCAGCCTCTATATATTAATTGCTCCACCCAAGTTTGACCATCATTAAAGTCACTTGCATCACAATCCACTTAAATTTGTTCTTCTCACTCTAATAAAGAATTATATTATTAAATTCAAATCACTTTCGCACCTCTCTCACAATGATATTTTATTATCTAATTAACTCATGGCCGCTTATTTTATAAAAAGTCCATAATGCAAACGCGAGTACATAAATGTAGGTGCAAAAGGTATATAGCATGAAAAATATTTTTCGTGAATAAAAATTAACGAAAAAAGCTCTTTCCTTTGTGCAAAATTGAACAATAACACAGTACACGCTGATCAACTTTGTTAATAGATGAACAGTGACAAAGGCTTTTTTAACTGAAATTTAGTAGCTTTATTTTAATTGAAAGTTTAAGAAGATATTTTGTTTTACTTTAGAGTTTACATATTATTGATGTATGAATGTTTGCTTAGATGACACATTTCAGCTTTTTGATTTGTACACATTAAACAGATGAAAAAGTATTACATCTCAATATTATAAAAATTAGGGCTTGGATTAAATGAGTCAAAGTCCTAATAAATACTGCAAAGTGAATCAGAGACGATGATTCTTACATCAAATGGATTACACTCAGCGCTGTCACGGACTGATGAGTTCAGTTTGTGACATTTAAAAAAAAAAATCTTGCCTGATTGTCAAGACAGGACACACAGTGTCCTCTTTGTCGTGCATATGGTCGTTGACAAGGGAAAAGGGTGTTATAATGCTTGCAATCCCCCATCCAGTAGCTGGTCTCATCTTCTTTGTCTTCCTCCTCTTCTTCATCTTCTCTTCTTACTCCTTCCTCTTGCTAAGGGTAGAAGTGTTTGCTGATATTAATTATTAAGATACATAAGATATTTTATTTTGATATATTATTTTCTTGTAAATGTATGAGTAAAAATTTTTTTGGGATAAATGGGTATTATATTTATTTGTTAATTGTTAAGGTGAGAAGAGTAAATTAGATTTTTTTTAGAGTAGTTATTTTTTGCAAATTATTTAAATTATAATATTGTTGTAATTTATGTATTTTATAATGTTGAGATTATTTTCATAAATTGTATAAATTATAATATTGTGGTGATTTAAGTTTTTTATAATGTTGAGATTATTTTTGGAAATTGTTTAAATTATAATATTGTTGTAATTTAGGTATTTTATAATGTTGAGATTGTTTTTGCAAATTGTTTAAATTATAATGTTGTTGTAATTTAGGTATTTTAGAATGTTGAGATTATTTTTGCAAATTGTTTAAATTATAATGTTGTTGTAATTTAGGTATTTTAGAATGTTGAGAATGTCTTTGCAAATTGTTTAAATTATAATGTTGTTGTAATTTAGGTATTTTAGAATGTTGAGAATGTCTTTGCAAATTTTTTAAATTATAATATTGTTGTAATTTAGGTATTTTAGAATGTTAAGAATGTCTTTGCAAATTGTTTAAATTATAATATTGTTGTAATTTAGGTATTTTATAATGTTGAGTTTATTTTGGCAAATTGTTTAAACTATAATATTGTTGTAATTTAGGTATTTTATAATGTTGAAATTGTCTTTGCAAATTATTTAAATTATAATATTGTTGTATTTAAATTAATTGTTGTAATTTAGATATTTTATTATGTTCAATTTATTTTGTCAAATTGTTTAAACTATAATATTGTTGTAATTTAGGTATTTTATAATGTTTAAATTGTTTAAATTATAATATTATTGTAATTTATGCATTTTATAATGTTTAAATTGTCTTTGCATATTGTTTAAATTATAATATTGTAGTAATTTAGGCATTTTATAATATTGAGATTGTTTTTGCAAATTGTTTAAATTATAATATTGTTGAAATACTATACATAACGGAATTGAATATTATAAAGGAATGAAATTGAAATTTAGTATTTGATTATTTAATTTGACTTGATTAAAATTTATTTGTTTATTAAATAACGTGATTGTAGGGTAAGAAATGGATAACACAAATGAACGAAAGTACCCATGGCATGACGTTTGAATGCACCAATGTGAAGATGCTTAAGGTGGACACGAACATCAATTTGATGGACTTAAAACAAGTGGTTAGGTGGAAGTTATGATTTTCTTAAAATTAGTTGGTGTCCCAATTAATATATAGGTACCCAGTATCACTCAACCCAACATGGTACCACATAAGTACATTGGAAGACGATTTTGATGTGCAAAACATATGGCGTGCAACATTACAATTTCAATCACAGCTAAGTGAGCTTAAGTTATATGCACACATCTCAACAATTGAACTAGTAGTTAACATGAAGCACTAAGCAAGGGAAGACTATATCCTAGACATAAAACCATTTTTTAGCTATTTCAGTAAGCTGAATAATCAAACAATATTTATCAGTTCTTACTTGGGAGAAGGACTTTCAATTTACCCTAACACTAGTGAACATCATCCACTTGTTGAAGTAAATGATATAACTGATGATGTTGAGGACGATGAAGAGTATGGTGATGCTTTTCAGTTGGACGAAGAGAATGAACAGAATGGGTCAAATGACGATTGTGATGACATTGGAGATCTTCCGAATCCGATGCCAGCATTGTCCATAAAGGAATATAAAGATCCTGCAGTAAGATTTTTCTCATAAGTGAATATTGAGGTAGGCGTGGATCATATTTGCAAGGAGTAGGTGGTGTTTTGGACGACAATGAGTTGTGTGTCAAACTGCAATATTCTGATAAGCTAGCACTAAGGTATGCAATCAAGTTGTATTCTATACATGCACACCACACGTTCATGGTCTACCATTTTTCTACAAAATACAAAGAATATCGCTGCGTAAATTACTACGACAGTTGTAACTGGAGGGTTAGGGCATGTAAAAAGTCAAGGAGGAATCACTGACGGATTACAAAATATAGGGGACCTCATACTTGCCTTACTGCTTCCTTTTCTCATGATCATCTGAAGTTAGATTTCAATGTCATTGCATCATGTATTGTTGGGATGGTGACGAATAAACCAGATGTGTCAATGTCTCAGATAGTTGAAAGGATGAAGAGTTTGTTCGACTATACTGTGTTGTATCAAAAAGCATGGAAGGCAAAGCATCGGGCAATAGCCGTATCATTTGGTAATTGAGAGAACTCATATGAATTACTGCCTAAGTGGTTGGCCTTTATAAAACATTTTATGCCTGGGTCGTGTGTAGAGTTTTGTTATAGGGATTATCATCAAGTTAGTTTAGAGGGGGAACTAACGATAAGGTTTCAATGTGTATTTTAGACATACAAGCCATGCATTGATGCGTTTAAATACTTGAAGCCCATTTTACAATTAGATGGAATTAGATGGAAGTAGTAAATGTAAAATAACATTATTAATGGCTACTTCAGATGAGGGACAAGAATGTCATGCCGCTTGCATTCGCAATTGTAGAAGGTGAGACCCAAGGGATGTGGTCATGATTCCTACTAAACCTATAGAGACGTGTGGTGAGATATAGACAAGGGATATTGTAACATCCTTAATTTAATAATTTTTAATATAAGTTAAATTATTTAGAGGAAATAAGAAAGAATTACAAAAAAATAAATATGCCCAGCTGAATCATTTAAAGAAAACAACTTATAACTATTTTTAAGGCATAAGAGCAAGACGGTCATTCTGAAAAATGCTAAGGGCAAAATGGTAAATTTACAAGGCCAAGGGCAAAATGGTTATTTTGAACCAAAAAAAAAAAGTCAAGGGTAAAATGGTAAATTCACAAGGAGAGATATGTGGCATTACCTTAATATGTGTAGCTTACACTATAATAAAATATTAGATATTTGTAAGACCCACACCATAATTATATCTTAGATAATTATGATTTGAAATTGAATCACAACTGTTGGATTAAAAATATGTGGTTAAATCCTAGCCATTAATTTCTTTTAAATACCCTACACCCTACCCTATTTTCTTCACACCATTCCCTACATTCTTCCCATACCCATTTCACTTACTCTTACCTCTCTACTTTACACTTAGATCAAGAAGGAAGGAAGCAAGAAGGAAGGGAGCAATTTTAGGAGAATTACAAGAAAGTAGAGCGTATACAAGTAATGTGATATAACATATTATAATTTCTCTTCTTTTTCTTGAATGGTCTTCATGGTAATCCTTTTTGGGCTTATGGTCATTTATCTTGAAATTTTGTTACCATGACCTTCCATGAGCCCATTCAAGGTCTAAGAATGGTAGAATTAGAGAAGATTAAGGCTAAGTAGATATTTTGAAATATATAGAGAAATATTGTGTAAGTCATAACAAGTTTAGGATAAGAATTTTGATGTGTGAATTTTATTGTACATTATGTATCATTACATGAATATTTTGTTATTTATGCATTATAATTGCCTATTTTATTGTGTATTCCAACTTTGTATGATAGGGTGACAATATAATTGTTTGAGAATAGAACTGCCCTTTGTGAGATTAAACTATTCTTGTACACTTTGTACTTATTAATAATTTGGAATCTCATTTGATAATGGTTGGCTATACTACCTTAATATATATTGTGAACCTTTGATAAGTGCTTGCTATGTTGCCTTAATATATATTGTGAACCATTAGTAATGGTAGGCTAGGCCACCTTAATATATGTTATGAACCCAATCAGTTCCTTAACAATACATTATATTCTATTAATCTTGTGATTTATAGTAGGTTATACTGCCTAAATGATAATAAGAAAAATGGTGTTATTACACTTCTTGGGCCACAACTTGAATTCTAAGACCAATGATAGACAGTGCCACCTAAATGGTCTTAAGAATTTAAAAGATGACAAGAATGTATCCTTGCTAGGAATGTCTTGAATTTAATTGACACTAAAAGGATTCCTAACAGGCCTAAGAACATTAGTGCTAAGAGGATTACAAAAGAAATCTTGATAGTTCTGTCTCAAACTAATCTAATCTTGACCACATGGTGGCTTGGGTGACATATTAAGATAAAGATTATATTATCTGACTTTGCCCTGATTACCAACTGGGGGACGCCTAAGCTAAAGGTAAGGTTACGCTTGTCGGTCATGTGCCATACACTGGGGTTCGTGAGACTTGATTGTCTGGGTATGATAGTCACATATTGGGGTTTCGTGAGAATTGAATAACCCATATATGATGTCCTAACACCTAATGATTGAAAACATTATCTACCTTTGTTTGCCATATGTTTGCTAATACATATTGGTATGTTATGATATTTGACATCCATATATATTTCATAAAGATCATAATTTATAGTCATATTATATTCTATGGATATTTTAAGTATCATATATGTTTTTTCATGTTACTGAGAAACTATTCTCACCATTTTATTAATGATGATTTTAGATGGTGAATTACCTAATTTCTTTTGAAGTCCGTGCAAAATGAGTATTTGTCCCACTAATTGAGAAATGCTTATTATTAAGATAATTGTTGCAAGATGTGATATAGACTTACATGTTATACCACTTATGTTCGTGTCATATGAGGGTATGAATCTTACTATATATTGGCCTAATACCCCTTCTCCAGTTTTGTTAAATTATTTATACGGATGTATGAACAAATTTATGTACAAACTTTTGTTCTCTATAATTATACTATAATGTTTTAGATATTCTAATGTATTTTTTTAATAATTCTCTTTTCATAATAATTTTAACTGAAATTTATAATAAATTCTATATTTTGTAAAGAGGGTGTTACAGATATACTTGATTTTAAATCAACACCTATCAATTTTAGCCTCAATATCAAACCCACGGATTGGGTGGCAACCATCGTACGCTTATCATGTCTTCTATATTCTTCATGTGGCAGGCAACCTGAACAAACATTTTGGGATAACATGGTTGAAGGAGAAGTTTATAAATATTGGGTATTTGTTTAAGTGACACGTTGTTAACACCCAATTGGCTGAACTTGTCCTTTTGCACTAACAAGCTGGCGCATAAATTGTTTGTAATGACCTAGTTAATGGAGAATTAGAGGGATAAATTATAATTAATAATTTTGTTAATGAAAAATTAAAGGAGAGAAATTTTTGTAAGAAATTTGACTAAGGTATAGTAATTTATCAAGTGGAACTATACATTGAGATTAAAGTTGACTCAGTGGTCAGACTCCATGTGCATATTCAAGAGGCTATGGGTTTGAGGCCTGACTTCCCTAACTCTCAATGTTTTTTTTAGGAGCTGACACGTGTCCCCTTCTAGTGTGAAAAGACCAAAATACCCCTACCTTTTTTTTTTTTGGTTCCTCGACAACTCGACACAGTGAAGCAGTAAAGGAGTTTAGAAATTTGAGCATTCACTGGAGTGGTCTTTTGCCTCCCCGGAGTTGCACCTCGCCATCCCCTGAGAGTCCCCGATCTGTTGTTGGCCAGGAACCGCCATATTTCCAGCTAGAAGGGCTTGATTCTATCAAAAAATCACGACTTTGACCGGAGCTCCAATGAGTCCCTTTACCGTTGTTTCTTGGGTGGGTTTTGTTCCTTGCATCCTTACTGTCATGTTCCAACTAACCTTGAGCTCCGTTGACCAACGATGACGTAGGAATTTCGGCGAGTTGCTTTGGGCTGTAGAAAGTGAGCTTCTCGGCCAAATTTGCTTGAATTAGTGAGTTTTTAAGCTAAATCTTGATATACATTGTGATTATCAGCTCATTTTTTGCCCTTAACTGTTATCAATTGCTTGGAATTAGGTCTTAGATGGAAAACCCCAATTTTGGTCGAGATTTAGGGTTCATAGGGACCAAATTGAAAAATTTTAGGACTTAAGGTGTAATTGGTAGCTTCAAGGCAACATTTGGGATATTTAGAAATTGTTGATTGGTTAGGAATGATGATTTGGAATTTATTCATATTTTTCTTGAATTTTTGCATGCATAGAATTGCTCTAGGGAGATTTATGATAGGTAAAAACGATCTATGGCCTAAGCAAGTTGGATAAATCTAATTATGAGAGTTATAGAAAGTCAATGAATGAGATTTGAATGGGTGAGAACGAGAAAATTCATGGTTGCTTGATATTATGCCTAAGAGGGGAAAACTTGGTTGGGTAAGGTGATTGAAACTCTGTTTTCCATTGTGGTAAGCCTCTTAGGAGTAGAAAGACTCTTTCATGTTAAATTATAGGGTAGGAGATGATTTCTTATAATTTGTGTTTAATGCCCAAAATTGGTTGAGGGAAGAGGAAGAGGAATAATTCTTTGCTTTTCAATTAGCGTAGGTAACTCTTAAGGGTGAGACGATCACTTAAGTGAAGGCATTGGGTCGCTGGTAATTAATGGCGCTCAGGTGTGCAAATAGCACTCTCCAATACTCTTCATCATATTTCCCTTTTCATTGTTTGGAAATTTTTTATAATTATCATTTTTATTTATTTTTTCCATGACTATAATTTATCAAAATTGAAATTATGAGTAAATGAAATCCCTTGACATGTTAGATGACATTATGTACAGTTTTGAAAATAACTTTTGAGAATCATCATGCGTTCAGTTATGAATGACCACCGGTAAACCATTATTGCAAAACAAATGGATTTCAGGCGTATTTGCTATATTCCTTTATGCATGCTTGTTTTAATTCCATAAAAATTAGAAGGACTAGTTAGAACATTAGCTGCTAACAACAGTACTATTAGCCTTTGGTACACCTAGGTAATTACCCAACTAGCAGGGTTTATGATGGTGCTAGTCTAGTGTGACAACCATCACACGAGGACCAATGAATGATAAACTTTCGTGAGTTATAACCTCATGCCTGTTAGTTATTTGCCCTCGAGGATTGTGTATCATCGCCTGGTGTGATTTGCCCTTGTAGCTATGTGTCACACTGGATTAATCCATAGCAATCCTTCCCTTGAAATGATATTAAGAAACTTATTGATTCGTTGTGTAAGGTATTTTAAATTCAATGTTTTGCAATGTGCATTTCTAGTTGACAATGTATATTTGTAACGGTGTTTACTTGTAATTTAAATATTATTTCATTTCATTCAAATCTTGATTCACGCTTGATTATAACATATATTTGAAAGTTTATTACTGATGTTAAGGTGCTATCTGCCAGAAAAATTTTATCTCAGATAGGGTGACAAGTGACTTCCCAAAGGCAGCGGAGTAGTGATGGGAATTCTGTTAGTGAGCTGTTAAGGATTTATGGAAATCTTGTTTTGATTATTTTATTGTGCATGGATCATTCTTTTTTGGAGATGTATATAGTTAGGATGATAGTCATCATTTAGTTATTCTGGGATTGTATGGTAACCACAGTGAACCTTCCCCCTTGTTGTAAATTGATATATACTGTACTGGGTTGTACTAGTGAGAACAGAGCTCTCTTATATATGATTTGTTGCCTGACAATAAGTTGTAGAAATTTCAAGATGTCCTATTTACTCGGGAGATTCTGCCGAAATCTCTACAAAACTCCTTATTTTGTATTAAACACTTATTTCTATATAAAGGCAAAGCTATTATGTATGTGGTGGAAATTTGGATAGTTTTGACTTGGTATTGAATGTCCATCCAGGGTAAGCTTACAAGTTCGGGGACTTTTCTCGTGTCTTGTGCTAGTCCCACCCCAGGGATTTTGGAGTGTGACATCATTGATATACCCAAACACCAACAGACCATAGCATATGATGTGAAAGGTCGTTGGTACGAGCATATGACCACTAACCTTGCTGAAGGCATGAATGAAGTGTTCAAGGGTGTTAAAGAGTTGCCTATAATTGGCCTGGCAACAATTATCTTCTATATAGTGAATAAGTAATTTATGAGGTGTGCTGAAAATGTGCATGCAACAAATACAAGCAGGATAAGTTTTTTGTGAGACATTAAACAACAGGATGAAAGTAAATTTGTGTATAGCTACTACTTTTTTTGTGCAAGCATTTGACCGACATAATGCCTTGTTCGAAGTGGAAGAGTTATATAATCGTCAAAACTGCCAATATGGTTGGAGTTACAAAGTAAACCTCAATGATCAACTTTGCGATTGTGGGGAATTTCAAGCTGAAAAATACCCGTGCCAACATGTTCTTGTTGCGTGTGCAAAAGTAGTGATTGATTGACTCCAGTACGTTGATCTCATATTTCTCATAGAGACGATGTGTAATGCATACAGTAGTGAGTTCCACCCTCTTGGAACGTAAGCATATCGCCCAAAACCCGATGGTCCAAAGTTAGTGCGTGACTAATCAATAATACATGAGAAAAGGCAACCTAGGTTTAGCTGAATACATAATGAAATGAATTGGAGAACACCAAGGGAATTGAATGGATGTGGGTTGTGAAGGTAAACTAGACACAATTATGCCACTTGTCCATATAGTTGCACCAACCTGTAGTTTATAGAGTCGACCCATTGCATTGTTATATTTGTGTTTCATGTGTTGAACAAAATAATAACATTTTTTGGCCATATCGTATATTATATGCTTGTACTTTTCTTTTTGTTCGTTTGTGCATTTCACACAATGTTTCAACATATGTCCATTTTTACTGATAATGTGCATTCACAGATAAACAATGGCCGAGCAATAAAAAGTTGTCAATCCCGGCCCAAAGGACCAATCCTTGTTGTTCTTGCAGACATGACATATCTCATAGGTCATTTGGCTTGGACATGTATGACATTCTTTTATAATTTGTTAACTAACAACTCATGTGTAACTGTTCATAACGTGTACTTAATTGTGTAGGGAGATCGGCTTCTGCGTACTTGATGTGTTTTACATGTTGATTAGTTAAGGACCCGCTTGTTGCCACAGTGAACTATCTCCATCAAGTCGGTTTCTATGGTGTCGCTCAACTCAATCAATTTGAGTATGATTAAGCATTGTTATCGACTCTTGTAGAGCGACAGTGGCTAGAGACTCACATTCCACATTACACGTGGAGAGTGCACTATGACAATGAAGGACGTTGGCATGCAACTTGGGTTACCTTGTAAGGGAATGTCGGTTATAGGACCAACAAGCTATATGTGGCTAGATGTATGTGAGCTGCTACTTAGTGTGAAACCACCAACTGACTAGTTTGATGGACAGCTACTAAGCATGACGTGGTTGGCACAACATTTTGATGAGCTCTCTGATGATGCAAGCGACAAATAGGTTCAATGCTTTGCCCGTGTATACATACTTAGACTTATAGGAGGTATTCTTTTCCCAGATAGGTCATCACATCGAGTTTACTTGATATACTTGCTTTTATTGTAAACTTCAAAGAGGTTGGTCAGCTAAGTTGGGGATATACAGTTTTAGCACACATGTACTAAGAGTTGTATAACTTTACAAATCCTAAGAAGCATGGCATAGGTAGGTGCTTGATGAATTTGCATCTTTGGGTATGAGATTGTTTTCCAATGCTTGCCCCAAAGAAACCAGTTGTCTTTGATGTCTATATCGATGTTTACCCCTTAATTCCACCATTGGGTTTTAAGTATGTACAAGTACATCAAACCTCCCCCTCTATTTATCACACACAATACATAATCTATATTTTTCCAATTTACAAGTAGAGGAAATTTTCTTTTAAAAAAAAGGCTAAATCTAAATCATTGGTTCCGATTTATGCTTAAATATTGCTTTATATATATATCATGGTTGAATTGGAATGAATAATTCGAGCCAGTGTAGCATATACGTGTAATACTTTATAATGTCTTATATTTAAAAAAGAAAATTATTTCACATGTATGCCTAAAAAATCCGACACATTTCACTTAATTCACATGGTAACCTAATGTTTATATATATAATTTGATAAAGTCCTGGGCTCTTCTACTTTCATTAAAGAATTAATATTTTGATATATAAAAGAGACGACTGTGATCATATTGTCAAAATAGCAAAAGTAATAATGAATTTCCACGGGTATTCTAAACCTTTGATGTGTAAGTGGGAATGGTTTGTGGCTCCTGGTGTACTGCCTCCTGATTTGTGTAGGTTTCGACTTAGAATAATAAAAATAATGCCACGTGTCCGAATTCTGGGAAAAAGAGTTGGTGGGAGTGGGGATGAGGCATTTGCCGGTTTGATGCGTTAAAGAATAGTCACCCAAAATCCGAATCATACATTATAATCGTTTTTGTCCCGACGTTAATTTCTCTCCAACCATTCCGGACTCATACCCATCTCCATCTAAGGTTTGACCTGCTTTCGCTATTCTTGGGGTGTTCATCTCCCAAACAACCCCACTTTTCCCGCTCTTTCCGGCTCCCGTTGAATCAGTGAAGGTTAGATTCTCTTCCCGCCACCGCTCATCTATATTGTTTCGAATCTCTTTCTCTATGCTTTCGTGTCTATTGTAATCTTATCTGTGTTTGTTGATTCCGCTAATCTAGCGGCTTCGCTGGTTCATGCGCATCTACAATGCATTTTAGATTGTAATTGGGTCTGGCGGTGTAATACGATATCGCTCAATTGGCCATTCTTATTTTGTGCTATGCGGATTTTCCGTTTTGATGGGTTGCTCCTTCTCTATGGCCTCCCTATGATACATTTAGATTGTAATTTGTTTCGTAGACGTGGACAATTTGACTTGACCGAAGATTTGACTCAAAACATAAGATTTAAGACCCCATTACGTATTTTGCAAATACAATGGATGTGGTTTTAGTGTCCGAAAACACTGCTTTTGGTTTTCAGCTTACAAAAAATA
Organism: Delonix regia; assembly: GCA_037074485.1. NCBI lineage: Eukaryota > Viridiplantae > Streptophyta > Magnoliopsida > Fabales > Fabaceae > Delonix > Delonix regia. Next base: position 34,535,722 of record CM073453.1, read on the forward strand.
AGACACATTTTTTTAATTGAACAAGAGATGATTCGCTAGTGGTGATGATTCCTACCAAAAATAATGCTACCTTGTTCAATAGTAAGCTACACCCGCAATTCCGTTAATGAAAACAAAAAATCACAACTATATCCTGCAGCTGTCACATTGTTGATTGTGCCTTGGATGCAGTTGTGATTTATGTACAAAATGAGGTCTGGGTGCAGCATCAAACGTTCACACCTTATTCAAAGGCTCAATTCAAGATAATTGCTGTGTAGACTTTTGAGTCGTCATTTAACTTATTTGGCTCTAAGGGCCATTTTATCATAGCCGAGTAAACCATTTTTAATGTGTCAAACCCAAACCTTTTCAATACCTTTTCAATAATCACATTTCTCTCTGGAGTTGGCAATCAAGTGTCTCAAATTTAGCTAGGTATTAAAAGAGTGAAACTTAGTATCAAAGTTTTGCTTTCAAAACCTTTGAAATGTTCCAACAAAAGGTGTCCAGCACTAGTTTGATACTGTGAAGCTTGTTGTAATCTGCCAGGTCTATGTTTTGTCAGAAACAACCCAACTAAGGCAAAAAGCTGAAATCTCATCTATGAGAGCCTTGTTGAACTATGTGTGAATGATTTTATTTCTTTTACTAGCCTTCATTCTTGGTTTGAGTTTTAAGTAATACTTAAAAATCTTTGATCCAAATGTATTCAGTGTTAGCAACTGGGCAAGGGATTTAAATTTTGTCGATGCTCAACTTAGGTATTTTTTGACTTGTAAATGGCTTATTATATAAGACTTGCAGCCTGTCTGCATATGTAGCTATAGGATAAAAATGAAGCACCATGTAACTATTGCTTGCTATAATGCTGTAATTACTCAGACTGCAATATATTGATACTGATTTTTGTAGTTTTCATCGTTGATTAGTAGTGATTCTCTTCTCTGACACCATGAGTACGGATCTAAACAAAGCTGCCTCCAATGACCCTGAAAAAGCGTTAACATCACAGGAGCAACAGGCAAAGGTATGTCCAATTAGTTTGCTCTTTTAGTAGATCCTTAAAGATGCATATACCTTTACTATGCTTCAAAGTGTGAGAACTGAAAATATCAAACTGCAATATTCTGACTTCTGAGTAAAGAAGCATCTCAGTCCACAATATTTTGCTTCTTTCCAGATTAATGAGGTGAGACAGCTGATAGGACCATTATCAGGTAAGGCATCTGTTTATTGTTCTGATGCGTCCATCTCAAGGCATTTAAGAGCAAGACATTGGAATGTCAAGAAGGCAGCAAAAATGTTGCAGCAGACCTTAAAATGGAGAGCTGCTACTAAACCAGAAGAGATCCGATGGGTGAGTAACTGCTTGTCTTTAATTTTTCTTATATAATTCATGACATAATGCATGGCTGCAACTGGGATGTTACTGGATGCTATTGCCGGGTCTACTTCAAGATTTTTCTATAGAACTAGGTTAAAGTGCTTAAACTGTGTATTTGATCTCCCTCTCTTCTCTCTGTTCCTGCTTCTTCTTCAGGAGCTGAGTCTGGGCTGGGCTCAGCTGAACTACAAAGTGCTCAGTCAGATCTCTTTGCCATCTGTTGGCTATTAAATCTGATCAATAATACACCTAAACTGACATCAACAAATTCTGTTAATATCTAGTGCTTAATATTGATCAAATAAATTCACTTGATCCAGTTGATTAGTGACTCACTTGGATTGTTTGTTACCTGCAAGTGCTCTAGACTTGGGTCAAACTTTACGATGTGGTTTTACCTTCTGATAAAAGGTGTTTGTTGTGTATTTCTTGGTAATGTAGGAAGAGGTTGCTCACGAAGCAGAGACAGGGAAGATCTATAGATCCAATTATATTGACAAGCATGGGAGAACAGTCCTTGTAATGAGGCCAAGTCGCCAGGTTTATTCTGAAAATCACTTCAGCCTCTAGCATGTTTTTCTGAATGAGGGCCTAATTATATAAGAGTCAGATACTAAAGGTGTGTTTGGAAGGAATGAAAGTGAGACTTCTATTTACACACATATTTTTTTCTTGGCCATTTATTTACACACGTATTATCTCCAACTATTTTGTCAAATTTCATTCCTACTATTTTCACTCCCAGAAAGCACACCATAAGTAAACAACCATAAGCAAACAAAGTGGTTGCGCATATCAAATGTTTGAAAGATTAATAAGTTTAAAAAATAGTGAATGCTTGCAAAAGTGGTCAGAATTCTATCTAGAAGAACATTATCCACATTTGAATTTATTTATAAATTTTTTCTTTTTTTGAAATGCAGAATTCAAAGTCAACGAAAGGACAGATTAAGTATTTAGTATACTGCATGGAAAATGCTATTTTAAATCTTCCCCCAGACCAGGAACAGATGGTCTGGCTTATTGATTTCGAAGGTTTCAATTTGTCAAATATATCAGTCAAGCTGACACGTGAAACTGCCCACGTATTACAAGACCATTATCCAGAACGGCTGGGTGTGGCAATACTGTACAATCCACCCAAGTTCTTTGAACCATTTTTCACGGTAAACTGTATAACAACAATCTTGCGTTCAATATTTTCTGGTTGGTATTTATTCCCTTGCTGTAGGCTCGCCATATATGATTTATCTGTTGACATTGTGAAGTTTTAAGTACATCCTGCTTGTCAGTGATGAGAATAAGTGACTATTCGGATCCTAACCATGTCAGAATGAGATCAAAAGGGCATTTCGTGCTCAAGAAACTTTTAGTATTTCTTGCTTACATTTAGAGCCACTTTGAGATGTGCACATTTCATGATAGTGATTTTTCAGCACTTATGTACATTCTTGTACATTAATCATCTTTGCTTCTGTCATAGCTACCTGCTTGCTGGTTTCTAGAACTGTTAGTTCCGGGGGGAATTTGATTGTCCGTTTTCCTCATTGATGCATTATTTATCTGCTGTGGTAGATTATTTTTGCTGGAACATGGTTGACTTTTAGTTTGATGTTGCTATTAACTTTTTTCTTTTCACTTTGATTTTAGTTTTAAATATTTGCAAACATGGATCTTGTACCATTTTGTGATGTCTAAGAATGTATTGCTGCAGATGGTAAAGCCCCTGTTGGAGCCTAAGACTTACAATAAAGTCAAGTTCGTTTACTCCGATAACCACAGCACCAAAAAGATTATGGAGGATTTATTTGATATGGACCGCCTTGAGTCTGCATTTGGTGGGAATGATGACACAGGATTTGACATAAATAAATATGCTGAGAGAATGAAAGAGGATGACAAGAAGATGCCCTCTTTTTGGACAAGGACGGACTCCCAATCGTCAGTCCCACAGGATGTTCCTCTTTTAGATTCGATCAAGTTAGACTTAGATTCTGATGCTTCTGACAAAGAGACTACAGACTGTTCCGCTACTCATTGGATGGACAATCAAGGAGACAGAAATGCCTCGGTTTATGTGCCTTAAATGAGAAATTACATTACCTGAGCCTTTTTAAAGGTTTGCTGACTGCTGAGTCAATTCTATTGTAGCAAAGATGCTCTAACGTTCTAGTTTGATACATAGACAGTCTAGAGACACTGTCAATTTTATCTTGCCGGCTTTGTAATGTCAAACGATTTTACCTTGTGCATTGAAGAAGCTGATCCTTAAAATAAGTTTTGGAATTTATGCGTCCAGGTCCAGCTGTCTTGTGCTTTGGTTGTATGCTTTACACCGCTTGTTATGAGTAATACGACAAGCAGGTCCAAACCCCCTTCCCTTAACAGCATACATGTCCAAGGGGTTTGTTTGGGGTGTAAAATAAAGTTTGTTGTATTGTATTTGACCGTAAATTTACTATGTATGTGATCTCCTGTAAGCTTAGACTTGTCAGAACACGGAATGACGTTATGGGGAAAGTCTGTGCCATCCCAATTTTGCTGAGAAACAGATTTCTCCATATAGAATGTGATTGGCATATACCAATAAGAATTGGGGTCCCCTGCTCTGCAACAGGACCGTTAGATCAGGATGAGACTTACAATATTTTGTGAGTCCCACTTAATTCAATAGTTCTCATTGCACAACTAATAGAGTGCGTAGCAAGGGATTTAGGTTCATACCAATAACTTGAGTGTTATCCTTGTTTTATCTATTCATAAGAATATAATTTTGGTCGTGCAGTTTTGGTTCAACATTTAGATTTCTATTAATGAAAAGTATTAAAATACTTTTCAAAAGATACAATTTTTCTAAAAAATTATTTCTTGTAACCAAATGCTAAATCAATATATATTTTTTATTTTTGAAAAGTTATTTTGATATTTTGGTTGATCAAATTGATTTTAAAACTAGAAGTGAAAAATTAAAAATTATATATATATATATTATATTGGTGTTTAAAAGATTATGATGACACCAATTTAGTCATTTGCTTTTTTTTCAATGTAATCTTAATGATATTAATAAAATCCTCACCAAAAGAAATTGTCTATAACAGGATTAGATTGATACAATTATTATATTAAGAAGGTTTAATCAATGTCAACAATTTTTTTAAGAATAAAATTGATAATTATTATTATCTTTTTAAGAATCAAAATGACAATTTATTGTTGATTCCTTTTCCCTAATCCGGGGGAAAAATTAATCAGCTAATATTGCGGAATAGACACAAGGCCAGAGGAGCTCTAGTTAAGGTATGCTAGCACTTTGTTGGGCCTGAAGTCATACTAATTCAATGAAAGTTTTCAAAGTTCATACGACTGACAGCCAACGAGAGAGATTTCTACGATGACAGATTCTCTTTTCAGTTATATAGGAGAGAAAATAAGAATGCAAAAACCCGCGTGCAGGCGGGAATACTCACCACTATACTACAACGACAGTTGATGGTGAACACAGTATTAATCAATAAATGTCTCAAATCATATTTGCTGGGACTCCGGTTTTGTAATTCTGTCTCAAGTCAGAGCAATGTTAGTGTCATGATCTTTCTTCTAGCGTCCCCATAAGCGAGGCTAACCCACAATAATGTCAGATTCTATTGTGTCAACGTCCCCATAGAAGCAGGTAAACTGATTCATCTTCTCCCACAATACTTGAGGAGGCCAGCAATTATCACGCTGGCTGAGTAGTTACATAAATCTTACATATAGTCATAGTATATAATACATGGCAGCTCTAGATGTATGACATTAATCTAGATGTCCCACCGATTGCTGATGGAGTGACCGAATTTGCTTCCACAAATTATAAAAGCACGTCATTTGAAAAAGGATGATGATATACCAGTGCCATTCTCGGAACCATGCAAGAACAGAATTAATCGTAGCTTAGGAAGTAACGAAATCCTCGCGTCGAACTTCTTACCGTTAATTATGGCGATCTTCATTGAATCATCCAATGACCGCCGGTAGAGCAATAGATGATTAGACTACATCACCATTAATATATTCAATCTTTTTTAGTACACTGTTTTGTTGAGACTCGAGACGAAACCACCATGATAGATATGTGCTGCTTCTCAGGAAATTTGCCCGAAATCAGTGCTCGCAACATATTTAACAATGTCTGAATTTCAGAGACAACAGACATGTATTAGATGGCGAACAAATCCGCGCCATCCACTCATGGGTTTAGCTTTTCTCTTATTTAATATTACTAAATTAACAAACACGCTCCTTCCACCTCGTCCTAGCGGGATCACTATTGAAAGGAGTGTAACCCTGTAACAATATCGTTACTCATAGGGACAGCAACGATTAGTAAGAGATTTCCCGTATTTATTTCTACCCATTGCACTAATTCTCTCGCATTATTCTCACATCGTTGCACTGATTATAATGGTGCAGAAGCAGCCAATCCAAAACTTGTTGACAAATCAGCATGAACAAATTCGCTAAATTCAGATATCAAAGAATAGTTTATTACAACAACACACAATACCACATTCTCTAGTACAATACTTGCTGTGATGTAATTTAGTTGGGTCCATTAGTATATAAGCATAAATTGAAAATGTTAAGATAACATTCCATAAGATTGAATTAAATAGACATTTGGATACCCAATCCAAGATAAGGAAATTTGGAAAACACTGCAGATTAACTGAAATTAATTTTCTTCGTCGAACATCTGGTATTGCCTGAGAATCTCAGTACAGCCAGATTCGGCCTCGTTCTTCATGTAGCCCAAAGAATTGGCAAATCTATCATCAGATGCGATCCCATTGTTGCGAGTAAGAATAACACGGGCTTCATCACGTCCAGGGGCAGCTTTATTACAGTCAGTCTGAGGACTGCTAACAAGCTTGGCATTGCAAATATGGTCTGCATGATCCTCATTCACGAAGATTTTATACGTTCCAGTTGAATCAGTCACGCCCTTCTTAGTGTACATAACTTCCGCTGTATCCTTGTCCTTGCATTCCACAATAACCTCAGCACCTACGAATCATAATTCACAAAATGGTTAAAATGCAGAACCCCAGGAACGGTTCGACAAGGAAAGGTGTATAGATCACCTGAACCCTTCAATGTGTAATATATTATATGAAATCACAAATATAGTTTCTATGAGACAAAGGCCATCAAATGCAACATTCTAACACGGTTAAAATAGTTGTATACCAATCGCTTGTGATAACAAATGAATCAGATTCAGGCATTAGCATTAACGATATACCAATCTAGCTTAGTCATTCCAAGTGTGAAGGACTTAGACTGTCGCAACACATATATACAGCAATTTCATTGACGCGGACAGCATTCATTTTACGCACATCGGAAAACAAAAGATATATAGTGATGGCATCTGAATCTGAAGTGCACATAATTGTAAAGTCAGAAGGATCACTCTACGATTGTAAGGCTAAAGAAACTAAATTGACTGGGGGCATTTTAGCGATTACGTCCCTGTTACTTAAATCCAAACCAAAGCCGTGCATTCTCAAAAATTATAGATTTTTACTCGCAAAAGCAGATAACTCGGAATGAAACTAAGGAAGCAAAGAGTAATAATAAAAAGAAATCAGATCAAATAGATCATACACTACTATATTAGCATATTGCAAATCGCAATCGTCAAAAGTTCTAAAAAATAAAAAATAGTAGTAGGTGTCTATAGAACTGAGCAAAACTATTGACCGCCTAAATTTCCAACTCAAATCAGCAGGATTCATGTAAGAAGTATAACTTAACCATACAGATCTGAGATATAGCGTGACAAAACAGAAAGATTTCTTAAAAAAAGGATTGAAGGCGAAGAAAAGAATAGAAAAATCAGAAGGGAAAAAAATAACATAAAGGGGAAAAAAAGCACCGGCAATGTAGGTGGTGGCAGAGGTCTCAAAACCAGCACGGCAAGTATCACAGTAGACGCGACCCTTCACGCAGAATGGGTTCTTCTGAGGGCGGATGGCGGCAACCATCGCCGGAAGAACACACATAACCAGCAGCAAGCCTACTCTGGCGGCCATCGTAGCGTTTCAGATTCAAAGATTTGTGAAGAGAGAAGAGCGGAAGAGGCGGAGGAGCAAGAGAGGGAGAGGTTCAATAAAAGGCAGAGTGATGAGCGTCAGAGTAAGAAAGTTGGGAAGATGAATGGAAAGGAAAGCGCGTGAAGGCTTGATGAGCTGTGTTTCAATGTAGTAGGACACACAGAAAGCACAGTGAGGTGTCTAATGGGAAGGCGCCACGTCACGAGGGTGGTAATTTGGCCAAGAAAGACGGTTGGATGGTGGGACGTGGGAAAGAGATAGAAAGAGGAGTAGAGTAGAGAATAAAGAGGCGGTGGACAACGGGGGCAGCTGAGCTGGGTGTGTCGGTGATCACATGGGGAGCTGCGACTGTAGATTTTGGAAGCACGCGAGGATGTAGCGTGAACGCAAGCTGGGCCGTCGACCATAACACCTATCTATCATTACTTCCCGCGTTATTCGCCGAAATTTTATCTATCTTTCCACTTTTAATTATTTCCCTTATTTCTTTTTGTAAATTATAGACACTTCTTTCAGTTTTATTACATTAAACTTGTATAGATTTTGTATTTTCAAAATATATAATTGTTTCTCTCTCAAAAAGTTATCTTAAATTTTATTTTAATTTTATATTTCTTTTACTAATATATTCTTTATTTAATATTTTTAGTTAAAATATATATTTGAATTAATAAGAATATTGTAACAATTTAATATAAAACTTAAAATTAAATTTTTATAAAATAAAATCATTATTTAGAAAATTTATATATTTTAAAAATAAAAATAAAATTTATGAAAAGCTCAAATAGATCTGCAATTTATATTTCTTCTAAATCTTGCTTGATCAAACTCAACCCGATTAGCAATGTTTAAACTTTGCACCGTCCCCCTTTTTCCTTTTTTTTTTTTTTTTAGTCAGTGCCTAAATTTTATCAATTGGAGCTGAGTTTTTCGTTCAACAAATGAAAGTGTTTTTTCTTTTTCTGATTCAGCTGAGTCTGATTGAAAAATAATAATTACCGGCTTGTTTCGAAAGTTTGAAAAAATATATATAAACAAGTAAACTAAAGTAGAAGATGCTTTCTTGTGGACAGCCAAACAAACGACACCTTTTTTGGTGTTCAGGTCTTTAGTGTGGAGACGCTGAATATGTAATACTGGGCTGCAAAAAGGGTCTTAAGAAAGAAGTCCCATAGATTCGCCAAGGCCCAACAAAATGTGTATGGAAGCCCAACCCTTGGGTGGCCTTACTTCTACTTGGAAAGAGTGCTTGCCAACATAGGCCTTTGCAGTGGATGATCCAGTGATCCATCCACCATGGTTACGTTGGACCTCAAATCTTTTACTCATAAAATAGAAAAATTCTTTTCAAATTATTTTTCAGTCCCTCAATTCACCAAGAATTGTCCTTTGGTTGACCACATACAAGTATGCCTCGAGTTACCAACATTGACACTGTATTTTCATTATCAGCGAAGCACAAATCCTACTCAAGCGGAACACGTAGTTGGGAGCATCAAAGACATGAAACTGAAAGGTTCATGTATTTTTGAGTGATGAGGACTGCACCCACTGTAGGAAGGACTTCATTTTTCTGCAGGAGATAGTGATGTTCAATTATGGTGGCGAATACTCTTAAGCAAGTAAAATTTTAATAAATTGATATTGGTTTAAAGTTTAAAAGTTTTATGTTTGGGTTATGTAAAAAATTATGACATACAGTGGAACAGCGAGCTGATTTGATAGGTTACTGGGTCTGATTAAATATCTAATTTTGGATCCCAATCAAAGATGGGAATTGATAATTTAAATATTGACTGGATATGGCATTAAGTAAATTCATTGGAGTTTTTTGGGAGGAAGAAGACAATGAAGTTGATGGTACTACATCACTGAAGCAGAAGGATGCGAAAAACGCTTTTCAAAGTTTAATGGCACCGACAACTACAAATGGGGTTTAGTATGTGCAGGAATTTGGCACCACAGAATGAGATTACAAGAGGAGTATAGTGGGAAGGGGATGGCCACAGAAGTGACCGTGTATAGCCTTTTATATGTGAAGACATAATTTAAAAAAGTTTTGTCCATGATCGTGTTTGTGGGGAGCACCATTATTATCAGATTCTCCCTCTCACTCTCACCCTCTTCTTTAGCATCCCCTTTTCACCACAATGTTCATTTTTTTTTTATGAATGAGGAATGCACGCATTGGAAGAGCTAAGATATATATTACTGGAATTATTAAGTATTGGCCTTAACTAAATTTGTTAACAAGAAAGTACGTTGTTTTGGGGGCATATATTTGGGGTATCGACCTCTCGCCTTCAACTGAGCTGGTCCTATTGTGGGATTCCAAAGCCTTCTTCACAACTGGACCACCTATTAAAGCAAGACAGAGACGTAGTTGCCACTTGCAATCCTCTCTCTTTTTTTTCCCCCCTATATAATTTAGTTTATGATACCATAATGCATATAAAGTTACGCAATTAGAAATTTTTGTAGGAAGAATTATATCTGTCGTCCTCACAACTTTATTAAATTTTTAATTTCATCTTTCTAGTTTAAAAATTTATAATTAAGTTCTTATAATTTGATTAATTTTTAATTCAGTCATTATTGTTATATTTTGTATGTATTTTGTTTTATGTATAGATTATTTTTTAAAATTTTTTATAAACTTAAATTACACCGATTCAAAGTGTAAGGTTATATATAATTAGTTATATTAACAAAATTCAATAAAATACTAGTAAATTTTTACCAATAAAAATTAAAATAAAAAGAATCTTAAACTATAGAGACTCCGCTATAAAATAAAAAGATAAAATGAAATTGTAAGAATTAAAACATAAATTTTTTTTTTCATATTTATTTACAAAGGAGAGATAATATTTTCGAAGTTGAAAATGAAAATATATAAAAGCTGAATAGAAATTAAACTCAGAGATCAGATCGTGTTAACACTCAAATAAATTGTGAAATTAGTAGTTGCCGGATATGGCTAATAAGATAGCCGTATAGGTGCTTTAATTTTAGAAAGCATAATCAAGATAGTAGGGATTTTTCATATTTATTAAAAAATATATAAGTTTAATTATTAATATTTTAAAAAATATGACGGTATAAATTAAATTTAAAAAATGCATTTAATAAAAATTTTAAAATTTACCAATACATGATTTAAATTTTTTATTTAATAATTTAAATATAAAAAACTGTATAAACTAATGATAAACAGTTATTGACCAGAAATCCAACTTAGAAGCAGCGTACTCGTTCCAGATAGTTGTGTCCCGTGCGCGTTTTAAAGTGACATGTTAGGTGCAGGTGCATCAGATTCAGAAACAAGTTCAGACAATAGGAACGTAGGAGTTGCACGTTCTCAAATCTCAGTAGTGCCTTCCGGCGTCCCCCTTTTTTTTTTTTTTTTTTTTTTCTTTCTTCTCCTTTTTCAATGTTTTAGCTGGGACTGTAATGTTCGTCTCTCAAGTCAATGTGAACCAAAAGTGGGCATGCTTTTTCAACTTTCTAGAGTAACAATTCTTAAAGCCTAATACTCTAATTGCAGGTCTACAAGTCTACTGTACAAGTTATTTCGGTGAATTCCCATACGGAGAGATGAAATCATATCTGAAGAGAATTTAAAAGATATGATTAAATCCGCATTTGTTCTCCTATTGGATTCGTATGAACTGCCTTCCTCACTCCTCACTCGTTCTATGGGGTCTTCAAAACGGTGCAGTTACAGGTCACATTATTGCCAATTATAATCTCACTTTAGGCCAATTGCCAAATAAGGTCATCACTACTTCGGGGAGAAGTTTGTTTGATGTCATAAGAGTACACAGATGAAGGAGAAGCTGTGGGTGGACCAATCAGAGTTATTGGTGGCGTCAAAGTAATGGTGCCATGTGGCACTATCAAATAAGATCACAGAAGTCGCAATTGGGATCATTTTCAGTTATTGAAAATTTTTTAATAATTGAAGATAATAAAAAATTAATTTTTTATTAATAGCAAATTTTGGAAAATATTAAATTAAAAAATTATATATTTTAACCATCGATTGGCAGAGTAATTGTGGGTCGTGGCAGTGGCACTGGCTGTTGTCCATTCACTGCATTTTGGTCGTTTCTAAGCACAAAACTATCAAGCTTACCTTGTCAATCACTATCCACTAATTGCTCTTTACCATATGGGATTGCGTGACTTTCCCACTACAACCCAATTTTTATGTTTTTTTTTTCCTGCCTTTCTTCTTTCCTTTTCTTTTTTGCCCCTTTGCATCATACAAAATCTTTCCTGCCTACATAGATTACCAAATGTGGAGCACAAAACTTGGTGCTAATTCAGCCACATCCATATAATATGTGAGCTAATGCTTCCCCTTTTTTTCACCGTCCATTGTGTGATGTATGCCCTCATGTTTTCTAATCAATGAAAAGTTTTGGAATTAAAGTTTTCTTATTTTAAAAGTTTGTTCTCCATCGAGCGCAACATAAAGTAAGAAAGAATATCTAATAAAATCCAATAGCAGCTAGTGTGATGACATGGTCAACATTCGAGTGTGCATTGAGACTCGCCCAGAATTATTGTAGTTAAGGAGACCTGGGGTATCCACACTCCCCATCTAGCATCAAAATAAATAAATAAGAAATCTGAGTATAAATAAAAATTAAATGATAATGGAGAAAAAATGTTGAACTAATTAAAAAAATCTTAGGCCTATGATAGTTTCCGGTCATGTAATTATGCATAATAATATAATATTATTTATTTTAAATATCAAAATAATTTAATAATTGAGAGCTTAAACTCCCTAGCTAATAGAGCTCAAATACTTTTGTCTGGCTAATGATGAACGAAAATTAGTACAATTTGTTTAAAAACATAGTCTAATTACAACAGCAAGAATTTTACAATTTCTCTTTTTTCAATTACAATGAACACTTTTAACCCCTGAAAATAAAAGTTCAAAAAAAAAAATATCAATTGAAACTAACAACTAAAAGTTGCTTGATATAATAAGTAATAAAAAAATAATAATTAAGGTAAAACTTTAGATACATTTATAATTTTAAATACATAAATACATTAAATTATAATATAAAAATATAACTGTAACATTATTAATTTTTAATTAATATTATAATAATTATATTATATATAATTAAATACACTCAAAATTGAATGCATGTATCACTTTATATCAAATATTATGCAACAATTATTTTTAGACATCAATATTAAGTAATAAATAACGTTGTTCTAATTCCTTTTATATGTAGTTTGGCGAATGACGAACAAGTCACGACGCCCATATGCGATCAACGACCCAGATTCACTCCTGGGTTTTACGCTCTTGTTTTATGTTCCCCAAGTTCCAGTGTTTTCTACTTTGTTCACCGCCAACCTTCCCTGGCTTTCAGAGTCAGATCGACTCATACCACCAGAAGCGGTTGTATTAGTAGCTCTCTGCTGTGGTGATCCAACAGAAGAAGGAGAGGGCAAGATGTTGCTGGGGAAGAGACCTCGTCCTCCGATGAAGAGAACCACAAGCCTGTCAGAAATAACCTTGGATCCCAATACCACCACCGATGTCCCACCCCTCGATTCCAATAACCCCTTCAACCGCCAGAGAGGCGGTGGCGGTGGCCCCTTGAAAATACCCGCTGGCTTCAGTAATGGGTCAGATCAGAGGGCGTCAGCTGGCGCCACCGTCTCATCCTCAAACCATCGAAGGCATTCCGTAGATTTCAATCACACCTCTGACTTCTTGCGTTCTTGCTCTCTCTGCAAACGTCCCTTGGCACCCGCCCGTGACATCTACATGTACAGGTTGCCTCTTTTTCTCATAATTTTAGAATTCGTTTTCCCTTTTCAATTTCGGCTTACCCACACTTTCTGAATTGCACTTTTATATCTCACTGGTTTCAATCCGCTGGCTGTACTTTTCAAGTCTTCATTTATTTATTTTTCTCACTTTCATATATAGTATAGATGTATCTTTCCGATTTCAAATTCGTTGGAATACACACAAATTAAGGGATGGATATATATCACATTATGCAGAGGTGATAGTGCTTTCTGCAGTCTAGAATGTCGTCAGCAGGCGATGAATCAGGATGAGAGGAAGGAGAAGGGTTCATGGAAGTCAAAGAAAAAAGTTGTGGCTCCTTCTGCTGGATCTCATGTTCCCACTAATGGCGAGACCGTGGCTGCCTTGTAACATCACCTCGCCGCCCAACGATGCAATTCCTAGCTACCTAGCTATGCCCTTTCGTAACTTATGAAATATGTTCATATCACTCTTTCTCTCTCCCTTATTTTATTTTCCTTCTTGTGATGTTTGGTTCTGATGCTTTTTGGGGGAGTGGGAGTCGGTCGTATTCTTTTGATTGCGAGTGTGCATCTAGGTAACTATTTTTGAAGTTGTACTTTCCATAAGATTTTGATACATACTTAATTAAAAAAACAAAAAATAAAAAAAATGAAAACTCATGATCCCTCTCTTACCGTCTTCCTTTCTGAATTCACGTAGTTCTCTTTTCTCATTTTAAGTTCTATAGTGTTTCGTATTTTGTGAAGCTGTCAATGCAGAATTCATCTTTTCATTCAAAAATAACATTCTCTTCTTTTCTCTTGACGAGAGGAAACAGAATAACTAAGTTGAATGATAAGAACTTGATTCCTCGGTTAAAAGTCTCAAATTTTAGTGGATCTTCTATTCGTTTCGCCTCGGCTAAAAGAGAGAGACGGCGATTCATTTACAGTCACGACACAAATCATCAAGGCCAGAAAAACAAACAAAAAAGAGAGAGAGAAAGAAGCATTGGGGTTGGATGAAGGTGATGGTGTGACGAAGGGAGAGGCATTTGGGTAGCAAGGAATCTGTGGCTTAGTCAGCTTTGCATGGGAGTAGGTCCCACTTGCCACCATAACTATGCAGTTCATGTTGGAACTCACTCGGCGAAATATACATAGAAACAATATTAAGTTAATATATACTTTCGAAAATTAATATTTTTTTAGCTACAGGCAACAACACATGGGTACACAGGTTTTGTCTAGTCGGGGCAACATTGGGGTCCACGTCATGTTACACCCGGCACGTGTGTAGCAACATCCAAGTGAGAGATCATGATTGGTTAAGGAGGACCACATGACAGCTGGCTAAATTATTAAGTTACAACTACTCGCAAAATTATTAAAATTACAAATCATTTCAATTATAACTGTAACTAATAGTATATACATTAAAAAAAATGATATGCTTATATTTACTTGTGGTTTGTATGGATAGTTTTTATTCTGAGTATCTGTTTCTATTGTATGTAAGTAAAATTTCTTTCCTAATTCCTTTTATCACTTTTAATTTCTTTTTACTAATAATTAGCTAGTATATGATATTCTTCCATGACTGCAATTCATCAGTAGTTAACTCTGTAAAATGATTTTTTTTTTTCTTAATGAATCACAACAAAATTATTTGAAGAATAAAGGATTTCAGGAATGTAAATTTCACATTAAATTATTATTCACATGTACATTTGTAAAACTTTTAGGTTGAAATGGATAAGTCTCGAATTTTAATCCTGCTCTACGATGTACAATAATGATACGTCTCTTACTATGGAAATAAATAATTTGAACTTAACGAGTAAGATGAGAGAGCGAATGTGTGCGAAGGAGAATTAGCTTGCATTGGTTTTTGATGGCAATACAACTAGACTTATTCTTCATTAAAGTACACATAGATTCATGGGCCAAATCTTCTAAATAATGAAGCAACGACTCAAATTAGAAAAACGAAGGGCGGTGATTATTTTCGCTCACGAGTGGACACCGAGGTAACATCGTACTCTACATTTCAAAGGGATAGGGCAATGTACTTGAGTATACCGATGGTGATTATAATAGTATGACAACTTGGGGGACAATTCCATTGGGATCGAATAATCTTAATTATTAAATGCTGCTTCTCGTGAACATTTTTATTGGTTGTCCCCTAATTTCTTCGTATACAATAAACAAAACAAAATAAGATACTTAAGGCAAGTATATGTGCTTGTTTGATATACACGTACCCATATTTTAATCATTTGGCTTCCATGGTTGTCTATCATAATCAAAAGGTATATATGTAAAATAATTAATACAGCTTGATTAATTTATTACGCAATTGGTGTTCTGGACTTTGGATTTTTCTACTTACCGGTGATCAAAAGCCAAGCCCGGCCCTGTCCATAATAATTGTGCTAGCAATTGATCATGACACCATGTGTCGCTTTTCTAAATTCCAATTCATATATCAGACATCAATTTAAAGTTATAATTAAGCATTCAATTAACTTGAGACAAATTGCACAAGCGGACAAATGTCCACATCAAATG
The DNA here is from genome assembly GCA_037074485.1 of Delonix regia. Lineage (NCBI taxonomy): Eukaryota > Viridiplantae > Streptophyta > Magnoliopsida > Fabales > Fabaceae > Delonix > Delonix regia. Next base: position 34,551,565 of record CM073453.1, read on the forward strand.
CTATGCATATTTACAATTCCATAACATAGCTGATGTTTGAGACACTGTATATGTATATCAGATTATTCAGAATATGAGTCGGAATTTTCAGAAAGCTTAAATAGTTGCAATATTACAATTTAATATTTCTCATGAGGTCATGACTGTGTGTTATTTCCGCCTCTCGTTATTCGCGTGGGATGTTGAATGTTAGGTGTATAGAGAAATGGATTCAAGCTAGCACGGGATAACTAGTCAGGAAACAAAACTATGAATAATGAGGAAGTACTTTGTAATAAAATTTATAAATCATTTTAATTGAGATGAAAATTTTTATTCTTATAGTCGAGAGCTTTCACATGCGAAACGTTTATTTTGTGCACAGGTTTAGAGTTTTGTGTGACACGTATTAATTATAATTTTTTCCCCAGCCAAAATTACTATTAAGAGATTCAAATTTATTTTTGAAATGGAAAAAGTAAGATGATTTTTTTGGGGGGATAATTTTGTCATTTTAAAACTAAGATAACGCCAATTGAAAAGTGAGCTTCTCGTGCCACATTGGAGTTTTATGTCAAACAAAAACATATTATTCCGAATAAGATGAAATTTTTTTTAGTTGAAAAAAGTATCTGAGAATTTAGAATTTGTAACTTTTGAAATAAGAATATATCTATATATATATATATATATATATATATAAAACTAAATAAAACAAAATTATTTCCTTCTCTCCTTTGACTATAGTTGGATCAGATGCTTATTATTAAATTAAATTAACTTAATTGGATCGAATCTAAAATTAAGTTTTAATTATAACTTAGCCTTATACTTAAACTTTGGTCATAAGTTAACTGTAACCATACGTTATTTAGTATGTATCATATGTTAGTTCAAATTCAATAAGAAACTATTTTTCGTTAATACACTGAATATTGTGAGTCTCGTTAACGTTTTTATTTTTTTAATTTTTTTATAAAATATTTATATTATATCATGTTACTACATAAGTATACCAGTTAAAAATTACTTATCATATTTTCTGGCTTAAAAAATACGAAGCAAGTGTTTCTAGAATGACGAGCAATTCTACGCATGGATGACATGCGCTTCAAAGTTGGGCCAAGGTACCTTGATGGGTAAGGTCAGAGCTAAGAGACAATATTTAGTGCAAATTAGTGACGTTTTCAGCATTCACTGGGGGATTTGGGTGTTGATAAGTGGACACACATGGGCTTGGCTTGTTCTTCTCTCTCGGACACAGTGGGCCGAACTCAAGTTTAGCACGCAAGCATATTAATCAACGTTTTTGGTCCCCGTCAGTTCACCAATTACCATCGATGTATTACCATTGTTCAACGTGGTCTGATTTGCCATGAATTGATTCTGAATTTCACGAATTAGAAAAGTTTAAAATTGAATAAAAATCCTATAAAAGATGCCCACGTTTATGAGATGGAAAAAGCAATGCTCTTTTATAACATGGAAGGCGAGTAAATAGTCACGGAATGTTGAAAGGTGTCGTTGACAATATTTGGAAGGTAGCCATCTGGTTTGTAGGGATAAAGTCATTAAGAAGATGGACAGAGGGGAACGGGGCGTGGGCTCAAAATTGAGTAGGACATGGCAAAAAACTTAAACCATCTGCCAACCGCTTATTATTAAATAAGCTAGCTAAGAATAAAAATGGCAGCGATTATTGTCCATATTATGAAAGGCAAATCATTGAATTAAAAGTCGAAACAAGGTTACAAAGTGATAATTGATGAATGGAGTGCCACGTAGCCGGATAATAAATGGAGGCAACTAATTTCAGGAAAGCGGGGCCCACAAGTTAGGTTACAGCATGAAAGGATGTGTACAATATGTATGAGCCATGAGGTGTGAGACGTGCACGCACGGAACGCTTCCTCTTGTGAGCCACATAATTCGTACCTATCTTCGATACAAACTAGGCACACCCTCTGTAACATGTCTAACTCAATCCATAAAAAGTTTTTTTTTTTTTTTTTCCCTCTTATCTTTATTTAATTTATTAATTTTATTGTCCTATAATTTCATTTAATATCAATTAAGTCCTCTAACATTATTTTAGATTCCACATTCATTATTTAATTTTAGTTGGTACTAAGTTGATCATTTTATTTTATTTTATTTTTCCTTAATTTCCATTTTCTTTAGTTTGACCCTCAATTTTCAAAAACTACTCAATATTTTTTCTTCTTTCTTTTTTTGGTTTATCCATAATTGATATAAGTAAATCTTATAAAATGTAGTGATTTCTATTTTAAAGTTCAATTTTATGTCTTATTCTTCTACAACCAATATTAATTAGTACTTAATAGCCTAATTTTGTTTATATTTAGTTTCCTCATTTTAGTCTTATTAGTCCAATTTGTTTGGTGGCCTTAACTTTAATTCATACAAAATCTAAATATATAAAGCATTTTAATTTGATGGTGTTGGAGGAAAACATTTGGATAATTTTTTAGAATTAAGGGCTATATTTGGAATAAAATTTAAGGAAAAGTTAAATGATTATAATATAATTAAATAAAATTAATAGATAAGAAATTTAGATGAATTAAAAGATAAAAAAAAATACAAATTTTATAAGACAAAAGTTGGGGTAGGGTTCTTAGGAGGCTGCACAAGGGTTTTATTTTATTTTATTTATTTCTAGCATTCACCAATCACTGGATTGCATACGAAATTGTCATTCACTAATTCATACCAAACTGAAAATCACCACAATTCTCAAACATTTACAGGAATGGTGAACAGAATTTATTTCTGTTTTACTCAAGGATTCATAAATGTAGGAATTTCAGTTGTGACTCAGGACAGGTACCAACTAAAATACCTAATCAACAACATATACAGGTCCCGTTGCACCCCTCAATGCGGAAAATATTACGGTTTTGTTGACGGGTCCGTGTTTAAAAGTATTTATTCTGTTGACATTAATAATAATAATTTTTTAGTTTAAAACTTTATTTATTATCTTAAAATAATTCATTAAATTTGAAGCATTTTAAAATGGTTCATTAAATAACATTTTGTTTTATTAAAAAAATTTTAAAAAGAAACCGTGTTAATTTTGTTGCTTATGTGAAAGTTACATGTTAATTATTTTTGTATTTTAAATAATGATGTCACATCTAATTATTATTTGACAGAAGAAAACACAAAAACACTGTAACCAAGTGCTACACCATCTTATAAATTGAATATTTGTCACAATACTATCACGTGACGCCCTCTTCCTTGCACTATCTTCTTCTTTTAGCTATATATGAATGAAGCCACGTGAGAGTGGATAAATTATATTACCCTACTTGAAATATATATGATTAAAAGCGGTTTCTACACAAGTAATGAAGAATTTAAGTCTAACATTATTTGAAAGATAAATTGTTCATCTTTTTAATTACTAGTAAGAGCTGATACCGTGGCCAAGAGAAACCTTCAAATGGTTAGTTTGTATTCGCTAAAAAGAAAAAACAGTACAAATCGATGGTATCATTTGGTTGTAATGAGGTGACAAAGCAAGATGAGATAGAAATGGATAAATAAGTAGAAATAAATATCAAGCAATTATTTTGGTTTCTTGGTGTTAGATTTTTTTTTTTAAATGTTTGCTAATGAAAGTCATAAGAACTTAGAAAATGAGAGATTAGATTTGGTTTCAATAGTGAGATCTGACTTTACAAGCCAAAACACCATTGTTCAATAAATATATATTCGATCTTATTATTCATCTTGATGGCCGAATATGTTGGTTTTTTTTGGTTGTTGTTTACTATTTGGTATTGATGGAAAGTTCTGACGTAGGCGAAATGGCTTTCTCGTTTAATTCTTTCAACAATACAGAAATGAAGAATTTTGGAGATAGACAGAGAAAAAAAAAGTTAGGTACCTGATATATAGCTTTCAATAAATGTAGCTAAAAGAAGAAGATAGCACACAGATGAGGGGGACCGCCTGAAAGTATAGTGAGGAATCTTGATAGTATTTGCAACTAGGTAACTACAGATTGTAGTGAATTAGGCGTTTTTGTGTGTTTTTTAAATGATAATTAAATGTTATATCATTATTTTAAAATATACAAAAATTATATATGTAGCTTCCACATAAACAGATAAGTTAACACTGTTAAATTAATGACGGTTTTTACTTAAAAATATTTTTAATGAGATAAAATTAAAACTTAAGAAAATATTATAAAATACTTTAAACTTAAGGGACTATTTTAAAACAATAAATAAAGATAAAGGACAAACTCACTATTTCAACCTATTTTTATTACTTATAATTAATAGTTTTTAAATTTTTAAGACAATATTATCTTTTACCTTTTTTAAAAGGCATAATCAATTTTTTTATTTTTAAAAATTTGTAGTTAATTTTTAATAATTTTTTATCTACATAGATAGATGTAAGTAGTATCTCTACATTATTTTTAATTTTTTTAAAAAATAATTTTTGTATATTTTAAAACTAATATTTTTAAATTAAATTTCATGAGATATTAAAGAGTAATATAAAGATATTATTTATATGAATTAATATATAAAAAATTATTATAGATTGATTATTATTTTTTTATAAAAAAGAGATTGATTATGTCTTTTTCAAAAAATAAGGGGTAATATTATCATAAAAAAATTAAAAAAATTATTAATTGAATGCCATAAAAAGTAGTAAAAAAATCAATAATTATCGATACGAGTGAATGCAATAAATATTCTTCAACTAGTAAGCATTGGTTAGCAAAACTCAAATATTATAGCCAGTTTGGTTGTGGAAATGAAGGCGACGCTGATTTCTAAGAAGGTTTTATTAATGATATAAAAACTAGCAATATTTTCATTTTGATTAATAAGCCGAGATTAACTTTTTTCTATTTAAAATAAATTTTTATATAACAATTACAGATATTCATGCTTCTGTTGCGGCATATCGATTTACTCCATAACTTGTATTGTGCTTAGTCCATTGCGAGCAGTCCAAGTGGTGCAACCGAGTAAAGAAGAGGTGAAGTGCAAGGAGTAAATTAGTGATTTTTATTAGGATTTCCCTTCTGTTGACTGATCGTCATTGTCAAGAACTTCTCGTTCTTGTTCTAAAAATCTGCACACGATGTATTTATTGTTTCCGTTTTAGCTTTCTTAACGGAAGGCGTACTTCTGATTGGCAAAAACAGTATGTCCATATAAAAAGATATGAAGCAAAAGAAATCCAGCCAAGGTTTCTTTTAACTTTGACATAGCATATCACAATGGAAACACTCATCTCCTACCACCTTGGAACATCATAACATGTTGGAAACATTAATTTTCTTAAAAAAAGCAACCAAAAAAAAAAAAAGTTAGAGGAGGAACACCATCATTGGTATATAAGGTGCAGCACTTTCCTGGAGCCAATTTGCCAAGTTCAAGAGCCCTTTAATTATCGGTCTTTATTTACTGATGCAAGGAGGACCAACCATTGGGAAACATGAGAAAAAGAAAAATAAGAGCTTGGTTGTCGCGTGTCTTCCATGCCCCGCGTGTGCCTCCCCCATTAAAATATAGCCAAAGTAAGTCTGTCATGGATTGACCTAACCCCCAACCAAAACCAAACCCACACATTCAATTGAAGTCATTATCTCTGTCATCATCAATCATTAAAAAAATCACTGACTCCTTTAGTCAATCATGAGAAAACTGTAACTCTGTTTTTCATTCACCTCCTTCCCAATGGGAGGACGGAATGGAAATTAAACAAGTTGCAATTATACAAGGTAGATGATTAATGTCAACTTATCAGTGACTTCTGTTTGCTAGTATACTAATTTTTTTATCAACAAAATTAAACGCCACTTGTAGATGCTAAAAACAGAATTCCAGAAAAAAATTACTATATAAATATGACTTTTGTTTTGTTAAATTAATATTTAAGAATTAGGATGTTATAGCTTCCACATCCGACTCATCTACAAAAACGAAAGGAGAAGAGTTGGTGGTCTACACCACCCACCTCATGGTCAAGAGACGCCCAAAGCTACAAAATTCAGTTTGTGATGTGTGGCCTCCGTTGTGTTTTTGTTTTCTTTTGCATGTGAAGCACTTAACGCTGAGCTAATTTTTTTGTACCCCAATTGGAGTCAGAAGGGAAAGGAGTGGTAGTTGGGAACTACTACAGCTACTGCAAGGGAAGAGGGGTGAGGCATTATATTCCTCGTGCTGCTTTCATTTAAGCTGTTATGACTTAAATAGAGACGCATCCCAAGCCAAACCTACCCCTCTCTACTACTTCTTAAACTACTCTCACTCTGGCTTGTGCATGATCACCATTCACCAATGTTCATGCACAAACCCAACACATTCTCCTTCTGGCCACGCTACTTTAATTTATAACCTCCAAATGCTTCAGAAACCTCAACCAAGTTGAAGCAATTTTCTATTGTCCACAAAGTTTCCTCCTTCTGTACCCTCTACCCCGGGGTTCGTCGATCACTTCTTCTTATTAGTCCTTTTATGCTATTCTCTAGTTGGTGCATGTGTATAAATCTTTTGTGTTGATGATGGATAATCCTTTTTATCCCGTGTAATTTGAAACTTCTAAAATGACACTATGTCTAGAGCATGGGTGTGGGAATCGATATTTGCACTGTCTGGGGATATATTGATTCCAAGGTTGTGAATTTATCGTTGGACAATGTCTTTCTTCGTTGCATTTTATGTTTACGCGTTGCGCCATCTGAGAGACTTAACTGGGCTGTGTTCGGTTCGGTCTCTCATATCTTGGAGTTGGCAGTTATCAAGAATGGGTTTGTAATTATATTTTATAGATGGAACCCAAGTTCCCTAGAATGGGGTGATTCTTCTTAGTGTTTCGAAATTGAAGTTTCTTGTAAAATGCCAGATATGGATGACCAAACAGAATCGTATAATTCTTTTTAGTTCATTTTCTTACTGTGTTAGTAGGCAGTGAAAATTTAGCTGAAACTTTTCTTGCATGTGCTTTATATTGAGTTTCATTTATCAATAAAGTGAGTTTAGAAGATAGGTATATGTCGTATTTCAATCTGGATGATCTTATGTTATAGTGAGAATATAAGGTCATATATAATCATATTATATCTGTGGATAATCTGTGGATAGAGGTTCTATAGTTATTATAAGCGGTTATATTAATTTACTAGATTATTAAATCTTCATCCATCAGAATATTATAATTGAACATGATTTCGTGTTTTTACCAAATTATGAGAGAATCCAAATTGATCATATTTTATCAATAAACATACAATTTAAATAAATAAAGAAAGGGATACTCCTGACTCTTGAGCTGCTGATAATCTATTGATGATTATGCAATGCGTAGGAAGTACAAAGAAGTGGAACAATGGCTGGCATTGGGCGTGGAAATGGGTACATAAATGGTGTAGTACCAAATAGGCACCCTGCTGCAATATCTGAAGTAGATGAGTTCTGCCGCGCCCTTGGGGGAAAGAAGCCAATTCATAGCATATTGATTGCAAACAATGGAATGGCAGCAGTCAAATTTATACGCAGTGTGAGGAGCTGGGCCTATGAGACATTTGGCACAGAGAAAGCTATCTTGTTGGTAGCCATGGCTACTCCAGAGGACATGAGAATCAATGCAGAGCACATCAGAATGGCTGACCAATTTGTGGAAGTACCAGGCGGCACCAATAACAATAACTATGCCAATGTGCAACTTATTGTAGAGGTGAGTGCACTTTACTGTATGAGATTTCATACTTCTCGATTTTTCGTTTCTAATAATTTGCAAACAAGTAACTTTTGTCATGAAAAGTGGTTATTAATTCTAATGTCATCAGGAAGAAAACATATGTTCACATTTTTCTAGAAGATTGATGAACTGTATTTTGCTTATGAAGTTTCTGAGAAATAGGCAAGGAGCATTATGCGCGTCTACTTCCCAAAACATGACATACACATTTTATACATATGTGTAGCATAAGGTGTACCTGTTCAATGCTATTACTTCTTACCTATGGTTTACTGTAGCTTTTTCAGTTCGTTATAGCATAAGTTGCTTGTGTAGTGATAAATTCTTGTGAAATAATATATCTTTTAATGTCGGCTGACTTGTATAAAATATACTACAAGATGGCCGAGATAACCCTTGTTGACGCAGTGTGGCCTGGTTGGGGTCATGCATCAGAAAATCCTGAGCTTCCTGATGCATTAAATGCAAAAGGAATTGTATTTCTTGGACCTCCTTCTATATCTATGGCTGCATTGGGAGATAAAATTGGTTCGTCATTGATTGCGCAAGCAGCAGAAGTGCCAACCCTTCCATGGAGTGGTTCTCATGTAAATTTCAATATTCAGCAACAGTAATGCCTTTTTTTATTAATGGCCATCCCAAGTAATAACTTCAAGCATCTTTTTGAAGGTGAAAATTGCATCCGAGAGTTGCTTGGTAACTATTCCTGATGAAATTTACCGAGAAGCATGTGTCTATACAACTGAGGAAGCAATTGCAAGTTGTCAAGTTGTTGGTTACCCTGCTATGATTAAGGCATCTTGGGGTGGCGGTGGTAAAGGCATAAGAAAGGTTTGCTTCTTGCATGGCAAATAAGACAAAAAAAATACTGCAGTGTTTTTACAACTTCACTGCATTCATGCATCTGATCTTGTAATCTAGTTTGTCATATAAGAGTATATATAAATTATTTTCAAGCAATTTACCAGATATGTTCTTATAAAGCTGAGGAACTTAGTTTCAACTCTCTACATTTGAAATTCATTTAGCAAAGTTTAAAAAGAAAAAAGTTGACAGCAGTATGAATGTTTTAGGTTCATAATGATGATGAGGTCAGGGCATTGTTCAAGCAAGTTCAAGGTGAAGTTCCAGGCTCCCCTATATTTATAATGAAGGTTGCATCCCAGGTTAGATAAACCACTGAACTTTGAACTGAAAGACCTCGACTCTTGGAGCCTTAATCATGTCCTGATGACACCTTTTGTTTCTAATTAGAGCCGGCATTTAGAAGTCCAGCTAGTTTGTGATCAATATGGAAATGTTGCAGCTTTGCATAGCCGTGATTGCAGTGTACAAAGGAGGCACCAAAAGGTAATATGATTGTTTCTGTTCGCTCACCAAATTGCCAAGGAGAAGCAAATTTAATGTTTGGATTAATCACTCTTTTGAAAACAGATTATTGAGGAGGGACCAATCACTGTAGCTCCTTTGGAGACAGTGAAAAAGCTGGAACAGGCAGCTAGAAGATTGGCAAAAAGTGTAAATTATGTTGGGGCAGCTACTGTTGAGTATCTATACAGTATGGACACTGGGGAGTACTACTTTTTAGAGCTAAATCCCAGGCTACAGGTGTTGTAATATAACCTTAGTTTTGGTCTACATTATAATTTTTAGTTTCACTTTTATGATTTGATTGATTGTCTAATTTTATTTGATTTTCCCATTAGTATTGATATATATGTTAGTTTAAATCAGCTTTTGTCGTGGACATAGAAGCTTAATGTTCTTTCTAATAATGCTTAAGATTTTGTTTTGGGTTTAACAAAATTACTCCTAGAAAATTATACTTTATATTTGGACACTTTGTGATGACGGTTATACTGCTTAAAGTTATGTCAAGCACTATTTCTTACTATATATTATATTTTATTTTTCAATCAATTTTTCATTGAAGTGACTGATCATTCTATCATTGATTATTATACAGGTTGAACACCCTGTTACTGAGTGGATAGCAGAGGTAAATCTGCCAGCAGCACAAGTTTCTGTTGGGATGGGTATCCCTCTCTGGCAAATTCCTGGTACAAATTACCAATAAATTCTTGCTATTTGTTTGCATTCTCGTTGTTCGTTCGATCATTTGGTGTGTCACATTTTCCTTTCGCTTCTCTCACTTAACAGAGATAAGGCGTTTCTATGGGGTGGAACATGGTGGGGGATATGATGCTTGGAGGAAAACATCAGTATTAGCTACCCCTTTCGATTTTGACAAAGTTGAATCTACAAGGCCGAAAGGTCATTGTGTGGCTGTGCGAGTGACAAGTGAGGATCCTGATGATGGTTTTAAGCCCACTAGCGGGAAAGTGCTGGTTAGCCATTAAACTATACAGCAATCTAATGCATCATTTGTTTCCTTATAAATTGCACTGAGTTGCAATTATTTATGTAGGAGCTAAGCTTCAAGAGCAAGCCAAATGTGTGGGCTTACTTCTCTGTTAAGGTAAGTTTTACTGTTTCTTTATATAGGGGTTTGACTTCAGTGTCAAGGAGCTAAATTTTGTTTGTTTCCATGTTTGCAGTCTGGGGGAGGAATTCATGAATTCTCAGATTCTCAATTTGGTAAGTAATAACTATTGGTTGAACAACTTTGTTATGAGATATATGCTTAACCCCAGATTCATGACCCTAGACAATAATAGTGCAAGAGCTAGGATAGGTGAGTTTTGAACTAAAGAGTATTGACTCACCATAGTATGTGTTACTTCTAGCTCTTACATATATGGATGCACATAAGTACCTTAGAATTACTAATCTTTTATCAACTTCTAACATCCTTATCTTGTACACAGGACATGTTTTTGCATTTGGAGAATCTAGGGCTTTAGCTATTGCAAACATGGTTCTAGGACTGAAGGAGATTCAAATTCGGGGAGAAATTCGAACCAATGTTGACTATACCATTGATCTTTTAAATGTGAGAGGCTCATGTTGAAAACTTACTATATAAACAGTTTTAGAAATGTAGAAGTGACACGTGTACAATATTTGGTCTCAGACTTCAGATTATAGAGAAAACAAAATTCATACAGGATGGTTGGACAGTAGAATTGCGATGCGGGTTAGAGCAGAAAGGCCCCCTTGGTATCTCTCTGTTGTTGGAGGGGCACTTTTTGTAAGCAAACTCGTTTTTCTATAGTCGTCTTTTTCAGTTTCTATTTCATTTTCCCCCCTTTTTTCTTCTTTTAAGTTTATATTGTAGATCATGTGATCTGTGTTTCTATCCAATGTAGAAAGCTTCTACTAGTAGTGCAGCTATGGTTTCAGATTATGTTGGCTATCTTGAAAAAGGACAAATCCCTCCAAAGGTATTGTGTCTATTTAGGAAAATCGTATGGTTCATAACTGCATTTAACTCCTTATTTTATGGTGATATTGAGTTTAGTTAATAATGATTCCAGCACATATCTCTTGTCCACTCCCAAGTGTCCTTGAACATTGAAGGAAGCAAATATACGGTATGTATTGTTATAAATGTCAATTTGATAGAATACCATCTGTAGTTTCTTGTACTTTTGGAGGATTATGCTAGCATAAGTACCATTCAAGTGGTGTAATTGACATCTTGTAATACAATGTCTAGATTAACATGGCAAGAGGAGGGTCAGGAAGTTATAGATTGAGAATGAATGAATCAGAGATCGAAGCAGAAATACATTCCTTACGTGATGGAGGTTTGTTGATGCAGGCAAGTATCATTCTCTAAGCTTTCACCGTCTATCTCCATGTGTAAGACTGTGTCTTTTTAGTTTTTCACCTTTCTGCACTATTTACATTTAAGTTCATAATAGTGTTTCACGCTTTCTGAATGTTTTTTTTACTCTTCTTAAGTAAGTCATCATGAGAATATGTTGGTTACAACCTTTTAATATGAGCACGTGTCACTGATTTGATTCCTAATAATTGTGTAGTTTGTAGTTAAATTCATTTTGCATAAATTCTCTATAGACATGTTATGTCTCTCTATGTTTTGTCTAAAAGTTGTTTTTGTACAAAAATTCATTTTTCTTTTTTAAAAGAAAAAGTGTTGTCTTAATTTCTCATTTATTGAAATACTCAAAATGATCTTTTACTCGTTAAAATATGTTATATTTTTTATTCTTCATTTTTTAAAAAAATATCAAATTTAGTCTTTACTAAACTTTAAACCTTAAATTAAAAAAAACTAATTTTTTTTTTTAAGAAAAGTGGGAACCAAGTGTGATATTTTCTATAAATGGGAGACCATTTAAATATTTCAATGGGTGAAGAATTAAAATAGCAATTTGATGATAAAAGAGGACCAAAAAGGTATTTTGATCTTTTTTCTCAAAGAAATATTGTACTGTTTTGACTTTTAAGGCCATTAACTTAAGGGACATGCATGCTTTTTGTTAAAGTGGTTTATCTTTCATGATCATGTTCGTGGTCACAAACAGTCACCATATCAAGAATGAAATTATGAAGTCGTTAGAATGTTCTTAGTGTGAATAGTTATTAATATGAAATCTGTTTTGATAGAAGTGGTGTACGTGCGTTTAGGTTATGTTTAAATCATAGTACACAATTTATTTATGTTGCGTGTACAATATATACATACATATATATATATATATATATATATATATATGTAAAATTGGCGTTTGATAGGCAATTAATAACAGCGTCCATATTTAGCAAATACTATTGGTTTTTTATACTCATCACTTAATGGGATAGGTCAAAATATAAGTAGCTACGAAGCATGGGCACTTAAGGCTTTGAAATTGTCTCTGATGATTATGTGCTTTAGAAGTACCTGAACTCTTTAAATTTGACTACATTGTCAAGTGCGCGATGTGTCCTATATCTATATTAATGTATATGCTTCCTAAATGATGAGACTTTTTTTCGCATTTCTGATTTTCAAGCTCTTAACTGATTGCTTCTACTATATACAGTTGGACGGAAACAGTCATGTGATCTATGCAGAGGAAGAAGCAGCTGGAACTCGCCTTCTAATAGATGGAAGGACTTGCTTGCTTCAGGTGAAATCAATTCACTTTTATCCTAACGTTCTAATTTTTCTTTTCCATGTAGCTGAGACGAATTTCTAAACCTTTTTTTATACGTAGAATGATCATGATCCATCAAAATTAGTTGCGGAGACTCCATGCAAGCTTCTGAGATATTTGGTAACAGATGATAGTCATATTGATGCTGACGCACCATATGCTGAGGTTGAGGTCATGAAGATGTGTATGCCTCTTCTTTCACCTGCTTCTGGGGTTGTTCATTTCAAAATGTCAGAAGGTCAACCAATGCAGGTATATAGGTGATGCAAATGAAACGTTTGAGTGTTTTAATCACAATATATTTTGAGAAAGCATTTTCTTTTGTAGGCTGGGGAACTTATAGCAAGGCTTGATCTAGATGATCCTTCAGCCGTAAGAAAAGCAGAACCTTTCCATGGGGGCTTCCCAGTCTTAGGTCCTCCTACTGCAATTTCTGGTAAAGTTCATCAAAAATTCACAGCAACTTTGAATGCAGCACGGATGATTCTTGCAGGCTATGAGCATAAAATTGACGAAGTGAGCTTCAATAACACTAGATTTTGACAGTACTAGAGCATGTTGTATTTCATCTCTAATGAACTAATAGATAGTATTTATACTTTCAATCTTCTATATGCTTGTCTTATTAATAAGTTTGACATATATCTCAGGTTGTGCAAAATTTGCTTAATTGCCTTGATAACCCTGAATTACCTTTCCTTCAATGGCAAGAGTGCTTGGCTGTTTTGGCAAACCGTCTTCCCAAAGATCTAAAAAATGAGGTAACAGAACACCTCTCTTGCTTTATTCTCTGTTTTAACATTTAAATAGTAACCTAAGCTGACCTTGAACTTTGTAATTTATCAGTTGGAATCAAAATATAATGAGTTTGGAAGGATTTCAGGCTCCCAAATTGTTGAATTTCCTGCCAAATTATTGAAGGGCATCCTTGAAGTGAGTGTCTATTCTGGAATTCCTTATTTTGATTTTTTTCCCTTAAATAAATTCATGGTAAGTGATTATACTGCAGGCTCATCTTTCCTCTTGTCCTGATAAAGAAAAAGGATCACAAGAAAGACTTGTTGAACCTTTAATGAGTGTAGTGAAGTCTTACGAGGGAGGGAGAGAGAGCCATGCTCGCATAATTGTTCAATGCCTTTTTGAAGCATACCTAACTGTTGAAGAACTATTCAATGATAATGTACAGGTCAGTTTGATTATTAAACTGCTAATATTGATCATTGGGGTAATTTTGGTAATTATGGAATTGAACAAGGCATGAGGTGTTGAACTAATTTGTAACTCAAAGATGTTATTCCATTCATCCCCCCTTTTATGCCTTCTCCTGGAAATACTAGTCTTTCTAGTTGATATTTAAAGAGCAGCGATTAGTGGTTTTTCTGCTCGTTAGTTTCTGTACTTTCAAGTACATGCCAGTTGTACGTATGCTCTGTTTATGCTAAAATACTACAGTTTAAATTCGGAACTGATAAGCAACTTCTAATATAAATGATATTTCAATTTCATTTAGTTTCTTTGAATATTCATAACATTTTCCTTTCCACGCCACCCTCTCTCTAGGCCGATGTAATCGAACGTTTACGCCTTCAATATAAGAAAGATCTCTTGAAGGTTGTGGATATAGTGCTATCTCATCAGGTATTAATTCTTATAACACATGCATCTTGAGTAATTTTCTTTCTTGATGTCTTGTAGACATGATTCTGAAATTACATTAATTGCACTTCTTGGGTTCAGGGTGTGAAGAGTAAAAATAAGCTATTACTACAACTAATGGAACAACTGGTGTACCCTAACCCTGCGGCCTATAGGGATCAGTTGATCCGTTTCTCAGCACTCAACCACACAAGTTACTCTGAGGTTTGGACAAATCCCTAAGATATACTGGTCATTCTGAAAATTTGGTGTGATATTTATTCCCCCTTCCCTTAAAGTAAAAAAAAAAAAACAACACGTGACATAGAATTCAACATTTTTCATCATATGGTAATTTTATGGGTCATAATGTCTTTTACCGGGGAAGGTAACAATATATATCCTTCCTATACATCTAATCTGTTATGTCATGTTGACACCCCGTTATCTTGATGTAGTTGGCTCTTAAGGCAAGTCAATTGTTGGAACAAACTAAATTGAGCGAACTCCGTTCCAGCATTGCTAGGAGTCTTTCTGAACTAGAGATGTTCACTGAGGATGGTGAGAATATTGATACTCCTAAGAGGAAGAGTGCCATTAATGACCGAATGGAGGACATTGTGAGTGCTCCTTTAGCAGTAGAAGATGCCCTTGTGGGTTTGTTTGATCACAGTGATCACACCCTTCAAAGGCGGGTTATGGAAACTTATATCCGCAGGCTGTACCAGGTAAATCAGTCTTATTGCTATTTATTTGATACTTTTGCATCTTCTTTAAATTAACAAGGGCCAATCTTTTGCTTTCCTAACTTATAGTATCTCTTATCAGCCATATCTTGTCAAAGGGAGTGTTAGAATGCAATGGCACAGATCAGGTCTTATTGCTTCATGGGAGTTCTTGGAAGAGTGTGATGAAAGGAAGAGCGTGGCCAAAGACGAAAAGTCCAATAAAACACTGGTAGGAAAACAAAGTGAGAGGAAATGGGG
The DNA here is from genome assembly GCA_037074485.1 of Delonix regia. NCBI lineage: Eukaryota > Viridiplantae > Streptophyta > Magnoliopsida > Fabales > Fabaceae > Delonix > Delonix regia. Next base: position 34,566,998 of record CM073453.1, read on the forward strand.
AGTGATGATTATTATCAAATCTCTTCAATTTTTTCCTGCAATTACCAATGCTGCATTAAAGGAAGCTATCCATAACTTTCACGGATCACTTCCTGATGGTTCTGCTAAACTTGTTAATAACTACGGTAATATGATGCATATAGCACTGGTGGGCATCGACAATCAAATGAGTTTACTACAAGACAGGTATTGTATCAGATACTAACATTGGAAAACTGGCCTGATTTTCTTTCTATCAATCTGGTGATCAAAACCTCCAGTATGTTTTTGACAAGTGTTGTCTTTGGTGCTTTGTAGTGGTGATGAGGATCAGGCTCAAGAAAGGACTAATAAGTTGGCCAAAATATTAAAAGGGCAGGAAGTAGGATCTACTATACGTGGCGCAGGTGTTGGAGTAATTAGTTGTATCATACGGAGGGATGAAGGGCGAGCCCCAATGAGACACTCCTTTCACTGGTCAGCAGAAAAGATCTGTTACGAGGAGGAGTCTCTGTTGCGTCATTTGGAACCTCCTCTATCCACTTATCTTGAATTGGTTAGTTTACTTATTTCTTGGTTCAAATCCCATGTTTTGCCTTAAAACGATGGAAAACAGAAAATTTCGCTTGTGTGCTTAGTCTTAAAGTTATTAACATATGTAATGGTACAGGACAAGCTTAAAGGATATGAGACTATAAAGTATACCCCATCTCGAGATCGTCAATGGCACATGTACACAGTTGTAGATCCTAAGCCACAATCTATTCAAAGAATGTTTCTTCGAACACTTGTCAGACAGCCAACCGAAAATGAATGGTTCTCATATCAAGGGTTAGATTTGGAAACATTGCGTACTCAAAAGATTATGTCTCTTACTTCAATGAGCATTTTGAGATCCTTGATGGCTGCAATGGAGGAGTTGGAACTTAGTGCACACAATGCCACTGTCAAATCTGAACATGCTCAAATGTACCTCTATATCATACGCGAGCAACAAATAGATGATCTTGTGCATTATTCCAAGTAATTATTGATATGTTTTCACCTACTTATTCTTATAACTTAAGAAAAAGAAACATTTTAACTGTCTTAAATTTGGGATGTTATTTCCAGGAGAATTGACCCGGATGCTGGCCAAGAAGAAGCAGTAATTGAGTTAATCTTAAAAGAATTGGCATATGAGATTCATTCATCTATTGGCGTAAGAATGCATAGATTAGGAGTTGTAGAGTGGGAAGTCAAGCTTTGGATGACGTCCTCTGGACAGGCAAACGGTGCTTGGAGGGTCATTGTAACAAATGTGACCGGTCATACTTGCATTGTACATGTAAGTATTTAATCATTTCAAAGAATACTTCAAGGCAACTTTCCTGCATGATACTACTTTTTTACACACATTCATAAATAGTTAAAGGTTCCTTTCAAAAGATAGGCTAGATGTTTTCACTTCCTCATCTCAGTAGTATTAACAATTAGTACATTTGGGGTTAACCCTATAAGACTGTAACTATAGGTCTACTTATTAACATATAGTGATAGTTTGTTTTAATGTTGGAAGAGTTATTAGGAAGATGGTTCGTAAATCATAACTTGAATTTCAATCAATGAATTTCAGATATATAGAGAAATGGAGGACACAAGCACTCATAATAGTGTATACAAATCAGTCACTGGAAAGGGTCCTCTGCATGATGTACCAGTGAATAAAAACTATCAACCTTTGGGAATCATTGACCGAAAACGTCTTTTAGCAAGGAAGAGTAACACCACATACTGCTATGACTTTCCACTGGTAAGTGCTATATTATGTATGTAGTTGAAATTTAGGTTTCTAACAGTATGTATGTCTTTGTCCCTCGAAAAGCCAAACTTTGTTTCATGAGGAGTTACGTTACTTTCAGGCATTTGAAACAGCCTTAGAACAATCATGGGCAGTCCAACACCCAAAATTTAAGAAAGCCAGAGATCAATCTCTTCTGAAAGTGACAGAGCTTATGTTTGCTGATAAAGAAGGTAGTTGGGGTACTCCTCTTGTTCCTGTGGTGCGTCCTCTTGGACTTAATGATGTTGGTATGGTTGCTTGGTTTATGGAAATGTGCACCCCTGAATTTCCATCTGGAAGGACAATATTGGTTGTCGCAAATGATGTGACCTTCAAGGCTGGTTCATTTGGCCCAAGAGAGGATGCATTCTTCCGTGCAGTCACAGATCTTGCATGTGCAAAAAGACTACCTTTAATTTACCTAGCGGCAAATTCTGGTGCTCGTTTAGGTGTAGCCGAGGAAGTCAAAGCTTGTTTCAAAGTTGGTTGGTCTGATGAATCTAATCCAGAGCATGGTTTTCAATATGTGTATTTAACACCAGAGGATTACGCTCGAATCAGATCATCAGTGATAGCACATGAATTAAAGCTTCAAACTGGAGAAACTAGATGGATTATAGATACCATTGTTGGGAAAGAGGACGGTTTGGGGGTTGAAAACTTGAGTGGTAGTGGGGCCATTGCTGGTGCCTATTCTAGGGCATACAAGGAAACTTTTACATTGACATATGTGACTGGAAGGACTGTTGGAATAGGGGCTTATCTTGCAAGGCTTGGGATGAGATGCATACAAAGGCTTGATCAGCCCATAATCCTCACTGGTTTTTCTGCATTAAACAAACTTCTTGGCCGGGAGGTATACAGCTCTCACATGCAACTGGGTGGGCCTAAAATCATGGCAACGAATGGAGTTGTTCATCTTACGGTTTCAGATGATCTTGAAGGCGTTTCTGCTATTTTTAAGTGGCTTAGCTACATTCCTTCTCGTGTAGGTGGTCCACTTCCCATTGTACAACCTCTAGATCCTCCAGAGAGGCCTGTGGAGTATTTCCCTGAAAACTTATGTGACCCTCGGGCTGCCATTTGTGGTACTCTGGATGGTAAGGGAAGATGGCTGGGGGGTATATTTGATAAGGACAGCTTTGTAGAGACGCTAAACGGATGGGCAAGGACAGTTGTCACAGGAAGAGCAAAGCTTGGAGGGATCCCTGTGGGAATTGTTGCTGTTGAAACACAGACAATGATGCAAGTTATACCGGCTGATCCGGGGCAGTTGGATTCCCATGAAAGGGTGGTTCCTCAGGCAGGGCAAGTATGGTTTCCTGATTCTGCAACTAAGACAGCGCAAGCAATATTGGATTTCAACAGAGAGGAGCTTCCATTATTCATTCTTGCAAATTGGAGAGGGTTTTCTGGGGGGCAAAGGGACCTTTTTGAAGGAATTCTTCAGGCTGGATCAACTATTGTCGAGAACCTTAGAACATATAAGCAACCCATATTTGTATATCTCCCAATGATGGCTGAACTCCGTGGAGGGGCATGGGTTGTTGTAGACAGTCGAATCAATTCAGACCAGATTGAAATGTATGCTGATCAAACAGCTAAGGGCAATGTCCTTGAGCCAGAAGGGATGATTGAGATCAAATTCAGGACAAAGGAATTGTTAGAGTGCATGGGTAGACTTGATCAACAACTAATTAATCTGAAGGCAGAACTTCAAGATGCTAAGAACAGTAAGGCCTTTGGGAGCATTGAATCTTTACAACAGCAAATCAACTCTCGTGAGAAACAGCTTTTGCCTGTATACACTCAGATAGCTACCAAATTTGCTGAATTACATGATACTTCCTTAAGAATGGCTGCGAAAGGGGTAATAAGAGAAGTTCTGGACTGGCGTAAGTCCCGTTCATTCTTTTACCGTAGATTGCGCAGGAGAATTGGTGAGCATTCACTGATCAACGAGGTGAGAGATGCTGCTGGTGATCATCTGTCACATGTAAATGCAATGGACTTGATCAAAAATTGGTATTTAAATTCTGATATTGCCAAGGGTGGAGAAGATGCTTGGTTGGACGATGAAAGTTTCATTAAATGGAAGGATGAACCCAAGAATTACGAGGATAAACTAAAGGAATTGCGTGTCCACAAGCTGTTGGTTCAGTTGACAAGTATGAGTGACTCAGCTTTGGAATTGCAAGCCTTGCCCCAAGGTTTTTCTGCTCTTTTAAGCAAGGTAATAATATTATTAATTCATTTCCTTTTCTTATATGCTATTTGCTTTTTATGTCTTGCAACCTAGTGATGAGTTTTTTGAAACTCATGCAGTTGGAGCCATCAAGGCGTGAAAAATTGATTGATGAACTTCGTAAGGTAATAGGTTAGAAGGTTATGATTCTCAAGCGGCAATAGAAGCTCCTGGTATCTGCCATCAAAGTGCCATTACATTTCTTCAACAAACTGTTGAAGATAGTTTGAAGATCCCGTAGCTGCATAGTATTTCCACTATCCCATTGCTTCATAATGTGTAAATCATATGATCGTATCCAGGAGCAACAAGTTCATGTTCATTTACAAGCTGGCTGATTGATTCTCCTTCATGTATCTATATATATGTGTAATAATTTGTAGAGCTACCTTGATTACTCAGTACTAGTATGCATAGAAAATTTTGAGCTTTGGGTAAAAGTATGTTTTTTTCACGCTGCCAATCTGCCTACAACCTCGTGTTTCGTATGGAAAATATAGCCGATCTACCACGCTCTAGGAAAACAATTTAAGATATCATTCATATCAATTAAATTTATCACATTCATTTGGATTAAATGATAACGATCATATTAATTGAAATTAATTTAAATGGTAGTAATATGCAATTTCAACATAGCTTATATTTTTAGAAAATAAAATGTACCGAAAATCAGTAGTATACTACTCCGATACTACATTCATCTAAATCTTGTTTTCCCAAAAGAAAAAAAGAAGATACAAATAAAAAAAAAACCAGTATTACACTAGATCTGTTCCACTTGAAATAAACTAGAAGGATTCCGCAAGAGAGAGTTTCGTAGTTTGAAGCACAAAATGAGCATCTAACCTTGTTCGTTCTGTATGCATTCAAAGCAACTAATTCAAACAGAGTAGCGGAATAGAATCAATTACTTCATCTAATGATTCAATTTATCTTTCTTTTCCTTATCTTTCCTCTTCATCTCTTGGCATTTTTTCTTTTCCTTCTCTTGTTTCCTTTTCATCTCCTCCTGTGCTTGTCTCTTCTTATCCTTTTCCCTTTGTTCTCTTCTCTGTTTCTTCTTCTTCCTTCCTTTGCTTTTCCTCTTTCTTTCTTTTCTCTCATTTTCCTTTAACTTTGCTTTCTTCCTTCTCTCTTTCTCCTTCAACTCTTCTCTAGTTAGCTTCCTTTAGATTTTGAAGCACATATTGGCAGAGAAATACGCAACTCTTTCTGTCCTCAAAACGAGACATACTTATAGAAAGGATATTTGTACTTTGTTAAATACATCTTTTTGTTCCAATACTGGAATTCAAGTTTTCTGTTGTCCTATTACATAGCCGTCCAATGGCCCGTAATGGTGGCATTTCCTTTGTTCTCTGCGATAATGTTTTGCTGCTCTCTTTGTACTACGAGGCAACTTACACACTGTGTATATAAGTGCAAAATTATAGTCCAATACCAAAATTAAAAGAAGAAGAAGAAGAAGAAGCATGTCCTTATCTTATTACGCCAGTGTAAAAAACCTCTATTCATCTCATTTACTCACCTGTGTTGGTTGTTCTCTCTTTCTTCCATTGCAGATGTGACTCATATTGAAGCTGTCAATTTTTGCACAGATACTAAAATGCAGGAAATTGAATCAACTGGCACGCATCATACATATGAAACATTATAATGGCCCAATTTTATAATGTATACAGATATGAATTTTCAATATGATAATAATAATAATTATTATGGTTATTACTATTCATGAACTAGAAAATGTAGCGCAAAGTTTTGCGTTGCTGATTGTTATTTTATTTGGACTGAAGACTGAAGGATTGGTTAGTATCCAGACAACTTTGCGTTGCTGGTTGTTAAAGTTACACATCAAAATACTTGTTTCCTATAGTCTTAAAACCCTAATCTCATTTTTGGAGAAGCAAGAGGGCTTTTGTGTTACCAGAACTTCTGTTTTGTTTTTATTGGGCTTAGGGCCCTTGGTTGGAACAGAAAAGGGATACTAGAAGTTGGGCCTGACTTTGGGTTGAAATTATGAAGAGTAGTTGTGGTTTGGATTCATATTGATCTAACCGTACATCTTCACGACTTATCTCGCACAATACTACTAGACCTTATTATTAGGTCGACTTTTTAAAAATTATATTTAAATTTGAGTTAAAAAAATTTGAACCTTATTTTAATTGGAGCTTTATATATATTTTTTGGGCTATCAAATATTTTTAAAAAATATCAAATCAATTTGTTATTTAATATTTGAGATAAATAATATAAATAATTGTTACTATTATGTGTAAAACTATATATAAAGAAATTATAAATACAAATAAATTGTTGTATTGATATAAATCTTTTAAATAAGAAATATTAATTTTTATTTTTTATCAAAATATTACATTATACTAAATTTTTTTATATAAAATAATTTTTTTAATTAAAAAAATATTTATTTAAACTTTTCAAACTTAGGCTAAGTCTAAAAAAATATGAGCCTAACTGATTTTACAAATTAGGGACCGGATAAATTAATTAAATTATGACTAAGTTTAAGCGCTACTTCAATTGGAAAAAGAAAAAGTATGATTCGACATTATGGCTGCCACGGGGAATATATCTTTTTATCTTTCTAGAAGCAACATGACAAATCAAATTAATGAACACTCCACCACACTTCTCCATCACACATGGCTGCCACGGAATATAACCCGCAGGTTTTGCAAGAACTGAGTTTCAAATGGGGATTAATGAACATTTTTTTATCCTAAGGGTGGTATAGAATTTAGCTCAGCGCAACTTTCTATCAGTGCCTTCTCTTCATCTGACAATCTCAATTTTAGAAACCCGAACTAACTCAAAACTCCCAAGTTTGTATAGATAATCACGCACTGGAAGTTGGAACCACATGCACTCTCAAATCTCAATCACCTGGACTTTAGTCGGTATCCATACGTTTAGAATCATAATCTTCAAAAAGCAATATGGAATATATAAGGAAAGCGCCTTCTGCTGTTCTGCCAATTGTTCAATATTTCTCATTTTTTTAATACTCCATTTGACATTGTGATACTTTCAACATAACACGATCCCTGAAGTCTGCTTGTATGAATCTGGCGTTCCCTAGGACTTTGTTCATACCAAAACCAAAAAACAACGACAATTCACCTGTACATCCTGTTCCACTATCATTCAATAAAATCGTAACTTAAACCGATCCCCACACCCGAGAGATGAAAACAGAAAAAAAATATTGCTACTTTTCTTTTTCGCTTGGATTGGAAGTAAAAAAATGGGATGTACAGTTTCCCTTGTGAACTTAGACTCGCATCATGAATGAAGATAATATTCCTCAAAAATAGTAACAATGGCATCATTAGTACATTGTTGACAGTAAGAGGACATTCCATGGAGTGTGGACATTTCGGTAAAAACACCCGAACATGTTCACTCTTGTTGGCCATTTTACTTCTTTCTTAGGATGAAGGTCCCAGAAAAGGTCACTAATATGCTAACTTTCCCTTCTTTTGGTGACCACCTCATCATTGATTAGTTTAGCTGAACTCTCACTCCCACACCATTTCAGCACCTCACAATTTTGCGGGTCTTCAAGGTTCATCAGCTAGCTTGGTAGAACAGAATGCAACAGCATCTGCAACAGTAAGGAAAATTTTGTCCTCCCCAATCATATTTGCAAAATTGGATGCGTGAAGCTTGTCTATCACCACCGGGCCTGGATTTGCCAGAACAAGCTGTGTATACAACCAACTCTTTTGGTAAGTTCGTAGTCCCACATAATTAATATTAGTTTGAATTGCTTTCAAGTAATAGTGCTTAAGTGGAGCTTAGCAGAGCTAATTAGTTCACCTGAACATCTCTCTTCTCAAGACTTCTGTATAACTCTTCAAAGGCATGGATGCCACTGGTATCTATGTCAGTAACCGCTGCAGCAAACACATTAACACTGAGTTTAAAACAACCGCCAATGTGCTAACCTGGGGAAAGTGAGATTAAATCAAACAAAAATTGAAAAACACTAACGTGACATCTCAACTACCAAAAATTGGATTCTTGTTTGGTAGTCTCCTTTAGCTTGCTCTTCCTCATCCATCAGCCATCTCAGTATCCTGCAAAAGATACATAGATACTTGCGCGTCAGAAATGCTTTCTACGCTCATCATTTTGGAATCCTTATGTAGATGAGAAAGGGTAAATGATATGTGTTCATAAAGAAATGAATTGAAACTCGGCTTGACAATTTTTATGTACAAATCCTTAGAAGACTGATATCACTAATCCAGTAAGAGTTTTCGATCCAACCGGTTCACCCTGCTTTGTTAAGTCAAAGGAGATAGAGTCCATGCAGAAGTTGTATTGGTTTGACAGTATGTCTTCCTTTCCAGTTTAAAGCTTTAAAACAAACCCTAAAACCAAACTTCCCTCTTAAATAATAAGACCCAATAGCATCTTTGAAGCATCAAAATTCAAAGTAGTTTCTTTATAATATTTTATAGGAACTGAGTAATTTCCTCTTATACGACAATGTTGTATGTATATATACAACCACGAATTGAAACCTAGTCTTACAATATGTGGCAAAACTTGTGGTCCCTGAAAGATGCATCATTGCAGAACTACGCATATTGTATTATTAAACATTTTCATCTTACTTGTTAAAGCCCGTTGGTGTACAAACAGAGAATGCATACATCTTTACCTTTCTCTAACATAATTAGAGTTCGAAAAATATATTGCAGAATCAACTCTGACAATCAAAACACCAGAAACCTTTGTAGCTTCTGGGTATTGTTGGATATTTCGATAGACAGTTGTCCTAGGAATATTCCCCAAAATAGCTGTTCGTGGCCTTGTGACTTGGAGCAAAATTTTAGCAAAGGATATAGAGACCTGTTGCCACAGCATGGTAGGGAAAACCAAGTCAGTAAGAGTAGTAAAAACTACTTTGCATTGATAACGGAGTCTTAGTTTTCTTACAGCAATTAGTAGTCCTATCTCAACTGAGACAAAAACAACACCAAAAAAAGCTCCCATGCAAGCAACGAAATCAAATTTATCGATCTTCCATATTAAAACTGCTGCCTTATAGTCCACAAGGTTGATAACAGCAGATATGATGATGGCAGAAAGAATAGCATTTGGAGTGTACTTAAAAAGAGGTGTGATGAATTTCAGGGTTAAGAACACTACAACGGACATCACAATATTAGAAACCGCAGTTTGGCAGCCAGCCATGTAATTTACTGCTGACCGAGAGAAAGACCCTGAAAACATCAACAAGACAGATTAGAGGATCTCACCTTTTGCAAGTACCATGTCAACTTGAACATTAGACTTTTAAAAATTGTGCTAAAAAAAAAGTTTAAGCACGTATTTTAATCATAATTTTTTATTAAAATTTTTGTCTATATTTTTTAGGCCGAGCCTATTTGGACAATTAAATTTTTTTAAAAAAGATTAAATTAATTTGTTACTTAAGATTTGAAATAAATGACATAAATAATTATTATTATTACATGTAATATTATATATAGAGAAATTATAAATACAAATGAGTTGTTGTATTGACATAAATCTTTTAAATAAGATGTATTAATTTTTATTTCTTTATCAAAATGTCACATTACACTAAGGTTTTTTTTTTATATAATAAATTTTTACTAATTAAAATATTATTCATTCAGGTTTTTCGAGCCCAGGTCGGGCTTTGAAAGAAGTCTGAGCTAGATTCGTCTTACAAATTAGACTTTCCTATTCAAGCCTTTTTTGTTCGGGCTTTATTTTTTCAAGCCGAACTCATCGGGTCAAGCAAGCTTTTAAATTATGGTAAGGTCTAGTTCCATGATTAATTACAAAAGTATCCACTATAACAAGTAATTTAACCACAGCTTCTCTTGATGTCCCTTTAGGCACTAAACTCAATAGTTCATAAAAACTTGTGCTGGAGCGTACCTGTTGCTACATAGCAAGAAGTCATTGAACCAACAACATTCATAGCTCCTAAAGCCACCATTTCTTTGTTTCCATCTAGTTGATAGTCCTTCATGGAAGCAAATGTTCTTCCAATTGCCGTGGCTTCCTGATAACCAAATTATTATAATGGTTTAGACCTTTATAGGCATAAGTAGATGGCCAAATGCTCTTCAAAAGCAATATATTGGCGTCATAAATGAAGATTCACTTACTGTTAATGCTATCATACCAGCCACAGCGCCAATTCTGAAACCTTTCCCCACGTAATCACCAGTAAAGTATATTTCATGAACAGATGAAGGATTGATCCCTTTTTCTATGTGTCTTACCTTCACATATCAGTAGACAAAAAATAAAACATTACTACTACTGCAACTGGTGCAAAATTATTCCTACTATCATCCTCAACCATATAACTATAATTACAAACTGCGGTATTTAAGATGAGAAAGACAATAGATATACAGACACTTACAATTTCAACACCTTTCTTGTCTGCACGGGTTAAATAGACCATTAAAGTGGACAGCACAACAGATATCAACGGGGCAATGGCTGCTATCCAGAACAATTTATTGTCCTTCTTTCCCTGATCCCCATATTAGGAGATAATGAGAAATCAATCAATGACCTCAATGACCCCAATCTAATTAACAAATAAGAAGCAAAAGAGAAATAGGGTTTCTTACAATATGTTTAGCAAACAAAAGAAAAACTAAAAAGCATCCTCCAATGCACATAGTCTGCCAGTTCCACTGCAAGATGTAACATATAAGTCATTGTTTGCATATATATATATATATATATATATATATATAACAACAACTTTTAGAAGGGAACTCTTCAGGTTTAAGCAATTACTAGTGTGTGTGTGTATAACAAACAGTTGCAAGAATAAGATAAGTCATACTCCATGATGGGCTGACGAGAATACTGACTGCATCACAGAGATGATATCACTTTTCTTTGTGAACTTTTTAATGCCAAGGAAACCCTTAAGCTGTTGAAGGGCAATTGTGATGGCAGCTCCACCCATGAAACCAACAATAGCAGCATGCGATAGGAAGTCAATCAGGAAACCTAACCTGATCACAAATATAACCCAACCATATAATGTACCCATTATATACAAATTCCCATTCATTGTTATTATGTCAAGGTGTCATACCTTAAAAACCCAAGAGTTGCTTGGGTGATCCCTGCAAAAAAAGTGGCAGTAAAAGCAAGTCGCCGATATTCTGCTGCATTTGCTATAGGATCAATCTCATCCTGAAGCAAGGTCCCTAGCAAGAGAGAAACCACAGCTACTGGTCCTATTGCAATATCGCGGGAACTACCCATGACAGCATAGATCAGCGGTGGAACAAAGCTGGAGTCTTTAAAGGGGTAGAATAGAACAAAAAGAGAAGCAAAACCTCAATCCAACATCTAATGAAAACATGTAGGCAACTTGAACTGTTGATAAGTGATAGGAATCTTACAGAGTCCATACTGTGGATCTAAATTTGCAAGCTTTGCATATCCGATATCCTGTTTGTGTAGCCAAGTTTATTACTAATTATAACCTTATTGAATGGGGCTAATATTCTTCTGTTTCTTAAAAAAAGCCATAAATCAAAATGTTTAAAGCAACGTTACCTGAGGGATGCAGAGACTTGCAATGGTTAGACCAGCTATAATATCCCCTCTAAATTTAGCAAGATTATAACTCCTTCCCCAATGAATTATGGGGAATATGGCCTCAGCGCCAAGGATGAACTTGCGGGATTTAGGCTGATCTTTGAATGAGCGTAGAGGATCATCGGCAAAGAATGTTTCTTTCAATGTGGCTTGGAATTCCTTGAAGAAGTTCTGTCTCAGAGGAATTCCCACCCTGTGGACGTATGGTGCCTGACCCAGTGTAGATACATGCACCTCTTTTGTTTCAAGATTTTCATCTGTTTGATGACCCATTGAAACAATTGAAACAATGACCTTCACCTGTGATGCAGAAAAGATCATAACTACATATTTCGGAGCGTATAATGGCTAATATACTTTGAGCGTTAAGAGTTCAACAATCAAGCATACATATCATGTAGCTTACAGCTCCAGTTTCCAAATTGAAGATAATCAGGTACATGAGCACCTCTTTAGGAGTTTGAGAAGTAGAAAATTGGAGAATTGATCTTACTAAGCATGAGCAATAATTCAGGCTTGTTTATCCAACCTGAGTGTTAAAAAAGCAGATATTGACTGAAGTTTGGTTGATCAGTGATTTAAACTGCGTAAGGTCGCTTTGAAGCAAGCTTCAAGTCAAAGTTCTCAATCTGAAAGAAAAAAACTGAGCAAAATTAATGTGGTATGAAACCGGAACCCTCGCATGCACACGCATGCACGATATACTTATGACAAAGGAGCCAAGGACGATAGTCAATCCTGATCAAACAACCCATAAAATTATGAGTACCTAATGGTTAGGTGCTCATCTAGCACTCCTACATTTGGTTTATCGATGTGGTAAGAGTACTTAGAGTAATAATGGCTGGGAAAAAATATATATTTAGAGTCTGAGAAGGTATAGAACAGGAGTTCGCAGCGGCTAAAAACAAGTAAAAAACTTGTGACAAGACATCCTGCCATTGCCGTGCTTCATTGCAGGCCAGGAAGTCAAAGAGTTAAAAAGAGGCGTAGCATCAATCGATCCGTTTAACAATAGGAATTAGGAAATACTAGTTTTTTAACCTCAGGTTTGAAGCTGATGTAAGTTTCTTTCACCAAACTAAATGATTATTTAGATCAACATAACTACCAAATAAATTAGATCAGCATAAAAACTACAAATAATTACAAGCCCTACAAAGATTTATAATAACTAGACATGATTTGACACGGCAGTTGAATTTTAGTGAGGTTGACGGGAGGTTTTGTATGCAACGGACGACCCACTAGAACAATATTTCCACCAGTGCAGTAAATACTGCCCTTAATATGTATGCTGAATTTAAACATTAGACCGCAGGGTTATAAAATACCACTACCAAAAAAGTCATTTCCAGAAAGGGATAAAAAATAATCAAAGTCTTAACCTAAATAATTTTTTTAAAAAAATTCCGGCCTTTAAAATAATTATTAAAAGCGAGTTTTACTGTTAAATTAGAGTCACGAACATCTAATTTGGTGCTCAATAACAATAATGGAATTAATTAACCTCGTTAACGCAGCTTCACAGAATTTACTTTTACGGTGTGCACGTTAAAAACAAAAGAAATGAATTCATTCCTCTTTCACAAGAAGACAGAACCACAATTCAAACTTTTTGCTCTACTTAGTATCCACCAAGTATGTCTCTTCCAAATCACAAGTTCAGCGAATAAAACCTAATTAAGTCTGTTAACTCGACTATCCTTCCAACCCATCTCATGCAAGCCATTGATAGTGGAGGATTCCATTGCATCTACATAAAAGGTTTTCCTTTCTCGAAAATCCACTTTCACTCGTCCCATCCCCAATTTGAGTAATGCACGAATTAAAATAAAATGGTGAGCGATCAATAACACACACAAAAAGTAAAAAGAACTGTATTTATATACAAAAAGGAGAGTACCAGAAAGAGTCACAACTTGGCTTTCGCTTCTCCACCATCGATGGTTCCCATGTTTCTGAAAACCTCTATTTTTGTTTGAACATGAACGCCATGAATGGAATTAGATAAAAAAAAAAAAACAGGGGTAAGAGTTTTTAAAGAAACCAAAAGACCCAATCACCATCCAGGTGCGATAAATCCATAATAGTCGCTGAAGGCGTACTACGTTCTCTCTGTCGTCCTCTGAATCGAGACGCGGAAAAAGGAACGATAAAGAATTTTGTACTTCGAAGGCCAGGGAATTAGAACCAAGTTTGTTGGTGTGTTTGGTTGCCGAGAAAATTTGCATCAAGAGTCCGAAAACTGAATCCAGATAGAGTGAGAGAGGAAGGTTCAAAAAGGTAAATAAAAGACCCCGAAAAAAACGCAACATACCTCGGCGATGCCTATTGTGGGATAGAGAAAAGAACATTCGTTAATCACAACAGAGTAATTCTTGAAATTTCCGCAAGGAAAAAAAGAATTTAGAAATTAGTTATTTAACGTAGTTTAGTGAAAAGATGTGATAATGAAATAGTAGTGGGAATGAAAACAAGTAGGTCGATATTCACGGTCCAGCGACATAGGTGATGGAGCAAAGAAAAGTCTGAGCTACGAAACAAAGACGTCTGTGGGTGCGCGGGTCAATGCTTCTGTTCGCTTTGATCGTTCTTCTTGGTTTCGCGGCTGAAGGCCCTACAAGTGTGGGAAAATGGGAAAAGGTTGAACAGAGATGCTTTTACGGTCAAGTTCAGCATGTGGATTTGAGATCGCGAAGCTTTCACGTTCTATTATCACTCCCTCTATGACTTCACTGCAAAGCGCTTAACTCATCTGAATACCCTTTGATTTCCTTTCGGTTCGCCACCTTAGTCGTTGGCTATAACTATAAATTAAGTAGAGAATTAATATTTGGATGGAATTTTATCCAGAAGTGTAAAGAGACCAGCCAATATCATCAACGAGCTAGTGATAATAAATTTTATTTTTAAATCAATTTTAAACCCATACTCTAACATGCAATAAACTCAGTTTTAATCTCCATTTCCGTCGAAGTTCCACATCTTTATCCATTACAGTTCATTTATTCGAAAGCATTTTACAATAATTAATATTTTTTATTTAAGATTCGTTTACATAAAATTTATTCATATAATATCATTTGAAAATAAAATAAAATATGTCATTGTCATTAATTTTATTCAAATATACAACTAATATAATTTGAAATTATTTATTTTAAAACGAATTTTTCTTTAAATATGTCTTAAACATAACTACTGATTCATGAATATTACAACCAACTAAACATGTATTCAAATATTAGTCAAATTTTACACTTAAGAAGTATACACCGTTTTGGTTCATATTTGATATGCCGCACGAGATAAGCTTTCAAAGTATAAGATTTGATAAAATTATGCAGTATTAGTACTATGGGTGTATTTGGATGCATGTTAATGGGTGAGGGATGTAACATCCCAAAATATATGTGATTTTTGTGGGGATATAAATGATAGGAAAGCTTCCTAATAAAACCTAAGATGATTTTAAAAATAATATTAAAGAAATAAAATATAATTTAAGGATTAAAATGAAAGGAGAAAATAATGTTTGGGGTAGAAATTATAATTTATTAGGGACTAAGAAAAAAGAAAATAATATAATCTAGATAAAATTATAGTTTTAAATTTCTATAAAGTTTTCAGCTTTGACAAGACATGGGACTAAAAGTAAAGAAAAAAAATCATGTTTGAATAGAAATTATAATTTTAATATTTTTATCCAGGACTAAAGTGAAAATTAAAATACTGTCTAAGATAAAAATATAGTTTTAACATTATATATTATTTGCATAGTAAATTGCAAGAAAAAACTTATTTGAATACTATTTGTATAGTGTCAAATAATAAGTTGTATAGTAATTTGAAAATTTCTATTTAAAGTATCAATTATTTTTAGTTTTCTCATTTGCAAGAAGAGAATGAGAGAAGTAGTGAAAAAAACGTTTTGTCAAAAATTTAAATTTTTAACTTGCGTGAGAGGTAGTCAGTACTCTTATTCTTTATATACTTGTTTATAACTAAATTATTAATATATTTCAGTATAATTTGTTATATATGTATTTGGTTAGCTTAGTTTATATGTAAATTGTCGCAGAGTAATTTTTAAATACATTGAATTCTTGAGTTTTTAAAACTTATTGTGATGTTGAATTTGTCAATAATATGACATGATAATGTAGCCACAAGTATGAGATTATGGTTACAAAAGAAACCAAACATACATTAAGTTATATAACTCAGATTAATACTCTTAATTCTTACAGTATGTGTGATAATCATGCTTGTATATTCTGATCAAGGTACATGACTACTGAGATTTATAATCTCATCCAAATTGATTAACATTTTTTAAATGGATATTCCAATAAAGATAAAGGAAAGCAAACCATATGATCAACTATAGAAATATAATGTCATTTGTTGTTTATATTTTTATTATATGAATGATGTGTATAACGTGTCCATATCGGAGTGACTATTATAAAGTTATTTGTATTTATAAATATATTTTCATATGAATTGTTTAATATACTTTTTGAGAATATTTTTACTATGTATTTTAGTTCGAATAAAATATCTAATAGTTATATTTTGATTTGAATTATATATTTTTTTTATGAAAATTAGTCTTTTAAAAAAATTGAACTATTTTATACAACAAATTTTTACATATTATATAATTATTATTATATTCTCTTTAGCTAAATATTTCCTGAAATAACATGTAAGTTATTTTATTCAACTAATAATTATTATTACTCCTTTTATTAGACTTCTAATCAATAGGGTTATACATATCATATTATTTCACTCTTTGTCATCTTATTATTTTTTATTATTAGTCATTTTATTTTATAGTTTTTCAAAGTCCTAAAATAGCAAATGATGGCGTAGAATTAACATATATATATATATATATATATTTATTTATTTATTTATTTTTTGTACAATTATGTCTAATTAAGACAAGATAGACTAAATTAATTATATAATAATAGATATCAGACAATATTAAGTGGAGTTAACTAAAATTAATCATATAAATTTATATTATATAATATGTGTGAACCAAATATCTAATAAAATAAATCACATTATATAAGTCTATGTAATCCAGTCTTATAACATGACGGATCAGATGAAACCAACGTCTAAACATATGCCCTTAAAATTTCCCAAACTGAGAATTATAATAGCTTTTTATCCTTATGTTGGACTAAAACAAATAAATTTTACAGAGTATCACAATATAAATAAATCAGTATTTTAATAATCACTCGCTGAAATTTGGAACTCGGAAGCATATGGCGTGACGCCTATGGGAAACCAGTTTTTATTCTTGACCTCGCCGGCGTCTTGGGTCATGGCTAAAAGTCAGAAGATGAATTAGCATTATTTATAGTCATATTAATCGTTGAGGAAAATTTAGTATGGCATTCATGACCTTTGAGTTATGTTTTCTACTTCAAGAAATTGAACATTCGCTTGTTGACGTTATTAGGGGCATTATAGATCGAATCTGACTTGATCGCACAGAAAAGAAATGAATTAAAAATTAAAATTAAACATTAATTAATGATATAAAATACAAAGAAGACAATGAAACCGAAAACATAAAATAATTAAAAAAAAATTATCATATTTCTTAGTTTTTTTTTATATATTCTCTCATTGGCAAGATATACACACACAAAAGAAGGAAAAAAAACAAAAAAACCTAACATATTAGTAGCATATGATGGCCCAAGCAGAATTGATGCAGAATTATCCCCAAAAAAAAAAAAAAAAACTCACTGTACTTAATAACATATTTTTATTAATATCAATAAACGAATGTCAAATTATACCTAATACTAGCGGTTTAACATGTATTTAAGTACATGCTAATATTTTTTAATTTATGATTAAATAAATTTAATCTATTCTTTTAAAAAATTGAAAAGAGTAACAAGAAGTTAAATAACGCCCTATTCTCCTAATTTTGAGACCAATGACTAAAAAATTCTATATATATATATATATATATATATAAATACATAAAATAAAGCTCCTAAAATAAGAGACATATATTCAAAATATAGATATAATTTTTAATTAATCTTAGAATTACCTTGATTAAATAATTATATCTCTATAATTCAAACAGTAATTGCATTGACATTAAATTAAAAAATACATTATAATTTCATCTTCTCATCTTCTACATAATTCAAAGAAAATTATATTAAATTTTATTAATATTGATTAATTAATTACCTCATATAAGTTTATTATTTTGAACATTATGTTCGACTCTTTCTTGGTTTATTTTTTGTCAATAAAGTCAACATTTTATAAATTATGTATTTTTTAAAAAAATTAAATTCATTTATTGTCATATTAAGAATTAAATCACACTTATTTTATAGTTTAATATTAATTTAATTGCTTTTATTTTCATATTAAGACTATAATTATTGTTTGGTATGAATTTTATGCAAAAAATTAACTTTTTGACATATGAGAAGTTTTTTACAATATACATATGTTAATATATAACAAAAAACAAGTGAAATTTTTAACTAAAAATATTAGAAATAACCTAAATAAATCAAACTTAATTTATATATTTTAAGGAGTATGACTTAATTTTTTTTTTTTTTTAAAGATCATTCCTTGAACTTTCCTATAGTTACATAATTAGTTCTTATCGTTATACTCACATTAAATACAATTTAAATTTTGCTCATGTGGCTTGTAATAGCTAATATGGCATGTAATGAGGAAAATATATTGGTTTGGTGCCACGAAAGGGGATTTGTTTTTGCTATAAAAACGCACAACACAATCCTAGAATAGTCAAAAGGGAAACACTAGAGCAACTACACAGGTGAGGAAGAAGGCTTCAATTGTAGAACGCACGACCAACACCAAGGAGGCTTCAGTCGCTATATCTCTTCATGAGCAAAACTCCAAGGGAAAGTCACTTTCGGTTGGTCATATCCTTTCACCAGAATCATCACTTCTAAATATATACAAGACAAACCCTAAACCCTGAATCCTAAACTCTAAACCCTAAACCCTAAATCCATTCCTACATTGTAGACTTAATTTGTAGCCATTGAACTTGCATTTTGTGAGCATAAAAATGATGCTTTGAGATTCCAGTTGTTATTGAAATATTTTGTAAAATTAATTTATAGCTGCTGATCATATCAGTGTCGTCTCATAGTAGTCCATATAAAGAATACTCCATTCAGATTTCATTTGTTATTCTAATATTAGATTGGAGCTTTACACTATTTATATAAAAGCCTTGGAAAAAAAGAAGAAGAAGAAGAAGAAAGAAAGAACTCTTCACAACTTAGCAGGAGCCTCGATAAACATTTCAATTTTCAAATAAGTACCAACAAATCCCTTCTTGCATTATTTACATGTCATGGATGCATTTTATTTAATACCCAATTAGCTTTTACAGTCATCCTTTCTATAGACTATCCTGTGAAGTTGGTGTATGTTTCACTTCAGACTTGACATAAATTAACCGCTTTTATCAATTCAAAACATTTCCCTTTTGATCTCGTTTTTTCCCGTGTTAGATATTGAAAGTCCACGCCCCTGCATTGAACATCCTCAACAAAAATCAATTCTTCAATTATTATATTAATAAGTTAACCATACGCACCCATCTTTGTCTATCATATTATTCAAATTTAAACATAACCCTCTTTTTCTCTCCCCATTTTCTTCCTCTCGCTCCTTCATATATACGCAATGTATACACAATGCCACCTTCTCCAACCGTGACTATCCCTCTAAACCACAGGAATGAATTTCCTAAAGCAAACTAATCACACTCTCGAGTATCATTCACGAGTAGAAGAAAAAAATAAAGAAAAATTCTCAATTTATTGCAGCAATCTCCACACTATGCCCAAAACATTTGAACTAATATTTAACAAAACTGAGATCATTATAGCACCTTGAGAAACGTTCATGATGGGTGCTGAGTTTTGAGCAATATTCTTGGAACCAAGTTGCTAAGATAAAATATGTTTTTATCTTTATTATTTTTGCTTTATGTCAATTTGACTGATTGTTCTAATCATTGTCTTGTGTAAATATGGATTGTGAGCGAGCCCAACCTAAAGATCTGATGGAAGAAAGGAGTTGTTGGCCTTACCGTTAGGTTGTAATTTTGACATATTTTAGTCTTCTTTTGATCATACTTCTAGCGTTTTCCTAAGGAAATCAAGCTATTTATATTTATTTTGTTTGGTTTTAGGTCAAAGAGGTGAAATTGTTGAAATTTGGGTTGAAACAAGACATGAGTAAGACTTACATTGCTATTAAGTTAGATTTAAGGAGATAAGTCGTGGGCACGACTAAGAACATTGATTTTAAAACATAAAATGGACAACTCATTTTTTCTAATAAATTTCTCTCTCTTGCTCATTAGGAAATGTAGTAAGGAGCATAGGAGGTTCCGATTTTGGGGAGGAATTTCCATATTTTTATTAGGGTAAATTAAAAGAGCTAAATGATTTTAGTTATTGGGTCATTTTCTTTTCTTTTTGAGGAGGTATACTTTTATATTTAGGTTTTTCTTCCTTTTCTTCTTCCTCTCTCTTTCTCTCTTCTAAACTTAGTGAGAGAAAGTTTGAATTTCTGCTGTGTATATAGAATTTCAACACGAATTTTGGATTGATAATAATGGATAGCTAAATTCTATATTCTAATTAAGGGATTTTATGTGGATTCTTCAATGTTGTGAGACTATATTAACTTTCTTTTCTTTTCTTTTCTTTTCTTTTCTTATTGGTTGTTTACATTCTCATTTTAATTGTTTCATTGTGGGTGGATGAATGATTTGGGTCCATTATTTATCTTATCCATGATTAATTGTATGCCAATTGGTTGAGGTAAATCCGTAATTATTTATTTTAACCAATATAGGTGGGAAATTAGTGTAGGGATTGATGAACACTTTCTTCTTCTTCAGTAGATGCTTCTAAGCTTTCTTGGGTATATGAGACTTTAATTGAGAAACTATTTCTTCCACTTCACTACCAATCTCAAACTTTTTATCAACCTTGTCCAGATTATCATATAATGTTGCATCCAATTTCCTTTTACTATTCAAGTCAACTATTTCTTGCTTTAAAGGATTAACAATGTCAATGCAATAAAGACAGGATATCTCATTTGAAGATTTTACTGTATCATAGATATTAAACTTGACAATCTTTCCATCAAATTCCATAGAGTGAGTACCCTCATATACATTAATTTTAGTTTTAGCAGTACCAACGAATGATCTTCCCAATAAAATATTAAATGTCTTAAAAGAGTTTTCGTATTCCATATCCATCACAAAGAGGTTAGCTGGGAAAACCAAACCATTTACTTGCGTTAAAACATCCTCAAGTACTCCTTTGGGACAAATAATAGACCTAGCAGCAAGTTGCATGTAAACTTTAGTTTCTTTTAATTTTCCTGCATTCAAGGTTAAATAAACATATATGACATCACATTTATTGATGCACCCAAGTCACACATGGCTTTTTGAATTCTGACATTTCCAATCTTGTATAAGATAACAAATATCCCTAAGTCCTTGCCCTTGAAAGGTATCTTATTTTGAATCATAGCTGAAACATTATCCACCATACTCTCTTTCTCACACCCCAATAGCTTTTTTTTTTTTTGTTAATACACTTCTTATTGAGAAACTCTGCATATCAAGGTATTTGTTTAATGGCATCAAGAAGGGGAATGTTCACTTCGATCTTGCGAAGAGTATTTAGAATCACCTTTTCTTCTTTGTCTTTCTTTGATTTAGTAAACCTTTCAAGAAAAGGAGGCCTTATGACAAATTCGTCTTGCTTGGTGGATTTGTCTTCCTTAGAAATGTGAATGTCCTTTTTTTGCACTATGATTTTAGCCTCTGGTTTTGTCTTTACAATTAAACCATGCCCACGACTAACTTTTCTGGGAACATCTTCCAATTCTTTACCACTTTTCAAAGTGATAGCACATGCACTTTGCCTTGGATTAATTTTGGTTTAAGAAGTTAGCTTGCCCTTGGACTCTAACTTGCGTATTGAGGTAGCTAATTGGCTTATTTGATTCTCTAAATTTTGAATACTTGATCTTTTCTCTTGTTGAAATTGTTGTGTGTTTGTGGCAAGAGACCTCACAATGTCTTCAAAAGGCATAGTTGACTTAGAAGAAGAGGAAAAAGGTAGCTGAGATGCCATAGGCTTTGATTAGAATTGTTGGGCATTAGGCCATGCTCTATAACTAAAGTTAAGATGTTCTCTTTACCTCGGATTGTATGTATTAGAGTATGGATCATATCTTCTTTAAGGTGGCCCTAGAAAAATTCCAATAAAATTTACTTGTTAATCATCTTCTTAGAGTGTGGGGCATATATCAGTAAGGTGACCCATATTGGCTCAAATACCACATGCCTTAACTTACTGCACATTACTTATGACCAAGGTTTAAACTAAATCAGTGAGTTGATTGATTTTAGCTTTTAATGAGGAAATGCCCACTTCATTGACTATCCTTGGTAGCTCTTGTTTACTTCCAAACAGCTAAGACGTAGCTGCCATGATAGAGATCAAGTCTTTAGCTTCTTGTGGAGTCTTGTTCAATATATATCCTCCACTAGCTACATCCAACATCTTCCTTTTTGTGGCTAACAACCATTTATAGAAATGCTAGATGTGAGATTGTTGTAAGATGTCGTGTTAAGGGCAACTTGTGTATAGTCTCTTAAACCTCTCTTAATACTCATAAAGAGTTTTAGTTTCTCTTTGCTTTATCCTACAGATATTTTTTCTTATACTAACAGCTCTAAAAGTGGGAAAGTACTTGTTTAGGAACATTCACACCATATCTTCCCTAGTTGTGATTGAGCATGGAGGTAAGCTAAATAACTAATCCTTAGCTATGTCAGCCAAGGAAAATGGAAATGCTTTAAGCTTAATTTGCTCTTCAGATACTCCTTGAAGCTTCATACTTAAACTATATGAAACTCCTTAAAATGCTTGTAAGAATCTTCATTAGCTAACCCTCTAAACTTAGGCAATAATTGTATCAAACTAGATTTTAGTTCCAAAAGCACATCTAAATCCATATTAGTAATGCATAAGGGTGGTTGGTTCACTGGTGGAGCAGCCAATTCTCTCAACGTTATTTATCTAGCCATTTCTTGAACTATTGGCTTAACTTTAATAGGTGATTTAACAAGTTCCAATGATGACTTTTGTTCTTCCCTTAAAACTTAACAAGGTGTAGAGCTTGAAGAGGAAACTTTAGAAGTTGCTTTTTCTTCTTGATGGTTCTCTTTAGCGGTTTTCTTAATTTCAGGATTAAAGTAGAATTCTTCTCCACGTTTAGGCTTGGTCATCAAAAGAGTTAGAATTAATCAAAATCAATTATTGGCAACAACGCCAAAATTTGATGGATGTCGAATGCACTAAAAATAAAATTACCTACTCTTAAGTAAATATATATATTGCAATAATGATGAGTAGGGTTGACTTTATAGAGATTGACAATTCAAATAGTTAAGGACAACTAGGAACAATATGTAAAAGAAAGAATGGAAAAAAGTGGGGGGTTTTATTAAATTGAAAACAACACTAATAATAATTAAACTAGAAAAATTAAATAAGTAAATTTAGAATAAGTAATTTAGATTTGAAGCAAGTTAAAGTGAAAGAAACTTTAATGAGAAATAAGCTTCTATCTAAGCAAGGTAGTTTATGGTTTTTTTCAATTGATTCTAGGCATGTGCACGACTCCAAATAAATTCCTCATCCCTCTTGGTAAATGGTTATAATTGTTAAAAAAACTTTTGCAACCTAAGCTTTCTTAAGTATGTTAGCTAAGAGAAGTTACTAACTTAACCTTTAATTAATCAACAACCCTAAGTAAGCACTTAGAATTTAATTGACCAATCGCTCTAAAAATGAAAAGTCATCATTTTTAACTTACTAAAGCATGAAGCATATTTAGTAAATTATTATTCACATTCCATTAATGCAGAAGAAAGTGCTTAACAATCCCTATACTAATTTTTCACTTGTATTGGTTAAAATAAACAATTACGGATTTACCTCAACCAATTGGTATACAATCAATCATGGGTAAGACAAATAATGAGCCCAAATCATTCATCCACCTACAATGAAGCAATTAAAATGGGAATGTAATAACAAAAAAGAGAAGAGAAAGTTAAGATAGTCTCACAACATTGAAGACTTACACAAATAATGCATATATAGAAGAAAACCCAAAAAGCCCAATACCTTTAATTGTGTAATCTCTACCAACCATTATATTAGCTTTCCCCAAATTCCTCTCTCGTGCAAATCTAAGGTGCTAATAGAATTGACTAGCATTTATTGAGTTGCACCTACCATCGTCTTCTTAGAAAGTAGTTGCCACCATTTCAAGCAAAAAGGCATGCTTCAAAGGGATACACGTTACAAAGAATCAAAAAATTAGACATAGCCATTAGTGAACGTTGATACCTTTGCTCTCTCTCTCTCTCTCTCTCTCTATATATATATATATATATTTGATGATTCTTTCACTGAAGTGTATTGAGTTTTACTAAAAACATTCATCTTGTTGTGTGCATCTTGCTTAGTGCAAATAGTTTACTACAAATTCTCTTCACCTAAATATCTCTTTGATTTAGATTGTGTAGTGATAGTGAGTGTGTGCTCTTGAAGAGCTTGAGTTCTATCCCTTAAGTATTAAAGTTCATTTATTTGTGTTCAAGGGTTTAGGTGATTTGTGTGTGTATTTCTGAGTATGTGAAAATTCCTTGTGACTAATCCTTATTTTTGGGTCACTGAACTTTGTGTAAAAACTTATAAGCTGACCTTGGTATTGTAAAGTTAAATGTTTTGATTGGTGAAATTTCTAGTTAAGTATGCTAGTGAATGGATGTAGGATCAAGTGTGATCTAAACCACAATAAATTTCTTATGATATGATCCTTTTACTTTACTTAAATTCATGCATTAAAATCTGCTACAATCCCTAGGAAGCAGTTGAATTAATCAACTCTTCAAGATGCACATAATTATAATTCATTCGGTTAAAAATTTTAACTATGCAATTCAACCCCTCTTGCTATATCTATGCTAAGACAAGTGAATTTGCATTTGCAATAACACAACACACATCATTTCAATAAAAGTTGCCGGTTGATGGAAAATAGAGTAATAAAAGTAATAGAAGGTAAACCCAAGCCAAAAAGACAAAGTAGAAGAAGAAGAGTTGTGCTATAATGTAGCTTAATTTTCTTACTTGAATCAACTTTGAGCAATTTTTTGCCAACACCTCATCCAGCAAACTTCCATGTGGTCAATCCATATACCAAAGTCAACCACGTCAGCTAAAACTAAACAGTGTTAGATGTGGAAATAACAACAAAGACTAGAATTGCAACAAATTAAAAGGGTAAGAAGTAATTTGAAAAAGTTAAAAAAAGAAAGTATAGGAACTAATTTGCAAATTGATGTAAATTATGAGGACTAAATAATTAAATTTTTTTTAAAAGGACAAATTGATGCATGCGGGACAAACAAATTTGAATGCAAAATTGAGTAGAAATCCTAAATTTCGATTGTGATATTATTTTTTCTCAATGAAAACAAATTACAAGTCAAATGATTATTATTCAATTAAAATTTCGCTTGTTCTTAATTAAAGAATTGGAACGTCCAAATTATGAATACATTCACAAGACATAACTTTTCCATGCAAAATCTTTACACGTCTCTAACTCAATGATTGCCATATATAATAGCCAAAAAGATGTCTCAATAATTGTGAATTCAGAATAGAAAATGGAAATAATAGTCAATATAATAAGTTTGAAGTTGAAAAAACCTGTGTTGGTTTGTGAAAAAGACTGATAATCTACAATTTGTGAAGGTCGGTTTCTACAATTTGTCCATACCAAACTAGCTAGTCTATGCTCTCTCAGTTTTATACATAGAATAATAATAAAAAAACAATTGCGCAAGCTACACAAAAATATAATAAAATAAAACAACTAGGTCATCTTAATAATGCTAATTAGTTAATTAAGGTCAACCAAACTTCAATTTGATTGGTTTTGGGGAATTGTAATAATTTATCTTAAAACTACATAAGTTGCTATTATTTGTATGGATTTTTTAATAAAACATGTATATCGTATCTATATATAGAAGACGTGTGGGATAATAGATTTGGATTCAATGCATTTAGAAAGAAATGCACAAATCTGATGGTTAAGATCGAAAAAAATGCGAAATTTGACAGTTTAAATTAATTTTAGTAACTATACCTTTTTTAATCACGCATAATTTTTAAAATTTAATCTAACGGTTTAGATAAAAGAATGATATAACAATGTGCTAAGGAACTGTAGCCAATCTGGCTTCGTCGGATAATACTATATTCTGATTGGGGTTAGCCACAGATTGTCATATGTGAAGTAATAATGAATTGCTGCGTTAGTCATAATAAAAAACATATGAATGTGACATTAAAAAACAAACAGGGATTCAGATAACTGAAATGGTTGGCATTAATCATATATTCACAATGCATATGGAAATCACTGGAATACTTAAAGGCCTTCTGAAAAAACAAAAAAAAAAAGATCACCCTGCATGCATTGTGAATTTGTGATTAATGCCAACCATTTTAGTTACCTGAATCCCTGTTTGTTTTTTAATGTCACATTCATATGTCTTTTATTATGACCAACGCAGCTATTCATATACTGAAAGCGGAATTAGAACATGTAATTGAACATGATCACAAATTAGGAGAATAAATAAATCAACAATCTGACCTGATGAAGACGACATTGTTGATCTGAGTACTGGTTGAGTCTAATAAGTTCAACCCACAATACCCAAGAGCGTTTCTCAGAGTGTTTTGACAGAGAGAGAGAGTGACAAATTTAGTGTATATCTCAAATTAGGGCTTCAGTGTGTTATTTATAGGATTTTATTAAATAATATAATTAATCAATATTATTCAGTAAAATCCTCCAGAATCTTTAAATAATTAATCAATATTATTCAGTAAAATCCTCCAGAATCTTTAAATAATTAATCAATATTATTCAATAAAATCCTCTAGAATCTTTAAAACAAGTTTAAATTTAAATTAAGCCCATAAAATCTCTCTCTGGATAACAATCTTGGATTAGTAATCTGACGGGATGATTACTAATGCTCTTGGGCTGTGAGTTGGGTTTCTGCCCAGCGGGCTTGTGGATAATCGAACCCATCACCAATTATCCACACATATTAAAATAAAACCCAATCCATTCTCAGTTTATAAATTATAACATTAATTGCCTAATTAGAATTAATAAGGTACTAATCTAATAAAATAATTAATGCTAATCCATATAATATTAAAATATTCTAACAATCTCCCACTTGGATAGCATTAATTACATTATTAGGTCAATAAACAAATACATAATTAGGCAATTAATATTCACATAAACACATGAATATGTGTATATTTATAAACCATATAAAATTCAGAAATGAAACTACACACAAAGATCACTGAATCCGATAGGGAAACAAGTGATATTAACATTGTTATAAATTAGTTTTAATATCTGAATAGAATGGAATACAAAATGACATTTGAAGCATCATATTATGATGCAAAAGTCACTTTTATGACTTAACTCTGAAATTTGGTGTTAAATTGCACCACAAAAGTCCCTTAAGGACTCAACTCATAAATTTGGTGTCAAATTACACCACAAAAGCCCCTTAAAGACTCAACTCATACTCCCACTAGACCAAGGCTACATCAAAACTCAACAAGACCCATATGAGTTATACAATTTGAATTACTCTTATGGGTAGGTATTGGTCAATAGATCCGTCATCATACGCTCACTACAAATGTGAACCATGTGAGTCTGAGATAACAAAAAATTCAGAAATGAAATTATGGATCAAGGATATTAAATCCGATAAGGAAAGCATTGTTATAAATGCCAGCAAAATTTCAATTTTGAATTATATCTAAAATTTTGGCATAACCAAAACATTGAATCCAATAGGGAAACAAATGTTATAAGTGCCAAAATATGCCAAGGTGTTCCTTAAGAACACAACTCAGACTCTTACTAAAACAACACATCAAAATTCGAATATATCCAAGAGTCATATATTTCCAAAACTCTAATAGGTTTGTGTTGGTAAACGGATCACCTAAAATGAGTATGAGATATACAGATCTTCTCTCCAACAAATAGGAATTGACTATCAAAATTTGATACAACTGAAATTCCTGTAACTTTGAGAGAAGCGTATAATAGAGTCATGTCACAACAAAATGGTCAAGACTTAAAATATACACATGACGGAAATTGATTTCCTTGACCATATTCCTTAACGAGTGACCATCACAAAACTAGCGACATACTCTTCATTTATATATATATATATATATATAAGGCAGTTGTAAATGTCTATTTGACACTTCTCAATAAAACAACTCCTTTAAAAAAAAAAAAACATCATATAGATGTAATCAGAAGTGGGTTCAAGATCATCATAACTGTCTCTGTAGCTTTCTAATGATCATGCCTAAAATTACTTAAATATATCTGCCAAGCACACCAACATGGAAAAAACAATGTTCAAACATGTGCACACTTAAGTCTATATATTAGGCTATTAATAATTAATTCAAATGGAACTTTGTCCATCAAAGTTCTCTCTTCATCATTTAAGACATAACGATTTAAACAATCTATCACCTATCACCACTCTGCACAAGTACACAAGGAGTGCAAGAATACATATCAAATTTCTTGAGTACTCGTTCAATATAGGTTGTCTGAGACAAACCAAGAATGCCACAAGATCTATCGCAATGAATTTGAATTCTCAAAATTAAAAAAAGGTTAACCTAAATCTTTCATATCAAAGTGGCATGACAAAATGTGCTTTGTCTCATTTAATAAGCACACTGAGTTATTGGCCAATAGGATGTCATCCACACACAGCACATCCTCGTACAAGTCTTCATCTGAGATTACAGTGCCTACATAGCTAACTGTAATCGAACTTCCTTCCAATCCAAGGACGGTTTATTATTCTTATTGCTTTTCTTAAGTCCATACGGTTTCTTACCATAGGCATTGCCTTCACTTTTCTTTCCTTTTCAATTTCACATTTCTAGCCTTGTTGGATGGACCATGTGAAATATAGTTCACTAATTATAAGAATTCACCTTCTTTATTGATTCTTCCTCTTTAGTCATTTTGGGCATCATATGATTAATAGACCACTCTAACTCTTAGGAATTATAAGTGGTTCTCAAGACCTCATATTCAGCAGAAAGTAATTAGGGAACTCTATAAACTAGGTTGCTCTCATCCAAGTCCATATCTAGGATTTTAGCTTGTTGTAACAGTTAACAAGCTTCATCATGTGCTCACACACTCATGACACTTCATTATAGTGAGTGTTATCTAGTAAAGAGAGATAATAGACCCTTTTAAGTCTTATCAAACTTCTTAAATTTCTTACTAACCACTTTGAGATATCAATTACGGTGTCTTTCTTAGGAATACGTTGTCTGATAGTCTTCACAATCGTATACTTAATCACAGATAGACAAATCTTATTGGACTCATACCATTGCTTATGGTAAGCCTTGTCAACAGCGCTAGACTCAGTGGTGAGATTCACTTGCTTAGATTCTCTCATACCTAAACTTCCCTTGGTGATCACCAGATACATATTAAGGGACTCAATCCAATTATCGTAGTCTATTCTTTTCAGAGTTTTCACCATAAATAGTTGTAAGAACAGAGAAGCTGAGGGAAAACAAATAGGAAACATATAATTATGTCCCAGACACATAATTATATATATAACAAAGTTTCCGTAACATGACTCAGCTTCAGCAACAATGTAACAAAATACTTATCATATCCTACCTAAGGGCTCTGACTATGATAAATCAAGAAAACTCATGCACACCAGGAAAGCTCATTATCGAAAGAAATGACACAAAATGCACCCACAATCTCCATATTGATAGGATATAAGAAACCATGAATACATCAATCAGCAAATCGCCGCTAACAAGCCACAAATAAGCCTTATTAACAAAATTATATTGACAATGTCACACCGATAGGGCATGTCTATTATCAACATAATATTTACATACACTCACTTATCACAATATTTAGAATCATCCCTCATAATGGTAATTAAATTATGCAAAAAAAAGTGTTGGAAGTTAAATGACAAATATAAAATTTATAAAAGACATATCACCATGATTGGGCTCACGATAGGCGAGCACATAATCAATAGGCGTATGTGAACCAAAGTCATTACAATTTCCACGCACAACATACTCCTTTTAACGCATGTGCTTAAATTAGGAATAAAATCTAATAATTAATGCAAAGAAATTAATTATAATTTATTTACACATAATCAGGGAGAGTGAACTGAACATATTGTTCCGTATTATGTCTAGTCTTTACATAAAATTTTTCATGTCAAAATTCTTATCCTAAGCTTGTTATAGCTTACACAATATTTCCCTAGATATTTCAAAATATTTATCTAACCTCAATCTTTTCTAATTCGACCCTTCTTAGACCTTAAATGACATCATAGAAGGTCATGGTGACAAAATTTTAAGATAAATGACCATAGGCCAAAAGAGATTGGTTATACAATATTATGGTGTGTTCTAAACTCAATTATATTGTCACACCATAGCCAACCCTTTTTACCCTTACATTACCATAAAGACCATTCAAAAAAAGAAGAAGGAAAAGGAAGAAGAGAAACTAGAATATGCTAAATCATGTTATGAAGACGAGATTAAAGAAAGGAAATTTAAAAAATTTCATAGTCCATCAAACCGTGG
The DNA here is from genome assembly GCA_037074485.1 of Delonix regia. Lineage (NCBI taxonomy): Eukaryota > Viridiplantae > Streptophyta > Magnoliopsida > Fabales > Fabaceae > Delonix > Delonix regia. The sequence goes on from CM073453.1 coordinate 34,597,629, forward strand.
CTCTGATACCATTTGAAAGCGGAATTAGAACATGTAATTGAACATGATCACAAATTAGGAGAATAAATAAATCAACAATCTGACCTGATGAAGACGACATTGTTAATCTGAGTACTGGTTGAGTCTAATAAGTTCAACCCACAATACCCAAGAGCGTTTCTCAGAGTGTTTTGACGGAGAGAGAGAGTGACAAATTTAGTGTATATCTCAAATTAGGGCTTCAGTGTGTTATTTATAGGATTTTATTAAATAATATAATTAATCAATATTATTCAGTAAAATCCTCCAGAATCTTTAAATAATTAATCAATATTATTCAATAAAATCCTCTAGAATCTTTAAAACAAGTTTAAATTTAAATTAAGCCCATAAAATCTCTCTCTGGATAACAATCTTGGATTAGTAATCTGACGGGATGATTACTAATGCTCTTGGGCTGTGAGTTGGGTTTCTGCCCAGCGGGCTTGTGGATAATCGAACCCATCACCAATTATCCACACATATTAAAATAAAACCCAATCCATTCTCAGTTTATAAATTATAACATTAATTGCCTAATTAGAATTAATAAGGTACTAATCTAATAAAATAATTAATGCTAATCAATATAATATTAAAATATTCTAACATATACTACTGCCTGTAAAGAAGTACTTTCAATTTTATGATTCATAGAAAACGAATCTAATTCACCAAAAAGGAATATATAGGTCCATGAAGTTAAAAGAGGTCACATTCAAATATTGTTGGCTTTTTGCGGAATGATTTGGTGCTAGGGAATAATCAAAGGAATATTTCTCGTCATAATTATGAAAGTGTACAACATTTGCAATAAAGAAAGTGTCAGTAAAAGGAGTATGAATCGGATACAAAAAGTTTACAAATCTCTATTAATATTATGGTATAACGACTCTAACTGAGATGATTAGGATTGTTCGTTTAGAACCCTTTTAATTTTTTCACCTTTTTCCGTACGTACTTGAATTTATTTATGGCAAAATGTCTGTAAAACTTTATACAGGTTTTACTTTAGTTTTAAACATTGCTTTTTAGTTCCACCATCAGACTTACGTTTGTCAATAAAAAAAAAAATTAATACTTAAAAACTACACCATTTTGTTTCTTTTGATGAGTTGACAAATAGATGATGTTTGTAGAATTATAATGATTAGAAGAAATAAATAAACATTTCAAGTTAATATTATATTCGGTATCATAAGATCAAGTTTAATGCTATGTTGGATACATTTGTTTGATTGTGCTATCAAGGAACAGGTTGATATTGAACTATTTTTAAACTTTAATGTCTATATCAAATAAAAACAGATTATTCAGATTAAAACAAGACGTTAAGTTTTTATAAGGACTACAATTAAAAATTTTCCTTTATTTATTTAGTTGACTTCAATTCATATTTTATACATATGATCCTTATGCGATATTTAATGACAGCACAAATAGTAACATGAAAGTGATATTTATATTTAATTACTTACCATTATTACGGTTTTTTACTCTAACTTCATCACATTCAAAGCTAGTCACTTCCATAACCGTTAACTTCAATTCGGTTTCGAATAATGACCACTTGCCAATCACCAACTAGTTAGAAAAAGGAGTTTTTTTTATTTTGGGCCAATTACTTGGAAATCCGAAATTTAACTGTACGTAAATTGGGACTTCTTTTGTAATGGGCAAGAAAAAACAAAAAATGAAAAAATAAAATTTTTTTTGAGAGAATCATATTATAATTAAAATAATTAGTTATTATAATTACTTTTGACTTTTTTACTTACCCTCTTAATTAATACAGACCTTTTCCTTATTAATTTCTTGTTAAAATGTACTTTTTTTTTAATTTGTCAAACATAACAATATTGATAACAGTGTTTATTGAATAATTTTGTTTCATACAGATATTGCTTCTACCTCACACTATTTCTTATGAAACTCCATTAAAAAAAAAAAACTATTTTAAGATACAAAAATTTTCAACAAATACCTGCCAAGTTGAATAAAATGATTATAAACCACATTGATATACTCTTTACCAGCTTTTGTTCGTTTAAAACGTCAACCTTTTCTAATTAGTCTTTATAGTTAATTCAAAAACCTCTAGTTATCCTATGAGAAAGGATGAGTTTATAATGCAACTCGTTCCTTTCGTTGCGTGGATGCAACCATATGATGTCGCAACTGATTTTGACACGTGTTAAGGTTGACAAGGAAACTAAGAAAAGCCACCTACAAATCTTAAAATTTCATATCATTTCAAATTTAAATATGCCCCACAATTTTGTCATATTTACAATAAAAATGAGGTCAAGTTACACGTCGTTCTAAAACTTTCTGTCAATCACTATGTGAAACTTTCTTTCAAATGTCGGCATTTTATTTCCTAAATACATCGCTCACATGACTCATATCTAATATATATATATATATATATCTCAAAACCATAACTAACTTGGTTATCTCTCCATTTAAGGCTAGAAGTTGGTTTCCTCAACAAAAGAAAAGTGCCATTAAATTTTTCATAATATCATTTGAAAGAAATTTGTCTATATCACTCTTATGTATTGTGGAAAGTATGCACCTTAGACTTACATAATGGTTAGATTCGAAACGAAAGTAAGAGTTTTGCAGTAGTATATATATACTGTGAGCCATATATATAATGTGCACCACGTTTACCCAAAAATTCGATTTTTTTATATCATCAATCACTATTATTACAATATTAATAATAGTTGATTGTTGCTAAATCCAAAAAACTTCATATACATATAGTATAGGTCGATCCACACTGCAATAACAGTTGGCTATTGCTGAAAAGTTCAAATTTCTTTGTATACTATAAGCAATACAGTTAATTGATATTCCATTAATCATAGACGATTAAGTGGTTTTTATTTTCTAATATTGAAAATAATAGCTGATTGTTGGTTTGAAATGTTATTATGAACAACCAAAAATAATATCTGGTTATTAGCTTATAAAGTCATGTTTCATAAATTTAATTTTGACCTGGCAAATTAAAATTTACGAAAAGAACTTTTTCTACGAGCAATATAAGAATTACCAGAGTTGGCAAGGCAACTAGAAGTTAGAAATTTGTGAATGTCATGGTGTGAAAATAACTTGTTCTCTTAGTTGCTCATAAGTTGTTAATGACATATATATAGCAGATGGAGCTTAAGGCAAAGAACGACGACTTGCATGAATACAATTTCCAAATTTATGAGGATGGAAGTGGATCAAATAGTAACAGAGACTACAATGTAGTCAATGATAATAAAAAAAAACTGGGGATATAATATCCTTTTGATAGCTGACAAGCAGCCCATAGGTGTGCCAAAAAATATGAGAGTTTAAACTAATTTAGAGTATATACAATTGCACAAAAATTAATTTATACAATTGAAAGTTCAATTACTATGGCTTGTTAGTTAATGACTGGGTACTCATGCTTCCACTGTAGCTAGCTTAATTATTAGTCTGCTTCTGATGATTATCAATTTTGCAATTGAGGATCATTAAGCAATTTACCATATTGTGAGGGACAAAAATAAAATTTCTCTAATTTGCTTTGTTGACTTGTTTGGCAAATGTCCTGTTGTTTAGCATCAGATGAATCTGATTGATGAGACGGTGTCATGTTGTACGAAGTTGCATCCATGCCCCAAGTTGCATACGAGACTCATGGCAGCAGACAAACCGACAGTAGTAAAGAGGCAGACCTATCCTGTCAGTTCACTGGATTCACCTTCATCCTTCTCTTTTTTGTAGGCATTCTGCTGCTGAGAAAGAAGGATATATTGATATACAGTCACAAACAACTAAGAAACTCTGCACAAGATTCTCGCTAATGGCTTAATGCTTGACTTGTAGAAAAAATGCATGTATAGTTCATGATCAATTAACTCCACTTTGGAAAGACTAATCCCAAGTTTCCAGTAATTGATGGAAGAAAACTGGATCCTAAGATATACGTTCATATTATGCTACTGAGTTGTCCGTTGATAATTTGTCCTCCTCCTGCTGCTTCTTCCTGAAGCCAAAGATGACTAGTTGCTCCTGCTCCTGGGCACCGCAATATCTGTTTTTTATGGCATCGATTGGTTAGATATTGAGCCAATTAATTTGTTTGATAAAGCTACATATTTGGAAATTGAAGGACAGAAAATTAATGAACAAAGAGTATTAAGTGTGTCAGCTTTTTCTTTTCCAATAGGCGAAGGTTCATCACCTGCCATTGAGCCAGATAATTAAAACAGGCTTTTGTGTTCATAAAAGTAATTAAGGGGGGAATGTTAAAGCAAAATATGCAGGCTCTTGTTGTTGGCGCACATTTTCATTCATGAGCCTTCCCCATATAGCGTGCTAATTCAACAGCTAATTTCTTTTCATTTTAATTGGGTTTTGGCCAACAACAGTAGCTTTTCCATGCACAGATAAAAGGAGACCGAACCAAACTAACTTAAAAGTTGACTTCCACTAAAGCTGTATTCATTCGCAAAGCAAAGCATCTTTGAATTCTAGGGAATTGGCGTGCATATCCCTCCAAAATGGCAATCGTAGTTGAAGTTCCCATATACGCAATCATACTACTTACAAGTTCCACACGCAAAATCTTCACAATGCCCTCCTTCCACGTATATATTACCAAATACCAGTTGGAAAGCTCTTTTCCACAGAATGTGGATTCTATAGACTTTACATAACGAAATGACAAGGATGGAATTTGGATTCATGAAGCCACAAAAACGCCTATAGAGTTGCCCTAAATTGAAGGGGATAATAGGGATATGAAGCTTTCCACTCATAAGGACGAGTGCAACGAAGATGTGGGAGGGAAAGGTTGACCCGGAATATTAGATGGTGGGTCGGCTTCAAAAGCTGTAGAAGGTTGTGATGCTGATGCTCACGCGTCTTTCTAAACCAGAACATAGTTCAACAATAGGGGTCCATGCCAAATGCCACGATAGCCCTCCTCCATACAAATGTTCTATCGTTTTCAAGTGCTCGCACATTAATAATCTCTATCCACATATTGTTGTTCCGTGCTTTATACATATAACATTTCCGTATATACCCAAGTTCATGGGTTTTCATTGAAGTCTTTCACGATAAGGTTGCACGGGTTCTCATAGTGCATTCTCTAATAAGATTTGAATTCTATGTATTTAACTATTGAATATGCATACTCAACGGTCACTATTAAAATTAATGCGTAAATAACTTAATCTGATGATTGATATTTGATGAAAGGAAGGATAGATAAGCAGAGAAAGCTAAAGAATGAGTCTCAAGTCATAATGCAGAAACGTAACTATTATTCTTATCTAATCACAAGTCTTCTTATAGTATTTATAGACAAAGTGCAGAGCTAACAAGATTGTAACCAGACTAACAGAATAACAACTAAACTCTCAACTAAACACACGTGCTAAACAACTTCACAACTGAAGCTTCACAGTAGAAACTGATATACTGCTATCAATATTAAATGAATTAATTACACAATTTAACAGTGTGCGGATAGAAAATAAACTATAGACTATTTGGACTCCTGTGCCTTTGGCAAATAATATTGTATCACAATATTTCAGAAGTTAGTTTATGAAGAAGAAAATTTAGTACGAAGATGATGAATGAAAATAATGAGATTATTGGAAAAGAAAACACAGTGAAGATAGCGCGAAATTTTGATCTTGCTCCAAATGATTACTCGATCTAGCATTGTACAATATCTCTATCTTTCATATCCTTTATCTTTATTTAGTAAGTGGGAAGTTCGTTTACCACCAAACAACGATCTCCAATGACTTGAACGACTAGCTCCCATGCATGTTTCTAACTTCTGTTTTGGGAATCTAAACAATTTTTCATGGTCTTTCTTGTATTATATTTTTATACTTTCGGGCCAAATCTTGGTCTGTCCTATTGTTTCCATATACATCGATGCCACTAGGCTTGCATGAGCTTAAGGTTCTTGTCCCCCACAACCCTGTCACAGCAATTCTCATTTTGCCCAAAAATATTCAAACTTTTGGTGATTATGTAAATTGTGGCTGCAAAGAAAAGAATTTAGCGTTATTTCCTGTGATTTACGCAGTGGACATATTGAAAGGGGAAAAAAGCCGACATTAGTAAAATGACATTTCTGTTCACTTAGAATTTAATTAATGATAGTATTTAATTATTTTAATCATATAACTAGAATAAAATATTTATTTAATTAAAACAAAAGTAATAAATGCACTAATGTAACAGCTCTAGTAGTTTTTGTAGGTATGGCCTAACGTAAGACAAGGGAATATATCTTGATTCAAATAATGAAAAATTTTAAACAAGGACCACAAGTTGATTTTAATATAATTGAAGGACCTTTAATTTTATTATTTCATTTAAAGACTTAAAGACCTTTTAGAAATATTTTAATTGACAAAGATGTCCCTAACTTCAATAATTTTAATATTTTACCTTCAAAACATATTTCATCAACATACCATATGTGCTTGTTTAATCTGAATCTTTATCACGCTCAATAAGAGGAGAAACATGCTTTGGAAAAAGGTATGGCCTTAATTTTTAGAAGTCTTTCAGTCTTTTTAGATAAGCTTGTACTAATAATATTTTTCTTTGAATTTGAATATTCATTATCTACATCCTCATTTTGTCCTCAATTCCTGCTTCTAATTCCCTGCTTAGGTAAGGAGGTAAAGAAAAATAATTTTTATTTTAATACAGAAAGCTTATTATTGCATAAGGAAAAAACTGAGAATCAAAGAAACCACTGTATGCAACATTAAACATGTAAAAATAGTTAAATTCACTTACTATCTTGGGAAGCCTCACTGGTGGAAATTTTTATTGCAACAAATGGTAGCAAGCATGGCAAATGTTTAAAATCTCATATATGCATGTGTAGCAAGTAACTTCTAGTTAATAGTTATTACTAATGAGTTTTGCTTTCATTATCATCTGATTTCTATTTTTAAAATTAATTAGACTAGGAGCATCTTTGTCTATTGAACAATTTTAAAAGGTTAGGTCCTTCAGTAAAATTACAAAATTAAAGATCCTTCAATAATTAAAATCAATTTAGAATCCTCATTTAAAATTTTGCCTTCAAATAATGAATATATATATATATATATATATATTATATATATATATATATATACATATATATGTTCTTGACAAAGAAAAATCATATACATAGAATGTCTCTTTGGTACCTTCTCCTTGCCATCGTATGTCTCTTGGATTCCTTTTGCATTCCTCTAATGAAGAAAAAGCTTGGAGTTGGCAAATTAATTAAAGTGAAGAATAGTTTGATATGATTACCTTGTGTTGTTTTGAGTTTTGACGATAACATGAATATCCTAGTGGCTTTTTTCTTTTGGGTGAAGTCATAAATCCTATAACAGTTGGAAGCATCAAATATAGGAGGCTTGCTGCAGCTACTAAGTACTCCTCTTCCTTCTTGCACTTCAATTTTTCACCAGAAGACAACCTTGAGATTGGATGAAACCGTCAAAATAAAATATTCTATCGACTAATAAATATATAGTTAATTAATAATAATATAAAAAATGTAATAATTAAAAAACTATACACCTCATGATATGATTGGAGAATTATATATTTGTTCTATCTTAATTAAAAAAATTGATAATGAAAATATAAAAAAGTACATATAATAATTTTTTCAGCAATAAATTAACAAGGTTGATTCAACTACTAAATGACACTAAACTTTGTAAAACAATCCAAATTTCCTCGTATTCTAATGAAAATATAATGTCATATTTAATTATGATAAACTCTTAGATAAAAATTTAATAGTCTAAATTTATAAATAGAAAATGTAATTACATGTATTTATATTAATTTAATATAAATCTTAACTACCGAATTTTTCTAATAATTTATTATGATCTAACATGATTTCATATTTTGGCCAAAATGTAAAGGGATCCAAATTGTTGGCAAAGACGATGCTTTAAAAATGTTAAGAAGTGGAAACAAAATAAGGATCTCTTAGTTGTATTACGTAATATGTTATACATAGTCCACACAAAAAAAAAACTGGTTTGTATATGTTATCAAACCCACGCTGATCCGGTTTCAATTATTAGTTTCAGTTCATCTAAAATTCTAATTTCTTATTGCAGTTCAGATAATAATAGTAATAATGTGATTAATTAGTTCCAAACCACATGGATTCTGACAGAAAACTGAAGTCCTGACAAAAATAAGTAGCTTAGTTATTATTGGGCGGCCACATAATTGATTATAATTAAAATTCTTTAACTAGCAATAAGAGGAAAGAGGAGGAAAATGATGTAAAAAACGGGATTCGGTTAGCAACTCGAAGCTAAGACAATGCTAAATTAGGAGTGAATGCTCTCTCATGGAGGCATATAAAGACAGGACTGATACTGATGCTCAGCAAGTCCCAACCAATCAAAGTGGCACTACATTTATCCTGCTCTTCAGAGAGGCCTCCATTGCAGCCCCTTTCAAACATTCATCCGAATGAATAGACTCGTCAAATTTCTTTTGGGGATGCTGCTTAATTGACATGAATACACATTAAGTATAGCCTTCAAGAGTTCACCCAGACCCCTCGAATTAATAAACATATGGGTTCAGTGCCTGCTCAGGCTTCCACCATGAGAGAGCAGGGCCACCTTTATCTTGAGGACACTGGGCAGACAGAAAGGTCCCAGTGGGTTCTAAATTCTCCTGACCCTCCACCTCTCTGGACGAAACTGTTTAATTCACTCAAGGTGGCTGTCTTGCCTCACGGCAACAAGTTCTTTTCTCCATCCAAGAACAAAATTTACCATGGACAAGTTGTTTCCTTCTTCCAGAACTTATTCCCGATCCTTACTTGGTTTAGGGATTACAAGGCCTCCAAGTTTAAAGATGATTTGTTAGCCGGTTTAACTCTAGCCAGCCTCAGCATACCTCAGGTATTCACAAATTTTACTTCTTTTTTTAGAGTAAAATGCAGCATTTTTCTTTTCCCTTTATTCTTCATACTTTTTTTTATTTAAAATTTTGCAGAGCATAGGGTATGCTAATTTAGCAAGACTTGATCCTCAATATGGCCTGTGTAAGTATCATGTTAAAAACTGGTGTAGCACAGAAGAAAGCAACAAAAATTTTCAAGTTTGAACATTTTCGCAAGTAAATTTGTACTCTTTCAAATGCCAATATTGGATTTGTTGGATTCAGATACCAGTGTTGTTCCTCCTCTTATCTATGCTGTAATGGGCAGTTCAAGAGAAATTGCAATTGGACCCGTCGCTGTAGTATCATTGCTGCTATCTTCCCTGCTCTCGCAAATGGAAGATCCTGCTGCTAACCCCATTGCCTACAGAAACCTTGCCTTTACGGTGACCTTCTTTGCTGGAATCTTTCAAGCTACATTTGGAATTTTGAGGTGCTTTCTTTATCTTTATATTACATTTCTTGTAGAATTGTAGTTTTCCTTGTAAACTGAGCATTGATTAGTCTCCAACATTTGCAGGCTGGGTTTTCTTGTGGATTTTCTTTCGCATGCGGCGTTAGTTGGATTCATGGCAGGTGCAGCTATCATGATTGGTCTTCAGCAACTCAAGGGATTGCTGGGGATTGCTCACTTCACCAACAAAACTGATGCCGTATCAGTTTTGGAGTCTGTTCATAAGTCACTCCACCATCAACTTTCTGCAAATTCAGCTGAAAAAGTGAGTTTGCTATAAGAAATTTGAGAAATTTTAGTTACTTTTGGGAAGCATTTTACAGTTGCTCATTCATATATAGGTGTTCTTGTTTCATTCTTTACATTTTTTTTTTCCGTTAATATTCCATTGACAGTGGTACCCTCTGAATTTTGTCCTGGGGTGTTCGTTCCTGATTTTCCTTCTGATTAGCCGGTTTATTGTACGTAACGAAATCTCTGGCATCCAAACTCCACAAGTACAATATCTCTCTTCAGTGCTTAATTTGTTCTATTGATAATTAATATCTCTCTTTCAGGGAAGAAGAAACAGAAAGCTTTTCTGGTTGCCTGCTATTTCTCCTCTATTATCGGTTATACTATCAACTTTAATTGTATATTTGACAAAAGCCGATAAGCATGGAGTTAATATAATAAAGCGCGTCAAAGGAGGCCTGAATCCAAGTTCAGCTCACCTCTTACAATTCCATGGTCAACATGTTGGACAAATAGCAAAAATTGGGTTAATTTCTGCCATCATCGCTCTCACTGTATGTTAATTCATTTCCTATTTTTTTTCCCAAAGTCCATATAATTTTTTTCACCATCTCTTCCTTATGATAATCTATGCTTCGGACTCAGGAAGCAATAGCTGTTGGCCGATCTTTCGCTTCCATTAAAGGGTACAATCTGGATGGGAACAAAGAAATGTTAGCAATGGGGTTCATGAACATTGCAGGATCTTTGACTTCATGCTATGTGGCAACTGGTGACTGACTTCTTCTGTTGATAATTGTGCAATAGATGTGCAATACTTCATTGATGTGTTACCACAGAGAACTGCTTCACTACCTGTTCAGAGTGTATAGAAATTTTAACAGATTCTTGGCGCACACTATTTGCAGGATCTTTCTCAAGGACTGCAGTGAATTTCAGTGCAGGATGTCAAACAGCCATATCAAATATTGTGATGGCAACCACTGTGCTTGTGTCACTAGAATTATTTACAAGGCTCTTATACTACACTCCAGTGGCTATACTTGCTTCCATCATCCTCTCAGCACTTCCCGGACTTATTGACATAAACGAAGCTTATTATATCTGGAAGGTTGACAAATTAGACTTTCTTGCGTGTATTGGTGCTTTCCTTGGCGTCTTGTTTAAATCGGTAGAGATTGGTCTTCTTGTTGCAGTAAGTTCTTCACCATTCTCATCCATTGTGCATTTAATAGTATCCCTATAAGCACATAGAAATAGAGTGAAATAAGAGGTTATTTTTTTGGATGCAGGTAACAATCTCGTTTGCAAAGATACTGATACAATCAATTCGACCTGGAATAGAAGTTCTAGGGAGAGTTCCAAGAACAGAAGCATTCTGTGATGTTAGTCAGTATCCCATGGCCATAAGCACTCCTGGCATCTTGGTTTTGCGCATAAGCTCTGGCTCACTTTGCTTTGCAAATGCTAACTTTGTCAGAGAAAGGCATGCATTCTCCTAATGATCTTTAGAGACGTATGTTGTGCAATACGTGTATATAATTATGTGAGTTTGGTCACTTGATGCAGAATACTGAAATGGGTTGCAGAAGAAGATAATGATCTTAAAGAGACTGCCCGGGGAAAGGTCCAAGCAGTGATCCTGGACATGACCAGTGAGTCTCCTCTTTACTATTCTTAAGACATCCAATTAAATGCCAAATGTTTGTTATGATTCCAGTGATCTAATTAAGACGATAATCATCTGGATTTGTGTTGATAACAGACCTGATGAATGTTGATACTTCTGGAATTCTGGCTCTGGAGGAACTGCACAAGAGGTTGCAATCCCGTGGTGTAGAAGTGAGACCGCTATGAATCTAAAACTCGTTACCAAATAATATTAAATCTACAATAATCACTAACAGATGTGTTGTGTGTTTATGCAGTTGGCTATGGTGAACCCAAGGTGGCTAGTTATTCACAAACTTAAAGTAGCGCACTTTGTGGATAAAATGGGAAAAGAATGGCTTTTTCTTACTGTTGGTGAAGCTGTTGACGCATGTTTGTCATCTAACTTTGTCATCCCTTGAACGCATACATGCATATATATATATATATCTCTTAATATCGTCAGTCTGTATCCATAAATATGCTTCCTACATTATGGGTTGCGACTTGGGACAAGCCAATGCATATTGAAATGAACCATGTGTGATGTCATCTTGTCTTATATTGGAGATCTCTAGTTTTGATGAGAAAAGGAATGTACCAATCACCAGCAGTTGTTATAATGTATAGAGATAGAGAATGTCCGGTTAAAGATAAAAAGAAACGAGGGATATGGCTTTGAATAAATAGTCTCTTGGTCTATTAGTTGGGGGACAGAATTAAGCGTTTTCTTCAGTTCAAAAATATTGCTTGTGCAGCCTCTCAAAGGACTTGGCCTTGGACCCCAAAATTTTACCTTTTGTTCCGATGTTCTTGTTTTATAAATAATGAATTTAATATGACAAGAAAAAGGAAAAATGAATTTATATTAAATTTTAGTGGTGTTAGTACAACTATAAGATTGATTACATTAGTATAATCACTATGTAACATACTTAGAATAAGACATGTGATAATGACATGTCAAAAATTGTTGATCATATATCAATTTAAAATAATTTGTTATATTTATATTTTAACTTCAATATTTTTAAATTTTATTTATGAACTCCACCCTTTTACTTTTTTTTAGTATCCCCACATAATATAAATTTATAAATTAAAAATAAAAATAAAATTAAGGAGTTGTAGAGTTTTTCAAAAAATAGAAAAAATATCGGGCCTAACAAAGTTATGAACTAATAATTCTCCATAGATTATTGAAAAATGAAAAATAGAGGAAGTAATTTGGAAAATTTTAAAAGAAATTCAAGATCCATAAATAAAATCTAAAAACAAGAATGTCAACATATAAATACAAGTTATTTTGAGTTAGTATGCAATTAGCATTATATGATACGTCATTGTAATGTATTTTTTTCATAGGATACCATATAATGATTGCATTAATATAATTAATTTTATAGTTACACTCAATCCTAAATTTTAATATAAATATACAGTATAATCTCATTGATACATTTGTAGTAAAAAAAAGTGTCAAACCAATTTTGGGTCTGGAACAAATATTAACTTGCCCCAATCGCAATCTCAGGTGCTATTAAGTTGTATTTCTGAAGTAATGATCTAATTTCCATAAACACGACAAGTGTGGATAATTAGCACATTGCCATAAACCATTATTGCTACCAAACTTCAAAATTGGATTGTAAAAAATTATGAAAGTAGACTGGACAGAGCTGCTGCAGAGTAAATCCCAAAAATTTACCATATCTGCTCATAATGCTTTTCATGCCTCCAGGTGCCAGGCTTCTTATTCATATGATGGATTTTTTTAAAAAAATTATTATCAAGTACATTTTTTTTTAATAAACGCTGGTTGGTGATCAGAGTCTGGATTTGGTGGTGAGATCTATAAATGTCCAGGCAGAATGGATGCAGGGTAAAATAAAAGTAAAATAACATGTTTAACTTATTTTAGTTATTGTCTCCGAGACGACTCGCTGTATGTATATTATTGCGTCATTTATTTTTAAAAGATTACAAATTATAACTAGAAATTAATTAAAGGCTAACAGGTCAACATAAATGTAGCAAAAGTAGGATATTAATATATCTTTTATATTTTACGCTAACTTGGATCTTCTCCGCCGATATGCAGGGATGAGAGTGATTAAGCGAAAGTTAAAGTCACATTCACGTCCATGCAAATGATAATTAATATTATTCTCGATGGTAAGAACAAAACTAAATTTATAGATGAGGTGCAAATTTAGGTTTTATATAAAAGTTTAATAATCAAATAACTTGTCGTTTAATTATATGATTGCAAACTCGTCAACCTCAAAGTTCAAAGATAATTTTTAAGTATAAACTTTAGAATGCGAAATATATAATATGTAAGACTTACTATCAAATCTGTAAATTTTACTCGTTTACAAGTTGTGAATCTCTTGTATCTTTCTCATCCTACTAAAGTTTAGACCCTAAAACTTAACTTTGGAGCATCCAAATCTACATATAACGCTGCAGAAATTGAGAAGTTCTTGTTCCTAGCTTTCAAGGAAAAGGAAAATCTAAAGCAATAACCCTATTAAACGCAACATAAAGACCATGATAACATAACGACTCCAAGTTAGACCCGATTCATATGCTGCTGAGAATCCAGGTAGTTAGACACTTCATCTGATCCATCATTTTTCTGCATTTAGAACAACAAAATTATTATCATTTGGCAAATTCTGGCTCAAAATATAATGTAAATATTCTGATTTGCCAGTCACTGAAAGAGGCAGAGAATTGTACTTGTTAATACCTGCTGCTTTGAAAAACCTAATATGGGGGTCAATGGGAAGACCCATCTTTTCAAAACGTGTGTCATAAGCACAGTTCAGAAATTTCCTGAAAAACCAGAACCATAAAAGTTTCAATTTTGTTGTACTTCAGTTGAAGAGTTAAAATCAGCACAATTTATGGTAAATAATCAGAAAGAAAAGCAGCAGATAATTTTTTGGTTATTATTTGTTTAAATCTCTGGAAGACGACCTCACAGCAGAGGGTTCTGAGGCATTGGCGTCCTGATCCTCATTCCCTTCATTTTCGCAAGTGTTATGTGCTTCATCGGAATTAAGGGTTTTATCATCCCTTCCATTCCCGGCTGAATCCTTCTGCAACTAACCAAAACAAACCCATTGGAACCACACAATTTCACTAAAGGTTCGTACGTTAATCCCTGACCAGAACAAAACCACATAAAGAATTAAAGTCAAGCAACAAATTCTCAACTAGGATAAATGCACCTTTTGGCGTTTAGATGACGATGATTCTCCCATTTCGTGTTGTTCTGGGGAAGGACGACGACGACGTGACTCTTCCTGTTTCTACAAGCCACCACAAATTCATAAATTAGATAACAGAGTACAAGTTAATGTTGAAAACAAATACACCTTGATTCCTCTGTTCTTTTATGGTCGCTCTTAAGTGAAGGAGTTTACCTGGGGGAGTGAGCCAGGTTGATTCCATGCCCTGTTCAATTCCTTCTCAAGCTCTTTAATCCAAGTTTCCTGTAAAAAAATGGTGTTATCTGTAAAGGGAAGACCGTATATCATTGCATTAAATTAAAACAGGCGGTGCAGATTTTTACTTCTGGATCTTGGGAGCTAGGAATTTGAATCTGATAGGCATTAGTACGGGGAGCATAGGAAGCGGCCTTTGATTTAGGGCCTTTAGGCCTGGGAGTTCTGTTCAGTATTTTGCGAACCCCCTCGCTAATTTGTGGCCTATTTAAGATTTCAAGCAAATAAATAGGAACATTAAGTATGTGAAGTGCTTACAAGATCACACATAGTTTCAATTTCAAGTATTTTACTTAGAAGATGACGAAGGATTCTCAAGGCTCCTTCCGTTTAGGGGTGCAGTGGATGCATTCGTAGCAGCAGGGGCCACATTCTGCAGCTGAACACCTGGGGCGTTTTGAGTCCTAAAATTGAGGAGTAGTCAAAGATTGTTAGTAGCATCAAAGTAATCACAAGGGACACAACCCCATGAGGAAAATACTCCAAGTGAAATATCAGATACCATGAAAGCCTCAAGGGCTCAGGAGTCTTGAAGCCAAGAAGTGATGGATTAGATGCATCGGATGTGTGTTGCGAAGGTTCAGCAACCCTTGAGTTCTGAACATTTGAACCTGCGATCCTGGACAGAGTCGTAGGTCCATGCACTGTGGAACTGTGACCCTGTACATTGAGTGTACTCCATAGTTGAATGGGTTCATTTCTGTTATCTGACACTCGCGGGGGCCTATGTTTAAAATAAAATGAATGATAAGGACAAAAAAATATTAGAAATAAATGACGAGCATCTGAGAGCACTTCATATGCGGATAAGTCAGGCTGCTTACCCAGAGAATTGGCCGGGGCCAAGAGCTTGCTGTGTAAAACCATTAGACATCATGGTTTGGAAACGATCATGGTTCCTTTGGTAATCACGTAATTCGGGATACCTGCTGTGAGAACAACTACTTAACAAAGATGGAGTGGTCATGTTTAGCAAAGGGCTATATTCAAGTGGCAAATCTGAAGTAAATGACTTGATACCTTGGGGACATTGAAGGTCCAGCTCCAAAGGAATTGCAGATCGTTGCAGATGGCACAGGTTGTGGATGATAATCAGAGTACATTGCAGGCCTATGCCCATAAAAATCAGTTAGAAAATTCAGCAGATGGCTTAGATAATCCATTGAGAATCATCTTAATATTCACAAGATGGAAAATTTTAAACTGAAAGAACGATTACCAAGTAGGAATAGCAGGCTCAAGCGGCATGGGTCTATAAACATGTCGATGATCATAAGCATTTGGTGGCACGGGAGCACAAGCAGGCTGATAATTTGAGTATGATTCCGGCCTTGAATTAAAACAATATGCTTGTTTTGTTTAGCTAATGTATTCAATTGTCAATTGTCTAATGCGATTTATATTGTCGACGAACTTTAAATAAAAATAAAAAGAAAGAAAGTAGAACAAAGTACCTCGAATACGCTGGGCAGGGAGGGTGCATGCAATTTTGTATATCAAAAATCCTTCGCATCCCTGAGACATGGCTACTATGTTGCGAATACGACAGAGTATTGAACTGCTGGGGGCTACATAATAAAATGTCAATGAGCCAATGCACTTGCCTATTAACTTGTAAATCGAGTGACTGCTAACTGCTCCCACAATAACACATTACATACCTATGAATTGCAGGGGTATCATAGTGCACGCAGCTAGGGACGTAAAGTGTATCATAGACAATGGGCGGAGGGCATTGATGTTGTTGGAACCTAATGTTCAAAAATTACTCGTATATATGAGTACCATTACTGATTACAGTTAAACAACTAGCGTATGACATGACATTAAGATTGACAAGCCTCGTACCAGCTTGAATTCCACATCGTTGGAGGTAGTTGGTTACAAGTAAAGTGTGCTTGGTTTACTGCACCAGTACTGCGTATTCCCACCCCTGCCTCTGGCTGCTTATGATGGACAAGACTGTCAGCATGCTTCACAAAGCAGGGTCCATGCATGCAGCAGGACAACCTTATTTGTCGAAGATGTATGTTTAGACGATTGTACTTACTGGGTTTTGATGGATTAAGGATGGGTAAGAGGGATATTGCTGCTGATTGATTCCGCTGAAAGCATTGTGTGCAACCATATTTTGCACTAGCATCCAATTGTTTGTTCTGGGCTGGTTAGGAAGACCTGTGCCTTGAGGCCTACAACATGATGCAAAACAAACATGGGCTCAAGGACGAGAAAAACAAGTAGCAAAAGAGTCCGAATGTCGATAAAATAATTAACTTTGGGAACCTACATTGTTATATTCTCATTTTGAGAAGAGAGTACATTAGAGTAATTCAGCTGGGCCTGAAGAAACGGAACTGTTTCCTGTGAGACCAATCGCTCCTATCAAACAAAATTGTAGATAATGTCAGCCATCATAATTATAATTGTTATGAGATTTGAAATCCTGGAACGGGTCCTGCAAATATATAACCGATGTCAAATTTCCAGCTTCCTTAAATTGAGATACAATTTCTTTTGATCATTGGAACTGTCTATGAGAGATTTTGTTTTAAAGCAAATATCTGCGTATTTATTAAAGGCTATTTTATATGCTTAGAACTTTTTTTTTTTTTTAAAAAAAAAAGCTTTGGATTGCCATATTATTAGCGTATCTTAATGAGTTTGGGCTGCCAAATATTTACTAAATTTTTTGCTTTTCTCTTTTTTTGTTTTTGTTTCTTTTTTTGATACTCAATGACATAATTGGATGCTACATTTGTATGTGAATATCATTAGTAATCTGTGAATAACTTGTATGATATAGTTGGTAACAAATAATAACTAAAGTAAAAGGCGGTTGGAAATTAGCTAGCAAGAAATTAACAAGAAAGAGAATAAATAAGGGGAAGCGTGCAACGTAAAACTGATGAACAAAATGGAAAAGATTATAAAAAGGATATCATGATAAGAAACATAAGGAATAATAATAAACACTAGTTAAAAGGAAAGGTAGAAGCATGGAATTCTGGGAAGTAAGTGACCGAGTGAGGTAAGGCAAATGCAGAGAGAAAGAAGGCGACATTAATTAATAAGTAAAGTCAATTTGATGAGGAGTGGCTTGTTTGATTACCAGGGAGGTGAGAAGGTTTGGTTGCGTAGGAGCATTAACATGAGGGATGGGGTCCACCGGTACTTGAGAGATAGCGACAGTAGTTGGGTTGTCAGAAAGACCAGAAGTACTTCCACTGACTTGAACCTCGCTATTCCAAGCAACTCCGGCCAAGTCCTGAACCTGAACAAAAACAATTAATTTTCTGTGTCTGTCTCTGTCACAAACACCTACTAGTACTTTAGTGTGGACTATATGTGGAGTCGTGCTGTGATGGAATGACAGTCCTAGCTCCTCATAACGTTAAAAGCAGAGTCATGAGTAACAATTACTGGAGTATTTGTGATTGGCAAAGAAGCTGCTGCTCCTGCTGCTGTACCCAGCTCTTGATTCAGTGTCTCTCCACTTTCAGTGAAAGAGGATTCAACCTCTGCCCCTCCTTGTTGCTCCTGCTCCTATATATATATATATATATATAAAATGTCTGTTAATTGTTTCAAGTTCTAAGTGCAACTGCAACACCTGGTATTTGAAATATGAGGAGAAAGATGGAAGAGTCGGTAGTTACGTTTGGCATAAGTGAATCAAAATGAAGACTGTCTGAGGGTGACGGTGTGTGGATACCGTCAAAGATGTTGACTTCATCAAAATCAATGCCAAATTGAAGGCTAGCCAACTCCATCGATACATCCATGTTCTTTCATTTCGTCCCCATTGTCATTACCCAAAAGTAACACATACACGTTATTTCTTTGTCCCACATGTATTATTATGAATTAACAAACACACAACTTAGAACTCATTCCCCATTCACACTAATCCCGCCTCATAGAAAGAAGAAGCATTAATAATAATAATGATTATTTTGTTTGGATTATAAAAAAAAAAAAAAGTTAAAAGTGAAGAGTAAAAGGAACAATATTCGAAAGGGCCCACCAGGTGCGAGTAGCACCTGGAGCAGGGAATAATTATAGCCACCGTAAATGGTACATATTCAAGATAGAAACCATGCTTTCCTCGCGAGGTCAGAGTACAAATGATATCAGAACAGTGAAGAATGAACTTGAAAGTGAGTGAGGGGACCCATCTTCCACCAAGGGATTTAGAACTCAGTTGGTGGAGCCCTCACATGACGTCATCTCTCTTATCATGGTGATAAAGCCGGTGCCATTTTAGGAGACCGTATTAGCCGACACACAAAAAACTGACACTCAAAAGAGTCAGCTTGTAAAATAAAAATTATATATAATCAATCAAAGGAACAAGAAGATTTTTGTTAAATCTTACAATTGACATACTTTTTTTATAATAAAAAATGATATAATACACCATTGATGGGCCGTTTTTAAGTAATCAATCATATTCACAATGGGCAAAATTACCTGAAAAGCAAGCATATCTTCCATGGCTGCAGATGTGCACTATTTCACCCTGTAAATTAAAAAACACTGGACGGATATAGATAAAGGTCAACCCAAATGAAATAACTGTTAATCTTTCTCCTTCAACATGCAGTGACCTCCTTTCAAAAATATATCCTCTCAAAAACCCAAAATGAAAAGTAAAATTGGTAGAGAGGAAGAGAGTGAAGTAAATTTACCACCCTAAGAAAAAGAGAATTTGGTTATGGCTGTAAAAATTGGTAAGGCGGTAGGGACAACTATTGATATGAGTATTCCTCCTCAGCATAAGAAAAAAAGGCAAAAGAACTTGTGGCTGTGATAAACTGACAATAAGACTTGCACAGAGAGATAGAAACCTACATGTAAATATGTCTAAGCACCATGGAAGGAGAAACCCAAGATGAAGCTGGAGATATGGAGTTGGAGGAGCTAACCAGGAGAAATGGACAAAGTAATAATATTGGAGCTTAGGATGTGAGCATACAAACTGATCAAGGCTGTGGTGTGAAAGCTCCCATTAACCCCCTATTTATAAGGCAAAAATGTACAAAATGTCATAAAGATGAGGGCCTGAAAAAGAAAATATTCAAATTTTGCACCTCAATTTTTTAAATTATTAAAATTTATTTTTATTCATTATTATAAATTTGAGAAAAAATTAAGAAAATTGTATCTTTAAATATTGCCAAAATTTTAAGAAATTTTTAAACTTCACATATAAAAAATATTTAAATTAAAATTAGAAGAGGAACCTCACTAGAGATAGCCATTTAAAAAAACATCAAAGATATCAAAATTTTCTTCATTGTCAACTTTATCTTATTGACTTGCAATTTTTGGTTCACATATGATTGATAAAATATATATACCAAAGATTAGCTCAATTAAAAAAGATTTGATGGTCAGTGGCACAAAGCTAAAACAAAGTTGAATCCTCTAAAAAATAATGTGTTTAAGTGTTTTTAGAGCTAAGTAAAATGTGACACGAAGACTAGATCTTCTTTTGTTACAGGAGAATCTTCTATAACAAGAAACGATCCATGCTAGTGTGACACAAGTATGAGTGTGTATGTAATTCACAATCTCTCTTTTCATCCACTTTCTCCTTTTTTTTTTTTAATTTAAAAGCACTTTACAATTTTATGTGAGCATGAATGTGTATCAATACAATGCGATGTGTATTTTTGGTGAAAATAGTTTCACAATTAGACCCGCCATAATCTTCTTCATCATTCTATGTCCATGTTTGGTTTGCATCCAAGAGTAGCGCTTGAAATATTAAACAGGGTGAAAAATAGCAAAATTGCTCTTATTTTAGTTATTTTTGGATAGATTCATGAAATGGTAAATTGACCTCGTAACACAAGGACAAGGTGGCACTGAAATCGATGGGAGTGAGGTAAGGTTGACGAAAGAAGAGAAAAGTCATACATGCTCTGAGAATAGTTTGCGCACGTGTGGGTATGTGGGGTCCACATGTGACATGTAAAGAACACTAGAAATGTCATGCAGGTTTAGGGTGAAAGAAAATTTATGTATCCAGATTTTGTAACGGCCTAAACTATGAAGAAAATGGATCTCATTATTTTCTCTCTCTTAGCGAAAGAGAGAGAATATCAATGGGCCCCACCACTCCTTATTTTAAGTATTTCCTACTTAATACATTTCCTTTTACGTATCTTTTACATTAGCCCCTACCATTCTCTTTTTTTTTTTTTTTTTTTATAATATATTATGTAGATAAATACAAAAGAAGTGAAAACGTATATAGAATTTATTCATTTTATTTGTTTGTTAAATGTTCGTTACATTTAACTGTAATATATTTTTCAAATTGTTATGTGAAACCAACATTCACCTCCCCGACACAAAATATCTAATTAAATCAATCAAAATAAGCAACAATTATTTTCTTTTTCCAACAACATCTTTATATGGATTGTATCATAATTACATATATCATTTTAATACTTCCAGATTTCTTTTAATTATAGCTTCTCCCTCTTTTGGTGATAGCTTAATCATGGTAAGTGCAAACTATATATATAATTTAAGTTTTTTTAATGTAGATTTCTTTTTGGAAACAAAAAGCTGTCATACAACTAGTAATGATTTGTGGTGTCCGGATACATTGATAAAAAAGCTTTCATCAAAATCAATTCAATTTAAAAACAAGTGCTTTACTATGAATATTATAATATTCCAAGTAACTGTATAAGTAAATACAAAATTTAGGTCCTCAATATAAATAATCGAAGATGTATTATAGAAGAAAGGGAATTACGTAAATAATTAAATATACTTACCAAAAACTGAGAAGGGAAATTTTTTGAATCTCTCAATACAATGAAAGTAACTACTTGTTTTACCAAGAAAAAATTTAAATGGCTCGTTTCAATTTTTGGAAAAAAATTATAATAAGTTACTCGCTTGCTATCAATGCAAAGGCGGCAAAATTAGCGGTTATTTCTAATAATTATCTAGTAGTAGGTATTAGTTATGGAAAACAAAACATGAGAAATATTAGATTTTGATTTTCACATGTTAATATTCGAGCATTAATTCATAATTAGTTTGTTTGCCTGTTTCATATAAAAGGGACATACTTAATTGTTAATTTTTACAAAGAGTTTAACGTTAGGTAAAGTGGCTTGTAAATTATTAACGATAGGATTTATTTATTACAAAATTTACAGTAAAATATAAGTAATTAGATGTTAATATAATAACTCAAATTTTTTAAAAAAATTATTTATTCAAATTATATATATGTGTATATATATATATATATATATATACATATATATTAAAATGTGAGCTATTAAGTCAAAATCAATAGCTCATACTCTACTACATAATATAGTTGGTAGACATTATTATATATGATATAATTAAGTTTAGATAAAGCAGCATGAAGATTCTCAGCTCGATAAAAGCGTGAGACAAGAAAATTTAAATGATACTTTTTCCTTCTTCTTTTTTCACACAAGTGTCAAGTCAAAATGGATTGCTAATATTAGGTGAAGCCTTTGGATTTTTTTCTTTTTGGTATAAATTCACAATCGTGAGCTAACATATGTTATATTGTTTTGTATATTGGATTAATGTGGATATCCAACTAATTATGGTATTTTGAGTGCATTTAAAACTTTTAAAAAACTACAAGTATACTAATCAAATTGTAGTAAAAGGATATAAAAATTCAATATTGCACCCATAAGGATAAGATGTTATTTTTATTATTTTTAGGATTAAATTATTTTGTTACTAAATTGTAATTTATATAAAAGTATTGAGTTAGTGTAACTAATTACATTATATATACTAATAGTCTAGACAAATTCAGTCACTTAGAATCAATGCAAGAATTTAAATATAAAACTAAGCAGCTAAATAACATAAAGACTCACTCAAACTCTAAATAATGAGAAAAAAAAAAACTCAAAACACTACACTAAATTGAGCTAATCAACATTTGGATTGAGGGTAAATTAAATTCTTAAGTTCATTATTAAATTTATACTATCATAGTTCAATTTCACTTTGAATAAATTAGTTTACTGAATAGATAAACTCAGGTCTTGTGAATATTAGTTCTGATTTCTCTTAAAAGTTGAATACAATCAATTAAGTAAAAATTTTCCTTGAATGCATTAAGATCAAGTGTTGATTTATGAAATATAACTTACTTATAAATCAAATCTAATCAATTTGGTAAAATTATACTAACTTAACCATTAATATTCTTTATAAGATTCAAAGAAAACTAATCCTAAAGTATACTATGCTTTTGAGTAAAAAAATTAAGAACGAAAGTATGAATTTATTTTAAAAGCTCTCATACAACTAGTAATGAATACATTGATAAAAAAGCTTTCCAAGTCAAAATCAATTCAATTAAAAACCAAGTCCTTTACTATGAATATTATAATATTTCAAGTAATGCTATAAGTAAACTCAAAATTTAGGTCCTTAATATAAATAATTCAATATGTATAATAAAAGAAGGGAAATTAAGCAAATAATTAAATATAATTACCAAAACAGGGAAGGGAAAATTTTTGAATCTCTCAACAAAATGAAAGTAACTTTTATTTTACCAAGAAAAAAAATAAATTGGCTCATTTCAATTTTTGACAAAAAATTATAATAAATTGTTTGCTTGCTATCAATGCGAAGGTGACAAAACTAACGGTTATTTTTAATAATTATCGAGTTGTAGGTATTAGTTATTGGAAACACGACAAGAGTAATGTCAGATTTTGACTGTTCACATATACGAGCATTATTTCATAATTAGTTTGTTTGCGTTTTTCATAAAAAGCGGACATAATTAATTCTTAATTTTTATACAAACAATTTTACCTTATGTAAAGTGGCCATAGGATTTACTTATTGCAAAATTTATAATAAAATATGAGTCATTAGAAGACCTAATAACTCACATTTTACTACTGACTTATAATAGTTATACACTATTATATATGATATAATTAAGTTTTGGTAAAGCAAGATGAAGATTCTCTCATGAGATTCGAAATCCAATATGAGTGTGAGGCAAAGAAATTAAAATGATACTTTTTGCCTTTTTCACACAAGTGTCAAGACTCAAACTCGATTGCTAATATTAGGTCAAGCTCTTTTATAAATTCACAAACACCAACTGACATATGTTGTATTGTTTCATATATTGGATTAATGTGGATGTCAAATTAATTGTGTTATTGTGAATGCATGTAAAACTTTTGATGTAAAATTCTAGTATTGTTTCTATAAGGATAGGGTATTATTTTTATTATTTTTAAGATTAAATTTTTTATCACTAAATTACAATTTATATAAAAATATTGAGTTAGTGTAACTTACTACATATGAGGTTGTGGGGTCCACATGATGACATGTAAAGAACATTAGAGGTGTCTAAATGGCCTGCATATTCAGAGTAAAAGAAAATTAAAGAACTCAGATTTTGTGACGGTTTGGATTATGAAAAAGATGGATCTCTCATTTTTTGTTTTTCTCTTAATAAAAGAGAGAGGGCATCACCACTCCATGTTTTAAGTACTTTCTATTTAATACATTTCCCTCTATGAATCTTTTACATTGGCCTGTATGTGAATTTATTGCTTTTGCCCTTCCTTTTTTGTAATATATGATTAAGAGAAATATAAAAAAAAAGTGAAAATGTACATAAAATTTATTTATTTAATTCATGTTTTAAAATGTTCGCTGCATTCAACTGTAATGTATTTCTATGTGAAACCTAAATTTACCTCCCACGACACAAAATGTCTAATTAAACCAACCAAAATACTGTAACCATTTTTGTCTTCTTTCTACAATATCTGTATATGGATTGTAGCATAATAAAATATATCATTTTAATACTTTCTATTTTTTTAATTAAAGCTTCTCCCTTATAATTAAGTAATTTTAAAGTAGATATCTTTTTGGAAACAAAAAGCTCTCATATAACTATTAATGATTTGTTGTGTCCAGACGCATTGATCAAAAAGGTTTTCAAGTCAAAATCAATCCAATTAAAAAAACCAGTGTTTTACTATGAATATTATAATATTTTAAGTAATTCTATAAGTAAACTCAAAACTTAAGTCCTTAATATAAATAATTCAAGATCTATAATAGAAGGGAAATTAAGCAAATAATTAAATATAATTACCAAAATAGGGAAGGGAAAATTTTTGAATCTCTCAATAAAATAAAAGTAACTATTTTTTTTACCAAACAAAATTTAATTGGCTCGTTTCAATTTTGACAAAAAAATTATAATAATTTGCTCGCTTGCTATCAATGAGAAGGCGACAGAATTAAAGGTTATTTTTAATAATTATCTAGTTGTAGGTATTAGTTATTGAAAACACAACAAGAAAATTGTTAGATTTTGACATTTTACATATTCGAGCATTAATACATAATTAGTTTGTTTTCGTGTTTCTTATAAAGGGGATATAATTAATTGTTAGTTTTTTACAAATAATTTTACCTTAGGTGAAGTGGCCTGCAGATTATCCACACTAAAATTTACAATAAAATATAAAACTATTAGATATTAATCTAATGACTCATATTTAATAAAAAAATTATTTATTTAATATATATATATATATATATATTAAAATATGAGCCATTAGACTAACATCCAATATCTCACTGAATTTATAATAAGTATATACTATTACATATAATATAATTAAGTTTAGGAAAAGTGAGACGAAGATTCTCTCTCGGAATTCGAAATTCGATAGAAGTGTGAAGCAAGGAAATTAAAATGCTACTTTTTGGCGTTTTCACACAAGCGTAAGACCCAAAATCGAAACACTAGGAATTAATGAAAGAACTTAAACATAAAACTAAGCATTTAAATAAGACTCTATAATTATATTATTATATTTTTATAATACATAATATAATAGTAGGGGCTCACAGGCCACTCATATTTGAAGACATATTTTTTTTATTGTATTACAACAAAAATAATAAATAAATTTATATTAACTAAAGACAAATCTTAATTTCATAACTAGAAAAAAAGAAATCTATAATTACAACTTCCAAACTCAGCAAATATTAGACACCTTCAAAGTCAAATGAAAATTACGTACTGAGAATGACTAAGTAAAGCGACAATCAACATTCAACACCATCAATATTGACAATCAACAATCAACACCCTTAATACCATGAACCACATTCTAACTATTCAAATTATGATATGATTTATAGTAAACTAATTTGAAAATGGAGTATTAAAATAGAGAAAAATGCATTTGGTCTAACTAATTATTGTTATAAGAAAACAATTGTGTTTAGTGGTTTTTAAGTGATCTAGGTGTTTCTAAGAAAACAATTAAATTTGTTGTTATATAAATAGAAAATCTAATAGATATAACAACTAGATGTTGGCTTACAAATTGTATTATTTTTTTAGGTCAACATATCAAAATATGTTTCAATTAATTACTAGCTCGCCCACCTTTCTCTAAGCAGCATCCCTCATTTTCGCATTAAAGCCTCTATTAAAGGTCTAAACCCAAGTTTCTCAACAAAATCATAACCAAGAGTATAATGGTGGACAAGCTTAACTTTCCTGAACCATGAGAATATATTTGGCTCTTAAATTTGCAAAACCAAGAGCTTAATTTTCCTTAACCATGGGACAATCAACATGTCACATCATATTCAACAAAATGAACTCTAGCATATGCCAATGACATAATTCAGAGTTTCACCATCACAAGGATTCTAAGAAAGTGGTATATGTAGACAACCATACATAACTCTAGAACCAATAAAAAGGAAGGACAAAAGTTCTTCATTTATACATATAAGGAAAAGAAAAAAATACTATAGCTACAAAAGGAAAACTAAAGGAGAAGGAACCGAAGACTTATAGAGTCTTATAGATCGATGTTCTCCGGCATTCTCTGGCACCAAATACAAGGCTATGTGCATGCTACAATAATAGTGAACGGACTGCTATGATGTTGTTTGACGTTTTTGCATGCTACATATGAGTTGAGAGAGGCTATCCTCTAAGTGGCTGACTGACCTTGAGTGTTTGAGTTGTGGCGAAGAAATGGGATGAATATGATTGACCGAGCAAAGAAATGAGATGAAGCATAAGCAGAGTAAACAAAGACAAGTAGGGCATGGTATAGCAATTTTTTTTATATGGGTTGATGCATTTTCAGGCTGGGCTTCCAAAAAAAAAAAAAAGTACTGGGCTACCATACAAAAGGCGAATTGAGCTAACTTGGTCAAACTTTAATTTTACTAATTCTATACGAGTCAACCTTGAGTTTGACTGAGTTAACATTGATTCTGATTTTACTCTCAATTTAATTTGAAATTCTTATTTTTTATTGTAAAATCACAATTTTATCAAGTTAAATCACAATTTTGACAACATTAATACTAGATGACATGTGTTTTGGAGCATTGCCTCTCAATTCTTTTTATCTATGCATTCTCCTTTTCTCATTCTCATTTGCAAGGTGTGGAGAAGAACAATGATCCCTTCCTTCCTTTGTGTGCAATTTCTTCTATTTCGGGCACCCTTATACTTCTAGCTCAAAGAAAATCAAGGCATGATTGATTTTCACTTCCATATTTTATGCCAAAAAATTCCGCAGCTTTAATTTTAGGCTCTCACTGGTCCACTAAAAGTAAACAAAAAGAGCTTTAAGGGTATGATAACAAGACTTGCGCAAAGAGATAAAAACTTTAATGTAATATGTCTAATTAAACACCATGGAAGGAGAAACTCAAGATGAAGTTGTATATATGGAGTTGGAGGAGCCGAACTAGGATAACTGTCGTAGTGATGAGGGTTTGAAAAAGAAAATATTCAAATTTTGCAGCTCTATTTTTTAAATTCTTAAATATTTTTCATTTATTATAAATTTGAGATAAGTTAAGGAAAATATATCTTTAAATGTTTCCAATTTTTTTAAAGAATATTTTAAATTTCACACAGTAACAACATTTTAAAAAAAAATTAGAAGAGGTATCTCACTAAAGTCAGCCATTGAAAAAAAAAATTAAAATAAAAGGTAACTACATAACATCAAACATATCAAAATTTTCTTCATTATCAACTACATCTTATTGATTTGGAATTTTTTGTTCACGCTATATTGATAAAATATAGATCACCCATTATTAGCTCAATTAAAAAGATTTCATGGTTAGTGGTGGAAAGCCAAAATAAATTTGAATTCTATAAAAGATAAAGGCCTCATTTGGTTGCTGGAATCAATATGAGAGAATGAGAATGGAAATAGGAGTGTCTTCCACTCCCATGTTTGATTAACAGATTGGGGTTCTATTCCCATTCCCTAAGGAGCCTATTCTCCCTCATATAAGGGAAAGTTCTTTCCTTAGTTGAAGTGATAGAATCAGACTACTCTTATAAGAATGAAAATATACTGGACAAAAATATCTCTATTTATAATAATTTTCAAACAAAAATACCCCTATGATACACTAAAACCCTAATTTATTATTATTTATTTGATTTATTATTATTGATTAATTATTTATTATTAAATTATTATTAATTTATTAAATATATATTATGATATTCTTATGTTATTAATTAAAATTATTATATTATTAATTAATAATTCAAATAGATGTCTGTCTTTTTTTTTTAATTTTTTATAATAAGAGATAATATAGTAAATATGCACACTATTTAATTGATTCTCATGTGTACTAACTAAATGAAGTAAAAGGAAACATGTCCATTCTCATTTCTTTTTAACTAAACAATATTTTAATATTCTCATTCTCACTTCCACTCCTATTCCTATTCCTATTCACATTCCCATTGTATCAATTCTAATAACTAAATGGATCCAAAGTATCGAAAGTGTCTATAAAGTTAGCCAGAGTGTGACGTAAGTAAGAATATGTATGTGATTCATAAATTCTCTTTTCATCCACTTTCTCCTCTTTTTTAACTTCTCCTTTAATTTTAAAGACACTCTAACAAATTTACACTTTAAACTATCTAAATCTAGTCAGAACAAGCTTTTGTTAAGTGGATTATCAATATTTTGGTTAAAAGGTGTTTGTATTTATAGTAAATATTTATCAACATTCTATACATATACACACATGTATATCTATATATATATATATATATATATATAATGCCTTGTTTATTTTTAGTGAAACTAGTTTCACAATTAGATCCACCATAATCTTCTTCCTCTTTCTGTGTCCCTGTTTGCGTCCAAGAGTAATGCTCGAAATATTAAACAGGGTGAAAAATAGCGAAATTGTTATGATTTTAATTGTTTTTGGATAGATTCATGAAATAGTAAATTGACCTTGCAACATAAGGACAAGGTGGCATTGAAATCATGGGAGTGGGGAGGGTTGACGAAAGAAGAGCAAAGTCATACATGCACTAAGAATAATTGGCGCACGTGTAGGATGTGGGGTCCACATGATAACATGTATAGAACATTAGAAGTGTCGCGGTGGCCGGAGATTTATTGTGAAAAACATTTCAAGTACTCAGATTTTGTAACGATAATGGATCTCCTTAATTTTTTTTTTCTTTCTCTTAATAAAAGAGAGAAAATATCAATGGACCCCACTGCTCCCTATTTTAAATATTTTCTATATAACGTATTTCCCTCTATATGTATATTTTACATTAGCCTGTATCATAATTTATCTTTTTTGCCCTTCTTTTTTTGTGTTATATGATGTAGAGAAATATAAAAGAACAGAAAATGTATATAGAATTTATATATTTTATTATTTATTTTTTAAATTTCCATTGCATTCAACTGTAACATACTTCTTTCAAATTGTTATGTGAAACCAAAATTCACCTCCCCCAACACAAAATATCTAATTACATCAATCAGAATACTGTAACCATTATTTTCTTTTAATAACAATATCTTTATGTGGATTGTATCATAAGTACATATATCATTTTAATACTTTCTAATTTCTTTTAATTAAGGCCTCTCCCTTTTTTGGTCATAGCTTAGTCATGGTAAGTGCAAACTATGTATATAATTAAGTATTTCTAAAGTGGATATCTTTTTGGAAACAAAAACGCTCTCATACAACTAGTAATGATTTGTCGTGTCCACAGCATTGATGAAAAAGCTTTCCAAGCCGAAATCAATTTTATTTAAAAAAGTTAAAAAAAAGCAAGTGCTTTACTATGAATATTATAATATTTCAAGTAACTCTATAAGTAAACGCAAAACTTAGGTCCTTAATATAAATAATTCAAGATCTATAATAGAAGAAGGGAAATTAAGCAAATAGTTAAATATAATTACCAAAATTAGGAAGGGAAAATTTTTGATCTCTCAATAAAATGAAAGTAGCAATTTTTATACGAAGAAAAAAAATTATAATAAATTGCTTGCTTGCTATCAGTGTGAAGGCGACAAATTTAATGGTTATTTATAATAATTATCTAGTTGTAGGTATTAGTTATTGAAAACGCGACAAGAGAAATGTTAGATTGTGACTTTTCATATATTAATATTCAAGCATTAATTCATAATTAGTTTGTTCGCCTGCTTCATATAAAAGGGACATAATCAACTGTTAATTTTTTTACAAACAGTGTAATGTTAGATAAAGTGGCTCGTAAACTATTTACAATAGGATCTACTTAGTACAAAATCTACAGTAAAATATGAGATATTGATCTAATGATTCATATTTAAAAAAAAATTATTTATTCAAAATAATATATATATATATATATATATTAAAATGTGAGTCATTAGATCAATATTCAATATCTCACATTTTATTACAAAATCTATAATTCATAGACACTATTACATATGATATAATTAAGTTTAGGTAAAGCAGGATGAAGATTCTCTCCTGAGATTCCAAATTTGATAATAGCGTAAGGCAAGAAAATTAAAATGATACTCTTTGCCTTTTCACACAAGTGTCAAGAGTCAAAATCGGTTGTTAATATTAGGTGAAGCCTCCAAATTTTTTTGGGGGTATAAATTTACAAACATGAGCTAACATATGTTATATTATTTCATATATTAGATTAATGTGGGCGTCAAATTAATTATCGTTTTGTGAGTGCATATCAAACTTTTGAAGAACCATAAGTATATGGATCAAATTATAGTAAAAAGATATAAAAATATAGTATTTTTCCCATAAAAATAAGGTGTTATTTTTATTATTCATAGGATTAAATTTTTTGTTACAAAATTACAATGTATACAAAAGTGGAGTTAGTGTAACTATTTACAATATAAACACTAGTGATTTAGACAAATTCAGCCAATAGGAATCAATGCAAGAACTTAAATATAAAATTAAGTGCCTAAATAACAAGACTCACTAAGACTCTAAATAAAAAGAAAAAAAAAAAGACTTAAAATACTACACTAGATTAAGTTAATCAATAGTTGAATTAATGATAAATTGAATTATTAAGTTCATTATTAACCTTACACCAACATAATTCAATTATACATTTGAGTTATTAAAATACTTGGAATGCCCATCACAGAGGCTCACTAGGCTTTATTTTTTCTTAAAAAACTTAGCTCTACCATGATTGCTCTTTGGAACTGGAACACCCATTCGGTTGGTAACAATAAGGGAAAATTCCAAAATATGGAGCTTAGTCTTCAAAACCTCCAAGCTTCCATCGACATAGAGGATCATTCGAATCTGACCCTTGAAAAAGATTTAAAAAGCAATTTGGAGTTCCTTTACATTTGTGAACAAGCTCTATGGGCACAATGAGCAAGACAATCTCAGCTTATTTAAGGAGATAGAAACACCAAATATTTCCACGCTTATATATCTAGTAAGAACAATAGGAAAAAAAATACTTAGGATCATGGATGATGACGGTAATTGGGTCAATGGTTAGGTTAAGATAGAATAAGCCTTTTAGAACTTCTTCCACTCCTCCTTCACTCAAGCTGACTCCACCGAAGACATCATGGAGCGTATCAATGCCATAGATATTCTGGAGCTCTCCCACGAATACTTAGTTATTCTTTAAAGGCCCATTCAGGAAGGTGAGGTGAAAGAGTCGTATTTAGCCTGAATCTTAACAACGCTCCTGGAATTGACGGATTCAACGCCAAATTTTTTCCAACACTATTGGGAATGGATTAAGGAAGATACTACCTTATTGGTCAAACATTTCTTTAAAAGGGGCCATATGCTTAAAAGTCTAAATCAAACCTTAATTGTGCTTATACTTAAATTTGACTCCCCCCAAACTATTAGGGACTACAGATCCATTAGCCTTTACAATGTAGCATATAGGATAATTTCCAAAGTGCTTAGCAAGAGGCTGAAAGAAATCTTAGGTGACTACATATCGCCTTTCCAAACAACCTTTCTCAAAGGAAGGCTTATTATTGATAACATCATCCTAGCAGCTAAAATCCTTAATGTCATCAATAAGAAAAAACATGGAGGCAAAAAACTTTGTGCTCTCAAGATTGACACATTTGAAGCCTTTGATAGCATCTCTTGGAGTTTCTTAAAAGCTACTTTGCCTAGCATGAAGTTCCTGGATATCTAGATCCAGCTCATCCTCCAATGCATGTTTATTGTCACCTACCAAATTCTTATCATCGAAGCTTGCACCAAACAGATTCAACCTAGCTGAGGTCTTCATCAAGGTGACCCTCTCTCCCCTTATCTATTTATCCCATGTGCTAATATCCTTTCTTGTCTTATTCGTGAGAAGGAGAGGTCAAATCATTAGAAGGGCATTAAAATCAGTAGGCTGTCTCATCCTATGACCTATGTGATGTATGCAAATGACACTTTCCTATTCATGGAAGCGACTGTAAACCAATGTGCATCGGTTAACAACACCCTCTAGGAATTCTACTCTTTGGCGGGCCTCACCACCAACTAGAACAAATCCTCAATAGTCCTTAATACCAACACCTCTAGACTTTTCAAGAAGTTGCTGGTTGGTTCTTTGAGAGTCAGCCCCACTAACAACGTTGGCTCTTATCTGGGCATTGATATTGACCCTAGAAAAAATAAAAACAATATATACCAAGGAATAATGGACAAAGTAGAGAGCAAGCTCAAAAACTGGAAAGCCAAACTTCTTTCTCAAGCTGGCAGACTCACCTTGATCAAGTCAGTAATAAGCTCTAGTCTAATTTTTGACCTCTCTTGTATCAGCCTCCCCAAGAAGTACTACTAAATGATAGATTCTAAAATTTCTAATTTTTACTAAGGGTTCAAGGATCAGACACCCATAATGCACTTGGTCAACCAAAAACCTTATGCCTCCACAAGGAGGAGGGAAGGTTAGGATTAAGAAGCTCTCATAGCTTCAATCAAGCCTTCTTAGCTAAGCAAATTTGGAGAATCATCAGGGTCAAAGAGGATGTAACCATCCCCTCCATCTTAGCCCAAAAATACTGTTAACCAAATAAGAGATGGATCCTTCCCAGATCAAACTCTTCTTAGATTTGGAAAGGAATACAAAGAAGCAAAAAACCAATTACCTTTAATCTAAAATGGAGGGTGGGAGTAGGAAAAGACATTCTCCTTGACCACCCTCTTTAGTGGAAAAGCAAAGAGGGCACAAATATGAAAAACATGAGGGTCACGGACCTCCTTGACAACTCCAAATTAAGATGGAACATCCCCTTAATCACCCAGTTTTATGAAGAAAGAGAAAAAAAGGCCATCATAAACACTCCTACCTCATTAACAGATGCTGAGGACAAGCTTTTTTGTACTAGCAACTTTAAAGGTATATACACTGTAAAGGATGGTTATAGGATGCTCATTCATGGGCCCAGCTAGAAATCTAAAGTAGCAGCAAGTCAAAGTTATAGAAAAAGCTCTGGAAGGTTAATTTTCCTCTTTGAATCCTCAATTTCTCTTGGAGGCTCATTTCTGAGGCTATCCCTACAAGTGACGTCCTCAACAAACACCATCTTCATAATCAGGTCACCTATCACCTTTGTGGCCAAGATAATGAATCATTGAGCCACTTCTTCATTATGTGTCCCTTTTCTAGGGCTATCTGGTTTACCTCCCCTTTTAATATTAGGGTTGACATAATTAAGCCCTCGGACCCCATCCAATGGCTAAAAAGTTAGTTCTCTCAGGGGAAAAGTGCTCTAATTACTTTGAAAGGAATTACCGAATTCCTCCTAACAGCTTTTTACGTCATCTAAAGAATTAGAAATAACATCATTTATAATGGCGTAACACATGACCCCATTAAAGCCCTAAGATTCATCAGGAGGCTTGTGAATGACTACTATCAGGCTGCTATGTTTTCTGAAAAGCCTCGGATGCTTAGAAACCCTTTTTACTACACTGCAACCTCTCACAGTAACAATAAGGAATGCCTTTTAACCATTTGGTTTAAAAAGGAAAAGAGAAATGGCAACCAAGGCATCCTTTTCCTGGCCTCTTCCTTAAATGGCTCGATATTCCATATCTGGACTTGGAGAATCTAGAAATCCCTTGCTCGCCACTCCAGCATCCTCAGGGGATTAGGCGCTCTGTGTGGGGAATAACCCATAGCCACATCGGGCCTAACATGAATGCAATGAACCTCACTCTCAACTTCTTAGAGGAAAAAGATGCTAAAGGCTTCTTTTGCCATATCTGAGATGGTATGAGGGAATCAATCTTAAAGGAAGACATTAACAATCTAACATCCCTTTTCAACTATTGCAGGATTGACATATTTGCTTCAGAAGAAAAGAAGAAATGATGAGATTTCTTCCAGCAGCTTCATAGATAGCAGATGGGCTACATTCCTGTCTTGAGCTAGTGATTGCCTCATGGTTTTTTCTTTTTTCTTGCCTTCTATCCTTTTCTCTTGTCTTTAATCCAAAAATAATTATACTTTTAAGTAAATTAGCTCACTCAAAAAGTAAACCTAAATCTAATGATTATCTTAAATCCAATTCCAATTTCTCTTAAAAGTTTAATCCAATCAGTCAATTAAAATTTTTTTTAAAATGCATTAAGATTAAGAGCTAATTTACTAAACATAACCTACCTAAAACTTAAATCCAATCAATTAGAAAAAATTACACTATCTTAATCATTAGTATTCCTTAATATTCGTATCCAATCATTTTAAAAAAACTAATTCTATGGTGTATTAAATTTTAGGAAAAATATTAAGAATGATAGTATAAATTTATTTTAAAAGCTGTCATACAACTAGAAATGATTTGTCATGTCTAGATACATAGATCAAAAAGCTTTCCAAGTCAAAATCAATTCAATTAAATAACAAGTGCTTTACTATGAATATTATATTATTTCAAGTAATTCTGTAAGTAAACTCAAAATTTTAGGTCCTTAATATGAATAATTCAAGATCTATGATAGAAGAAGGGATATTAAGCAAATAATTATATATAATTACCAAATCGGGGAAGGGAAGAATTTTAATTCTCTCAATAAACTGAAAGTAACTATTTTTTTTACCAAGAAAAGCTTTAATTGGCTCGTTTCTGTTTTTGAAAAAACAATTATAATAAATTGCTTGCTTCCTATCGATTTGAAGACGAAAAAATTAGCGGATAATTTTAATAATTATCTAGTTGTAGTTATTAGTTATTGAAATAAGCCAAGAGAAATATTAGATTTTGTCTTTTTACATATTCCAGCATTAATTCATAATTAGTTTGTTTGCCTGTTTGATATAAAGGGGCATAATTAATTGTTAATTTTTTATAAACAGCTTAACGTTCAATAAATCAGCCTTTAAATTATCTGCAATAAGATCTACTTGCTGTAAAATTTGTAGTAAAGTATGAGCGATTGGATCAATCTTTAATGGCTTACATATTGCTATAAAATTTACAGGAGATACTATTACATATGACATGAGTTTAGACAAAGTGGGATGGAGATTCTCTCTCCAGAGTCCAAATCCAATAAAAGCGTGAGGCAAGGAAATTAAAATGATATTTTACGGCTTTTTACACAAAAGTGTCAAGAGGCAAAATCCATTGCTAATATTAGGTGAAACGTCTGGACCTTATATATATATATATATATATATATAAATCATAAACACGAGCTAACATATGTTATATTGTTTCATAAATTGGATTAATATTGTGGATGTCAAATTAATTGTGGTATTTTGATTGCATACAAAACTTTTAAGACCGCAAGTAATTAGACTGTTAATATAGGTTTATGGATAGGCATGAATGAGTTTATTAACAATGGTCACGAGTGTTCACTGAATTATGCATGAAGAAGTTTCCATTATTAAACAGTATATAAATTGTGGTAACTTAGTTAATGTTTAATTGTTCAAAACCTACTCAACCAAAAAGAGTAAAATTCTCCTCTGAACACACGCCTTTGTTTGTAACATATTTTCATGTATACTAAATGAGTGAACTATAATATGCCCCTCCAAATATATATAATAATTATTTCCTTTATTGGATTAACTGTTTGCAACAAAATAGCACGAGTTGGTAATAAAAGTATAGCTTATAAAGCACTGGTCTCAATTCCTATTGAGGTGAGCTGACCTGTGTCTTTTGAAAAAGTTAAGAAAAATAAACCTTATCTCAACAAATGCACAACATATATATGTTCTTTGTTTATTGTCCCCTCATTTTCTCATCAAAACTTTTAAACACTCAAAAACCAAAGCTCTCTCTCAATAGAAGTTCCTCCTTGCCTCTTCCTTCAGTAAAATTCATGTTCAATAAGGCTCAACAAAATGTTTGACGATTTTGAATATAATATGGGCCCAAATTTAACTAAAATATGTACTAATTAATTCAGCCTAAAAGATCTTCTTTTGAAGCCCAATTACTTAATTCTAAACATATCTGACGCTTTCCATGGACCATCTTTCATTAAAGCCCAAATTACTTCTCATCACATGAGAACAAAACTAGGGACAAATCGACAATGGTTCTACAATGTACAAAATTGCAGAAACAATAAAGTTGCTTTCTGTTGAAGCAGAAAAAGGGGTTAGGAAACAGAGAAAGCAAAAGCAAAAACGCAAGAAGAGAAGCTCATAAAGTACGAAGCAAATATTTTCAGTTTAATGAGATAAAGACAAACAAAATAAAAGAAGGAACAGCTGAAGAACAAGAAGAGTAGATCGAATCGGACGAAAAAGCATCCCCATCTCTACCATCTCTAGCAAAGCAACGGAGGACAAAAAGCACTGAGAAAAGAGAAGGTATTTGACTTTGAAAGCTGAGCTCCCTCACAACTATTATAGAAACATCTCTTCTGCTTTAATCTAAGCTAGTAGAACGCATGCAATAGAGGAACAGGAAGCCACCATGTCAGACCTGAAGAGTTTATGCTTTTCCTCCTCTCCCTCTCTTAGTGCTCAACGATCACTTACATTAAATAGCCAATCTCATTCAAAATGCAACGGAAGGCTCACGTAAGAGAATATAGTGTGGAATCTAAAAGAAAATCAGTACGAGAATTATCTAAAAATCAATTTTAAGTCTTAAGTTTAACTTTCAAGAGTATAAATTCTTGTTTCTAATTATAACCCTTGTTATAAAGGAATCCCAAGCATATATTTTACTTAAATTTTTTTTTAAAAAAATAAGTTGAATGAAACTCAAGTGAAATACTTTAAAGTTATCTTAAACCTCGTGTTTGAGAGTAAATACTTTAAAATTAATCATTGTAAGATTTTGGGATTATTCAGATTAAAGCTCTACCATGGTAAAAATTTACTCTAGATTAAAGGAGACTAAATGTGAGACTGAAATTGTTTGAATCTTATTTTCTTTTAAAGTCTTTCAAAATATTTTTCAATATTTGAGATTTTCTATAAAAGACTAAAAACAAATTTCAAGGTTAATATTTCAAATAGTGAATTGTTTCACTCAAGATTGATTTT
Organism: Delonix regia; assembly: GCA_037074485.1. Lineage (NCBI taxonomy): Eukaryota > Viridiplantae > Streptophyta > Magnoliopsida > Fabales > Fabaceae > Delonix > Delonix regia. The sequence goes on from CM073453.1 coordinate 34,635,412, forward strand.
CATGAGTTATCACTTCAACTACTTAAACAATATTTCAAAAAATTGTTTTAATATTTAAAATTTTGAAAAAATTATACAATCAATTCATCTATCTAAAGTACCTATTCATTTTCTTTAGGTGCACCTTCACATTGCTCGACTTAATGCATGCGAAAAGCACCCTATGAAATCGAAAATGATCAAGTAAAAACTTAAGCATGCGTTTGTTCTCAAATGACTCGTCATTGTTGCTCAACCTGATAAAAAATCCATGCATATTCGTTTAAAAGTACCCTTCTTAATCCTATATTACCTTTGCGCTTTTTCTTACAATGGTGTTGTAGTGAATTTGCATTCCGTTGTTGCCTCGTTTCTACTTGTGCTGTTATTGGACTTCATTTTTCTCTTCACTTCTCCTATTTTTATCTATTACCTGTTTATGCTCATTGAATCTTCTAGTGAAAAGTGCCAGCATTATGTATTTTTCAATATGTTATTTTGATTTTCCTGGTTAAAAAACTTTGGTATATATTGTCAAGTTATCCCACGCATACTCTATATTTTGCCCCAATTTTGTTGCAAGCAAACAGAGTAGAAAGGAGAGAAGGGATATCGACCTGTCCATGCTTTTTTTTATTTTCCTTTTCAGAAAAGGCTATGCTAGTTCAAACTTCAAAAGTTTCATATACAGTATGTTTAGGGTAACCATTAGCCCAAAAAGTCATGTGTTTAATATTTCATTGCATGTTCAATGAAATTAGAGGCACAACATACGCAAATCGTCAAACTTTATGGTATGGGAGAAATACTATAAACGCTGTTCTGAAGATCCAAATTAAAGTGTTGTATATTGCATACACCATAAAAGGCAAAAAACCAAGTTGCAATATATCTCGCAACTTAGATCCATTATTGACCTTGATAATGACAATATTAGAGTCGAAGCTTGGCATTTGCTTATCTTTTAAAAGAATTATATAGTTTTTATTAACATATCATTTTACATCTTGAAGCTTAGGTTTTCCCAGCCATATAGATGAAATTAACTTAAATTATTTTTGGGTCAAAATTCATGTAACCAAAATTATAGCTGGGATAAGGCCCTTTAAACCTAAAGTTTTGAACAGATAATCAGCGGTCAGTTGCTGCATTTTAACGACCTCCCTTGCAATTAGTGATTATACGAAACAAAAATACGTATATTTAGTTGATTCCACATTCAATTCAAAGTTTGCACCTATAGATTGAGAATGTGCGTGTCCGTTGGCCCAAGACAAGACAACAGTATAACTAAAGCACAGTAATAAATCAATTCACTAAGGTAGATTTAGTTCATAGAAGGACCAACATTTTTTTTTTACCCAAATAGAAGGACCAATTAATTTGCTTGCGTGGTATAAAATCACATTAGACGCTCAATTTTGGGTGGTTTAGTTTTGTTAGTTTTGGTTTAATTTGCTTGATTTGACTTGATTACGGGATATCAATTTTCATTGATTTAGATTCTTGAACATTCCTACAAAGTTCCATCACTCCCCTATAGCTAAAATAAAGTTTAATTAATATCTTATCTAAACTACCCTATTTATATTTCCTTCATCATCCTTTTTATAAATGAGAATTAAAATAATCATTAAGAAAGTTTGCTGGAAACCCATTTTTAAGGTGACAAATCCATGCACACTAAATGACGTATTAGCCTATTTTATGCTTAAAAAATTGGATTGCCATAGTGAGTGATAAACTATAATTTTGGATTTGGTTTATTGCGACAGCAATTTTGAATTATTTGATGAAAATAAAATAATAAAAAATATTTTATATAGTTTTTTCAATTTAATTTTAATGTCAAGTAATTTTTTAAAAATAAAATTAACATAATATATAGAGAAATATTAATATTATATGTATGTATATATATATATATATATATATATATATATAATTCATGTAATCAAATGAGGGAGAAGAAGGAAGGGAAGCGAATTTTTTAAGCTGTGTGAGAACGGGACTCTGCGAGCAGTTTCTCAAATCTCAGCTATCGCATTTTAACATCATCGCAGCTTCTAGCTCCTGCTCCAAGCCTTCGATTGAAGTGTCCTTAATTGCCAGCCTTGTTCTCGGAAAAGAATAATTTATACTATATCTCACAATTTGATTACTTTGTCACATTCCAATGGGCATACACTACAGAAATAACCGCTCTTGCATTTTGTTTTTCTTTTGAGAGCATATGGACACTGGACAGCAATTTCCCCCTTCTACCTACAGTACTGGTTGATTCTCACTGACTTCTAATGGATCTTTTGTTAAAGGGCATAAAGATTTTCATTAGCTTGTCAGCCCAAACCAAACCAGGGGTTTATGTGCCTTTTATCGGTAAATCCCAGTGCAGCAAGTGAGAGCATGAGTGTGGAAGCAAGCTTCAGAAGATAGGCAGCAAGCAAAGAGGTGCATTCCGTCAAAATAAGAAGGATGAAACAGTGCGTTGCAATGAACAAAAAAACGGTGGTTGAATCTCGACCATTCAATCACACTGATGGCTAGACTTGAGAAACTGTGCTCATAGTTCCCGCGCCTGAATGTAGGAAATCCATTGGCAGAAGGTAGGCACCTAATAAATATCTCATTCAATAATTTTGCTGGAACAGTACTTTCAACAATATCCTTTTGTGCAGTTTGATTTCTCTCGATAATGAGAGCGTGAGTGTGGTTTCTCTCGATACTCTGAGTGTGAGCTTTCCTTCGGTGAGTAGAAGGGAAATTAGTTAGAGTGTGGGTCGAGGTTGGTCAACTGGAAGTGTACTGGTCATGGAGGTCGAGGAAGAGACTGAAATGGAGATGAAAACAGTGGTGATGCTAGATTGGGGAGAACAAAAAAAAAAGATTGGAGAGGAAGACTTTAGTAGGGAAATTGATGATGGAGAAAAAACCAAATAACGTTACTCTATTGTCAATGATCAAGAAAGGATGGAATCTAACCGAAGAAGTGAATATAATTGAAGCGGATGAGAATACATATATTTTCACGTTTCAGGGGGAAGCAGAATGTAGTAGGATCCACAGAGGAAGGCCATTGGCAATTCTTGGGAACATCTTGAATATGCAAGAATGGTCGAATTATAATTTAATTCAAAAGTTTGATTTCAGTAAATGTCCATTTTGGATACAATTTCATAATATACTGATTAAAGATATGAATCAATCGAATGTGGTGAAGCTTGGTAATATGGTAGGAGAGATGAAGATGGATGATGATCCAATGCTAAAGGGGAAAATCTTGAGAAAATTTATTGGAGTAAGGGTGTTGGTAGATTTGAAGAAAATACTGTTTGCTAGACGTTGGATTCCTCGACCAGGGAAGTTGAAGATATGGATGGAAGTAAGATATGAGAAATTGCAGCAATTTTGTTATAAATGTGGAATTATTGGTCATGATCCAAGGAATTGTTCATCGGTGAAGAGAATGTCAATAAAAAATCCAAGTGAAGCAATGTATAGAGCCTAGTTGGTTACAACAATGGTGGAAAATTGGAATGAAGCTCTACTTCTATGTGATGAAAGTTTGCCAAAGATGGAGGCGCATGTAAGGAAGGGGTGTCAAGCACATGAAAGGAAGAAAACTAGTTTGGCAATTGAAGAAGAGATGAGTGAAAGGGCGCATAAGAGTTGAGGTAAAGGAAAGATGGAGGAAGGTAATTATCAAAATAACTACCCTGGATTTTCAGGGGGAGTTTAAATTTGGTTGAAAAGGAGGAGGTTCTAGGTGAAAACGTAGGTATGACTAATGGAGAATGGAAAATTTATCAAAGGGAGGGGGGGGGAGTGAAAACATTAAGAGAGATAAAAGAAATGGGTCAATAAGAAGCGATACGGGTTGAGTAGATTTTGTGAAAAGAGCATAGGTTGATTCAATGAGGGATATAGTGATCAAAGATGTACGCTCAAGTAGTTTGGGATACTCACCTTTAGGATATGTTGTTGAATTACCATACGAGGATGGAGTAATCATTATTTTCTAGTAAAATAATTTGATAACAAAATTGACGACAAAAATGGAAGAAGTGTGTTTAAAAGGAAGAGGATGAAAGAAGATAGCTTGTAAAAATTAAAGAAAGTCAAAATATTAGAGGAGGCTTATGTAGAAAATTTGATGTGCTAAATTGGGAACAAAAGAGGAAGAAAATACAATATGTTTGACGAAGGAATGTTGGCATGAAATATGGAAAAAGGGAGATTATGAATTATGTGGATAAGGAGGAAAGTTTGGTTAAGGTTATTGTAAAGGAAATAATTGTGTTTCCGTCTAAGTGGTTTGTATTTAAAAAGGCAAATGAGGGGGAAAATGTAGGAAGAGATGAAGTTGGTGAAGGTGGCTAGCCTAAAGTAGCCACCCAGGAGATATAAAGTTAATTTCATGAAACTGTCAAGGACTTGGGGTGTTCTTGACAACAATGGATCTTAGGGAGGTGTGTAATAAGTACACATATTCTTTTGTGTTCTTATGAAGACAAAAATGAGGGGAAAAAGATGGAAAAATAAAAAGAAAATTGATATTTGAGAATGGGTTGTATAAAGCACAGTGTGGGTTTTCAGGAGGACTAGCATTGTGGTGGAATGAAGCATTTCAATTAAGGTGAAATATAGCTAAAAAATATTATACATGTATGAGTGTCAAGAAGAGGGGAATTGCCTGAGTACATTACGTTTTATATGGACCACCAAAAGAAGATGAATGAAGGAGAGTTTGGAATAAGGTGAGAGATATTGTGGCAGAGGTGGAGGGATCTTAGGCGTGTATAGGTGACTTTAATGATATACTTTTGCAATCTTAAAAGCGTATAGGAAAGTTGAGGGCAATAAGGAAGATAATAGGCTTTCAAAGTTTGTTATCAGATTGTGGATTAATGGATGTGAAGTATAAGGGGTCTCATTTCACATAGAACAATAAAATGGTTAGAGATGCAAATATGAAAGAAATAAGTACAGGGTATCAGGTGATAACTTTAAGAAATTAGAGTTATCATGCATGAATTCTTTGAGGAAAATGTTTGTTTCAAGTGTTTCTTTACTAGTTTTTATTTAATTTTGGTTCTTAGTTTTTCTTATGCTAGGATGTGTTTTTGTCCTAAATAATGGACCTAGGAAGAGTAATTTACATGAAAATATAAGAAAGAATGATGCTTGTTATTGTTTATCTGTATAGAAAGAGGCAAGAAAGTACAGAGGCAAGGGCTGATCTCTAATTTTAGGATCTTCTTTAGCATTTTGATAGCAATAAGAGGAGATTGATAGTAGAAGATGAAGGACAAGTTGAGAGAGGAAAAGGCAACACACTAATTAGGACAAAAAGATCTATAGTTGGACAATTAATTTCATCATTATTGATCTTTGTTCCATTTTCAATTGTACTAGCCTATGGATATATTGAAGATTATTTGATTTTTATTATCATGAACTAAACTTTGGTAGTTAAGGTTGTTGTTTGAACCTAAATTTACACTATTCTTTAAGTTGTTGACACTATGTTTAGTGAATTGCATTATTGATTAATTCAAGTGGGATATAGCATAGTAAATTAGCTTGAATTTGTTCTAAAAGGTTTAATTCAAGTGGGTTCTAGCTTGGTTAGTGTGAATTCTTCAAGTGATTTGGGGATTTACAACTATATAGGAATATATAGGTTGTCTCACATAGCCCATCCAATCTTAAGCTTCAATTTGACTTCCATAATTTAGGTTCTTATAGGAATATATTGAATTGAAAATTAAGGAGATTAACATAGCAATTTTGGAGAAAAATCTATGCAATTTGTTATTGGGGTTAGCATAGTGCATTTTGTCGCGATGTTATCATGATATTGCTGTGACAATAATAAGCATAGTGCAAATAAAAGGAAAAAATAGAAATCCTAGTGCTTTTCTTGATTGGAAGTAGTTTATCCTTATTTATTATTACCTTTTCCTTAGCTGTTAAGTTTTATTTTAGTTATACTAGTCAATTTCATTTGTTTAGTTTAGTTATACAATTAAAATTTCACCCAAAAGAAATTGATATTGTTACTTTTTTCATTTTGTCAAGTTAGCTTTACATTAATTTTTAAAACTCAATCATCGTGGGACAATACTTTCTCACTACTATATTACTTAAGCAATTTGATGCACTTGATGAGCCGTCCAACACTAGAAAATGAAGAGTTTATAGACATGTTTTAGAGGGCTCTGGTATTTAAGGAAGGGAAATCACCATGTTTGATTAAATTTTAAGCTAAACATCTAAAGTTCTTAGGGTCGGTTAAAGAAAATTGGATTATAAATAAAGTAGGTAAGGGGAAAAGATTGGTCAAATGGCTGAAAGATTGAGAAGATGTAAGAAGGCTCTAAGTAAATGGAGTGAGGTGGCTTTCCCAAATAATAAGAAAAGAATTGAAGATATGAAGAAGTAGTTGAATGATTGTAATGAAAGGGGAATTTAATCAACAAAAAACTAAGCGAATTGAAGAAATATTAGGAGAAATAGAAAAGGTGTAGGATCTAGAAGAATTATATTGGTGTCAGAAAACAAAGTAGATATGACTAAAAGCTAGTAAAGATAATACACGTTTTTTTTTTCCATGCTTGAATAGTGAGAAGGCGAAAGAAAAACACAATTGTGAGTAATAATGTGCTAATTGAGGGTGGTTGGAAAAGGAAGAAGAAATTGTAGAATGTTTTGCATAATATTATAAGAAGTTGTTCTCATTTATAAGAAGAAGACCAATTTAAGGGGCTTTAGCATGTGTATAGAAAATGTGTATGAGGAAGAAAATCTGGAGTTATATAGATAGGTTGTGTATGAAGAAGTCAAAAAAGTTGTCTTTTAATTAGGGGCATTGAAAGCCCCTGGATTAGATGGAATTTCAGGCTCTTTTTACCAAAAGGCATGGGTTAAGGTGGAAAATGAGATTGTTGAAATGGTGAAAAGTTATTTTGAAAGTAAGGAGTCTATAAGGTTGATAAACAAAACCAATATTGTGTTGACACCAAAGATAGTTAAAATAGAGAATGTTAGGGATTTCAAACCAATTAGCTTATGTAATTTTGTCTACAAAGTTGTATTTAAGATATTGGTAAACAGAGTGAGAGGATTACTGGGGAAGATTATTTTTAAAAATCAAAGAGCATTTATCCCCGAGAGAATAATTCAAGATAATCTGTTGGTGGTACATGAAGCCTTTCATTATTTAAAACTAAATAAGAAAGGGGGTGAGCATGAATTTGCTTTAAAGATGGATATGAGTAAGGTATATGATATAATAAAGTGGGATTTTCTTGAAAAGGTATTACTTAAGTTGGGTTTTTGTAGTGATTGGGTAAGGAAAATAATGGGGTGTGTGACATTAATAGATTTTGATTTACATACGATAGGAAAGCCAATATGATCTATAAAGCCAAAGAAAGGAATTAGACAATGGGATCCTTTATCTCCTTGTTTGTTTATAATAGTGGCTAATGTGTTGTAAACTACGATTAAATTTCATGTGAGGAATGGAGATTTAAGAGGAATAATGCTGGCTAGGATGTGTCCTATTTTGTCACACGTCTTCGTTAATAATATTATTTTCTTCATGAGCATAAAAGATAATGACTATATATTGTTGGAAAAAAAAATTTAAAAGTCAATTGTTAGGCATCAGGTTAAGTAAAGAATTTGGATAAATCAAATATTTTCTTTTCCATGAACACACTAATGGAAGTAAAAGAATGGGTAAGTGCCTATTGGGGATCAAAGAACCTTAGCAACCTGGGCAATATTTAGGACCGTCTGTTATATGGGGAAGGTCAATAGTAGAATCATTGAATTTTGTAAAGGATAAGTTGGCTTTAAAAGTGTAGAGTTGGAAGAAGAATTTATTGTTTTATGCAGGAAGAGAAACTTAAGTAAAGGTAATAGTAGGGGTAATACCAATATATCTTATGTCTTATTTCAAATTTTCTAGGAAGATTTATGAAGATTATGATAAAATTGTAGCAAATCTTTGGTAGGAAGGAGATGTAAAGCAGAAGAAAATCCACTGGAAGAAATGGAAAATGATGATTATATCTAAAGAGGATGGGATATGGGATTCTGTGACTTTATGAATATTGATTTGGCATTATTGGCGAAAACAACATGGAGGACTCTACAATGTCCTAATGATATGCAGGTTAGAATAATAAAGGGGATTTATTATCCAAATTTAGATTTTATGGAGTCAAAGAAATGAAGAAAAGGCATAATGGTCTGGGCAAGTATTGTTGAAGGAAGGAAACTGCTAGAAAAAGAATTGTGCTAGAGAATTGGACATGGAAAAATAGTGAAGATTTGGGGGGATAAGTGAGTGAAGGGTTGTAAAGAATATAAACTTAACCTTATACCAAGTGATCATATGGAAAAAGGGAGTTGACAACAAAAGAAATCATTAATAATGGTATATGGGTCTTGGAAAAAATATTGGGAAGAATTTCTATAGCCAAAAAGTATAGAATAAACCAAATACCAATTTCTCTTGGGGGGAGGGAAAGATAAGCTGATGTGGATCTATAATAAAAATGGAGAGTATACTATTAAAATAGGAAATAAGTATTTGCAAGGAATTATGGATGGAGAAGATATGATAGGCAAACAATTCTTATGTTTTACCAGAAGACTTATGGAAACAAATTTAGAGGTTTAAAGTACCTGGACAAGTGAAAAAAAAAATTGTGGAAGGTATTGGTGGGGGTTATAGCAACAAATAAGGCCTTAGTTAAGAGAAAGTGTGAAAGGGTGGCAACTTGTCCTATATGCTATGAGTAGGATGAGACTGTTGAACATTTATTGTTATTATATCCTTAGGTAGTAAAGGTTTGATTTAGGAGTCCTTAAAAGCATTACTGATGTGTATTTGCTAGTTTATTTGGAAGGAGAGACATATAATGGTGTTCTAAAGAAAGTCAGTGAATCAGGAAAGGGTCTAAATAATGCATATAGAATAATGAATGAATTTAGGGAAGCTAAAGGTTAGTAGAGTCATCATGAAAAGTTTTTAATTGTAAGTAAGGATTTTGTGAAATGGAGTTTCTAATAAATGGGCAAATTAAATTTAATGTGGATGGGACTTTTAATAAAAGAACTATGGATGCATATGTTAGTATAATTAGGAAGAATGAATATAGGAGAGTGGTTGATGGAGCTTTTAAGAAGATTGATGTTGTGTCAACTGTTATGGTAGAGGTGTATGCTTTTAAGAAGGCTTTAATAATGGTTAAGAATGCTAGTTTTAAGAATTGTTGCATTGAGACTAATTGTGGGGTTCTATTTAATGCTGTAATAAAGAGAAAAATTGAGGGTTATGGCTTAGATAGTTCAACTACAGTGGAAGACATTGTGTGCTTTTTTTTTTTATAAACAACAGGGTAAAATGCCTAACAAGAAGAAACTAAGAAGCAATAAACCTAAAGTGACAAACACCCTGCAAATCAGCAGCAATAATTAGATAAGCAAAACTAGGAATAGAATCAAAGCACTTGAAGGAGGGAGTTTGATTATGGTCGTGTTTGGCAAATGTATCAGCAACAAAATTAACTTCATAAAAGATATAAGAAACTTGGACAAACTAGTCCAAATTCAACCAATGTCATATTGCATGAACTAGGTGAAAACTTCCATGTAAAATTTCCTGCAGATTAAGGACCATTCGAACTGCTATACAAAAATCAAGTTCCACAAGAATAGATCTATAGCTAGCTTTAAAACAAATTTTTAATCTATAAATAAGGCCCTAAAGTTCAACATTAGTTATTCTGTAGTTAGACAGCTTGACAATGAAATCCTTTATAAAATTGCCCTTGCTGTCCCTGAACAAACTACCACAAGCCACGGATCCTTGATCAGAAATGAAACCATCAGTATTAAGTTTGAGGACGTGATCAGGGGGAGGAACCCAATGGATGTGTCGAGTAGAAAAATCCTTGATGGTTCTTTTAGTTAAGAAAGAAAGCATGGTGATAGTTAAGAACCAAAGTAGCTATATATCTAAAGAAACTGGCGAGTTCAATGTTAACTCTTTCAAAGACTCTTTTATTCCTCCTGTACGAAATTTCAGTACAAATAATTAAAAAAGTGTGACGCCAACTCACTCTATTAAAGAAACGAGTTCCCTTTAGGTTTAAATTTAGCCATTGGATGAGGTCTCCTTAGAAGAAAACCATATGATGGGAACTAGAAACAATGCTATTCCACACTAAACTATCAATATTAGAATCATGAATAGAATGGAGCATTGTTTCATTATCAGAACCACAAAGCGAACAGCTAAGAGATGCAACCAAAGATCTACAATGGAGGGCGCTATTTGTGAGAAAAGCTTCATTCGCGACAAGCCACATGAAAGCTCGAATGCGCTGAGGAACTCCTAGCTTCTAAATCTTACTAAAAAGATCATTTTGAAAATTCCAATCAGTACTAAAACAAGAATCAAAAGCAGATTTGCAAGAAAATGTACCGGTAGAATTAGGAAACCAAGCTATAAAGTCCACATCCTCAATTAAAGGGGAGATTCTTAGGGTAACGATAATGTCCACACAAATAGTAAGTAACACTTGTCTAAGCTTACTAACATGCCAATCTCCATTATCAATGACATAATCTGCCACAAGCTCATCCTAAATACTTTCGTATATAACAATGATAGCAACATCTTTAAGCCTATGCACACTAGGCACTCAATGGGCAATTAAAAAATGAATTAAGTTACCATTTCCTAAATGCTAAATAAGATTCCGATAAAAGGGCATCCATATTTGAATAATACTCCACCAGAAATTAGAGGCAGCATTACGTTGACGAACAATGGGAATAGTAGCTTTAGAACAACTATATTTGCTACAAATCACCTTTACCTATAAATCATCTTTCTTATGAATTAGGTTCAACGCTTGTTTCATAATAAAAGTTCAGTTGAAATCTCATGCTTTTTCAAACCCCAAACTACCAAGATTCTTGGGTTTACAAATATTATCCCAACTAATTAAATGAATTCTTTTCTTATCAATAGAGCCATTCCAAATAAAATCCTTACAAATTTTATCCATGCGATCACATACCTGAAGAGGGATTTTCGTAGTTTGCATTACATAAATAGGAATGGAAGCAAGAGCTGACTAAGCCAAAGTGATTCTCCCAGTGAGGGAAAGAATATTAACTTTCCAACTGTTTAAATGATTCATCATTCTATCAATGCGATATTAGAATCTCTGTATGAACATCTATCATGAAATAAGGCAACACCCAAGTACTTTTCCAAGTTATCAGTTATATTCATACCCAAAACCTGGCTAATCTCATGGTTTTTTTCTTATGAGATGTTAGCAAATAAGTAAATGCCAGATTTTAAGTTATTAACCTTCTAACCTGAACTTCTATAGAAAACCTCTAAGGTCTCCTTAATAATATGAGCTTGTTCAGAAGAGGTTGTATAGAACAAAATAAGATCGTCAGCGAAAAATAGGTGAGAGGGGATAGGTCCCCTTCTATTTAGAATAATGGGATCCTAACATTTCTATTCCATGGCTGATGAGATATAATGAGATAGCCTTTTAATACAAAGCACGAAAAGATAAGGGGAAATGGGGTCTCCTTGACGAATCTCCCATGAAGGGATAAAAGGATTTGTAGTATGACCATTCCAGAGCAGTTGCATGTTAGTAGATGTTATACTCCACCGAATAATATTAATGATATTCTCTGGAAAGCCAATATCATTCAAGGTCTCCCTTATGAATTCCCAAGAAAGCCTATCATAAGCTTTCTCAAAGTCCACTTTGAGGGCCATAAAACCAACATGACCCTTTTTAGTCCTCATAGTATGAACAACTTCTTGGGCAATAATAATATTGTCAGCACTTTGCCTTCTTGGAACAAAACTACATTGATTTGGACCAATAATTTTATGCATAACCTCTTTAAGTCTAGTGGCAAGGATTTTAGTGACCAATTTGTAGACACATTACACCTTCATCTTAGGGTTAGAAACTTTCGAGATAAGAGAGATGAAGGTGTGATTCATTGATTGAATAATAGTTGGTTCAGATAACACCTTGGTCACCCAATCAACTATAGATGCCTTTACATGATCCTAATTATATTAGTAGAACATTGCAGGAATACTGTTAGGACCAGGGGCTTTCGAAGCACCCATATTAAAAAGAGCATTCTTAACTTCTCCTTCTGTAACATGTTTTGCTATGGACATAAACTTGGATCTGTTAAAGTAGGAAACATATCAGAGACAGGAAATTGGTCATGGGAGTCTTCCTTTTCATAATCTTATTAAAGACGGACATACCTTTTTCTTGCAAGAAATTTTGATCTTTAACCCATGACCCATTTTCATCTTTTAACATAATAATTCTATTCTTCCTTTTTTGAGTAGAAGTCATACCATGAAAGTACTTAGTGTTACAATCCCCGTAAGAAAGCCATTTGCATCTAGAAAGTTGTATCCAATAAATTTCCTCTTGAATGGCTAAAACCTCACACTCCTTCCATAATTGACTTTGAAGGTTCTCCAGGTAAACATTAGTTTGAAATTTTAGAGAACGACTTATACCTTTAAGTTTTAAAAGAATTCTACTCTTTTTCCTGATTATATTACTAAAAACATTTCTATTCCAATCTTTAATTGCTTTAGTGAAATAGTTAATATTTAATTCGAGGTCCCCATTTTTAACCTATGGCCTTTGAAGAAGGTTTTGAAAACGATTGTGAGCTAACTAATAAGGGAGAAATCAAATGGCTTTCCGGTATGATTAGTTAAACCATCGCTCCTAAAATCAAGGAGGATTGGAATGTGATCCGATTTAAGCTTAGGGAGGTTCTTAACCATGACATTATCAAAGAATATGGACTAAACACTATTAGCAACAAAATGATCGAGTCTTCTTTTAATATTATTTCATTGCCAAGTAAAAGGTTGTCATGAAAACCAATGTCATGAAGGCCACAATCAAAAAGAGTGTCCTGAAAAATGATGGAATCACAAGACATATTAAAAGAACTACCAATATCATCTATAGATAAATGCATTAAAGATGACACCTCATTTTATTTGGTTAGGTATTTAATTTTTTTAAAATAATTTTTTATCTTCTAAACTCTTATTTGTATAAAGGTAAGAGAAACTTAATTTTGTGTTAGAATAATTACATTGTTTAAATTTAATTTTTGTATAAAAATTCGTAAATATGAATCATAATAATGCAAAATCACATTCAATTAAAATCAAATTTACAAAATCACATTGCTTCAAAATGAAATTTGTCTTAGTATAATCCAAACACACACTATACATTATGCCATTATTATTTTTAAGTTGCCAATTGAAAAGAAACAACACGTGATAATGGTACAAATTTTTAGGACTTTAATTTATTATCGGCTTCTCTATACTGTTAGCGTGCTTTTCTAATATCGGCACGGACTAGCTTTTTCCTTTTTATTTGCAATCATCCTGGCAATCATTGTCTTTTAGTATTGGATGGCTGTGTAATTAATCGTCCATTGTGATTTCCTACCATATCCCTAGTATACCAACAGGTTGAAAAAGAATAATCTAATTTCAACTTTTAACGGAGTAAATATAAATTAAAATGAATTAGTGAGAAAAATCTTAAAGAGTCACAATTAGATAGTTTGTCTATCATAATATTTTTGAAATTTGAATCGTCATCGCGGTTTTAGGGTGACGAGAAGTGTCTTCTATAGTTGCCGATTAAGTCGGCGTTGTGGTGCTGCGTAGCCAAACCCCCCTAAACGCCAGAAGCCCCCTCTCCTCCTCAGCTCCCACATCTTCTTTCTCGCTCTCACTCTCTGTCTCAGTGAACCAACACAAATTGAGACGGCGTCGTCTAGGTATCACCCCCCTTGTCTGCTGGTGCAAATGGATCACAGTATAAGATGATGATGTCGCTTTACTTCTGGTTCCATTAAGATACGACCAAGAATTTCAGATCCCTTGAATGTCTCTCCCTCTCGTAAATCATCATCAACCATTTTCACTATCATCCTTGTCATGATTACTCTTCCTTCCTCTCTCAATCAAACGTATCCTCTCAAAGTTAAAATCATTATCATCATAGTATATATTACTGAATTTTGTTCAGTTATTGAAAATTATGTAATCAATCAGTTTAAATGATCTACTTAATTACTAATGTGATCACATTTGCTTAGTTTTCTTTCCCTTTCTGGAGTTAGCGTTAACAGTTTTGAGTGTAGAGAGATCGGGAATGTCACCGGCGAATTCTCCGTGCGCAGCGTGCAAGATTCTGAGGAGGAAATGCACCCAAGACTGCGTGTTCGCGCCGTATTTTCCGCGGGACAACCCTCAGAGGTTTTCTTACGTCCACAAGGTGTTCGGCGCCAGCAATGTGGCTAAGATTCTGAGCGACCTCAACCCCGCACAGCGCGAAGACGCCGTCAAATCATTGGCCTACGAAGCGGAGGCCCGTCTCCGGGACCCTGTCTATGGTTGCGTGGGCGTCGTATCCGTTCTCCAGCACAGGCTCAAGCAGCTTCAAGCTCAACTCCTTGATGCCAAGCAAGAGCTCGCCACCTACGTCGGACCTCACCCCTCGCTCCCTGTCTTGCAACCTCCTGGGGCAGCGGCGGCTTCCTCTGTTTTCACCCCCAATGTGATGCCGCCGGTGATCATGGGGATTCCGACGAATGCTGGCCAATTGTCGATTTGGGACCCTCAGCAGAATCAAATCTTTGAGGCTCATGCTCAGCATTTGGCCGCTGCTATGGCGGCCACAGAGCAACCTGAGATGATTCAACAAGGGCTTTTGCGACTTAACGATACTTCGGGTTCTGGGAGTGGGGTCATCGACATGTCGTCTTCTGCTGCGATGTTCCCTTCCATGGTTCTCGGTCCCGTTGCTAATCCTTTTCACATTAACCAGACTCCGCAACCAGAACACCATCATTCACTTCACCACGAGCTTCAGGCGCAGCTCTTGCTCACAACTCAGCAACCCGAGCCCCAATCCCATCAATCGCCGCTATCCTCTTCCCAGCCCAAGTCGGAAGGCGAGGAGCCTAGGAACATTGGTCCATCTTGTTGATTTCCTTTTCTTCCAGATACCTTTTTCAACGAACCATTTTGATCCTAGGTATGTCGTCTGAGATACCTGCTTAATTAATTTGTTTCGAGTTTTCCTAATATCTCAAATTATTATGAATTGTTTATTAGATGCTTCTGTGAATATCTGATGTGCTTATTTTCTAATAACTGAGCCAATCTCGTCCGGTGGCGCCCAGAATATTATTTAGCCTGAATAGCATAAAGCAGAAAGTTTTGCTTGTGAAATAGTTATTTTCAGAACGAAAGATAGGATGTCCCATTCATTGTTTCAGAAACGGAGATATTGATTTTTCCTGGCATCAGTTTCATATTTCGCTTTTCTACAGGGATTAAGAAAATGAAGTTATTGTATACCTACTAAAGGGTTTCGTCAGAATTCAGCAATCTATCAATTCAAAAACCTTGACTAGCGTATACAGACTTGTTCTCATTCCTTGTCTATGGCCTCATTCTGATAGCTATCCTCTACCTAATCTTTGTTTTGTATTGTCTGATAGAGGATAGGAGAGAGACTCGACATGTCTGCCAAAAACAGTGTCTGGAGCATCTCATCATTTTTTTTTTTTTTTCTTTTGGGTATTTGAGTATAAAAAGTCCCTTCAATTCCCAAAGAGCACGTTTTCAATCTAATTGAGGATATTAGATTATTAGTCGCAGTTCTACGCATGATTGTAGGTATTGATTCGGTGACAATCTTGTATTATCAACTGTAGTAACTATATATAGTGCTGATGCCCTTTTTTTGTTTTGTTTTTTGTTTCATTCTCCTGTGCAGTTATTACCCGCAAGAGGCGAAAATGATCATGGACAAACGAGAGGGACACACACTAGCAACTAGAGAAAGGGAGATGACGACAGTACTGAGAGAGAAACTGAAGGAGGGGGGATGGGAGATTGAATGAACCCGGCATAGTTTTCTGAGTGTGAACTTTTAGAGATGATGCTGAAAGGTATATGCCTTTAGAAAAAGTCAGATCTGCATTGACGTTCGAGAACGCTTTTTGTCTTAAGGCAGAATACCAGTTTCATCTTCCAAGAAAGGAATTGTAAATCAGAATTCGTAGCGCTGAAAACATTTCCTAATTTCCAATTTCGGATGAAGAGAACGACCGCATATGATGCGAATTTCACATATCTTCAACACCGCATCCCCTGTAGTGGCTGCAAGGTCAATAAAGAGTCGAAGAAAAAGAGAGGGAAAAGAAGAAGAAATAATATATATATATATATTCACTTTCTCTTCAATTTATAATTAATATGGCAGAAAAGTTTAAGCACTGTTAGGATCAAAGTTGATCTGCCATTGTACACATTTTGTAATTCAAAATAAACTATAGTACCTTTCGTAGTAGAGAATCTAATTTTGTGTTTAAATAAATAGAATGAATAGAATGATTAAAATGAATTTAATTAATGTTTGAGTGTTATTTTAAGGATGAAATAGAACAATAAAGATGTACTGATCTTTGACTATTTTTTATTGTTAAAAATTTAATTTAATACTATAAAGAAATTCAAGAAGAACAAACAAAATAGATATTTGTTAATTATATCATGTTTAGTTAAAAGCGTTGTTAGAAGAGCATTTTACTTATAAAATTAATATTAAAAATAATTTATAAATTATTTCATTCTATTAATAATTTATTTCCTTCTTTTATTGAATTTTCAAACTACAAAATATATATAGATATTCGTTTGCAAATTTATGATGATATAGATAATTTTTAACAAAATAATTTAATAATACCAACAATTTATAAAACCAAGTTAACACTCGTAATTCATAGATAAAGATAATTTATGATTCCTAAAAAAGATGAACACTCGGGGTCTAAGATATAGCACAAAATTAACACTCATAATTTCCTAGAATCTTAGGAAACAATAAACAATTTATAAAATTAACAATATCAACATTTTTCTCTCTTAACAATTTGCATAATCTCATACCATGACAAATATCTATCTATTCTTATGTAATAATTTATAATCTCAACATTATAACAATTATTACAAAATCAACATTTAATACTTCAGGGAAAGAAAAATTTAAGAAGAACAAACGAAATGACTGCCCTCTTAATTTGTTTGCTTCAAAATTCTCCAACAGCTTATAACCAGTCAATTTAACTTGTTATTTGTTTTAGGGTTCGCCTTATTGCTAATGTTGCTTGACGCCTCCTTTTCTTCATCTTGGAATATAATTTTTAATCTTTAATAATAAAAAAATTACTAACGTATAAAGTCAGAAAGTGCATCGGAACTCTTACAAAAGAAAAATAAGGGTTCACACTAAGGCACCATTTTTTTTTTTTTTTTTTGGGTGCGGTGAGAACGGGACTCTACACAATCACGCGAGGCCAGCTAAACTATATGTAGCGCTTTGGCAAAATTTTCAGGAAAGAAGATTGGTTAAAAGGTTTATGCAAACAAAAATTTTGGTTGATTCACACGTCTCATATGGCGTACATAATAATTTGTTTAATTTAATAAATTTCTTAATTTATCTTAATTACTTATTTAATATATATTATTTTATATTTAAAATTATTTACACCATAATATATTGAATAGTATATTAATTTTGTGAATACAACGTGATTAATATAATTTTATTGCCCTCCTTACATATTTCATGTGTTTGCTAGAGCTGTCAAAGTGGATCAATCTGGTCCACTCGAGCTAACCCACCCGAGTTGGTGGGTTAAAGGAGTTAGCTCGTTTAACCCACCAAAAGATTGTGGGTTGAAAATTTCAACTCACCCCACTTGGTGAGTTAAACAAGTTAACTTGCTTAATCCAACAAAAAATTAAAAAAATAAAAATAAAATTATAAATTATAAAAATTCAAATGTGGCTTTCTTTAAGCACATGTCTTATTTAATTAATTAGTTTCTATATCATTAAAAATAAACAAAAAAATAACTAAATAAAAAACAAGTTTTAATGGATTAAAACAAGTAGAGTAATTTAATAATTTAATGATTCATTAATAATAAGAATATGATTATGAGCTATATATTCAAATCTGGCAAATTACAAAATAATAGAGATAATACAACACATACATTAAGATTAATTTTTTTAAAATAGGAAAGTGTAGTAGGCTGGGACGCTGAACTAAGTGAGCGAAATTTTTTTAAAAAAAAAAAATAGGCAACTCATTTAACCCACAAGCTGGCTCGTTTAACTCGCAAGTTAAATGGGCCGAGTTGATAGAAGTATACTAAATGAATTCTCAAAGGAACTCCTTAAACTAACTCACCTCTTAGATGGGTTATACGGGCTCAACCCAGTGAGTTAAACCTGTTTTGACACCTCTAATGTTTACATCAACTGTTGTAGAAAGAAATACAACAACGAGTGCTGTAACTAATCTTGGCTGTCCTTTCCATTGTTTTGTTTGATTTTCGCCATGTGTCCATTACAAGCCTTTTTTTTTTAGGTGTTCATTTGCATTGCAATATTCCGTGCCTCTTGGAGGAAAGATTTTAGGCTTTGGTTCCTATTCTTGATCAAAGCTATCAATATTGATTCTAATTGACATCTTAAATTCAAAGTAAAGCTTAAAATTAAAAAAGGTGAAATTTACAACAGATGAACAGTAGCAATGCTCACCATCCTGAGGCATGAGAAGATAATTTGAAGCACTTTTGAACTAGTCCCAATCTGCATTTAGTTTAATAAGCAAGCCAGCAACATGAAGAGTAGTAGAAAGAATTGGAGATCCCTTTCTAATGATGGTATAACTTTTCCCAACAGCATCAACATTTCCATATGCTTCAAACATCTCAAGAATTGCTTGAGCCAATTCTAATCTTTCAAAGTCAAAGTAAGTATCATCAAGCTAAATTAGGTACTAATTTTTGGGATGATATATGTTGGAAATTTGTTGTCAATGCTATCAAAGTCGTGAAGTAACATAGCACGAGTCACTATTAAAAAATGTTGTCCTTAAATAATATTTTATGGTATGTAAATTTTTTCCAGAATTAAATGGACCTTATGAGATAAGCTTAGGATTAGAACTAATAAAAAAGAGAGTCAAGGCAAAAGCTATTGTACATGTAAACCAAAGAGACTTTGGCTATTTATAGAGAATGGATTATGACCGTTGGTAGCATTAAGGCAATGTCTAAAATTGACAAGTTAAATTATTTTTATGGACCGGTAATGATTCAAAGCTAGCACAATAATGTTGAACATTTAAACTAGATAACAATTCAACAATCAACAATAATGAGAGGATTAAAACATTTTAATGGTGGTTTAATGTTTAAAATTGATATGATTATTAGACTTAACAAAGGAAATTAAAATTCTTTAAAACCAATACCTTTCACTTATTCTTTTTAAATACTACATAGATATCCAACAATATATGGCCATCAACAGTCTTAACATCTTCTTGCTCTCCGCAAGTGGGTACCCTTCTCCATACCACTTATCAAATATTTCAAACACAGAGAAGGTGATATTGTGGAATACCTTCACAAACAACAAACTTAAAATTAACACATGTCACAAATCAAATAAAGCATTGACAAACACAATTGGTTATAACACCAACTATTGTGTTTCAACTACAGTTATTGATCCATACGCCATATTTAACAAATTGTCTTGAATGTGTAACACTTAC
Source organism: Delonix regia (assembly GCA_037074485.1). Taxonomy (NCBI): domain Eukaryota; kingdom Viridiplantae; phylum Streptophyta; class Magnoliopsida; order Fabales; family Fabaceae; genus Delonix; species Delonix regia. The sequence goes on from CM073453.1 coordinate 34,655,181, forward strand.
CAAGTATGATGCAAAATTTTTGTTCTTAGTAAGAGTGAAAGTATAAATATTTGTGGTGTGTATTATTAATCAGATATGAGCTTTGACTTAGTGGTAAGGCATGGCACCTAGAGCAAGAGGGCATGAATTCGATATGCAAAACTCATCTTCTTTGTTCTCCATTTCTGTGCTCTACCACTACGATCAACCGTCGTTCTAGTTCCAGCAAGTGTCTTTCGTTACCAACAATTCACTTCTGGTAGTCGAGGCTCGTGTTTTCCTATGACAACAACGTCATTTTCCAGTGTTTTTTGTGGCAGCCACAATGAACGTTTTTCAAAAACTTTTTTTTTTGTGAGTTTTGATAAGCTTTTACATAAAAATGATGTTATTAGATGCATTTTTAGCCCTTTCCCGTTGCATTTTAGCCTTGGAAGCATGTTTTTAGGCAAGTTTTTTATATGGGTTCTTCCAAGGACTAAACTAAAAATTTTCTAGATTTTGGGGTTTTACAGAAAATTGTAGAATTCTGGAAATTAATGGGTTAAGTTGGTATTATAGGAACACTTTTAATGGTTATGAAATGAAATCCCATTGTTCTTCATGGTTGAGCTTAATTGAAGGAGAAAGTATGAAAATTTGGGACGAAAGTGGAAATTTAGTACATTTATAAGGAAGTGAATGTAAATTGGTTAAAAATTTGAGTAAGTTATGTGGTGGAATCAAGGAATATGAGCTAAGGCTTGTTTTTAGGGATGATAAAGAAGTTGGACATGAAATTGGTAATGGAAATATGATGAATTAAGAAGAAGAAAAATTATTCTGAATTGGAATTATATGATAAATTGCTATTATGGGTTATTATGAGAATTGTAAATATGTAGTTGTTTTTGGTAAATCTTTTCCATTTATGAATTTGTAAAGAGGCATTATTATGAGCCTAAATTGATGTATGTAAGTGATGGGAATTGAGGGAATTGTATTTGGTGATATAGGGATTATTGGTGAATTCTCTTTTAACTAAGGGAAAAGAGGCAAGGTTGTTTTAGATTACTTCACCCATCAAGTAAGTGGTATCTCTTCCAACTATATATTTACCATTGCATTGTTATATGGTAGCATAATTTGTTAGACTTGTTAGTCTTTCAACTGAATTATGATTTATGACTTGTATGTAATGTCCATACAAAAACCATAAAAGAGAGGATTGTATGAAAAGTGGTATTAGATGTGTAAATAGCGTGAGCTTGTACCTTACAACCATTTGATAAAAATATACAAGGGGTAATTTCCCTTAACCGATGATAAAAGAACCCAAGGGCTGAGTTCCTTTGACCAATGATAAAAGTATCTAAGGGCTAAGTACCCTTGACCGATGAGAAAGATTTTCTGAGGGCTGTGGATCCTTGACTGATAATATAATTTCCAAGGGCTATGTATCCTTGACCGATTTAATTTCCATAGAATGAATCCATGATCATTATTGTTATATCGAATGTTTATGGCTTAATTTGTTAAGGTTTTAAATGATGATTTACAAAGAACTAACCGATTTAAAATGTCTTATATTGATTTATTATTCGAATGCTATCTGTTTATGTTTTACTGAATTTCAGATAATCACCCAAAGCAATTTGCAGACCAGGAGGGCTAGAAGAGCCCTATTGGTATTGCTGAGGATCTGATCCCCTATATTGTTGGGGTTTTGTATTTTTTTTTGTAATAGTGTAATTTGTTAATGATGCATATAATTGTAAATGAGTATGTATGACCACAGGTAGCTTTTCCATTATCCTACTGTGATGTAATTGTTTTTAGATTGATTTGAGAGTTGATCTTTCTTTTCTGGATATTATTGTTTTAGTAGCTATGTGTAGCAAATTTTGAGAGGTCTCAGTTACATAGGAAATTCTACCAAAATTTTTATAAAATATATGAATATGAATCTGCTTGGTAATGAAGTTTCATTATATATGATTTGCAATTAAGCTAAAAGAACAATATGTTAGACTTACAGAAACTGGCTATTCCTGTTATCTGTGCTGGTTACACTTAAGAAGTTGGAGTGTGACAGAACGACAATGCATTTGTTTTGAGAAGGGATCCAGCTATTACAGTTAATTCTGAGTTGTTAAAATTATTGGCTATTGCATGCAATCATATTTATTTAACAGTCGAAATTGTATATAGCATCGTTTATTGCTCGCACCGTAACAATAAAGGATATATTTTTAGTCGCTTCATAATTGTTATTATAGTTTTTTGTGTATAATATTATTCACAGTTATTATATATCTGCTTAATTTCAAGGAAGCGATTTAAATATATCACAAATTATTTAAGATATTCGAAAACCATTAATATTTGAGTTGATTAACAATAATTCTGCCTGTAAGAATGAGTGGGTATGACCTATGACGTAGCATATAGATGACAACTAATTAAAAATAAAAATGAAAAAGCTTCAAAAGCGCAGGCCTTGGGCTTGTTGCTTGCGTGGCCTTACACATTACAAAGGGTAACATTTTTTTAAAAGAAACTTACCTAAAATCAATAACCCATGTTATTACACTCATGCTAAGTACAAGAAGGCTGTTAACTTCAAACCAGCATCAAAATTTAGAAATCAGTCTGTCACCTGTTTCCCTTTGATCCGTGACATCTTTGGATATGCCACTATACGTGCTTTGTTAACAAACCATACTTTTCTATAAAAATATTCGTTATTCACATGTCACAAAGACATTCAGAGGCAACTTCATCGAAGTTTGGCCCCAACAAAAAAAAAAAAAGCAAAAGAAGATGAAGAAGAAGCCATTTTTGAACACCCTGTATAAAGGCATACAGATGAAGGGAACTCCTAGCCATTTTGCCAAGTAACAGCTATATAGCTTTAAGACTATTAAAAACCATGTTACTGAGACTAGCATTTGGGTTTTATTTTTGTTCATTCATGGACACAGAATCAGTGCATGCAGAAAGAACACCGAAACTGAGTTACCGTTGTGTTGATGTGTTTGTGATACAAATGAATCAAGAGCATCATCTCTATGCACGTATATATATGATTAACTGGATCATATATGTAAGCTTACACAATAATTCCCAATTCCCAGGAGCCCAGGCTGGTCTAATGTGAGAAGAATTGAATATGGTGGTGGTGTGGTGAAGGTCATTGGGCATTTAGCTGATGAGGAGGTTTACAATCGTACTCCGCGCCTTCATTGCTGTGTGGTTGTACGTGCGAGTGCGAGCCGTTGATTGGCATATTCACCTGCCCATGTGGCATCATATCTTGCATCTCTGCTCCCACCATCTCCTGCTGCATCCCCAATATCAGTCATGCTTTTCCACTATATAGTCTCAGTATAACGCACAAACACCCAAAAAAATAAATAAATAAAATGAAGCTGAACCTGTATAGAAGGATATAATGTGTATCCTTGAGGCCACGCTTGAAGGTTTCCATCCGTTGGACTCCCCACGTGGCACTCTCCTATACTTCGTGGGTCAGCGTTTGAACTTGTCCCTTGCGAAAATGGATCGTACACCGTCGACGACAACTCCCTAATTTTTCATACGAACAAAAAACAATTCCTCATAATCCTCTTTCTTCCCTTTTTTTTTTTTGAACAAAAAATAGTTTTTTTGTAATAATAAAATTGCAAACCTGAGCGGATCCAAAGAAACTGATGTATCAAACATGTGGGGATGGTTCTGACCACCGTCTGGCAACCAGGCTACATTCTCGAAAGAGGTCGGCATCCCCTGCCACCATTTTTATTTTTTAATTTTAATAGAAATTGACAAATTTATGTCTTTTAAAATACTGAAATTGTAATCATATTTATTTACCTGTATGCCAGATGGGTCATATGAAGATAAATGGTTGCTCAACAGATATTCCTGCACCAATTGTAAAATTGCAACTTCTTCAACTAATAAATTACGGATAAAGAAATAGAACCCCAAAAAAAAGAAGGGAAATCACATTACAAAATATGGCACATTTAAAAAATGGTTTAAGGTAAGAATCCAACCTTCCTTTGCATGACTCGTGTTAATGTATCTACGAGATGCTTTTCGCTAGATTCAAGCTCTGCCGTAGATGTCATCTTTAATGGGTCGGGTTCGAATATCCTATATTCATTCCCAACCGTTTTAAAAAAAATATTATAAATGACAATAATTATATATATATATATATATATATATATATATATTAGGATAAACATTTTTTGACAAAAACATGAACGAACCTTATCTGTTCCTCGGCCATTTGAAGCTGTTGCTGTAATCTACTAACTTCTTGTTGGAGCTCCTGACATGGAGAAAGATATATATCATTTACGAGAAAGATGAAAAAAAGGTCTAAGCTCATGCGAAGGTTATAAACGTAGAATAGCTAACTTTTCTTACTTCAATCTCCGAGTTGATGTCTCCCGGACTATGTTAAGTATTCGATGAAACCATAGCAAAGAAGAAACAAAATTTGCCACTATTAGACTAATCATAATGATTTAGGAAAAAAAAAAAGAGGAGAGATTCAAAGGTTTAATATATAAATATAGGTGATAAAAGCAGAGGGCAACGAACTTGGCCAGCTGAAGAGCTATGTCATTTTCACTCTTCAGTTGTTGAAGGGTCCTCAGCAAATACTGCAAATTCCACAAACATTTATAAATTATGTATGTATATTGAGATTTGAATTAAAGGTAGAACTTAATATTACTCTCTAACTTCTTGCATATCCCTCAGATATTCAGCAAACGGGATTGATGTGGATATTATACAATGTATGGTAATACCTCTTTGTTCTGAATATTCCTGTGAAGTTCAAAAAAAAGAAAAGAAAAGGGAAATTACTAAGCGATATCATGATTGGCGAAAAAAAATTCAAGTAATCAACTTAATTATAAAACTAATATATAAGTACATGCATGTTAAATGTGATTAATTTAGATTGGTTTATTTATTGCATATTTATACATTTATTCATGATAAATTTGATTTATTTATTTATTCTAAAAGGAAAAAAGTAGAGAGAATAATTAGATGGTACCTGCGGTAGGGTTGCTCTGGAAAGGCAATAGCACTGCAAAGAACGAATTACTATAAATAATCAGATCAAAAAGCCAAAATGTTATAAGAAACTTACAATCCGGCACACCAAATTATGATACATTTAAAAAAAAAAAAAAAAAAAGACATACCCATCTCTTTCTTGGTCGGGTAAATTGATGTAACGAGTGAAAACATCCTCGATGCTGATTATTATAACATTAAGAAAATCATTATATATGGCATTTGATTAAAATACACCTCATACTTAGTTGCAAAGGTAAATAAAAATTAAAGCGAAAAAATGACGACATCATTGATTGTGAAAAAGATGGGATACAAATAGACACACACACACACACACACATATATATATATTAAAAAAGGGGAAAAACTAAGAAGAAGTCGCATCGTATGCATGTTGTTAAGCTATTTTAGAGATTAATGACAGGAATAAAGATTAAGCCACCATCCAAGGATTTATTATACACCATAATTATAGTCTTTCGCTTGTTGAAAATTTTCCATTTCAAGAAACAACTATAATGGTAGGATGTCCCAAGCTCAATGGCTAATTTGCACTAAACTATTCTCATTCTTTAATTTAAGATTCTTAAGTTCAAATCTTAGTACGAATTAGTGGGCTGGGATAGATTTTTTTTTTTTTAAAAAAAAGGATGAGCAATTTGATAGGTATATGTTTCAAAATTTGCGTACGAATTTCCTTTTTTTTTTTCTTTTCAAAATTCAGATTCTGCATCATATATTGATGGAGGAACTCTTGACAATATTGTTATAATTTGTTATTACAATTTCTGGATGCATTTGCAGCTTTAATTGCCACGACTTTCGCATTCAAGGCATAGAGATTTTCCCCACATCTGAGTTAAGATTCAAGATCCTAAGCCGTTGGAGTTCATTTATATTTTTAACTTGTAATCAATAAGCAGTAGATAACACATCAAAGAGGTGAAATAGTAGTTTCAAAGAAAATTTTTGGCTACTGAAAAAAAAAGGATTATCATTAACATATCAAAATCTGACAAACATTTTACGTGTTCTTCCAAGATAAATCACATCTACCCAAAACAATGTGCCAAGTTTCCGTGCTCCATCGGATCTGCTCCAATTTTGCGTGTATATTCTTATTAATTACATTGACATAACCCTTAACAAGAATCACCCATGAACATGGTTTTCTCATAGAAACTTCAGATGTATTCATTATCAAATTGAAAGAAATTGAAGGGCAAGGCAACGATTAATAGATTGTACGTTCAACAAATTAAGGCATGCAGGCAAGGAAATCAAGAAACTGAGATTGATTAAGAGAAGAAAGAAATAAAGGAGGAGCACCTTCTTCTGCCGGAAAAGTGACTGACATTGCCTGATGTAGAAAACATAATAAGAGCAATATCAATGTCACAAAGAATGGATAACTCGTAGGCTTTCTTAATGAGACCATTTCTGCGCTTCGAGAAAGTAACTTGACGATTTATGCGGTTCTCTATTCTCTTAATCTCCAATTTAACACGACCCATTTTGAATTTATGAACTGTAAAGTATGCAAATTAAGGAAATTGCAGAATCTGTAGGAGGAAATCTAAAATACCCTCTCTTTTTTTTTTCAGAAAACTAAAATTTATATATGTATATATACGTATGGGGAATGCATGGACATGCATGAAGCACCTTAAATCAAGGGACAGTTGGATATGAGAGAGAGAGTGGGGGATGGTTATAAATAGGTGGGAGGAGAAAATGGAGGCAGAGAGATTGAACGATTTATAGAGGAAAGAGTCTCTTCTGCTTATTGCTTTCATCACATTTATATTTATTGGTTACAATAAAGAACCACGATGCGACCATTAGTTCCTTTGGTTCTATCAAAATAAAACTATAAATGCTTATGTCTGTGCTCTAGCTACTTCGAATTCTTTGGTTCCTTCACACTGTTAAGTTATAACTAAATCTGAATGTGTCCGTAACAAAATTTGTCAAGAGTGTTGTTGATGACTTGAAAATCTCCAAAATTTTCCTTTTTTTATTATGACTAGTTCGTTACTCTCACGCGAATTCTCGGTAGTAATAATTTCTCCAATAAAATCTAACGGTTAACACTAATTATTACAGAAAATATAAAGGCTTGCATTTAAATTTTGGGTTATAAATTAACAAAATTGATAAATATTAAAATTCTTAATCCACGGTCAAAATTCATTAATGCGTGCACGTAATAATTCATATTATGTTACTGCAAATTATGCAATAATTATTTCTACTGCAAAGAATCCAAATTCGTCGTTAGCCCACCCACTAATCGAAACCCAATCGTTTGATCTCATTAAATTACTTCGTCAATAAATATATATACATCTAAATTCTAAAATCTTGCATCCACTGTTTTTAATAGGGAAACAGTCCATATATTACCGAGTTTAAATAGGCTACAGCTGAGATTTGCATTATATATATAAGCCCATGACTAGCTATATTTTCTTAATAAATTCTTTCTGGGATAGTTTTAATTACTTTTTGCTTTTAATGATTTTTCCACCTTTCCTTTTTTTTTTTTTTTTTTTATGACAAGACAAACGAAACACAACCAAAAAGAGTTAATGAACATCTAAAGCATTCCGGGATGAAAGCTTTTTAGACCAATCAGCCTAAAGGTTCTCCTCAAGCAGGCATATGGAGTGTTCAGCAACAAAATTTGGAAAGTTCGATCCACGGTGGCTTTATTCTTCAAAAGACTAACATACTTCCATTCCAGAAAAAGCATTTGGAGGTGAAAGTCAACTGCACTCGTTACCACTGGGGATTTGAGCACCCAATCAAGAATTCGACGAAGGCATAGGCAAAGGAAGATAGTTGAGGAATAAACAGAATTCCTCCAAAACCACTTCCTTAAGATTTGACCGATAAAAAACAGGATTGCATGAAAGTTCTTCTCTCTATGCTTGTTGTTTCTCTTGATATGAGAAAGCAGGGACCAGCCATAGGAGGTGAAGACAGTAGAGCTGGTGTTATCCGTGTTGAAACAAGGCCTAGAAGGATGGTTTCTATTCCAGCAACTAAGAAAGCGATCTCCCGAAATATAATGTCTATTTAAGGCTTGAGCTGCTATAGGATCTGGCTTTCTTTGGTCATGAACTACTTGATTCCTGACTTTTCATATGACATAAATGGTAATAAGTTCGTTTGTCAAAGAGGGATTTTTTTTTTTTTTTTTCAAAAAACTCTCCGATAGCAAACCATTTTTTAATTCAGTTGAGTAAGTCATGGTCATCAAAGTATTCCACTCTAATACCCATCGATGAAGTAAACCAGAGGCAACGCGCAAAAGGACATAAAATGAAGAGATTGGACCAAGATTCCTCCAGGTGATTGCAGAGGGGGCAAAAGGAATCTGTAGGGACATGGGGCTTCAGGAGTTCCTCTCGGATTGGAATAGCTCTATTGAGAAACCGCCATCCAAAAACAAGAATTTTGGGAGGCAATTGAATCTTCCAGTACCTATTCCAGTTGAAGGAGTTAAAGGCGAGAGTTGAGAAGTTAATTAAATTATTCTTCATAATCCAGTTGTCACCATCTTTAACGTGATAACAATCAGAGGCATTCCCTGTCCAAATAAGCCTATCTGATAAATTGGTAATGGAGAAGAATTCAACACTTATATTAGAGATAGTGTTAGGGGTAAATCTCCCTAATCCTCTCAGTATATTCCACTCATGGGTATGATGCAAAAGAAGGTCAGAAACTTTTGTGAAATCATAGTTAGCACCTGTTTCCATGGGCCACCATAGGTGGTGATTGATAGGGATATTGGAACCTAAAGCCACCTGCCATTTGAGATTTGGAGTAACGATATCACCTGCTTTAGTGATCCCTTCCACATCCAAGAGGAGATTGAGCATTTTTTTAAGATGCTTTGTTGATCCATATTGCAATATTTAGAATGAAGTTGCTTGGTAAGGAAAAATTGGAATTAGAATTAACGACTCTCCATATTTGCCTTGCCATGAGAGCTGAATTGAATGAATGTGTCTCTAATCCCCAAACCTCCATCCTTGATGCTTGACTTTGTCCCATTTAGGCACATATATTCTTGGCTTTTGCTCCTTATAACCCCAAAAGAAATTTGCAATTTTAGAGTTGATAAGGTGGCAATACTTTTGGGGAAGCTCAAAGCACAACAACTCATACACAAGTTTTGAATTAAGAATTGATTTAATAAGAGTGAGCCTTTCTGCTTGTGATAATAAGAGAGATTTCCATGATTGAAGATTCTTATCAATCTTCTCAATATGGTGTTGATAGATGACCTTCTTGCTTTTTCCAGGATCCACCCAAGTCTGGAGATACTTACCAAGGTGACTAGCTAATTTGATCTTAAAAGTACTGGCCATGAAGCGTTTGAATCTGTGAGGGGTGTTAGGATTGAAAACAAGCAAGGATTTATTCCTATCAATATTAAGACGTGATTGTAGACTAAATTGCTTAAGAATACCATTAACTTCATTGTAATTGGCCAGGTTAGCTTTAAAAGAAAGCATCATGTTATTAGCAAACATGGGATGAGTGATGGCTTTTGCATTCCTACTGATTTTGATGCCTTTCCACATCTTCTTTCACTTTGCATCCAGAATCATGCATGACAGGATATTCTAACAAAAGAATGTTGATATAAGGAGATAAAGGGTCTCCTTATCATATGCCTTTGGTGGGGAAAATTTTCTTTGTTAGAGCACCATTGATATTAACTTGGTAACTAAATGTAGTGACATATTGCATGATATAGTGAACCCAGTTTCTGGGAAAGTTCATTCTTGAGAGGTAGGCTTCAAGAAAACTCCAAGAAAAGGAATTAAAGGCCTAAAAGATATCAATTTTGAGTGCACATATAAAAATGTTAAGCCTTTTTGTGCAATGGATTTGGCTCATCAACTCAACAACCAAAATGTTATTGTCTGTGATCAGTCTATTCTTCATAAAGGCACTTTGATTAGGAGAAATATAACTTCCTAGTATAGCTTTGAGCATGTTGCATAAAATCTTGGCTACAATTTTATATAAAACATTGCAAAGGCTAATTGATCTATTTTAGGGATTAGGCATGATCAGTCTTGGAGATGAGTACAATATGTATAAGATTTACCTTTTTTAACATAATCCCCCCATGCACAAAAAAAGCATCATGTCTACAATATCATTCCCAAAGATCTCTTAGAAATACTGAAAAAACTTAGCATTAAATCCATTATGTCTGAAAGCACCATCAGGGCAAAGTTCAAAGATTGTTTTATGAACTTCATTGGCATTAAAAGGGGAAGAGATAAATGTCATATAAGTTTTAGAGGGAACTAAAACAAGCATATTGTTAATTTTCTAAAAAATAAACTCAATGGAGGGAAAGCCATATGCTTTGTATAACTTATCACATGTACATGAGCCATATCTTAAATGCCTTTAGAGTTGTTTATCCAATCACCTTACTTTTTTTTTTTTAATTTAAGAATGTGATTACACTTTATATAATTGGAAATCATTGCATGTAAATATTTTGTACTCTTGTCTCCATAAATCAACCATGATTGCTTAGCACGTTAGGCCCAAAGAATCTCTTCACATTCATAAAATATTCTAACTGAGTTCTGGCATCCTTTTCAAGTATGCATACATGTAAACCTAAGATGTTCTTTTGCAATTATTGCAACTTAGTTTCTAAAGCTTTGATATAAAAAGGAATCTAGCCAACCACAGTGCCATTCCAGTCCATCAATGTTGTCATTGTTGAGTCAAGTTTCTTACAAATTTTGAAGCCTGGGGAACCCCTTGTATCTTGGTTCCATGAGTGTTAGCTATCTCATTGCATTATTGAAAGCAAAACCAGAAATTATGAAGAAAAGGAAGACTTAAAAAATCTTCCAGCTAGAAGTATCAAATTGCATTGTAACAGTGATCATATAAAGAATAGCACAATTAATTGAAGAGACACATATCTTTATTCCTCTTAAGAAACATAAATAGGAAGTCAAACTAAAGAAATATGAAAGGAAAATGCGTAAAATCACTGTGAACATATGCTCTAGTTTTTCTATGGAATCCATTCTCGAAGAAATAGAAGATGATCTTGAAAAATGTCTAAAATCAAGGGCATGGGAAGTAGCCCATCAAATGCTTCCCCTATAGCCATAAGTGCACTAAGTTAGACCTTATTTGTAAATACCAGCTTAGCTTCAATTTTTTGGCAGAAATTATGCTTCCTATGTATCAAGTTAAATATAAACTAAATTCTTTTGGCTATCCATGTGTGTATGATGGTATTCTTATGGCAAATGTGGTGGTTTTATCCTTGCTATTGGCTCCTCCCTTCATTGGATGCATATTTTGGTTAATAGTTTTAATGGTATTTACTGCCAAATCACTTTCGTTTATGGACCTCCTAAAATGAACAACAGACATATATTATAGGATTGGATTAAAAATATAACAAAATTTGTCAACCTACTATGGCTTTTGATAGGAGATTTTAACCAAACCGCTTCTGCTTTAGACAAGCTTAGTGGTTCTTCATCCCTTCATGAGGCAAAAGTTTTTAATTGGCTCTTAAAAGATTATGGACTAATAGGCATTCCTCTTTCAAGACAATGGTATTCATGGACTAATAATAGAGCTAACAATTATAGTGTGTGGGAAAAGCTTGACAAAGCAATTTGTGACACCAATTGGATGGATGCCTTTCCCTTATCTTATCTAAATATCCTACCAATTTCTACCTCAGATCGCTCCCTCATTCTCCTTAAAACTACATTGCATAGCAATGACTTGGTTCCCTAAGGAAATTGGAAGAGCTAAAATGCCATGAAAAGTGAAATGAAGAGTTCATTAAGTGACATTGACTAAACCAAAAAGTAAATGAATTGCTAAAGGGGGACCACACTACAAATTCCTACTTGGAAAGGATGAATCCAAAATAAGGGTAGCCCAAAATAAATTGGTTATAAGATGGAATGGTGGCAAGCTAGGATTGCTATGATAAAGATTATGATATACAGAATTTAACTATAATGCCCCTGTTAACTTTAGATTCATTTTAAGCATACTGGGAAAAAGAACACTAGTTCATTAAAGAAGCAAAGATTAGAGAAAGCTTAGATAAACATTACCAATCAATCAAGTGAAGACATAAGGAATGCATTAGGAGACATTGGGGTTATAAAGCAAATTTATCCATTTATTACCCAAAGTGTCATGTATTTCTTGAGAGATGATAATTGGAGTTAGGCTACTAATAAGGAAAGACTGCTTTTCTTATTGGGATATTTCCTAACTAGATTTTGAGTCTGAGTTAAAAGTGATGGGAATAAAATCGAGACACGTGGAGTAACCGAGTAAAGAGTTAGTCAAAGGTAATTCCTGATTAGTAGAAAAAGGTTGACTAACCAATGGGAGCTCTAAATCCTACAATACTAAGGTCCACACATTTAAAATATTGTCACCTAGTGTAGTGGCTATAGCTTGCACATCTTTAATATTAAATTGCATTAAAAGAGAGATAGGCATATCACCCATGCAAAGGTCAATTTCAAGAGGAATATATGAATATGACGATTAAGAATCTATTGATCCAACTGTATATCTAGGTTAGTATAGAATTGATTTAGTGAATTGGCCCAAGTATCATAGATATTGTCAACATCCATGTCCATGCTTGTTTAATGGTCTTGTTGCACATTATCATTTCTAAGATTGTCCTTAAAGGGAATATTTGAAAAGTTTTCATTTTCAAAATTCTGCCAAAGGTGGTCAATGGGTGAAGCATCCCCGTGTTCATAAATAGGGTAGTTGTCATTGGAATAGTTATTGGAAGAATTTGATGATGTGAAATCTTCTCTAGCACTAATTATATTCAAAGGGCCTTGGTTTGTTGGAAAGTTAGAAGACATAGAGTTTGATTCCTTATCATTCTAAAAGTAAAAAACACCCACTAGAGAATCTTGCCATTTTATTTTTGTGCTTTGGCATAAGGGCCACTTTTTGTGAAAGGCTACTATAGAGCAAGGAATCATGGGGAAATAATAATCCATAACAAATTCCACTTGATACTTTATCTAGATTTAATCTTTAAGGACATTTTGGGCTTGATTGATTTGATCAATGTTCCAGTTACAACTTTAGCAACATGACCAATTCTCCCACATTGTTTTGAAAACCTTTTTAAATTGACAGTCCACCTATGTAGATATGCCATTATCTAATCTTAAAAGTAAAGTCATGTGAAGAGGAAGAGAAGGATTCATTAGAACTTTTAATTTTTAAAACTAAAGATTTCTTTAGTGTTGAAGGAGACCATCCACCAATAAAGGTGCACCAACCATACTTCTAAGAATGTCAACAACTTCTTTGTTCATGTATTTCAATGGCAACCCCTAAAACTAAACCCAAATACTACACATTTTACCTGCAAGTCACCCAAAATAATGTTAGCTTTCCAATAATCAACTACCATAAAGGAGTTCATAATGGCCCATGGACCGTTCTCAGTAACCAAGGCTTAATCAAGATGGTTTTCAAACTTGATCAAGTATTTGTTTTCATCTCTTATTAGAACTCTGATACTGTCTAATAACTCTATTAACATAAAGTTATTCAAGCCATTTTCATGCCTTATCATGTGTAATCTTATTAGTTTTAGTTAAAGTTTGAGTAATTTTTGTTAGTTTAGGCTTTTGCATTTGGAAGTTTGGATTTATTGTAGCTTGAGTTATTTTGATTATTTACATGCTTAAATCTTGGTAAATTGGAATTACTCATATTGTTTTTGTTTTTACTTAAGCTTTAAATGGAAGAAATGAGTGTTTTAGCATCAAGAAAGTAAATGTTCCAATTTTTAGGCAACTTCTGGACCCTTAGACATCAAAATTGAGAGATGATTATTTGTAAAAAGTTGTAGACCTCTTCAAAACCTTTCCAATGAGTGATGGATCACCAAATTCTAACATCTGAGTGTAAAGTTATAGCCAAATTATTGAAGCAAGTTTAGTAGGTAATGATTTGGCACCTAAGCATAAAAAACGGAAGCATAAGTGCCAAAATGTGCAAAAATTCCTAAGAATTAATGCTTAGACACTAGAAGCTGAAGCTTAGGCACCAGAATGCAACTAAAGAGGGGAAAGGAAAGACTTGAGAGATAGCGAGACACCAATGATGCAACTTGGAAGGTAAATAGAGCTTAGAGGAAGGCATTCTAAGTAGAAAAATCAATAAAGGAACCGATTAAAGCAGTAAAAAACGAAGTTTTCTTCTCTTCCTTTTCTCTTTTTCTTTTTCTTTATTATGTTTTTTGTTATAAGCTTGATTGTAACTCTAAATATGCTAGGCTAGGTTTTCTTTCTCTAGAATTATGGCTATTTGGCATATAGATTGATTATTATTGTTACTTTTCTTCTTGAATTTCATTGTAAATGAGTTTATTATGTTCAATTTTACTTTATGCCCTCTTTTCTTGGCCACCAATTAGGGTTTATGTTGAGGATTTGGGCATTCTTGAAAGAGAAGTCTAAATTTAGTCATGGGAATGAATACTACTTGATTGATGTTGATTAATTGCTTGAATTAACTTAATTTCCCTTTAGGATAGCCTATTAGCCTAGCAAAGTTATGATTAGTCGTATGTAATGCATTTCTTTAATTGAATCCTCATAGAAATATAGAGAATTGAATTGACGTGATAAAAGTTATGAAGGTTTGACAAATTCTTATAACGGAATTAGAGGCTTAGACTAACTCATAAGCATTAAATTCAAGTAAGAAAGGTAACTATATTTCAATTGAAATGTCAAATTAGAACATAATCCTAGGGATTTTTCTTTGATATATACTCACATCTCTTAGTCTCACTTTAATTATTCTTTTGCATTAATTTGACTTAACTTGAATTTTAGAAATTTTCTTGGATAAGTAGATACCATAGCATAACAAAAGTGTTAGCTAAAGTTCCAAGAGGGTGACACTAATTTTCTTACCACTATATTACTTGTTGACAATGTACACTTACACCGTGACATTTTGCACACAATATGTTTTTGGCACCGTTGCTAGGGAACTTTTTTGTTAAACTTGTATTGATATTAGTGGTTAGTTAAAAGCCTTAGACCAAGCCTTTTTGTTTATGTTTTTTATAACTGGTTATTTTTATAGCTATTTTCAGGTGTTGATATTATGAATTTTTTAATTTTTCATTCTTAAATAATATATAAATTTTCTAATTTAGTAGGTAAAACAAAAAATAAACCTAATTTCCTAATTTATTGGCCACAGTAGAAAAACCTAGTTTCCTAATTTAATAGTTGAATCAAATGAAATGTAGCTTCCTAATCTAATAGCTAAAAAAAAACCTAGTTTCCTAGTTTAATAGCAAAAAAAAAAAAACTTGTTTTCCTAATTCGCATCATTCTTAAAAGAGTGGTGCCCTAGATACGATATTGAATTCATCATTCATATGGTGATGCTGCCAATTTTCATTATTGGATCTCAAGCTAATCTCATTCATATAATGTAGCTTCTCTTTTCAAAAATCAAAATTCATCATCCTCTATTTTTTTAATTTTATGATTATAATTTGATTACAATTACTGATGATTTGTGTGAAGCTTTGCAGTATAAATCTCAAGATATACTAAGTGCAATGCAATTAGTATCATCCTCAAAAGTACTTGTTAAGATATTAAGAGAAAGTGGATGGGCTTCTTTCACTTGAGAAAGTGAAGTTAATCTGTAAATATCATAATGTAGAGATCCCATATCTAACTATTCATTCAAAAGTTAGTCAAGCTCGGTCTCGCTATCCGAGAGATAACCTTACAATTAAGCATCACTACCAATGTGAACACCCCAATTTCTAAACTTCACAATAATTGAAAAAAAAAAAGATATAGATAATAAAATTGAGAATTTTAGAACTTAAAAAGTATTTAAAAAAAAAAACACACACACACACACACAAAACAAAGAGAAAGAAACAGACTAAAAAATCATATGTAAAAAACCAAAAAACAGAGAAAAAAATTAAAAATAAATCAAACAAAAATAACAAAAAAATTAAAAAATAAAATATAAAAAATCAGAATGCCCTATCTCGTACCATACATCTACCACATGCACTAAAAGAAAAGAAAAGAAACAAATAATCAAAGGAAAAGACATATATCTCATTCTGTTAACGTAGCTAATTAACATGTAAGGAATATAGGAAAGAGGAAAAAGGAAATGGCAAAAACTATAAAACGCACAGGCCTATTTGCTATTCTTATACTACTTGGCTAGCGTTTCATCTATCTCTATCAAAAGCAAGGGACCACGAGCCATGTACAAGGGAAGAAAAAGGATAAAATGGCAGTAGGTTAGGTAATCAAGGAAAGCTAGGAGAAAATGTATACAAGACCCCCATCAAATCCCTCCCCTCTCCTCTACAAATTGGGATGCCATAAAACAAGGAAGATTTAATTGAAGGGTTTGATTTTGTGCTATATAGAAAGAAGAAACCCAAAGAGAAAGAGGAGGTTATTATTTTCACATATAAAGAGAGTTGCAGAATGGAGATAGAGGATTGGTGAGTGACCAAGAAATAAATAGGAAATTGAATAAAGAAGAGAAAGGTGATGCCAAAGGAAATTTGCTTTAAGGAATAGGTTGAAAGGGAAAAGGGAATGGATGATGAAATAGAAAAAAGAGAGATGGAGAGCAGAAAAGGAGATTAGAAGAGAGTGCATGAATGAAAAAAAAAAAAAGCTCATGAATAGAAAACACTGAGAGCCAGAGTAGTGAGAAAGAAAGATGAGACAATGATGAGGATGTAGTCCCCTATTCATGCGTGCTGAATGCATAACCAAAATTAGAAGGTGGAAAAGAACTAAAAAGCCAGAAAAAAAAAAATGGAACCAGAACACATAAAGGAAAAGCTCGATGTGAAGGAGTAGAATGAAAGGCTTAAGGTGCAAAAATAGCAAAGTACAATGGTGGAGGTATGTTATTCCTATTTCTCTTCTATTGTTAAATCCTCTTAATTACTTGAAATTTGTTTGAATATTTGGAATATGTGTGGATATGGGATTGGTTTCGCTAGTGGTAGCCATTCAAAAAGTAGCTTAAAGAATGTTTGGAATTATTTTTTCTTGGTAAGAATGCCTTCTCCAAGTTGTGATTTTACAGTTGCAATAACGTGGTAAACAAACCTGTTGACAGTAGGGTTTTTTTTTCCCTTTCCTATAGGTTCCAGTGCAGAATGAACATTATCATTATTAGTTGAAGAAAACTCACCCAATTTATTTATTGTTTTGGGTAGTTTGGATTGATCACCATGTTAAGGTTATGGTGATCCATGGCTTAAAGAATTATGGATTTAAGGTGTTGTTTATGGTTCACTTATACTGTTGAGTGGTTGATTCCATATGGTTGGAGTAGGATTTCTAAACTCCTAAGTATTGATTTTGAGTACCAAATTTATCAAGCGTTAGGCATTGTTAGTTAAGCATATGAAATGTATTCTAAATTGAAATGCCAAAGTATACATTTGTGTTATGTACTCATGACAAAGGATGATCTTATATATGTGCAAAAATCAAAGAGTTGCCTCTTGAAAGGCAACACCATTAGGATTGGCAGTTTTGTTTTAAACTTATACTAATCATGTGTAATTTGCAAGTATCACCTAAATAAATGGCAGTAATTTAGCTCAAGCAAAACTTAAACACATATTGGTATTTAATGTGAATGCCTATAATATATATTTTTTATTTTATTATTTCATTGTATTCCCATTTTGTTTAAATTTTAGAGTCGCCATGTGAGACTACATGTCTCCATAGGCACTTAAGATATTAATTGGTGGGTTCGTGTGAAACCCTGTATCTCCTCATATTTTACCTAATACTGGTCAATCACCTTTTTTTTTTTTAATAAATATGGGTTCCAATGACCCATGTCGTAACCGACCTTTCGACGGAATAAAATAAAAGAGTTTAAATTGATTCCCAAAAACGAATATTGAAAATCAATTTATTTGGAGTCGCCACCAAAATTTTTAATGGAAAACTTTGGAAAACCCATTTAAATAAAAAGAAAAAGGCAACATGGTCTGCAAAATCAGAGATGAGTTTGGGAGTCTATTTGAGTGTGTGGAAGGTGTTAAGCACCCCACAACACCCGTCCATGAGGACGGTTGCCTTAAATTAGTCAATTGAAATAGAATATGGCCTTAAATTTATCTCAATTACCCTTTATTAACATGCATGCCCATTAAACAGAGAAGACAAAAACGATAATAGTGGAAACAAACAGATAGATATTTACAAAGGCGGACTTGACCTAGGATGAAAACCTAGGGCCTACGTACCCCGTGATAGGGATCAAAGTTCAGGTAGTTCTACCAAATGACATGTTTATTGGTTGATAATTTGTGAATTTTGTTGTGAGTACAGGAGGGTTTCAATTAAATGGATTTTCGTAAACAAAACGTAATTGGGATTTGGTTCGTGTGTTTTAATTTACGACAACCTGATTAATCTAGCTCTCTTAACCTCTTCATTTTTTCTTTTTAAAATTTTTGTTTTTGAAATTTTAATCTTTATTTTGAAATTTAAATAAAATGAAATAATTATAAAGAACGAATTCAATCACGTAAAGAAAAGAATTTATTTAATTAAGACATTTATTTTTGTAAAATTGTTATTATTGTTTTTATTATTTTATACGAATATGTGCTGATTTTGGGGATCCAAGGAGATTAAAATCTCACATGACCCCATGCAATCGAGGTGGACAATATTCTTACGCGATAACTTCGTAAATAATAGAAATCGTTTAATTAAAGTAAATATTTAGTTGTTATTATTTTTAAAACCAATGTGTACCAAATTTTGGGATCTAAGGAGATTAAAATCTCACATGATCCCATGCAATTGAGGAGAAGAAAATTCTCACACGATTATTTCATAAATAATGAAAAATATTTGATTAAAGTAAATATTTAATTGTTATTATTTTTACAACAAATGTGTACTAATTTTAAGGATCTAAGGAGATTAAAATCTCACATGATCCCATGCAATCGAGGAGTACAAAATCCTCACACGATAATTTCATAAATAATGGAAAATTATTTAATTAAAGTAAATATTTAATCATTATTATTTTTAAAACCAATGTGTACCAAATTTTGGGATCTAAGGAGATTAAAATCTCACATGATCCCATGCAATTGAGGAGAAGAAAATTCTCACACGATTATTTCATAAATAATGGAAAATATTTAATTAAAGTAAATATTTAATTGTTATTATTTTTACAACAAATGTGTACTAAATTTAAGGATTTAAGGAGATTAAAATCTCACATGATCCCATGCAATCGAGGAGGACAAAATCCTCACACGATAATTTCGCAAATAATGGAAATTATTTAATTGAAGCAAATATTTAGTTATATATTTTATTTTTATTTATTTATTTATTTTAAACCAATGTGTACTAAGTTCAAGGGTTTAAGGAGATTGAAACCTCACATAATCCCATACAATCAAGGAGACCAAACCTCTCACGTAATAATTTCATAAAAATATTTAATTTAAGATTAATATTTAATTATTATTTATATTATTATTATTTTTTTAAACCAATGTGTACCAATTTTAGGGGTTTAAGGAGATTGAAATCTCACATAACCCCATACAATCGAGGAGAGCAAAACCCTCACACGATAATTTCATAAAAATATTTAATTCAAGATCAATATTTAATTATTATTTATATTTTATTTATTTATTTATTTTTTTACTTACTTATTTTTTTAAATGAACTAGATACCATGCTAACATTTTATTACACAGTTTAAGCATCAAAACAACATTGCATTCATCACACTAGTATATGAATATCTTTGAATATATTCCCATGCATTAAATCAAATCCTAAACATATTTAAAACTAAACAGAACAAACTAGACACCATAAATCAATAAACACTCTCCTTCACGGCACCAGGAAAAGAACATGCAGTCTTCAATATATATATACATCCTTATATGTATACATACACATATATATGTATATCATGCTCTCTCATTCTCCTTCACAGCACCAGAAAAAAAAACATGCAGTCTTCAATATATATATATATCCTTATATGTATACATACACATATATATGTATATCATGCTCTCCCATTCTCCTTCACAGTGCCAGAAAAAAAAACATGCAGTCTTCAATATATATATATATATCCTTATATGTATACGTACACATATATATGTATATCATGCTCTCCCATTCTCCTTCACAGCGCTAGAAAAAAAAAATGCAGTCTTCAATATATATATATATCCTTATATGTCTACATACACATATATATGTATATCATGCTCTCTCATTCTCCTTCACAGCGCCAGAAAAAAAAAAACATGCAGTCTTCAATATATATATATATATATATATCCTTATATGTATACATACACATATATATGTATATCATGCTCTCCCATTCTCTTTCACAGCGCCAGAAAAAACATGCAATAGTCTCCAATGTATATATATATCCTTACCATTATACCTTTAATAGAGAACCACAAGAAGGCAATGCCACGTCCCTTTCTCTTCTCTCCTTCACTGCTACTCTTTAGCTCAGATGATTCTCCTCTGTTTTCCCCTGTTCACGTTGCTCAAAACAGAGGAACGAGTTTTCTGGTTTCCTCGGCTGTCATGTTAGCTTTGGCCTAGCTGGTTGTGTTCTTCACTTCCAACTCGGTTCTACTTACTTTGCTTCTAGATTCCAGCTCATTTATTTTTGTTACTGCTGAAGCTTGGTTTCTTCTCTTTACAGCCACTCTCCAGCCTCTCTTTTTTTTAGTTTCTCTTCCACAACAGCTCCCTTTTTCTTCCTCAGTTCTCCCTCACAGCCACGGTCTGCACCAGCCATATTGCTCCTCTCCTCTTCTCCAGCCAAGGTTTCTTTTCTCGGCCACGTTCTCCTCTCCTCCTTTCCAGCCAAGGTTCCTCTTCTCAGCCACATTCTCCTCTCCTCTTCTCCAGCCAAGGTTTCTTTTCTCGGCCACCTTCTCCTCTCCTCTTCTCCAGCCAAGGTTTCTTTTCTCAGCCACCTTCTCCTCCCCTCTTTTCCAGCCAAGGTTCCCTTTTATTTATGCTCCAGCCAACCTCCTTTTTCTGCACGGTCTCCCCTCTTTTCCTGCTTTTTCTGCAACTTCTAGCCACTCCACTCTCTGCTCCAGCCAACCTCTTTCCTTTTCCTGCACAAGCTGCTCCACTTTCTGCTTTCCTCTGAAAAACCAGCTCCATCTTGCTTTTCTATCCTCCTTGTCCTTTTGTTCCTTAGTAATATATGTGTGTGCATGAGTGTATGCATGTGGGAGTGGGAGTGCATGTATGTAAGCAAGTGGGAGTGTGTGAGTGTGAGCAAGTGAGGGTGTGTGAGTGTGAGCGTGTGTGAGAGCAAGTGAGCATGTGAGAGTGTGTGAGTGTGAGCAAGTGAGAGTGTGTGAGAGCAAGTGAGCAAGTTTTGCAATTTTATTTTAATTAGGTGGCCTTTTCCTCCTTTTTGTATTTGGACAAATTTATTAACCATATTCATTTTATTTCTTTACAAGATGATTACCATGTCTCTTCTTCAAACATAAATTTTGAATTTTTCTTTTTAATATTTTTGGTTCTTATATTTTGTTTTTTCCATATTACTTCTATTTTTTTTTTTGCTTTTTGCAATTTTGTGTTAATTAATTAATTTTTTTTGAATTTATAATTTTATTTATTATCATTACCATAATTATTATTATTGTTAGTTTGGGTGGGGTGTTCACAACCCATACCAATAAAAGCTCTTTTTCAAAATATGAATTAAAAAAAGATAACTAGGGACATGATAAAAAAAAAATTCTTCTTAAAATTTTCCTTAAGTGCTTCTTAATTCATCCCAAAATGAAAAAATATATATACAAATAAAAAAAATTTCAAAATTTCTTTCCATACTTTCAAATTCCTTTCTAAAGAAAATGGCAAATGACCAAAATATTTTCTTAAACCTTTTAAAGGTCTTATTTTTATTTTCATATTCAACCACAAAAACAAAAAATGCATTTAAGTTTCATCTTCAAAATTTCAATTTTTCAGAAAAAGAAAAGAAGAAAAGTATAGAAAGCAAGAAAATGAGATCAAATTGATTTCATAAATCAAAACACACCAACCAACTAACACGCCTTTTTAGTTAAACTACGTGGATTTTAATCCCAACCGTAGGATATGTGGGCTCTAGGTTTTGATCCAAGCTCAAGTCTGCCATTGTGAACATTTTTTTTTTCCTTTGTTTCATTTTCTCTGTATTTTTTTTTATTTCCCTTCTTTATTTTCATTTTTGTAGGTAATTGATTGGAGTAATCAGAATTTAAATTAAAGTTATATTTGTTTTACATGATCAAGTTTAGGTAATCGTTCTTAGGAGCGAATGCTGTAGAGAGCCTAACACATTTCTCATACACAACTGACTCTTGAACTTGATCCTTGGTTCATAGATGATCCTTTCTATTTAATTGATTTTCCAAAATCTCTTTTTATAAATTTTGGTGGCGACTCTTAAATTTTAGTTTTTAGTTTTTGGAGCAAAAAAATAAAATTTCTCTTTTTTTTTTTTTACACTAGGTAGTCACATTTTAGATGTGACACTTTAGTGACTCCACTGGGAAAGTTTAAGAATCAAGCCTATTTAAGTTGATTATGCAAAATAATATGGCATTTCTTTTGTATTGATTATTCGTTTACATGATGTTTGCCTTTCATCCTGAGGTTAGATAACATGTTTTGATTCACATGCTTTATTTAAATAGGTGTTTGTTTAAATATACTTGTACAAATTTAGGGTAGATAACATGTTAGTGCACTATTTGTTTGTTTATAAATTGTATATATGTTTTTAATACAATAATTCGCTTGGTCGTTTAAATAAAATGCAGACTAAAACCTTAAGGTAGACGAATCTTATTTATTTATCTGCTCTTTTCTTGTCTAATCTTCTTAGCATATGAGGGTTAAGTAGTCTCTTGGTAAGAGGTATGAATGCCCTTATAACACGTACTACATATACACATTACCTCACACACGTTCTTTTCTGGGCCTTATACCTAAGTCTGTGTGCACCTTATGTTAGTAAAAGTTTCTAGTGATTCCCTAATGGGGCTTTATACTTCTTGCAGTTATCATGAGGACTTCATTCAGACTGTGTCTTGATATATGGATTAGGCCTATGTGGAATGTGTGAACACTATAATTTGTCCGAATAGAATAAAACATTCATAATTAAAGAGCCTTAAACAACTAATTAAATAATGAAATCCAAGTCAAAAAATATAAATCAAAATAACAATAAAATAAAGATAAAAAATAAAAAAAATAAAAAGGAAAAAAAGAAAAGTAGTAACAAGTTGGAATTCACGTGAAAAATAAAGGAAAAAAGGTGGCAACATGTGAAAAAATAAATATTAAAAGAAAGAGATAAAAATAGAAATAAAATAAAAGGGCTATATTTGAAATTAGGTCCAAAATAAAAATAAGAACGAAACCAAACAAAAAAGACCCAATTAAAATAGGGCCTAAACGATTGATAAAGGTCCATTTAAGATAGAGCCTAAAAGGTCTAGAAGCCCACTCAAAACAAGGATGATCTTAAACCCATAACCCATTACCAATGATTCATCTTGCACCTTTTTATTTTATTTAATTTTTCTGATTTTCTATATGGTTTACACATATCATCTCCATGTGTTTTCTCATCACACTTTGCGTGCATTTCAGTTACATTTCATCCTTTTTTTTGTTGTTATTTATTTATTTTTCTCACACTTCACACATATCACTCTCTCAGTTCTCCTTATCTCATTTTACTTGCATTACATATGCATTTGATTTAATTTTTTCATAATTTAATTTTCCATTTTTCTTACATCTCGAACATGTCATTCTCTCTTTTCTCCTCATTTCATTTTACTTGCCTTTCACTTGCATTTGATTTACTTTTTCATAATTTTATTTTCCATTTTTCTCACAACTCACACATGTCACTATCTCTGTTCTCTTCATTGCATTTGCTTGCATTACACATGCATTTTATTAAAGTTTCATATTTCATTTTCTTCACAATTCACGTGCACCCTTTCTTCCTCTCACAAATGCACACACTGATTTTTCATTTGGTTTTATTTCATTTCATTTTTTATTTTCATTTTTCAGATTTTTTTCATATGCCACACGTTGCTTTTCTTTGCCTTGACATAATCTAGGTCACATTCATTCTTCCATGCAGTTTTGATTTCATTTGCATAACATTTCATCATCATTTATTATTTTTCATATTTTCTTTTCACTCTTGCACACTTTGGACCCTAGGAAAATACACACTCATTTTTGGAGAACTGGCTTTCATCTCTTTTTTAAAAAGCTTGGACATGACTCTTAGGAGACTCTTTTTTCAATCAAGATCAACCAAGATGCTAGAAGGAAGGAGGCTAAAGGAGATTAAAGGCTGAGGTGAAGGTAATTGTCTTTCTTAATTCTCCATCTCTCCTTTCCCTTCTATCTTAGATTCACATTTAGGGTGGTGTCCAATTGAGTTTTGATTTGAATTATGTGCTAGAATTTGTATTAGGTGGGACGTGTTCATCATACTTAAATATAGAATTAATGTGGTGTGTATAATGCTAAGTATATGATAATTGTATGTTATGATCTTGGGCTGAAAAATGTGATTCAGTAGATGGATTTTTTTTATGCATTTTACTCCTTTATGAGCTGTCAAACATTGATGAAAATGTTCTCTAATTGATCTCAATTATATGCTGAAAATTGTAGAGTGTTTGGGTTATGTTACCTAAGTGTTTGATAAAATGTCCATGTGGTGTTTGGTGAGATATTTTTCAGCATTTTTAGTTCTATGTTATTTCTATGATTTGAGGTCACAATTTAATGTTCAATGGTGTGATTAAGTGCTGAAAATATGATATGCTTTTCATCTCAATGTGGTGTGTTAATCACACATAATATTATTGCAAAGTGGTGTGTTGATCACCATGGATTTTGGTTCAATGTGACATGTTAATCATGATGAATTTTGGTTTAATATAGTGTGTTGATTCCAATTGGTCTTTGTCAAGTGTTGAAATTTATGAAGTGTTTAGGTTATATAATTGAAGTGTTTGATGAAATCTAATTAAGTGTAGAAAATGTAAGTATGCTTATCTTATTTGCTTTACTTTCTAAGTTTACTACTTGATTAATTATTACATTGTTTGATGATGGTTGTGAATGCACGAGAGATCTTGGTGATTTAAAGATTGGGAACCTTGGCTAAGACACTTCCAAACCAAGATGCAAAAATGCCTAAGCAAGGATGGCTCAAATTGGTAGCAAGTCAATAACACTAAAGAGGTTGAGTTGATTTGAGTTAAGTTGTAATTGATGTGCTCTTGAAAGCTTATATGCAATATATAATGATAAGCATCTAATTGGATACCCACACACACCAACACTTATGCATGCTTGATTAAACACCCACAGACACAAACACCAATGCTTGTTTTATTAAAGGTTCCATGTGAGGTCCAACACCTCCATAGGCATTTTTTAGATTTCTTGCCATGCAAGGTCCAATGCCTCTATATCATACAAATGCTTGTGATTTACAACTTTAGTGTTCTCATGTGAGACCAATATCTTCATAAGCATCTAATAATTCACCAATGGAGGTATGTGAGATCTAACGACTCCATAGGCATTATCTAATACTGGATGCGTACGTTCAAAATAAGTTTAGGGTTCCAATAGCCTGTATCATATTATGCATGTTTTCTAAAAATAAAGTTGTGTTCAAAGGTCTATGTCTAATCAATGTTTTTTATAATAAAAATCAATAAATTTAAGATAATCAATGCAAATAAAATTGTTTTTGGTAAAATTACCTTTGTCAATTTCTTTTCTCATTTTATTTCAACATTTCACCATTTCAAAATTCAAACCAAGCCATTTTTAAAACAAACAAAAACTTTTTTTTTAATATTTTCAAACAAAGTATTGATTTCAAGGCCTCTTTATTTTTCCAAAAACATTCATTAATAATAAAAAATTAAAAAAATAGGTTTTCATGTTTTCATAGATATTTCAATGTAAATACCAATAAATCATGTTTTTCCATTCAAAAAATTGTAAATGAAAAGAGCCAAAGAAGTGAGGTTATATTGTTTTCATAAATTAAAACACACCAACCAATTTCTAAATCGTTTTTGTTTAAGAAAATTGGTCATATTTCAATTGTTTTGCCCATTTCACAAAAATAAAAATAAAATATCAACATACTTATACACCTTTCTAGATGAGCTACTTGGACTTTAATCTCTATAATAGAATATGAAGGCCCTAAGCTCTCATCCTAAGTCAAGTCTGCCCATTGTAAATATCCTTTTTTTTTCTTTGTTTACGCTATTTTTGTTATTTTTGTATGTGTTTTGTCATAGGCAATTTTAAATAAATTTAAGGATATATCCTTTACTTTACTTAACTAATTTAGCATACCCTCTTCAAAGACCAATGTTGTGAGGTGCCTAACACCTTTTCCACGCTCAAATAGACTTATAAACTCATCCCTGGTTATGTGGACCACCTTTTATTTTTATTTAGTTTTCCAAAATTTTCCATTTAAAAATGTTAGTGGCAACTCTAGTGAATTGATTTTGAAAATTTGTTTTTGGGAATCAATTTGTGTCTCTTTCTTCATTTTCCCTCTCTCATCCGCTGGGATGTCAATTATGGTAGAATGCATTCCTCTTATGATTATATTAATGTAAGAAAGTCTTTAACCATGTGTTGGAGGTAGTTTGGGAGCCATTATTTCTTTAAAATGATAGATCTACCCTAAAGTGTGTTAAGTAAAGCCTAGTATTTAGCTTAATCAATTAAAAGTATGTTTTACTTAGCGTAAACTCTCTCAACTTAGGCTATTCCTAATTTAGGACATAACAGAGCTTTCTTTTTCTTTCTCTAACATATAGCATGCATGCCATTACATAATGATAAAAACCCATAGGAAAGTGACCCCATATTGCTACTTTCCAGAATGGATAATGCAGCCTCATTACACTATTGGGCATGTGTTAACCACAATAAAATTATACATTAGAAAAGCCAATTGTAGCCTGTGACAGTGACCAAACTGTGAGGTATCATAATCATGCATTACATAGCCATACTTATACATAAGAGGTGCCTTAAAATGGGAAAAACTCTTGGAATGCATGATTATCTTCACAAAACAAAAAACAAAACAAGAACAAAACCATTATTGTAAGGTAGAACTAATGAATATTCAATGCATCATTAGGTTGGAAGAAAACCTTTTACTATTAATTGTGTGGAGGGTCATTTCCTCCTACAAGCTAATGGTCAATTCTTTTTCCTGTGAGACATTTTATCTCCTGAGGAAATTGAGTTTCGTCAATTATGCCCTGGCTTAATAATCTAATGATCACAGTCATCAATCTACCAGCAACAGTTTCTTTATTTAATTTTTTTTAAAAAAATCTTTTCACAATTAAATTTCTAGTCTTAAGATGTGCTAGTGAAACAAAATAATGTTAGCAATAGTCATGTCATCTGTAAAAAAGTTGTATTGTCTTAATACTTAGTTTTCGTTCATTCATTGTTAACTTGGTTGTTAAACATTTATCTCCCATGGATTAATAAGTCCTAGAGGAGTATGTAAAATTTCAGGGACAAGTACTAATGATCAATTGACAAGTCACCAAAAAAAAGTGAGGAAAAAAGATGTAACACCTAAGCATCCATATTTTTATGATTGCTAACATAATTTGTTCCTTTAGTAGTGATTTGTCAAAAGAGTTACTAGGTATAATAAGGCACAATAGCCCAAACACCATACGAGATCCGAGCTTGACAAGGGTGTTCCTAACAAAGAAAAGAGTCCCAGTTAAAGCCGAAGCAAAATATATGGAGAGCTAGATCACACTAAGTAAAAAACTCAAAGGAGGTCAGTTGCAAGATTTCAAAAGAGATTATAAGGACATTCTAGATTTGTTGCTCATTCTAGTTCAACCTAATGTGCTCACTATCCTAGCCCAATATTGAACTATGCTCTAAGGTGTATTACATTTCCAACCTTCCAAATCACTCCTACATTATAAGAGTATGGAAGGTTATTAAATATACCAATGACCAAAAACACTGCAATATATCTATATCCCAGATTTCTACCCTTGAAGCACACAATAGCTTAGATAATAAGAGAGGGAATTACCAAAATACAGCTTTCCCTTAGAGGTTTGCATAAAGGACTCTTAAGAAAAAAATAGAGAGCCGATTAGCAACCCTAGCAGAAAAAGGTGATTAGGTGGCTTTTCGGAGAGTCTTGGCCCTGACAATCTATGATTTAGTCTTGTTTCCCTTAGCCATAGGAATGATTGACTTAATAGCCATCATTGTCTTTTGGATGGTGGAAAATCATAGGATAAGCCCCGTGCTAGCAATCTTGGCTAAGACATTCATAACGCTTAGTTTCTACCATCAAGAAAAAAAGGGTAAGCTAAAGTGTTGCCTACAATTGCTAACCATGTGGATTATTAACCATATATATGGGAAGAGATATCAAGTGGGCATAAGGCATAAGAGTGTTTACATCCAATTAAGGATTATAATATTCGTAAAAGGGTATCTTATAAATACCTGGTGATAGGGAATGGTTAACAAAAATGTATAAGGAAGGTTTAACTCAATTTTTCCACCAATTAGAAGATAATTCAATATTATGAAAGCTAGCATAGTAGGAAAGCGAAGAAATAATATATTGTTGTGGAAAATTTCCAAACATACTCTTCATGAGCTCTCGAGGGTGCATTAATGATAATTCATGATAACTCATTAATAGTTTGTATACAACTAAGATATTCCATCAAAAGAAGTCATTCACCTGATTCACTTCCACCATAGCCATCTAGAGGATAAAAAATGGAATCGACAAGTGAAAAAAGCATGGGCTAAGATTATGTACAATGGAAGGCCTGAATTGGGCAAGCGCGTTGTAGCAACATCAAATGATTATCAAATATGGCTCAAGGAATGAACCAATGTTGCTAATTTTTCCTTCAAACCTCATAACGCTTTGTTGAGCAATATTCTAAAAGAGATCAATAAGCAACTAGCCAAAGAGGTGGAAGATAAGAAGACAAAAATGAGGGATATAGAAGAAGAAAGAAAAATGTCGATAGATATGGCACAGATATAAAGAGAATATGCTGAGTTACAAGAAGAAGTCGTCAAGGCCAAAAGGTAAAAGAAAAAAGAAGTGAGTGCAAAAGTTCAAAAATTGAACATGGAAAATGTCAGGTCAAAGGAAGCTATAGAGGAGGCCTAGAGACGCGAACATAATAATAAAGCCAAGATGTCAAAAATCATTAGTGAGTAAGAGGCCCTTGAAAGACAAATACAACACCTTAAGCCCTTAAGTGAACTCTAACAAGAAATCAGCATGCTTACTTAATAATTAGAAAACATGATGAATGAACTGGTACCATTAAAGTGACAAAGCAATGACTATTCAAGGTTTGATAGAGCAGCTTAATCAGCAAGCAAAAATGGCAGCGGTTTAGGAAGCTTGGTATACCAAACATACAATAGAATTAGAATAATGGATGGAACATTTCAAAGGATTGGTTTTCCTAGTGAACATGTCACATAAGAATTCGTAGATGCATTCAGACGAGCCCATGGCATCACTGACCCATTAAAGACGCATGTAGTTATATTTGATTTCTTATCATATTTTAACTACATTTATGATGAGTTAAAAATTTTGATGAACTACTAAGTAATGTACTAATGAATTGAGTAACAATTTGTCCAATTTCATTTATCAGTGGATTGATGCAAATTATAATAGGAAAGATATATGCTTATCCAAGTAAGAGCGGTCTAAAGAGGAATTCAAACTTAAAGAAGAAGGAAGGGAATGTGAGCTATGTTAGGCTTTTAATTTTTTTTTTTTCCAATTTATAACATATCAAATTAAGAAAAGGAATTGATGATGAAGAAAATTAATAAAATAATAATTATAATTGCAACAATCAAGAAAATTCAAAATTTAAAAGGCCACTTATTTAGAAACTTATAAAGTAATTGTCATTTAATATTCCTAATGTGAATCAAAAAGGCAAATTCAGATTTTAATAATGTATTTAGGTTTTGTAGATCTTTATGAGCATTTAATTTAATGAATGTTTACTTTACTAAAATAGGTGCTCCCATGTTGGATGTGAGCTAGTCATTTGAGTTTAAAAATATATTACCATTGCAACTCAATATTGAGTTCTCTATCATTGGCATAGTGTATCTTGGTGGATTCCTAAAATAGTCCTAGCTGCGTTCTAGTTATTTTGAGGGCTTGATTATCTCTAAACTCTCTTCGCCATTAGATCGGTATCAAAGCTCTTATTAATTCCATAGCTAGACATCGTCATCGAAGAGCGAATGTCAACATGGCTACCATTCAGTGTGATCTTTGTGATGTCAAGATGGATAAGTCAAGGAGACAAGAGCAATAACTCCAACAACAACTTAAGCACCTTCAGGTTATCAACTGTTATGAGGCACATTGTGGTTCAGAGGTTGGCAATGAAGAAGAAGAGATTAACCCCTTCTATAACAATGACTTTGATTCATCAATTGAGACACCTTTCACCATTTAAACTTCAACTTTAGAGGTTTTAAATGCCTATAAATAGGACGCTATCGGTGTGCTACAGATACACCAAGCTAAAAAGCAATATAGGCGAGTTGAAGAGAACTTTAGATAAGGGTTTTCAGTAAAATTACAGAGAGTTTGTCAAGGGAGTGGTAGTTGACCTTGAGAGTGGCCATCTCCTTAAACTCTTTCTTTTCTTCCTTATGTTTTCCTTTTGAATTTATTTTTTGAACATATGCCAATGCTTGGCTAACAAGTTTAATATAGGATTTTGACTGAATCCTTTGTGAGGTTATTTTTTTATAATAGCATCTTTTTATCGATGTTTTAAATTCAGTTTACTTATTTTCATTCTATACTTAAAGCTTTCAAAGCTTGATCACCTTGGAATTGAACTAGGATTTAGGCTAACTTAAAAGAGAAACCCTTAATTTTGAATCGAATGAAGATAATCACTATTTGCATGCTTAAAGAGTAGTAAGTATAACAATTCGCAATCAAGACAATAGTACTTAACTATCTTTTATAACTAAGATTAACCTAACACTTTAATATCAAATGTCTTCTTAGCTAGTTTCCATAGAAATATAAGGAGTTAGCGGAAGTAGTTAGGTTTATATAGATCTGACATAATTACATAAGCAATTGAATCTTAAAGTTAGTAAACTAGTTCATAATTTAATAAAAAAGTAACTTTCAATATAAAATAACTGCACATTATGGTGAAGTCAAAAGTCCTAGGTTCATTTAGTTGATAGTTTACTCAAATTTGCATTATTTTATAGTTGTCTACTTAATAAGTCAATCCAATTGCCTAAGTTAAAAAGTTTAATAATAGTATAAGTCTAGAATTAGAGCTAGGTCCTCATAGGAAGGATATCCTACTCTTTTTATATTACTTATCGTGATCACATGCATTTGCGTGTAAAGAATCAAGCGAATAAGTTTTTGGCGTCGTTGCCGAGGAGTTAGCTTTTAATTTTGCTGAGGCTACTATTAAGAATTGCTAATCTCATGTGTTTTCCTTTGCTGACCTTTCAAGTACTCATGCAAGCATATGCATGGAAAAGTAGTTATGTCCTTAGACTCAAAAATCAAAAGAACTTGTAGAAAAATAAAAAACCAACCAAGGAGTTAAAGGGAAGAATCACCTACTATGACAAACGATAAAAGTAGAGCACCTAAACTTATGTTTAACAACCATGCCTAAGTTGTTAACCTGAATGTTGATGCACCCACACGAAGGAAGGTTAGAGACTACATCATGCCAACCTTAAGGGATCTAGTCTAGCATTACTAGACCTAAAATCGGTAGCATTAACTTAAAATTGATTCTACCATTATGTTTATGCTAAAAGATAATCAAGTCAGTGGCTTACCCTCTGTGGATCCTAATGCTTATTTAAGAATGTTTTTGGAAATCTGTGATAACTTTAAGGTGAGTGGCATTCCTTCTGAAGTATCTGCCTTAGGTTATTCTGATTTTCCTTATAAGGAAGAGCCAAGGACCAGTTAGACTCATAGTCCAATGGATTCATTACCACTTGGGCTCAACTAGTGTAGAAATTTTGAACAAATAATTCTCGCTTATTAAAACTGAAAAATTATTGAAAGATATCTTTAACTTTTTGCAATTTTACTTAAAATCTTTATATGTGGCATATGAATGTTTTAAAGATCTACTTAGAAAAATATCTTCATCATGGTTTCTCTGAGCAATAACAAGTAAGGATCTTCTATAACAAACTGACCACGTCATCACAGGATCAAGTAGATAGGGCTACTAAAGGGTCATTACTAAACCAATACCCTAAAGATGCCTTTAAGATCTTAGAAGATCTAACTTCAAACAACTATAGGGCCTATGAAGGAAGTTCAGAAAAAAGGCTAGCGGGATTGTGTAGGGTAGATTAACTAACGATATCCTCAGCTAAAGTAAAAGCCTAAGTTGAAGCATTAAACAAGAAGCTGGATAGTTTGGTGATAGGTAAGCCACAGTCCTGTCATCAAATCCTTCAAGTACAAAATTATGTCCTAACTTGTGAATATTATGGAAAGGGTCATTTAGGTACACATTATCCATTCACTTACCCAGTTGAAACAGTAAACTATGTAGGTAATAATCACAAGGAGGGTCACTAACCTTGGTCAAACACCTATAACCCTGGAAGGAGAAATCACCCAAATTTCTCTTGAAAAAGTAACCAAATAAATGCACCTTTCCTTAAGTCAAAAATACCACTAGGCTTTCAAAATAACTATGAGCAACAGTAAGGCTAGCAACATGAATCATCCAGTCTTCAAGATGATTAGGTGAAACAATTGCTTGCTCTTAAGCAAAGCCGCCACCCTTAAAAACCTAGAAGTTCACATGGGGTAATTAGCCACTCTTTTAGAAAATAGACCTCAGGGAACATTGCCTAGTGATACATAACCTAACCTAAGATCACAGGGAATTGAAACCCTTAAGAGTAGTGAACAGTTGAAAGAACCAGAGCCTAAAAATAGTAAACAATCAAAAAAAAAGATAATGGGCAATTAACTAAAAACTAATTGAGGAAATGGTAGAAATTAAAAAGTAAAAACTGTCTAATAGTAAGCAGTCTAAAAGTGTGTAGAACATCTTATTCCTTTAAAGGTTAAAACAAAAAATCACTAATCAACAAATTAATAATTTTCTTGAAGTGCTTAAAAAGTTGTATATCAACATGCCTTTTATTGAGGCATCAGAGCATATGTCGACTTATACAAAATTCATGAAGGACATACTAACTAAGAAGAAGAAACCAGGTAAATATGAAACTATTGTACTGACAAAAGAGAGTAATGCAATTCTGCAGAAAAACTTGCCTCCAAAATTAAAAGATCTAGGTAGTTTTACTATACCCTATTCAATTAGAAATACATTTTTTCAATAGGGCTCTCTATGATCTGGGAGCTAGTTTGAATCTAATGCCTTTTGCTATTTATCAAAAACTTAGTTTATGGGAAATTAGCCTAACATCAGTAACCCTATAACTAGTTGATTGTTCTTTAGGTTTTCCAAGAGGAATCCTTGACAATATGTTAGTTAAAGTGGAGAAATTTATTTTCTCCGTTGACTTTATTATGCTGGACAAAGAGATTTTATCATTTAGGGAAACCATTTTTGGCATTAGGAAAGCCCTTCATTGATGTGCATAAAGGAAAACTAACTATAAGGGTGCAAGATGAAAAGGTGACCTTCAAGGTGTTTTGAGAGATAAAGTATCCAATAGAGGTAGATGCATGCATGGCAATTAAGATCTAGAATGATGACATGACATAACTTATGGTAACCTACACCAAGGCAAGGATCTTCCCCCTACTAGACCTAAACACAAAGCTTTCAAGTGCTATAGACCTTATAAAGAAAAAGCGAAGCTAGTTATAAGGAAGATGAAAACAAAAGGGTTAAGGCATGTCAGCACGGTGGGAAATGTATCCCTATGGCTCAGTGAGAGGAAAATAGATTAGATAATGTGGGGGAGAGATCATAAATGGTTAGAACACAGGAGATCCTAAGCACATTAGAGAAAAAGTCTAGTTGAAAACTCTAACTGAAGCGTTTATTGGGAGGCAACCTAAGTTTCTTGCATTTTGTTTTTGTTCTATTTCTTGTTTTTGTTAGTTTCATTAGGATTTCATTGAAAAACACCTTTCAAAAACTCACTTATTACCACTTAGGATAGTAAAAAAGTCAAAAAGCTACTTAAGGAATTAATGCTTGGGCACTAGTTTTCCTAGAACTAGTACAACAGTATTGGCACCTAGGCACTAGAATTTAGCACCTAAGCGCCAATTACGCATAAATATATAAAATAGTAAACATTTATGAAGATCAGCGGAGGAAGAATCTAAAGCCATAAAGGATGACAAGGACCTAGAATTTTAGATCAATAGGGGAGTTTTTTATATCTTTTTATTGTAATTTGACTATTGCCCTCATTTATCCTTTTCTTTTTGAAAGGATAGGTATAGGCTAGACATCCAAAAGGTTAAGACAATACATGTTTTACTTCATAACTTAGTTAATCTCTATAATAGATTTGTTAAAATACATCTTCAAGTGACTACATGTTAATATAAGGGTATCAAATTGGCAAGTTATGTTATCAGAGTATGATGTGAAGTACATAACACCAAAGTCCATCAAAGAAAGTGTCATTGTTAAACATTTGGCTGAGAATCCTCTAAATCAATATCATCAATCAGATTTCCAATTTCCTGATGAGGATATCCTGGTAGTAAAGAAAAATGATAATGGTGATGAAGACAAAAAATGAAAGATATATTTTAATGGCACTGCCAATGCCTATGGTAATGGCATAGGAGCAGTAATTGAGTCTCCAGAAAGGAAATAATTCCCTATGGTTGTAAAAATGGAATTCGACTACACTAACAATATAGTTGAATATGAAGGTTATGTGAATGGCCTCCAAGCATCTATTTCCCTTAATGTGAAAAATAAGTCTACGTGGATTCAG
The DNA here is from genome assembly GCA_037074485.1 of Delonix regia. Classification (NCBI taxonomy): domain Eukaryota; kingdom Viridiplantae; phylum Streptophyta; class Magnoliopsida; order Fabales; family Fabaceae; genus Delonix; species Delonix regia. The sequence goes on from CM073453.1 coordinate 34,690,523, forward strand.
CCATGGTAATTTACTAACTTAAAGGGGAATGGTAAACCAAAGATTCAAAACTCATATCGTATCAAGAATTCTTGACATAGACAATCAAACAATTTGATGAGATCAATTTCCACCACATGAATTGAGACAAGAATAAGCTTGCAAATGTTTTAGCCACTTTGACAGCAATGATCCAACTTGACTACGGAGTCTGATTTCAACCTATAAGAATTGAAACTCGAAGTGTGTCCGCATACTATTTAAATATGTAAAAGGAGTTTGATGGGTAGCCATGGTTTCATGACATTAACACTTACATAAAGGATAAAGTGTATCTTACCGAGTCTATGGAGACTAACAAAAAGAATATCTGCCTCCTAGCCATGAATTTCTTCATTAGTAACGAGGTATTGTACAAAAAGGGTCATAATGGGACATTGTGATGATGTGTTAACTCAAAAGAAGTAGGAATGATTATGGCAAAAATACATGAAAGCATATGTGGAATGTATGCAAATGGCCACACAATGGCAAGGCAATTCCAAATGTGTGGATACTTCTAGATGCAATAAAGAAAGACTACATTGAATATGTTAGAAAGAGCCATAAATGTCATATTTACTCAAACAAGATTAATGCTCCCCCAGTTGCGTTACACAGCTTGGTAGAGTTGTAGCCACTCTTAATATAGAGAATTGACGTGATTGGTCCTATCAACCCTAAAGCTTCAAATGGACATTGTTTCATCATCGTCGCTATTAACTATTTTACAAACTGGGTAGAGGTCAGTTCGTTAGTCAACGTCATGTAAAAGGCCTTCCTTAGGTTTTTAAAGGTGAACATAATTTGACATGATTAGCCATATCAACCCTAAAGCGTCATGTTGGCATCCCTCAAAAGCCTAGTTACACAAGCACTTTCAAAGCCATGTTATATAGGCACCCTCAAAACCTAGTTACGCTAGCCCATAAAGCCTTGTTACGTAGCAACATCAAAGCCTAGTTATGCTAGCACCTTAAAGCCCTATTATGCAAATCCTCTCAAAGTCCTATTATGATAGGCACCACTTTTTTTACTGTTCCACTATGCAGGCATATATAACTTTTTACCAAGTCCTATGTAAACATAAGCATCTCTATTGTTTTTAAATAAACCAGTGAAGGTTTAAATGGGAGTCGTATGTGTATATTTTATGAACAGAATGTGTGTTCACAACTTTACTTGCTCTTAAGTAAAACTAATAAACTACACTCGAGAGACAAGTAAACATGGACAACTATGAACACCACAATTCCTAAACTTTAGAATTATTTTTAAAAAAAGTAAAAAAAAAATAATAAATTAAGAATTTCAAAAATTAAAACAAAATATATATATATATATATATATATATAAAAGCACAACAAACAAAAAGAAGCTAACAAAAAAATCATATTAGAAAAAACAAAAAAAAAATTAATTAATTAAAAATAAATTGAACAAAAAAAACAACAAAATCAAAAAAGATAATATCAGAAATCAAAATGGCTTATCCCTTACCATACATCTACCATATGCACTAAAAAAAAAAACAAATAATCAAAGCAAAAGGCACCTATCCCATTCCTCCACTGTAGCTAGCTAACATGTAAAGAATAGAAGAAAAAGGAATAAGAAAATGGCAGAAATTGTAAAATGCACAGGCCTCTTTGTTGTTCCTATACTACACTAGTGTTTTGGTCCATCTCTGTCAAAAGTAAGGGACCACGGGCCATGTTCAGGGGAAGAAAAATGTGAGAATGGCAATAACTTAGGTAATCAAACACACAATTATACTAAATGCAAATCCCTGTAATATTTTTTTATTATTTTATTATTTCGTTACATTCCCATTTTGTTTAAATTCTAGAGTCATCATGTGAGACTACATGCCACCTTAGGCACTTAAGATGCTAATTGTGGGGCCACCTCAGACCCTGTGTCTCCTCAAGTTTTACCTAGTACCAGTCAATCACCTTTTTTGAATAAATATAGGTTCCAATGACCCATACCCAATTAAAGCTTTTTGTTTAAAAAAATAAATTAATTAAAGAAAGATAACTAGGAAAAGTAAAAAAAAAAATTCTTCTTAAAATTTTTCATGAATGCTTCTTAATTCAACTAAAAATGAAAAATATAAATATAAATAAAAAATTGTTAATTCAAAATTTCTTTCCATACTTTCAAATTCCTTTTTTAAGAAAATGGCAAAAGACCAATATATTTTCTTAAACCATTTAAAGGACTTATTTTTAATTTCATATTTAACCAAAAAATCAAAAAATACATTTAATTTTTATCTTTTTAAAGTAAAATGAGCAAAAAAATGAGATCAAACTGATTTTGTAAACTAAAACTCACTAACCAAATCTTATATTCGTTTTGTTTATGAAATTCAATTTAATTTTGTTTATCTTGGTCTTTTCACAAGAAAATAAAAATCACTAACTAACTGACATGCCATTTTAGTCGAACTTCGTATACTTTGATCCCCCACCATAAGGTACATAAGTCCTAGGATCTGATTCTAGATTAAGCTTTGGTAAATATTATATTTTTCTTCCTTTATTTCATTTTCTCTTTCTCCTTTTATTTTCCTTCTTTATTTTCATTTTTGTATATGATTGATAGGAGTAATCAAATTTTAAATTAAGGTCATATTTGTTTTGCATAATCAACTTCGAGTAATCATTCTTAGGAACGAATGCTGTGGGGTGTTAATCACCTTCCCCATGCACAACTGACTCCCAAACTAAATCCCTGGTTCATAAACCACCCTTTTTATTTAATTGGTTTTCCAAAGTTTCATTTAAAAAATTTTGGTGGCAACTCTTAAATTTTGGTTTATGTATTTTGGAGCAAAAAATTAAAATTTCTCATTTTCCCACACCAGGTGATCACATTTTGGATGTGACAATATGATATATTCATTTATGATGTAGATTCATTGTTGCAAGAAACAAATTTTAGTATCAAGGAGGATATAATGGAGTTACTTGTCCTTAACTTTGCTCTAGATCCACAAGATGATTATAAATCATTTTGTGTTGAAGATATTTCCATGTTTGTGAATATTTTTATCCAAATGACTTTATGGAACAAGAAAAGCGACATTTAAAGATTAGATTAGAACATTTTGTAACTGATGCTTATAAAAGCTCAAAGTTGAGGAAATTTTAACGATTTAGCAAAGACACAAAAGTTAAGAATTTGTCCACTTGTTGATAGAATTATTCATTTTGTATTAACTTTTCTAGTGTCTACAGCAACAACTGATTATGCATTTTTAGCTATGAAAATTGTGAAGACAAGAATTTAGAATAGGTTGCAGGACAATTTTCTTTTAACTTGTGTAACATATATAGAGAAAAAAAACATGGAATACAATTTAGAATACCTAACTTAAGAAAATTAAATGAAAGTTTAAGTTTACTTCAAATTTTATATATTTTTTGAAAAGCTTTAATGATTTATCAAATATAGATTTTTATTATTAAAATATCAAGAAATACCAAATTACTTCTATTTGTATTTTTAATTTTTCACCCTTTTAAAATTAATTTTTAGATTTGTCCCTGTAGACAAAGACTCAAAGTTAAGACTTATGAGTAAAATGTTGGTTACATAACTTTTTCTCTCTTTTACCTCAACCATCAACTACCCTGGGGGAATCAACACGCCAAATTGAACAAGTTAGTGTGTGTTTACGTGTGTGTGTGTGATAGGTGAAACTTTTACAGTGTAAAAAAATAATAAACTAGGTGATAAGATCACTGAGTTATCAGTTATCATGTTTCTAGCAGCTATGAGCCATTTGCCTCATGAATATTTTGTTATAACCATTTTGTTGTATTTTTTATCAAATGTATAAATAGTTCTGTACAATCTTATCTAAAACTGACATGTGTAGGATGAATATATATTGTTAAGAATCCTCTTTTGTAACTTTAACTCATCTACTCCATTGTAATTTGCATAAAATCTACACAATCTTTGAATAATAAATCGAATTATATCAGCAATCATTAGTGCCTGACTTTACATAGTATCAGAGCTCTAAAATGATCCATGTTTTTAACTTGCTCCATCTTTCTTTCTTTCATTGCCAATGAATTATTCTAATTCAAGCATTACTGTTAATTCTCAATGTAACTCTACCCTTACTTCTCGTGATCCATTATTCCTGCATGGATCCAATCATCCTAGATTATCACTAGTTATAGTTCCTTTCAATGGAACAAATTACCATACCTAGAGTTGTTTGATAACCATCACCCTTGTCGCCAAACGAAAGCTTGGGTTCATTTATAGTATCATTCAAGAACCTGCTACCAATGCTGCTAATTATAAAGATTGGGTCGACTCCAACACCATCCTAGATTTTAAATTCATTATCAAAAGATTTCATGAAGACTTTGTTTCTACCACTCCTACTTAGACTTTATGGAATACACTCGCTTAACGTTTTGTGAGAGTAACATTCCTCAAGTGTTTCAAGTTCATTAGGATATCATCTCAACTACGCAAGGCAACTCTTCCTTGTCTCTTTATATGACAAAAGTTAGTAAGCTTTAGGATGAGTTGAACTGTATCCTACCACTTCCTCATTGCTCATGTGGTCATTACACTTATGGTTTAATGGAGAAAGCTTATACTCTTCATACTTTTGCCTAACTCATTCAATTCATTATAGGATTGGCTGATTCTTATGATAATGCTCATAATCAAATTCTAATGTTAGATCCATTGTCTACACTTAAGAAAGCATACTCAATGCTTCTTACTATGAAGAAGCAACGCCAGATTACCATTAATGTTACCAATCCTATTAACAACAGTGATATGCTCGCTAACTCTATTTTTCCTATTGTTGGTTCATCTTCTAAGTCATCAAAGAAGAAAGATAAAGAAGATTATCATACTTGTACTCATTGCCATAACGAGGCCCACACTATTGATAACTATTTTAAATACATGGTTACCCTAATTGGTATAAGAATTACAAGGCCAAACAACAAAAACAATCAATAAATCTTTGGACAAATGATCATGAAACACCTTTTGACAAATCATAACACTTCTAAATATGATTTACATAGTACTATTATAGAGTTTATTCATACTGAAATTTCTAAGTATATGGCTACTAAATCTCTTGTTGATGTCATTGCTAATGCTGCTTACTTCACAGATTTTGAAGGTACCAACTCAAAGAGTTTTGCTTCACTTGATCATATCTTAAATGACTCATGGATTGTTGACACTAATGCCACCAATCACATATGCAATTCCTTATCTTGTTTTTCTCACCTTTCTATTACTTCTAAATAAGGTTTGGTCTATCTACCAAATGGCACCTCTCACTCCATTACCCATATTAGATTAGTTACTTTACATCATAAACTTAGTTTGCATAATGTTTTCCATATACCATTTTTTAAGTTTAATTTAATTTTAGGAAGTTAATTGGCATCATATAACTAGTTACAGTTTTATTTTACTCCAACTTCATGTGTTTTGCCTCAAGACTAAATTTATCATTGCTAAAGGAAGGCTTGTTGACAATCTCTACATCTTAAACAACACATCTTTTTTTATGACTGCCACTTCATTTTTTACTAATGCTTGTAATACTTCTCATATGTATACAATCTCTATTTCCACTTGGCATTCTAAATTAGGGCATCTTTCTCCAACGACAATGTCTCACATGCAATTTTTACCCTCTAAACAACAATTTGTTTTTTCTTTATGTGAGGTTTGCCTGCTAGCCAAATAGATTTGTGTTCCTTTTACCTTAGCTTCCATTACTTCTTCTCGAATTTTTAACTTAATACATGTGAACATATAGGGACCTTATAAGGTTGCTTCCATATCAAGTGCTCACTACTTCTTTACAATTATTGATGATTTTTTTAGTGCAACGTGGACCTATTTAATGCAAAAATAAAGCACAAGTTATTGCTATCCTTGGGGCATTTTGTACCATGGTCATAACATAATTCAATACATTAGTAAACAAAAAAAAAAGCCTAAAGGTGACAATGGTACAAAATTCCTTAGCTTCAAATGTCAATCTTTACTTACTGATTTAGGCATTGTTCATCAAAGGCCATGTATTTACACTTCAAAACAAATTTGTGTAGTGGAGCATAAACATCAATATCTTATTCAAGTTGCCCATTCCCTTTTGTTTCAAGCTAGTTTGCCATTAAAATTTTGGGGTGATGCTTTGCTCATAGCTACATATCTAATCAACAGACTTCCCAATGCTCTTTTATAGTGGAAAACACCTTATGAGGTCCTACACTCTAAGTATCCTTCATCTGATTAGCTTAAAATATTCAGGTTTTACGGTTAATGTTCTTCCTCATCATGACAAATTTGCACCACGAGCATATATATGTATTATGATAGGTTATGCATCAAGACAAAAAACTTATAAGCTATATAACTTAGATTCTCATCAAATTCATGTTTCCAAAATTGTTGTTTTTCATGACCCTACATTTCCATATAAAACTAAACTGGTTACTAATGCACATTGTCCTTTGCCAAATATTTCTATTACTAACACCACTTTTGAATCTTCAACTTCGTTACCTTTCCCATACATAATACCTTCTTCTTTAATCAGCCCTTAACCATTAACCAAGAAAAGTCATCGCACCTCCAAACCTCTGTCATGGTTACAAGATTATGTTATTAATCCTTCCATACATGCTTCACCTCATACTCCTCTAACATACCTTTTTCATATCTCTAATTAGTTTTCTACTTCATACCTCTATTTTTTATCCAATGTCAATACACTCTATGAACCTACTTCATATGATCAAGCTAGTAAATCTCCAAAGTGGGTAGATGCAATGTAGCATGAACTTAATGCCCTCGAAAACAACCATAGGTGGCAAATTACACCATTGCCTGCTAGAAAAACACCCATTAAGTGCAAATGGGTTTATAAACTTAAATTAAAACTTGATGGATTTACTAACAAGTACAAGGCACAATTAGTTGCAAAATGATATACTCAAACTGAGGGCATAGACTATAAAGAGAGCTTTTCCCTTGTTGCTATAGTTGTTGCCTTTCATTAGCATTTTTATCAATTAGATATAAACAATGCTTTCCTCCATGGCTATATTTTAGAAGACATATACATGCTTCCACCTGAGGGCTACACAGTGGCTCATCTAAGAAAGGTTTGCAAACTTCAACATTCCTTATATGGTCTCAAGCAAGCCTTAAGGCAATGGAATTATAACTTACTACTCAACTACAGAAATATGGTTTCCAATAGAGTTCCCATATCATTGTCTCTTCATTCTTAAAGATACTACTAATATATTAATTCTTTTGGTTTATGTGGATGATATGCTACTAACAAGAACCTCTTCTACTAAAATTCATCATGCTAGAGATTTTTTGCATACTCAATTCGTTGTTAAGGATCTAGGTCCTATTAAAAACTTTATTGGCATTGAGATCATACGCTCTCCATCAAGTATATACCTCAATCAAAGAAAATACATACTGGACTTAGTCCACAATGCTGGTTTTATTAGCTCTAAGCCAACTTTTACCCCTATACCATCTTCAGTCAAGTTGACCACTGATCAAGGTCCATTGCTTCATGATGCTGAGCCATAAACCTGATCTAACTCTTGTTGTACAACAACTGGGTCAATTTGTTCATTCCCCATGCAAGTCTCATTGGCAAGCTACACTCTATGTCTTACGATATCTAAAAGGTTGTCCTTCAAAAGGTTTGTTTTACCCAATGCAAAAGTCTATTAATTTAGTTGCTTATTCATATGCAGATTAGGCTTCATGCCAAGATACTAGGCGCAGCTTGCTAGTTATTATGTATACCTTGGTTCTTCTTTGATTTCATCGAAAACAAAGAAACAACCAACTGTTTCAAGATCATTAGCAGGGGCAAAGTACCATGCTCTTGCCACAATAATTTGTGAGTTACAGTGGCTTTCTTACATCCTCCGAGACTTAAAAATCTCAATCCCACTTCCAATTTCTTTATGGTGTGATAACAAAGCTGCCATATCACTACAAACTCGGTTTCCCACAAGAAAACTAAGCATCTTGATATTGATTGTCACACAGTAAGGGATTAATATAAAACAAGTTTCATCATTCCTCAGCATCTTTCTTCTATTGAGCAAAGGGCAGACATCTCTACAAAAGTATTGGGTGTTGCTTCTTTTTAGTGTTTGGTGTCCAAGTTAGGAATAGTATATTACCATTTCCCAACTTGAGGGGAGATGATAAGATCATTGAGTTATATGTTATCACGTTTCTAGCATATATGTGCCATTTCCCTCATGAATATTTTGTTATAACCATTTTGTTGTATTTGCTATTGTGCATATAGATAGCTCTATACATGCTTCTTTAAATCTAATGCGTGTAGGATGAATATATATTGTTAGGAATCCGCTGTTTTAACTTTAGCTCATTTACTCCACTGTAATTGGTATAAATTCTATACAATCTTTCAATAATGAATTGAATTATATCAGCAATCATTGGTGCCTGGCTTTACACTAGGCAAGTTCAGCAATTATAGTTAGCTTCCTCCAAACAACAACCAGCCAAACTAATCTTTTTATTAACGTTAATTACTACATTAAATACGTTATTTCCATGGAAGCCATGACTACGTAGAAGTGCTAGCGCACAGAGGTTACATAACTTCAGGTGAATTCTTGTCTAAAAAAAGAAAAGAGTAATTAGGGGAAAATATGAAGATAATTCATAAAGAATAAAAGTTACATAGTTTTAAAAAATCAATGACCAAACTGATGTTTATTCAAGTGAAAATTTGGTTTGGTCTCCTGAGAGTTTCGTTATCAAATAAGTAACCAGATTGTCCCACCCCCCTGCCCCAAAAAAGAAAATAATCTTTTTATTTTAAAGGCCACTGCTAAGGGATCTTTAACCTTTTTCCCCTATAGCTACAGAGCACGGATCCTCTCTGGAGGGGATCTGATCTCTTTTTGCAGTAATAGTTTAAAATTGTTAGATCTAGATTTAATGGTCTTAAATTTTTAATATAAAATATTTTTTAAAAAAATAAAAATTAAATATTTTTAAAAATAAAAATAAATTAATGTTTTAGATAATTTTTTTAATATAAAATGGTATGTTTGTTAAAAAATAATAGACGGCAAAATATATAAAATAAACTATAAGATATTTAAAACAATTCAATCTTTTTTTAATCAGATATCATTTTATATTAAAAAATTTTTAATATTAATATATTTTTATTTTTAAAAAATACTTTATTTTATTTAAATAAAATATATTTTATAATAAAATTTAGAGCGATCCAACGACTCTCTCCTCTGCTGCAGAAAGTAATCCCTCCAGTTACCAGAGTCCATAGCTATAGGCAGTTCAATGTCCTACCAGACGCGTATCGGTAAGCCCCACACATAAATATAATAAAGGTCAATTACAGGAAAATATAACATCAACGCGAGTGGCTATTTGACTCATTAATTTCTTGACGTCGATCCCCTGCTAGGGTGCTCCACCTCAATTAGAATTCTTTGTAGTTGGGTTTATTTTTCAGCTTATACATTGAACATATTATATGTATAGTCTTCTTAATTTGTGTATGATAATTAATTAGTTGAGCGACTTTAGAATCTTATTTGAACTTGGCCGGCTTTCTTAAATATGGATGCAAATCTTCTTTACCAAAAACAAACCATATATAAACAAGACGCTAATGGCAAAGACTTTTGGGTTGTTAGGAATTGGGAGGAACTCACAACTTCAAAATTCCCTGCCCGATACCGGAGCGAATTTAGAACCCATTTGTACGAACTCAGGTTCCTCATCAGCAACATTTCTGAATTCAGACTAAGATAACGAAAGAAAAATAATATACCAATCCCCACAAGAAAAGAACTGATCACCATTTGAACTATAATTTACACAACATTGATTTATCGATTTTGACGAACATAGGCGGGTTTATATATGTTACATGACAGAGCAGGCGTTTGGGTTCTCATCGCTGAAGAGTTGGACGTAGCGATCGTCGACGGTGGTCTCAGACACAGTGGCAGTGTCAGGGACGCGCCTGACCATATTAGGAGGTGCCTTCTTATCATAGGCCTGCGCCACATAGGGGTTAGCCACCATGGTATAGGGTACATAAGGCCATAACTCCACCTTCTTCTTTGTACTCTGAGCTGCCTTCAGCACTTTCTTCGGTTCCACATAGCCCGTCACCGTTACTTTCTGTTGCTTCAAGTCCACGTCCACTGTCTTAGCTCCTGCATATATACTCCAAATAAATCATCGCCATCCAATCAAAGTGATACTGAAATTCTATTTGTAAGTGAAGCGGCAAATTAGGTATACCTTTGACGCCGGAGAGAACGTGCTTCACCTTGCGCGCGCACCCTTCACAGTCCATTCTGATTTTCAGAGCTACGGTTTGTGTTTGCTTCTTTTTCTTCTTCTTGGCACCGCTGAGTAAGTTAGAGAAGTAGTCCAGAGTGCCTTCCATGCCCATTTTTTTGTTTTCTTTGCTTCTTCTTCTTCGCTGCTCTGTGTGTCACCTCAATGTAATGGATGTGCTACATAATTTGAGGCAGGATCAAGAAGCTGATTCGAATCCAAAATAAAATGTAGAAAATGACAAGTCGAAAGTTCCTTTTGTTTTGAGAGGGCTTGATGTGTGGTGGGAAACAAATACGATTACGCAGTGAGTTAAGAGATGGTAAGGACAGGAAGTGATTAGGTGACAAGTGAGGAGGGGTGGCTTAATTAGCTTGGCTGCTATGGCTTTTGTATGGATTCTATACCGATCCGAAGTGGACCATTGAGACAACATAAAATTTAGGAGTCAATTTAGATAATTGTATATGCATTCAATAATTAGAGGAGTTGGGCTGTCCTAGTCTCGTGGAATCTTCTTTATCTCCTGTTCATTTACTCCTTAGCTTCACAAGTAATTATTAACCCACAAGGAAATGACTGCAATTAAGCTATTCTTCTCTTACATAGTTTCTCTGGCTTCTTCTGACTGAGTATTTACTTCAACGGAACCTGTTCTAGCCTTCTTATATGGGAACATATGGAAAATAATAATTAAGTAACAGATAGAGGAAGATCATTTGCTTTTTTAAATTATAACCCATACTTGAAGTATATAATATATATTTTATTCATGGAATCATACCCCGGAGCCAATAACAAATTAATCCCTATCCATTTTCTCATTGAATAGTTAAAATTTTAAACTCGAACCCTTTTGTTGAAGAAATTTCAAATGTTGTAATTTTCTTTTAAGATGGGACTCATTTAAATATATTTATCCATATAATTAAAATTACACAAAAGAATATTTTCAACTTTTAATTTTATTTAAATACACAATCAACATAACTCGAAATTATATATTCTTAACAATTTGGGCAAGCAATGGCTAAGCTTTCGGTTCCAGCTCCAAGAGTCTCGATTATAATATTTAAGACAATATATATATATATATATATATATATATATAATAAGTATATAAAAATATGTATTATACGTAGGTGGATTTGGCGTCATTTCTTAGACCTTCGAAAGTTATTTAAAGAAAATTTCAAACCTGAATCTAAACCCATGTCCTAACTTCTAATTCATATACCTAAACTCACATAAATAAATTTTATAAATATTAACTAAATATGAATATTTAGTGAACTTAGGAAGAATTTTTCGTGGAGGAAAGAGAGTTTGAAAAATTTTCCACCAAATAATGTTGTAATGTATGTACGAGTAATTGACAGCTTGAGAGGCTATAGATTTAGATGGCATCAGCAGCTGCCACATTGCAGAAAGATCTGGCTGACACTTGCTGGTCTAGGCACCAATGGTAACAAGTTAGGTGGCACCTAGCTTGAGTCATAGCCGAGCTTCATACAGTTCAAAGAGTATTATGCCCAATTAATATTGCCATGCATGATTGGGGCATGACAGGCCGGTGGGGATATAGAAAAATAAATAGATTGTGGACATGACAAAGGACAGAAACAATAAACAAAGGCACAAATGGGTTTGGCTTCTGTGCCAGGTGGCTTCAAACTGGTTGATGAGTATTATTTCAAGTCCCAAATTTCTGCATGTAAACGACAAGTAACCTCTTGTTTGCTTTCTCTTACTCATTGATTGCCACTTATTTATTTGTTGACATAATCTTATAGAAGATAAGGTCATTCCTAAATTGATCCAGACCCTCCAAGAGTTCCTATCAAGCAAGTTAATTAAATCATACTTGGATTAGGAGAATGTCAATTTGTCGAGTGTCTACAGCAGAAGGAGCTTAAATAAATGCATGCAGGTCCACGGGCCACCTCCTTTAGACTATTTCTGCCCACTTATGAATTTACGGAGTCCAAAGTAAGGATCTAGGTGTGTTTTTGTGGGCTCTGAACTCTTGGACCACCGACAATTAGTTGGACGTAATAACTATTCTAAATACACGTTCATCTTTCTTCAAATCAAAGTAGCTCTGCAGCTTCCACCTACTTAAAATTGAAGCAATAAGATCCTCAAACGTATACACTAAATCCAACAGATGATACATGCGTATGTTCTACAACCACACAATGAAACTGTAATAAATTATTGTCAGATCATAAGTGTTTGATTATCCATTGTATTGGATTTATTGACAGAACAAGCGATAAAAAATCTCTTCATTTCTGTACCATCTTGGTGCAGAGTGGAGATAGATATATATACACTTGTGATTATTCTAGATAGGCTCAAACGACAATCACCACCATGTAGCTTAGATATTGTAAGATACCAACAAACCTCCGATAGCATATGGAAGCGAGCACATTTTCTTCATAATGTTGCAGCCTTTTAGGTGTAGGGGCACAAGGTTTGCTAGTTGCAAAGAAAACCTCATTAAGGAATATTTATTATATTTATTAATAATAATAATAATTAATTTTTTTATTATATTTAATTAATAATTTACTTATTTTTATTTTTATGGTAATACTATTCTTTATTTTTTAAAAGATATAATTAATATTTTTTACTTTTAAAAATTTATAATTATTTTTTAATAAATTTGTATATCTTCATACATTTATATAATATCTTTATATCACTCTTAATATCTTATGAAATTTTATTTAAAAATATTAGTTTTAAAATAAATAAAAATTATTTTTTGAAAAAAATTAAAAATAATATAAAAATACTACTTAAATGTATGGAAATATATAAATTGCTAAAAATAAATTATAACTTTAACAAAAAAATAGAAAGGATTAATTAGTTTCTTAAAAGAAGAGATGAAAGATATTATTATCATATAAATAAAACTAAAACATTATAAATTAAATATAATAAAAAAATTAATTATTACTATTAATAAATATAATAAATACCTTATAAAGAGTACTTGTCGACAAAACTTATCATTTTTTTTATTAAATTGAACTTAGTTTTTATGTCAACTGAGCACTTAGGGTAGGGGACTTGCTTTGAACTTGTTTCTAAGAGTGACATTTTGTAAAAGTTAGGAGGTCCCTCGTACTGAGAAAAAGCATTAAGTGAGGTCTCAGATAATTATGCTGACACCTTGCCGATACAAAAAAAGAGGAAATAGAACATATACATCATCATTTTATCAATTTTAGTATGATTACTTGGCTGCGATTTTTGGCATATCCATGACATTGAATATATGAGTAAAATATTTTTGAGTCCAAATCCCCTCTCATAATTTTCTCTCATACTTCCCTCCTGTTGTGCTAAAATGTATCATTTTGGCCTTTCTTTTTTTTTTTCACTAAATCTTTGCTCTGTCCAAATGACATGTTCGGTTGGATTTTTTTAAAAAAAAATTGAAATGCATGGATAGATGAACAACCACGAATGTAAACATCAGGAACATCTCTCCTTTCCTCTATTAGGCATACCAGATGGCACTGGTCAAGAGTTCTTAGAACCAAGCTGAAGGAGGAATCCAATTTTCATCATTCAAATATATAGGTTTTTGTTTTGATAATCCTATTCTGTTTTAGTGAATCCTTTAATTTTGAGATTCGTATGTGTTATATAGATATGCTGCCATATTAAGAAAAGCCAAGGTTAGTTTAAATTGAGGCATATTGCAGTTCACAATCATGTTCTATGCTATGGAGATTACCTGCATGTTTGCCAAATTTATTATGTAATGTTATCTGATTAATCTAACTAATAATTTCTCTATTTATGCAATGAACTAGTTGCTATTGTTTAGGAAAATGTTAATTTTAGTTTTGGGATGCAATTGGGAGAATTAGACATGACATATGTAATGTTATTGTTCTTCAATGTAAGAATTGTGCTACTTTTGGTGTGCTCGTCTTGCATTAGATATGAGTGATACTTTTTTGGTGCCCAATGTAGAGAATATTTCTAATTGGTATTCAAAATGAGCCTAAAGACATTATTTGCGACAAAGAAAGTAAATGAAGAGATCTAGTTAGCTAGTCTCTTTAGATAGTTCTGAAAGGCTAGAATTAGAAAGGTTTGTTACTTTACACTGTCCAATTGCTCATATTGACAAGTAATTCTGGTCTCCTTGTAATATGGTAATTGACCATTGAACTATATATATGTTATCCTAGCAGGCCTTGCATTTGTATATTATAGCTAGAACTGTAGATAGTAATGGCTTCATTAGCTAGTAGTTGTCATTGGCTGGTAGCTGCAAATATATGCCATTAGAAAATAGTGGATGTTGCATGGAACAAATTGGTCATTGAATTGTATATATTATCTTAGCAGGCCTTGCATTTGTATATTATAGCTGGAACCGTAGATTGTAATGGCTTCATTATGTGGTAGTTGTCATTGGCTGGTAGCAGGCCTTACATTTGTATATGTTTGATATTTGATAGATTGAAAACTTGTCATTGGCTGGTAGTTACATGATTCTTCCCTTATATACTGATGACTATATTATGCTACCAAGATGTGCCAATTCCATGGCATCATTGCATTCCAAGGTAACAAAGATATTCTGTATTTAACTTGGTAAATTCTTTCTCACTTAACTGAGGGCAATTACTTCTTACTTGAACATGACATTTTGCTCTAGATGATAAATGGTTTGAACTATTGCAAAGTGGAATAGTTACTCCATAATAGTTATGTTTTTACTCCTTATCTAACTAACATGACTACAAAATAATGTTAATAGGTGTTATACAGCTGGGAGAAAAAAACTTGGAATTAAATAACCAAGAACAACATACCATGGGAAAGAGTAAGGACCACAGAAGCACAATGTGAACAAGGTTTAAGCAACCAAGACCAATTTGAATCAACCAAAGCATAATGGTCCAAGGGGAATAATGTTGGAGCAATAAGAACACACTGGTTAATTCAAGAAAAGCACGCCAGTAGGAATAGGAATAAAGATGACATCATGTAATGTAATCTATTGTATGGTCATAGTAATACTGTAATTGTAATGCAATGATACAAGTTACTGTTAAAATAGGCAATGTTACTTTAGTAAGATATTACCTGAACAATTTATTTGTATTGACCATTGAAAAGTAATACATATGAATTTGTTATTTTCATCTGTGCATAATGTTGATAAAAGCTCAATGGCTCCTAAAAAATACAAGTGTTGTTTACTTATAACTTTAACATATATTAATGCTGAATAAGCCCAAAATACACAATTGTTGAGAATCTGTAACATAGTGAAAGGCAAAACTCAACCTAAAAAATGAACTAAAGTGAATGTATAGTTATCTAAAAAATGTTGAAGGTGTGCAGCTAACTTTACGTGTCTTCATCTTCAAGTGCTTGCGTAAGAATATTCAATGGCTTTTAAAATCACACATGAAGACAAGGTGTCAAAGTGAGAACTAGATACCAAACACACATAAATGTATCTTGTAGTACAAATACCATTAAAAATGTTGTAAAACTAAAGTAATTCCCATTTCTGCGATGGTCATTATAAGATGTAAGAGGTACGAAGCATGACACTTTGCAGTCGATAATGAACTAGACGAGCCATTACCCTATAAGAAATATTGTTATAAATGTTTAGAAAGAATCAAAGCAACAACTTTGCAAATGCGCAAATACAAAAGTATGCATACCTTATATGGTGGATACCCTAAACGTGTAATGGTTGAAACCTTTCTTTTCTTACAACATTGAAGCTCGACCTAACTCTTTGAATGTTTTTGTCTTATAAGTCCAACTCTCATCTTCAATTCCCTAACTTGAGCTACACCATTACATTTTGAGGTGATGGGCTGATTGGTTTCATCACAATGAATCTAATGTCCTAAACGAACACCTATCACCTATTTGCATAAACCATCCATCCCTCTGTCCACAAGAAAGCGCAATTCTTCACATGAAGCCACCTCAAATGCTAGTCTAATAGCCTTATAGCATATTTGCCTATATCATCGTGAGCTATCTAGCTTCGGTTCTCCCTTATCCTCCTTTCCATGCACATCATGCATGATACCGTTATGTGCATTCTTTGTCCATTGCGTTAGGATATAATGATCAGGTACTTTTCAACTTCTAACACAAAAATTTTTCAAAATATGGCTACATAATATCTCATACGTCTCAAACTTCCTATAAGTACAAGCAACAAACTTCTGAATAGGATCTAATAAGACCTATCATTCACCTTCCTGGTTAGCCATGGATAAAACATATGCTCTTATAGGTTGATCTTTCTTTCACTACTATATTGAAACAACAAATAGTAAGTCAAACTCTTGTTGGAACAAGGTGAAAATTAAGTGTGTGTAGACTTATGCAGCTTGATTTAGAATGGATGAATGTTGGTAACTCAATTGTGGAAGCTTATGACGAGCATCATACTCTGCCTTCAACTCATTATACTGTTTTTCTTCCACTACTCGCTCAAAAAGTTTGAAAAATTGTGTAATGTTCACATTCGATTTCATGGACACCTTGAATCGGAATTCAAGCTCTTGCTCAATTATTTGCTTCGCATGCCTAATGTGAATGCTTGTCTCATATAACACACAATCCATTTTTTGCGTAGTATGTATATTGACTTCAACCAAGTATTCTCCTAAACATCATGGTCCAATTGCATTTTTTCTCAAGCTGCCTCGAAGTGGCCTTCATTTTCATACTAGTACATGTATTTCTTGAAGTCAGTTAGGAAATGAGATCTATCTTTCATCACATTGCCAAGAGGTTTGATCCCATTTGCATCAAGTGCCACGAATAAAGACTGTGGCGAGTCTTTGACACCACCTCACCTGCAAGAAACCTAACTTAGAAAACTAGACAATGGTATTTAATATTACTACACCTAAGCACCATACCAAAACTAAATGCTCACTTAATGCTTTTGACATCACTTAGTCCTTATCAATAAAAATATATATGGTTTTTTATTCTCGTGGGCTTCCAAAAATGCCTCAAATAACCACTTGAATGAATCGATTGTTTCATTGAACATTAATGCTGCTCCAAACACAATTGTCAGCCTATAATGGTTGAACCCAAAGAACAATACATATGGTCTCTGTGCACGATTCATATAATAAGTTGTATCAAGAGAGACCACATCATTGAAATATTTATAGTCCACAATCATGCGTGCATCTATTTAAAACACATTCGTTATCTACTCATCTACATCCATTTGATAGGCATGGTAAAATAAAGGGTTATCCAATAACTGTCGCTAAAAGTATTACAGTAGACAACCCATTTCTCTGTAAACCATTTTGCATTGTCTTTTGGACTGCAGATAGTTCTTGGCATCCAATCGAGTAAAGCCGAGGTTGGTTTTACCTCCAACATGCATGCTCATCAACTAAAATGTAGCATTTTGCAGTAATCCTGAGTCCTCAGCCAATTCAATCTCATAGGCTTGAACTTCATATATGTTACGATAGGAAGCCTATATGTGTGTCATCTCTGAAAGTCGAAAAGGGTGATTATGGCTGTCTACAAACTCATTATCTATCAATTTTCCCTTCCTCGATACAAGGGTTACTCTAACTTTACAATCTGTTCTCGTTTCAAGTCTATGATTTGTAGCTAGATTATCTCTTTTGTCTGCCTTCTGAATATCCTCCTTACAAAAAACAAACTTACAAGACGTCACAGGTCCATCTTTCTTATTCTTGTTAAAGTATTGCTTTCGTACTCTAAATCCCACTCAAAGACCATAGTTACTCCAAAAATGTCAAGTCGTATCTACATTATCAAATTCCATACCAATTGCAGGTTTGTCTACAACTTGAACATTGTCCTCATTGGTCAAATTAATACTGGAGGTACCTAATTCTCTCAAATTCATCAATCAAAATAAATTTAAAATACCCTACCATGTGAGTCAATTTTTTCATTCATGATTATATACTTACATTGCTTAAGTTGCCATCACTTTCCAAGTCCTCTAACCTTATGCAGATGTCCTATATATATATATATATATATGTCTATGTGAGTGCACGCGCCAAGTCTTTCTTTTTACAATATATCCAAGTAAGAAGACACTCCAATTAAAAACCAAATTATATACATTTTACATTATTATTGATTATCCCATTGTTTGATCTTACATGTATGAGAAGAAAATGAGCAATAACAAATATCTCTCACAAACACTACTGAGTTTTTGGGCTTAGCATATAGCAAAGAAAGTTGTTTTTTGTCATAATTATTCAATATATCAGACAATTCAATATATCTAAATAATTGATAACATCTAACTCTATATTTATGAAACCTTCACCTACAAAAGCAATATATGAGCATCGCTGAAAATATCATTAAACAATTTATATGAAACCAAACCCTATCAAATATCAATGTCTAACTCTAGTATTTAGAAGACAAAAATAAAACAAAGAGTCCACATTCATAAACTACTAGGTTGGTTTCAAAATCAATTTATTTTCATAAAAAATTTAACATAAGTGTGGTCTTCCTTTTCCCCTCTTCTCTATATTTAATCCTCTATATATCTCAAGTCATTTTTTTTTCCTCCTTGTTTTTCAAGCACACTCAGGTGAACTCTTTCGTTTTCTTCCTTCCAAAAAAAAACTACTATTCCACTAGTACACAATACCAAAAATGCATATACATAGTACCAAAAACCCACTGTTCTATATATGCTTATGTATCCTGCAACTCCATTAACCTTAAATATGGTAGATAACCATCAAAATGGAATGAACCTACATTGCTCACTGTTGTTGAAGCACAATGAAACCAAACCTCTTTTAAAAAATCACAGCTTCAATATGGGTAGTTTCGAGCATAAAAAATAGAGCGCTCAGACACCCACCATGAAGTGCCTCAATTGTCCTATCCCTCCTGCAACAAAGTCATCCACAGTAAACATCACAATCTCCCTCCCATTGCTACAATAGAAGGTCGAGACTTTCATGTGAATTTGGCTCCAAATGACATGCTGTATTAAAGGAGGAAGAAGAAGCCTCTTGGTCCCTGCAAAATGATGTCATGTAGCTTGCTTAAACCAAAAAATAATAATAATAACACCAGATGATGTCGTTTAATGCAAGAGGCAGATTCTGAAAATTTTGAGTCGAACAGTGAAACAATATGTTTTGAGTGTTCATATAAAAAAAAAATGAGATTAGTGGAACAACGTTTTGGCCAATAGAAAGATTCAAAAAATAATAGGCCAAAATGCACCGTTTCACTCGTTTTGGCACAAGTGATTCGGTGGCCTCATCTCAGCCACATGATGCATCAAATGGCTGAGACATTTCACAGGAAGGAAGCATGGGAGAAAGTCATGGGAGGGGATCTGGACCTAATATTTTTCTTTTTTTTGTCCCTATGTATTATAAAAATGTTATTTTGGTCCCTCACTTATTGAAATGTCTAAAATAATCCCTCATTTATTAAAAAATATCACATTTGATCATCCATTTTTTAAATAAATACCAAATTTAATCCCTCAAATTAGAGTTTAGAGTTTGATAAAGGAACTAAATTTAGTAATTTTAAAAAAAAATAGAGGACCAAGTATGACATTTTCCAATAAGTGAGAGACTATTTTAAACATTTCAATAAGGGGATCAAAATGACAATTTTGTGATAAGTGAGGAATTAAAAATATTTTTTTTTTCTTGAATATATTTGTGCATTTAACAATATAGTAGAGTAAAATTTTGTTATATAATGCTGACATGTAAATTTTTTAATGATTGGATGCTAACTTTGTATTATTTTTAAAATTTATATATAAAGCTATATAATTTTGTAATTTTAAATTTTTAACCCAAATAATGATAATTTTAAAATTATATAACTATCACTATCCATGTTAGCATTATGTAGCATATTTTCATTATATTGTGAGTGTATGGATACATTTAATATTATAATTTCACCAAAAATTTTATCTTATTTCAAATTTATTAAAATTAAGACGAAAAACAATTAGTTTTAGTTTTTAGTTGAAATCAAACGAGTTAAGAGATTCGTACAAGAGAACCAAATAGTAAAATTATTTCAACATAGCCACTGCTTTGTTTCCTATCACAGCTGCATTTAGAAACGCACCATCTCGACCTTATTCCTGAACAACGACTTAACCCGTGTATTATTATACAGCGAATTATGGTGATGAAGAAGTCTTCAAAATCCAAACTTTTATTTGTTGGGTTAAAGTCCAAACTTGTTTCCATATTATTCAAGCTTAAACTCATTTTCCTCCAACACTTTTTATTTGTCTTATGTGTTTTTTAATTTGGTAATTTAGGCCTGGTCAGTCCAAATTATCCAATTATCAAATTTGGGCTTTTCACTTTATGCACAAACCCACCCATGCCCAATACGTACCTTTCTCAAGTTTCTACTTAAATATGGGCTGACATCTGACCCAACTTGAGTATTTTTATTTAGACAACACACACTTCTCTCTCTATAGGGAATTACAAATTTAAATACTTTTTATGATAAGTAATTTTGAATTAAAACAACTAAATTTTGGCTCGCTAAGTCTAATTTAATAATTAAAAGTTCAAGTAATTCAGAAATTTATATATTATTGGTTAAATTTAATTAGACAGCAACAATGCTAGAAATTTCGCTGGAAATCTATAACTTTCAATATTTGGATTTCCTTAGCAAACATCTATCTTATTCTTTTTATAAAAAAAAACTTCAAAATGTAAATCTTGAGGGATGGTTCTCCCACATTATTATCTCGTGTTTATATCACCTATGACTGAATTAATTACACAAGGAACCCAAAAATCTGAATGTTTTTATTTAATTATGTATTTAGATATTTTGTCCTGAACAATTAGGTAAGTAAGAAATGGCAAGATTAACAAACAGATAAAAATCTGAGCTGTAGACCCAAACTAACCCCAAAATAAGGTTGAGGCGAGCAACGGTATTACTGTTCACATGAAAATGGGAGTAGAAACAGGCAAGACATTTTAGTGAATACACTTCTTTATTTGAAGCATACTATAATTTCTCCAACCAAATATCCATCTACTTTTCCTTTATGTCATCAGAAATAATGAAATATCAGCATAATCCCAAAATTCCCGCCTTGAAATTGGGCCCATTCTACGCATGCGTTACTCGTCCATATAAAAAACAATTCAGGAACTCCCTCATTTCTATTCCTCTCTCTCCCTGTGCTTTCTGAGCCCTATGCTACGTCATGTCCTGTGTCTTTTGTTACTAGTTCATGTGCTTCATCCAAATTGAACCCCAGTGATCTCCCCCACTACACCCTCAGGTACGTACTAATTCCTAACCTCATCTTTTTATTCTGTAGAACTCTTGTTCATCACACTTGATTATGTATATGTATGTGCTCTTATTCTTTTTGGTTTACTATACCTATGACCTAAATGAGGTCATGCATGGTTCTGAATTTTTTGTCTTCCGTTTCCGTAATTGTGATTTATAACGTACCAAAAATTGGGAAAAAAATCGATTTTTATTCTTTTATATCTGATCAGGGTCATCCATAATAGGGGGAAAGCTACCAAAAATAAAAAATTATAAAATATAGGGATGAAAGAAAATTTTGAAGGGTTGTACCTATGTATATAAAAAATGAGTTCATATCCTCTTCACTTGCTTTAAAAAAACTAACGAGTACAATTTATTAAAAAAAAGTATATGAAGAAAGTCGAAAAGTAAAAACTTCTTATATTGGAATTGGGGAACTGTTTCTGACTTTGAAAATATTTTGGAAAAAACTTTAATATTTTCATAATTTTAAATGTATCAACACACTTAATTATAATGTAGGGATATAATTATAATATTATTATTTTTTAAATTAATATTATTATAATTATATCTTTATATTATAATTGAGTACACTCAAAATACACAAAGATGACACAAAATATTTTATATTTGTATCTCATTATACTCTGTACTTAAAGAATCTAAACTTGACAGGGGTGGCATTTCTGGCATGCAATATATCCATGTTTGAACGCCAGGTTAATTTCCTTCGATGCCAGAATATTAATTGTCGTTAATGACATGGGAAGATTCCGAGTAAATTTAGTTCTACGTAACAAATGGCATCCTTTGCTTGCTGTAAGGCTAAATGGAACCTCCACTACCAAAAACTTCATTTTACATTACATTACAATCATGGCCGTCTACACGTGAGCAATAGCAAGGAATAGACCAATGCATGAGGAGACTTCGAACAAGTGGTTGAATCAACCTGTCCACGTGTATGGTCAAAGTATTATTCCGGTTAGTATTGTATACTTCAAAAATATTATTATTTTAATTGTATGAAAAATTTTAAAAGTATGATCAGTATTATCGATTTCAGCTCATCACTTCAAAAATTTTATTCTAAATAAGTTGAAAGGTTCAACATTATTATATATGGGCATATTCCCATGCAAATTAAAGAATCAATCAATAATCTTTCATTTTAATAATCATTATGTTAATAGTATTTGCTTCATGTATTAATAATTACATGTTTTTATTCATTAATTACTGCTTATAAAATACAATAACTAAATGTCACGAATACCATGAAAAATTATTACTAATTATATTAAAATACCTATATTTTGATATGTTCAAAGTAAATTTTATGTATTAATGTCAATTGAAAAATTGTTAGCGTTACATAAGCTAATTCTTTTGTCTTTCTGGCGTGGATGACTACGTTTCCTATTTAAATATTGGTGTGAAATCAATTTGATCCTTCATAGTATGATGTTGTTTTCTGATATTGCAGTTTGGATTAGTTACAGGGCGCTGAATATTAATGAGATTTTGAAACTTTTAAGCCGTGTGAAAACTCAAACCATGACGTGACTAATATTAGCTGTCCCTGCTGCATCTTTTCCTTTCTTCAATACGACCCCCTTCCCAAAAACGCAACAACTTTCTGTGTTTCCCATATCTGTAATCTGTAGACGGCAGAATTTACGAGCCCACATTTTCTCGCAGTCCCTACATATAGACATAGAATACCACCTTCATCCCCAACATCCTCACCCCGCCACCACATCATGAGCTCCTCCGTTTCATTCCCCCCCAACGGCGACTACATCGGCACCGAGAGCTGCATTAATGACCTTCTAAACTACGACGGCTTTGACGACATTAATGGCTCACGCTCACCAAACACCAGCAACATCGGTGCGCGAAAGCAAGCCAATAGTAGAAAGAAGAAGGAAAAGAGAGAGTTCCCTCCCCCTATACCATTACTAGCTCGCACGCAGAACCTTTCGTCACACATGCCTTGGGAGTTGAAGAGGTACTACACGAGCGATGGACGTCTCATTCTTAGAGAGGAGAAGGTGAGGCATCACCATTACTTTCGAGCTCACAGAGCCAATGGTCGTCTCACCTTGCAACTGGTTCCCCTCGACCCCTTGCTAGACACATATAGCCTTTCCTACTACGACGATGATACCCGTGAGGTAGAAGCAGAAGCAACTAGTCCACCTCAAACCGATGATAGTGAGACTTACAACGATAGCACTGATCAAGATAGTCCTGATAGGTTTAGAGATGATGGCCCCGACACTGTGGCTGATGGGCTTCCCCTGGCATCTCCCAATGGGACAACAAAGTGTAATTTGAACTTTACTAGAGTGTCATCAGCTCCATCCTGTTTGTTTAAGATGCCAGTGCATCCAATTAGGACGGTTCATGGTTGATTTCTTTGTGTAAAAAACCTAGATATTGCATATTTGTTGGTAACCCTTTTTATATTCCCTTCTTGAGGCCAATTCCTAGCTTGGTAGTGCACCAGGTGCCAGGTGTTCTTTGCCTAGTTGAGTAGGACGTGTTTTTCCTCTCTCCTTTCCTAGTCCCTCATTAATAAGCAATTTTGATGCCACTTTTCTGACAATGTTCGTTGCCAATCTCAGATTGATTCATGTGTAATCACAACCAGCATAAAGGATCTTATGCATATTGAAATGCCATGACTTGATTTTTTTTTAACAAATTCAATAGATAACGATCGGTTTCATTCAATTTGAGCAATGTGAAAAGTGATACATCAATGCCGACAAGCATATCGCTGAAGAGAACCTTGTTTAGGTGAATAATTTACTTGATTCGTTCTCGTTTCTAATTAATTTATAAATGTCATCCATCACTTTCGGTTGGAGAGAGCAATTATATCATTACTTGGATAATAATTAAGAATTTGTTTCTGAAATGAGCAAGCGTTGGATCAGATGTAATACTTCATGTTCGATATATAGGACGGCCTTCAATCATCGTCCGGAATTCACCCAGGTCCTTCCTTGCTATTTGACCACACTTTTCGAATGGCACACCTCAATGTATTTGGAATATATAATACTATTATTGAATCAACTATCGTATTAAACATTAAAGATTTAATTATTATTCATTTAGTTATCAATAGATGTTTATTGTAAACATTTACTATTATCAATATAATTTTAATATAGT
Source organism: Delonix regia (assembly GCA_037074485.1). Lineage (NCBI taxonomy): Eukaryota > Viridiplantae > Streptophyta > Magnoliopsida > Fabales > Fabaceae > Delonix > Delonix regia. The sequence continues at coordinate 34,715,510 of CM073453.1, forward strand.
TTATTATGATGAAAATGATAATATTTAAAAATTAATTAATGTAATTAAAACGTTGTGAATATTAATAATACTATTATTCATATTTCAAAATTGATGCTAATTTCTTCATCTAAATTTTTAAATGCTAAAGATCTTTTTTGTTCTCGTAATGTAGAAAATAGAGGGGACAGATGAAACGATTTGAAGCTACAAGCTAATATATATTTGAGGTAGAGAAATAGTTAAATAAAAGAGAATTGCAAATTGAAATGTGTGGAGAGAGAGCAGAGAGTGAAAGAGGTGCAAGGTGGTGGGATGCAGTCAGAGTGAGTGAAATGGGAGAAATGGTGGGAGTTACAATTCCGAGGTTGTGTAGTGTTGGACTTGGATTGCTGGTAATTGCATGGCGTAGGATATGATGAGATGATTGATGAGACCAGGGTGGTATTGAACAGGATTCCGTAGATGTGGTACAGCTAGCTTCGTACTTCCAATACAATTTGTGTCAGACCTCATCATTGGTCTTGCCCACTATCCGTTTTCTCTGAGTTTAAATTCTCAGCGATACCTACTGTGTAAAAATAATATAAAACAATATATTTTATATACATTTTCATTGTTTTATATTATTATTTTTTTAATTACCCGCCTTGCAATTTTGACCCAAGCTCCAGAAGATGCAGACACTCTTCCCTACTCTTCCTTCTTCAAATTCAAATTTTACCTGTGCATTCACTCATATAATATTATCAATTCATTTAATATTCAGGATAGTTCCCTCCTCTTTTTTCACACCTTTTCCAACAACAATGCAAATGTATCAGTATTTTCAAATTTTCTTAGTAATTTTCTTTTATCAAGCAGCCTCAAGGGAGTATTATAATTTGATATATTGGTTTAATATATTTAAAATTTTATCTTAAACGTTACCTCAAGGAAATCGAACTCAAATCTTTAGCAATGGATATTATTTTCTGCAGTAAATTGTACGAATCTTTTTTTTAAGCTTTAGTTAAGTTTTACTTGATATATTCTTGTCTTAAAAATTAAAGTAAATTTTCTCTAATTTTTTTGTTTTAATAATGTTAGCTTTTTATATTATATATGTTTTTAAAAATAAAATTAAGCAATTTTTTAATTATTAGATTAAAAATAAATTAACCGTCACATGTTGGAGCTTAATATTAATTGAGCTGTTTTTACAATCATATTATATAAAATTATAGTTTCATGTAATAAAATAATTCTATGCTCATTATATATATAAATACTAAAGAAGTTGAATTTTTGTTTGAAAAAGTATATATTAATTAAATTTAATTCAACCAAGCCCTAAAAAGAAGTTAATATAGTTTACTTTATTTCCATTCCACCAACAAAACCAACCTTTTGCACAAAGATAATATATCGATCATAGATTTATATAGAATAAAATTATGAATACTTACTAAATAAACTATGATATTGGTCTTTAAAAAAATTGCCGTTTATTAATTTACTTTTTTCAGACTTCATTGTTATTAATCTAGTTCTAACTCGAAAATTTATTGTTATCAAATTTTTTTAACTAAATTAGGTCAAAGTTAAAGTGAAATGTATTTTCTAAAATATTATACCAAATTAATATATCGTTAAAATATTTCAGAAATGAAGAATTACTCTAAAACAATAATAAAGAGGGTGTAAGCTCAGATCAAAGTTTTATTTTAGGCTAACTAGACAACATTTTGTTTTGTTCCTTTTTTTGAAGATAGCTCAATTAGGTAACTTGAGCCATGTTGGGAACCAAAATCATTGTCACAATTTTTTTTTTCAAATCTTTTTTAAAAAAGAAAAAAGGAAAAATCAAGTGATGCTGTCTGTCTCATCCCTAAACCCTTAATCACAATTATATGCACTGGATCTTCCTCTTTGAGCTTCGGGTCCCCAACGTAACTTATGACCCGCCAGATTTACAACCGGATTTCACGTTAATCATGCCATCCGACGTGCGCACTGCATTCCTTCGGTTTCATCTCTTGTCTAAATCACATACGTTTATTCCGGTTGGTAAGAAATTCTACGATTCATGCAGTAAAATACTTGTATTAAATATATAAAAATATAGTTAATATTGAACAGATGGAAACAAGAGAAGTTGTGGGTGTCGCCAAGTACATATGGAGCAGACCTGGCACTAAACATGAATTCCAGAGATACAAAACCCAACAAAGTTTTTGTTTGATGGATGGTGTGATCCATCTTATCCTATGTGACCCTTTCCTCTGTAACGCCTAAGCATCCTTCCAATCATATTTCTCCAAATAATCCCATCGGAGATTTTGTATGCGGAGAAGCGAAATAAGCTAGGAAGCATTGCAGGTGAAATGAGCCCCATGAAAAACCAGCCGTTTCAAGTCAACACTAAAAGGACATTCATAGCCCTCAGGCTTAGCGACTTAGGGGTATTGGAGGTAAAAGGAACCGCTTTAGCAACGTAAGTCCCCCATTATAAATACGATCCTTCAGTTGGATGCCATAGCTGGAAAGAGAGGAATTCGGGTATGTGTTCATACGAAACAATGAGTTGAATCCGGAGAGTGTTGGGTGCTTTTCTCTCAGTTCCATCTTCTCTGTCCGTTTCCGCTCTTCCTCTGTGGCAGAGAAAATAGAGGGATTGCAGCTTCAGTACTACTGAGTAAGGTATCTCTCCTTCTACTTCATCGTCCAACTCATCTTTATGCTTTTCCTCTCTCATCCGTTTAAATTTTACAACTGTCATCAGCGTTTCAGCTCTAGCTTCAGATCATTTTGTTGATAGTTCCCTTTCTATACATACTCTTCTGCGGTACATTATCTGTTTAAATTTGCATCTTTGCCATCACTACATTATTGTTGCATTTCTACACCATGTACATTTTGCATAGATTTGCTGATAAATTTGGGCCTTAAATTAAGTTTTATTTCAAAAACTCATATAACCCAATTTGTTGATAAATTTGTCTCAATAATGTTTGATAAAGCAATGGAAACTTTTTAATTTTAGTGCAATGAAATTAATTAAACAACATCTCTGGTCAACTTCTTTTTTTTTTCCAAAATTTTGTTTTGTTTTTTTTTATTAGTTGTGCTCATGACTTCGCTAGTCATTATTACTTTCTGCATATCGGAAGCCTATGTTGGGAAAGTCTTGCCTCTTGAGGAAGACGAAGCCAAATGCACGCGAAGGGTGGCAAATAGAAACAAAATTAGAGAAAGATGCTGAGTGGAACAAATATAGCACATATTATCACAACAACACAACACGTGTATGAATCTGTTGTGAACCAACTCTTCACATATGTAAAGACAGCCATAGCTCGTCCTACCTACCATCTAAATCACCACAAACTCAAATCCAATTTTCATGTATATATTACCAACGTATCAAAATTTTGTTCATTTTGCAGCCAGCTTGCAATCCAACGCATGAGTCTTATATTCTTGTGTAATTTGCTGCAGGGGCTAATTGATGGCGGCTTCGTTTGTTTGAAGCCTGAGTGGAGAGACTATTCCCAGTTTGAGGCCACATTCGGGTTGGGGCAAAGAGGAAATTAAACAAGTATTTTTCCTCTTTCCCCCGTAATTAAGATTTAAGACATGGGCATCTTGAGCCATTTCGTATCATTTAAGGTAGATCTCTCATTGAAAAATCCAAAGCAGTCTCCTGCACCTCGTATTAAGGATCATCTCAAAGTAGGACTACAGACCCTTGTTCATTTAGAACCAAAACAACCTCCATCTCCGCCTTATGCTCCAAGCATCGTACATTCCTACACTGTCTCCACAGCATGGAAGCCACCTCCACCACCACCATCGATGTTTCGTTCAAGCGTGATGGACGATGTAATTGGAACCGAGAGTGGTGATTACATGAGCTCTAATGTGGAAGATTTAAAAGAAGAGGCGGACAAAGCTGAATTTCACTATAATCGCAGTAGGCCCAGATACAGGAGTGCAAAGACAACGGAGTTCCCGCCACCCATATCACTTCTGGCACAAACGGGTGGAAAGCCATGGGTTTTTAAGAGGGAGATCAGTATTGACGGAAGGCTTCTCATTAGAGCAGAGAAAGTGAAGCGTCATGAATATATTGAAGCTCACCGACAGAATGGCAGGCTCATTATGGAGCTCGTCCCAGCATTAGACGACACCGTTTACTGTGAGGATTATGGTCACCCGATCACCGACGAGGAATTGGAAGAAGAAGAAGATGTGGAGGGTGGTTCTGGGCAAGAAGAGTTTTGGAGTGAAGGTTCTTGGCTGCAGAAATCACCTACGAAACAAGAGACCGAGGAATCTGAGGACTTACGTAATTGCATCACGAATGATGACGGGCTGGTTCGGAATTCGGACTCGTTCTGGAAGGGTATAGGCATTGAAGGGCCCAGTCGGTCCTTGGGCCGTCCAGGTTCGGCTCCTTTTCGGCCCATGACTACCGTCATGTAACCATTGGAGGAGCTACTTGGGCTTGTGGTAACTTTTTCAATATGTATCGCGTTACTTCGGCATTCGATTTATCAGTTCTGCTTTCGCTTTTGAAATTAAGGATGTTTGAGTGTTTTACTTATCAGTAGTATCTAAGAAATTTAGAAATATTGTTTCCAGCAGCATTGTTTGACCCTTTGTTCAAGTGTAACAGTCCTGCTCAATACATTCTCTTTTGTTTTTCCTTACGTTGAATTGGCTTATACCTCTGTTACGAACTACTAAGTGTTGCAGTCTTGTTTTCGATACAATTCCTCTAAGAAAAAAGATAGGATGCTTTACTTGGTTTACGTCTAGCTTGCGAAACTTGACATGAGACCAGCAGTAACCTGGGCATATAGCGCTTCATCTTTCTGGTCATTGTGAGTTGGGTAATCATTTCCCGATTTTTTTGTGTGAAATTGGGCTTGTAACTGCAAACTTGGCTCGAGTTGGCCCATCTATGGAGTGCCCAGCAATGTCGTCATCCGACTGAGAGTGAGAAGATGTTGAACTTAATATGCGGGGTTTGTATTCATTCTCAAATTCTTATAATTAAAAGTGAAATTAATATAATTAAATGCAATGGGTTTAGGGGGAGTTTTGTTTTTATGTATATATTTTTCAAATTAAACTTACATAAATTAGTTTTAAAATAAAAATTATATGGATAAAAATATAATAATATAACTAATAGTTTACATGATTTATTTATAACATGCTTTAAAATAAAATATCATTTCTTTTTATTTATTCCTCTCAAATAATAAGTTATTTTAATAATTTTAAAATTTATTTAGAATAATAAAATTAATTAGAACAATACTTTATCAAAATCATAGATATTGAAAAATAAAAAGGATTTTATAATATATATGGTGATAAATAAAATATTAAAAAAGAAGTATCACTGTTTTTTTATAGTATTTGTTTATTTTTTATTCATTCTCTCACTTGATTTAATATTTGTTCTGTTTTAATATTTTTCATCTTATTCATTTTTTTTTATATTGTCTCTTATAACTCTTCGCCTCTTCTTAACTATAGATTACCATAATTATTAAATTATCAATAAATCTTATCTCTTTTTATAATTTAAAATTATTTTTTACTTCAAAATCAGTTAACTAATAAAATAATTTTATAAATAAGACTTTAATAGATACACCCCTTCCATATATATATATATATATATATATATATTGTTGTGATATTACGCAAAATAATTATATCATATTATAATATAAACATATTATCATTTTTTATATAATTCGTGTATAATATAAATTAATAGTTCATCTTGAACAAAATTATACATTATAACCTGTAATGTCAAATTCTTAAAAAAAAAAAATAAGAAAAATCTTTCATCAATTCCAATTTTGCCAAAAAATATTAGTTGATAATGATATATTTACGTTATAGTTAATGTGATTTATCAATTCTAATTAAATTATTTTTTTGACAAGTCATGCACTTCTCTAAATAATTTAATTGAGACTGATATATTATATATTACATAAATATGTTAAAACCGACAAATATTTTTTTGGTTGAAATAGTAGCTTAGTTCCTTAATTTTAGTTTCCATTTTAAAATGGTCCATTAATTTTGAAGTGCCTCAAATTAATCCTTTAACTTTTCAAATTATATTATAAAATGTCTTTTTAAGTGGAATTTATTAAAAACTTAACTCCGTTAATTTTAATACTGATATAGCAATCATATATATATTTTTTTATAATTCAAAGAACGAGTTGATACCTAATTAATATTTAGTCTCAAAATAAGAAATAAAAATATAGATTTAAAATTTTGACACATGGGCTTCCCTATAAAATGTCAAAAATACCCCACCTCACTGCCCCTTGCCTTGGATCGTCACTTCTTCCTTATCATTGTGTCTTTCGTTTTTCATCCTTTGGAGACACCAATTTTATAGCTTCAGCGCGTTCCATCTCGACAATGTGCTATTCATCTCCTTTTTCATAGATCCAGGTCATCAGTCGTAAAGTAATTTTATTGTACGGTTAATATAAATACAATTATTTTATTTTAAATTTTTAATTGTTAAAATTTTATTTTTTTAAACTTACCGTTATACAATAGATTTGCATTCGTTTTTTTTTTTTTCACTTTTTTTATAAAGAGAGAGGCAAGTGGGTGATGTGGGTTACATCACTTTCTATGTACTATATTTTAGGGGTTTTTTTGGAATTTTTGCGACAGATCATGTCCCTACAACCTTATATTTTTATATGATTGTGTAAATATTGATAAAATTATATGTTTTTTGGTAATATATTGATTTTGTGCTTTCATAGTTGGATATTGCTAAAATCAAATATTTTCTTCTTCTTCTCGTCATGGCAATGTTCTGTTCAGATTGTGGGGTCTTTTGCTAATTTTTTTCCCGTGCTTTCTATTCCTCCATTAAGTGGCAGTGAATTGAATCTTGTAATATGTTATATTGCTATTTTAGAATTACTGCAGGTGTTATTAGAAAGTAGAATTTTTTATCAATGAGTAGTTCTTCATTCTTGCCCTTGGTCATTTGCTGATGCCCTTTGTACAGTATAATGTGGAGATGCGTTTTTTTTTTTTTTTTTTGTGTTTTTGTTTTTTTCTATTTTAATTTTTGAAATTGAATATTGATTGGATGTCAACTCATCATTTAAATAATATATATAACTGTTATGAATTAAAATTAAAAATATTAAAATTTTTAACAAATTTTACTTTAAAAGACCTTTTACAACACAATTTAAAATTTTAAAGGATTAATTTGAAACACTTCAAAATTAATGGACGATTTTAAAATAGAAAATAAAATTAAGAGACCAAACTACTATTTTAACATTTTTTTTTTATTTCACGCCATGTCAGCACCGCAGATCACTGTAAGTTTTTTTTAAAAAAAAGAATTGGAAAGTGACTTTAAAAAAATTTCGCCCTCAAAAAAATCTGGAAAGACACTTTTTTGAAAAATTCCGCCCTCCCCAGCATCTCGCTGTAATTATGGAATGTTGTGACGGCTCTCTTCCTAAGAAAAAAGAATGTAAAGACACGTAGCCAAGGAGATGGGAAACACCAATGTAATGTAATATAATACGAGATAACATGTTGGATGGATTGGGCCGAATCGAAGTAAACCCAGTCCGCAGGAACCAATGTCTTGCATTAGCTAGTCATTGTAGATTCCCGGCCGAGAGCACGAGCAACGTAGAAAACCAGAACATACACAAACCCTATATAAAATGATATTTACGCGTATGTTTGGAGAATAAAAACCCAACAGAAAAAACATAAATTTTAATTTAAATATTATTTATCTTTAAAATTTTTAAATTTTAAGGTAAATAAATATGCATTATTTAAATTTAAATAAAATATAAAAAATAAAAATTTATTTTAGATTCTGTTATCCTCAATACAAATATACTTTTAAAAAATGAATATTAAAAATATTTGTTCAACTTCTTTTTATATTTGTTATCAAATTTTTTACTCAAAATAAAGCATATAGAAATTTTTTTAAAGAAATTAAATATACAATGTTAAACTGTAAAAAGATTATTTTATTATTTGTCAGTAAAAGATTTCTTAAAATAAAAAAGTCTTCTTAGTTGTTAGGTTATGAGTAACGAATAGCACCCAGTTTTGTCTTAACTAGGTCGTAAGTCGTAACTCCACGGGTGGTTAAATTGGTGTCATCGAAATTAGAGCTTGCTAATTAGTAAAGCCAAAATGAAAAAGCCACGTGTCACTATTATGTAAGTAGGACCCAGTGGAAAATTGAGAGCGCACCCCACCAGAACAACCTTCAATACATAGGACCTTGTACATGGCAAGGCAATTGCGATGCCACTTTCCCACCTTTTCAAGGCTCTTACATCTTCCTCCTCCCTCCTCCTTCCCTTCTTTACCAGGTTATGTCTTACTTCCTTCTCTCTCTCTCTCTTTTTTTTTTTTTATTAACTCGATTTTTATGGATTTCCACTTCCCATCGCTCTCTCAATTGATGTGTTTTTTCTAAAAAAAAAATTTTACACTACTCTGTCTTCACTTGTTTCTCTCTGCTTGATTCCTCGTCTTCCCCCCACCCCCTCTTTCCCTTTTTCTGTAATTTAAAATGAATTTGATTCTGGCTTCTTCATTCTTGAAATTGTGATTCTAATTTACTCGCTGTTCGAAGATTGTCTAGCGTCGTCCATGTTTTCTGTCGTGATTGGTTTTTTTTTTTTTTTTTCCTTAATTCAGCGCCGGTCATTTGCATCACTTATTAACACCGTGTTTTCAAATTATAGCTGAGCCCAGTTTCTATGTGTAAGAAATGGAGAATAAAGAAAGATTTCCGCTGTTGCTTGTGAGATTTGTCATTTGTGCTTTGGTTGAAGTACTGAGATATTTCTTCGGGCTGAAATTCTGAAATTTGATTTGGGTGTTTCTTTTGGATACAGATCGCGGCTTGGTGTTTCTTTCTAAATTTCTGATTGAACGATTGGTTCTTTTCTTCTCCTTTACTTTAACTAGTTTGAGCGGCCTGAGGGGAAGATTTTTCTAGTTTCAGAGGCAATTGTTTGTCTCTGTTTTTGTCGTATTGAGGTGTTGGGAGTCTGTGTTAGGACTCGGAGAGTGATTTTCTCTTTGGGATTTATTTTGTTTTATTTATTTTTATTTCCTGACTCTCTGAAGTTTCATGGAAGGATTCCATGGATATGTTGATACTTTATACTATTTGCAACTTGAAATTTTTTACCATTTTGTTATCCGAAACTATAATGGGCCGACTGGTGCTTGCTTGTAGTTATACGATTGCGTGCCCTTTTATCTTTTTAATAAAAAAAGAAAAAAGAAAAAAAGGAATCGAAGGCGTCATTTGAAGCTTTCAGGTTTAGATGCTTTCATTTTGAATTGAATTAAAAAAGGGTTGAAGTTTGCTCTGAAAATATTTGTATTTGATTTTTGACATCTTGTTAGAGTTCTGATACGTTCAACTTTCCTACCCGGAGCTGTATCTATGGAAGATACTGACTAAATTTCGCATTAGTTTGATCATTTGAACTTCTGGGTATGTGTGTGATGGCGCACTTGTTAAGTCATACAAGTTGCGCGTCTTGTCCTTTGTTTCTTTTCCATCTACAGACTGAAACTCTCATTCTCTCATATATTGGCCCTTTAGTTTTCCTGCAGCTGGACTGAGATCCAACTTTAGAATATGATAATTTGGTTTTCATGCAGATATTGAGTTTTGCCCATTATGGGTTCTTTTTTAAGCATGGCTAGTACCAAGTCCGATAAAAGTGAGGGTGATGAAGTCTTTCAGAATGAGATCTGCAAGAGACGAAGAACGTCTTCTAGCTTTGATGAGGAGAGTCCAAGATTGATTCCAAATCTCCCGGATGAGTTATCACTTCAGATTATTGCCAGACTTCCTAGGATTTGCTACGTCAATTTAAGGTTGGTGTCACGGAAGTGGAAGGCTACTATCATGAGTTCTGAACTATATAAATTAAGAAAAGAACTTGGAACAACTGAAGAGTGGCTTTATCTGTTGATTAAGGTTGGAGAAAGTAAGCTTATATGGCATGCTTTAGACCCTTGTTCGCAAAAATGGCAGAGGCTGCCTGCTATGCCCAATTTTGTTAATGAAGATGAATCTAGAAAGGGTTCTTCTAGGCTTTGGATGTGGAACATGGTGGAAGGTATTAGAATTGCTGAAGTTATTAGAGGTTTGCTCGGACAGAAGGATGCGTTAGATGAAATGCCCTTCTGCGGTTGCTCCATTGGAGTAGTTGATGGATGTCTCTATGTTCTAGGTGGATTCTCTAGAGCTTCAACTATGAGATGTGTGTGGAGATTTGATCCAATACAAAATACATGGAGCAAGGTGACTTCTATGTCTACAGGCAGAGCATACTGTAAGACAGGCATCTTAAATAACAAGCTTTATGTTGTTGGAGGGGTTAGTCAGGGTCAAGCTGGACTGATTCCTCTTCAGTCCGCTGAAGTTTTTGATCCCTCTACTGATACATGGTCCCATGTTCCTAGCATGCCTTTCTCAAAAGCTCGAGTCCTGCCCACTGCTTTTTTGGCTGACATGTTAAGGCCTATTGCCACAGGATTGACTTCATACATGGGAAGGTTATGTGTCCCCCAAAGTTTGTATTCATGGCCCTTTTTTGTTGATGTTGGTGGAGAAATCTATGATCCTGAAACTAATTCATGGATGGAAATGCCTATAGGAATGGGTGAGGGTTGGCCAGCTCGGCAGGCCGGTACTAAATTGAGTGTTGTGGTGGATGGGGAGTTATATGCTTTTGATCCTTCTAATTCTCTGGAAAGTGGAAAGATCAAGGTATATGATCAAGGAGAAGATGCATGGAAAGTAGTTATTGGGAAAGTTCCCATATATGATTCTGCAGATTCAGAATCTCCATATCTACTTGCTGGTTTCCATGGAAAGCTTAATGTCATTACAAAAGATGCCAATCATGATATTGCTGTTCTTCAGGCTGACCTGCGCCATAATTTCGATTCTTCTCCTTCAATCTCAACTCCTCTTTCACCCAACTCTTGCCATGAAGTTCCAGAACCAGGTTCTGATTCTGATGCGGTTGTTTGGAAGGTAGTTGCCAATAGGGATTTTGGGCCAGCTGAATTGGTCAGTTGCCAAGTGATTGATATTTAATTAGTACCAAGCCTTGAGTCTGAAATTTTTTGAGATGTTAGTTTTCTGGAAGCTAAATGAGTACGTATCGTGGTTGCTAGCCCATTTAGTCGAATGCTGTAACAGTTGTACGTACGTATAGATAGTTTGAGGTATACAAGTAACGTGGGAATTGTCACTTACAACAGTAATATGCTTGTTGCTAGATAAACTTTATAATGACAGAAATATGAGATGAATTCATTATTTATCAGAATTAATTTTTAATATTGTCGGCATCAAGCTGGTTTTGATATTTCTCCCAGAAATTGGGGCCTGTGCTACAGCCACACAGTGGACCCAATTTGAGGCTTATCTAGTTTTTATACTTGTTATTCAATTTACCTACGTTTCACGTGGAAGATGATTTTGTTTTTATCTCATACGGAAGCCTATATTATGAAAAGATAATGAAACAAGTATTAATGTAATCGTATCCCCTTCTTTTATAATTATGTTACACTTGAATTATAAAAATAATTAAGTTAAGAAAAAAAGGCTTAGTAAGATATAGTAATGCTCTCTTATATATAATAATGATAATAATGATAATAAATTATATCAACCGATTTGATTATTTAAAAAAATATTTAATTTTTTTATTTGATGTATCTTGAAATAAAATTTTTAATTTATTTGATGTTAATGAAATTAATTTTTTTATAATATGTATTTTTTAAAAATAAAATAAATCAAATATATTTATTAGTATAATAAAAATAAGATTAATCTTGTATTGTTAAAAAAAATTAATTTCATTGATAAAATTAAGTTGACAGAAAAAATTTGCATTATATATATATATATATATATACACTATTGAAAGAGTTGAACAATACTTTTAAAATTAAAAAAATAGTATAATATTATTTACGAAATAAACAGTTCGAACTCTGACTCATATTTTGAAATTCAAATATGATAATTATGAAAATGATATTGAAGCTCAAAGGCGCGTATCGTACTTGATGTCACATCTAACGTTAATTCTACAACAATAATTACAAAAGTGACTATGATATTTGTGGCGTGGGAGGCCCCATTACATTGAGATATTTTCTATCAACAAGAACCAAAAACCCTGCAGTGTTCTTGTGCTTTGAATCTATGATATCATTCAGGCGGATCCCATTGCCAAACGTCTATCACGTGGCTAGCTCATTTTTTATTGAAAATTTTATATATTATTTGTTACGGATTATTTAATATATTTAATAATGATAATAAATTTTTATTAATTTAAAAATATTCATTATACTCATTAATAAAATATAATAAAATTAATTAATTAAAATTTATTTTTATTATTATTAAATTTAATAAATCATTCTTAATCAGCAGAAGCCATTTACGCAGCTTTGCTCACTTACCACCTATAGCACCCTGCCAAGTTTATTAACTCACCACTAATTCTTCCATTATGCACATTCATTTCTTTCGAGGTTGTAATGGCAATGCTACATTCTTCTCAAGGTTGTAATATAATTGATTGCATTATATATATATATCCGTGAGCACATAAATTAAAGGGTTGCACAGTTAAAATTTTTGATAGTATAAATTATAATTTTGTGCTTTTTCCAAAATTGGTTAAATCACTTATTTTCTACCAGAGTAACCACACATTAGCACTGTGCAATCTCACTTTGAGAAATTTTTAAGTGAAGAGAATTTGCAGCAAACTTTTTCATCAAGCAAGATGCACACAAGAAGATAGATGTTCTTTGTTAAACTCAATATTACTCAACGAGAGATTCATCAAATATATATATTTTAGTTTTCAACATCATGAACGGCTTTGTAATGTGTATATCTTGTTAGAATAATTTTAATATTTATAGATTAGCATTAACTATTTTATTAGATTAGTACTTTGTTAATTTTAATTAGGTAATTAATGTTATAATTTATAAATTGATAATGGACTGGATTTTATTTTAATATGTGTGGATAATTGGTGATGAATTCGATTATCCACAAGCCTGTTGGGCAGAAACCCAACCCACAACCCAAGAGTATTAGTAATCATCCTGTTAGATTACTAATCTAAGATTGTTATCCAGAGAGAGATTTTATGGGCTTAATTTTGATTGATTAATTAAATTTAAAATTATTTTAAAGATTTTAGAAGATTTTACTGAATAATATTGATTAATTATATTATTAAATAAAATCCTATAAATAACACACTGAAGCCCTAATTTTATATACACTAAATTTGTTATTCTCTCTCTGCCATCAAAACACTCTAAAAAATACTCTTGGACATTGTGGGTTGAATTTGTTCAACTCAATCAATACTCATATCAATAATTTGTGATTACGTTAAATTATATCTTTTAATTCCACTGGCATATCTCCCTTTGAAGCATGCCTTTTTGCTGAAACTGGTGGTGACTACTCTCTGAGAGGATAATGATACATGCAGCTCAATAAATGCTAGTCAGTTCTCTGGGGTATTGAATTTGTAGGAGAGAGGATTTGGGGAAATCCTTTGGTAGAGATTAGACAAGTATAGGTATCGAATATTTTGGACTTCTTTTATCATAGATATTATTTATCTAGGCCCGTAACTTCTTGTTTCCGTCAAACTTTTTTGTTGGGCTTACTCATTACTCACAATCTGTATTTACAAAAACAATGATTAACCCAATCAATTAAATTGACATAAGCAAAAATAATAAATATAAAAATATATTTTATCTCAACAATACTCATTTTTTTTCAAATCATATTGTTCACGAGAGATTTTAATCTAGAGTTGAAAATTAGCTACTCCTTTTCTCATCTCACATTTCCCTCTCCAACTACAACAGTACGTTCCTCATTATTCTTCTTCTTTTAATTTCTTTCTCTATTACGCCAAATGTTGATGGATTTGTATGTTTTCTTTATCAAATCAGGATTTCGTAAACGATGGCTAGAGCTCCGGCCAGTCTAGGCATTGGTGGTAGCCACGAGAGGTAATATTTATTAAAGTTGTAATTGCATTGATATTTGTCAATATAATAAGTATATTAAGTATATATTAAAGTATAAAGATATTCATATTTCATAAAATAGACATTAATATATAATATATTAATTTATAATATTCTGGTGTATGACTTATGCTCAGACACTACTATTTTATCTTAATTTTCAAAATATTATATTTCATAATGCATATTATTTATTTTTTTTATCAAAAAATAACATTAATATATGAACATACTATGTAGAATACTATATTACTTTATTATTTAATATTTATTAAACAATATATCAAGCTATCAACATATTTATTATTTCTTTTATGCTACATTATTTTTTATTTATCTTTTTATCTTTCAATTTTTTTTTCCAAAAGTAATAAATTGTACTTAATGGGAAAGTTTTGCTGTAAACGAAAAGAATGGCAACTCTTTCAACTATGTTTGTTATAATAATAGGTACAGATAGTTAATTTAGATTTGATTTAGACTGAAACCTCATTTTGGTCCGTCATTTTGCACCATTTTTTTATTTTGGTCCTTCACTTAATCAACAAACCAAATCAATCTCTCACTTAACATTCTACTATCCAATCTAGTCCCTTGGTCATGACATCGTGATGATTTCGTTGACTTGGACGTTATCTAATGACATGGATCATTAAGAGCATGGTGCGACACTTATGCACTCATTTGCCAACATAACAATAGAGTTAACATAGACAAACTTAATAGATCTAACTTGAATCTCTCTATTGTCAACGTCTTCCTCTTGTCCTTTCATTCGTTGCAAAAACTAGATCTCTCACCATCCCGCCAATTTGGTGTCTTTCCCTTTGATTGAAGTTTCACATTTGCACAATTAGCAAATGAAAACTTGCAGCCATTTTCTTGTCTTGCATCCTATGAAGCTATAAGATATGGTTCCTTCCTACAATGAAAATGAGATTTATACGATGCAGCTAGGCCTGTGAGAACAAAGAGAAATATATAGTTTTGTCACTTGTTTTATATATTATTATAAGGGAAACAATATTGATGTGGTCCCTTTCTTCCACCATGTTCGAGTGGTTTTTTAAATTTTGCATGTGGATCTATTGGTATATCATTTATAGATGATATGAATATGTTGCAAGTGGATATGTCAATTTTAGGAAGCCTAAAATGTTTAAGAATTATATTAACAAAAGTATTTCATTTTACTATTTTGATGTTAGGACATAGTTCTACTACTTGGGGTATATCTCATGTGCACAATTTTATTAATGATCAAAACTTACACCATTTTATTAAAGTTGTTTGAGTAGTAATATTTTAAATATTTACTGATGATAGCTATATATAATCAAGTAGCAATATTTTGGAGGAAAAAAGCACATTTTTATTAAAAAAAATATTGCACTTTTCTTTATGAGTATCTCCATGTTCTTTAGGTATGCATTTGTTGATTCTTTTTCTTTTTGGCTAATTTTTTAGCAAAGTTTGTATAACCCTTTTGATAAGTAAGTTTCAAATTATTTGATGATTGTTATAATACTTTGTTTCAATTAAAGAAGGATGTGATGTTACTTTACCTGACATTACTATACTTCCCAAAAAATGTGTCTAGAACATGATGCTAAAAATCATATGAATTATTGAACTCTAGTTCCTAGATGGGAAAGCCTATGATGCAGGATAATGGATAGTAGCGTTATGATAAAGTTTGCTAGATTATTGTGTTTTATAGGTCTTTCTTTTATTGACATGTTCCATATTTGATATAATTTAAAATGAAGGAATATAAGTTTTGTGGATAATATAAATTCTCTTCCACATGTCAAGCTTTGCTTTCAATTCCGATGTAGAACATCATAGTTTTAAACAAATTTCTTGTCCAACATTTCATTCAATCCACCAAAACCTCCTTTGTTAGGTTCTCTTTTCTTTTAACTTCATACCCTTAAAATACAATTTCAAAGTTCAAGCTTTGTTGTTTTAATTCCCCAATGTTTTCATTGTTTGGTATATTCCATTAAACATTAGCTCTAACACTTATTACATATATGTGCAGGAGGGACTGAATAGATCGTTGCATCAGTGAACACTAGTATGAGGACTTAGGTTCTCACCTCTCTCATGGGAATGCAGGAATTGTCAATTAAAAAAACACAACATCATGAAGATGTATTTAAATTATGTATTTCTAATATGTAGTTAGACACTTTTTGGGGATGCTTTATTAAGAATTGGAGATGTACATTTTTGTGGAGATGTTTTATAATTTATCATATTCTTTTGTAGTTTCTATAATTTAGTGTGGTGTTGTTATTTTTTTTAGGTTGGTATTTAACCTAAATTTGTAACGTGTTGCTATTAATTTTCAATATAGCTATTTAATCCAAGATTTAAAGCATGATGTTCTTGTTGATTCAAGTTGGTATTTTAATACGATTTTTTAAAGAGTGTTGTTGTTACTTTTCGATGTAGCTTTTTAGTCAAAGTTTTGAATTGTGTTGCTATTGTTGATTTAAGTTGGTATTTTAATCTATTTTGTAAAGTGTGCTGCTGATATTTTTTTGGAGCTACAACTTTAGTCCAAGTTTTAAAGTGTTTTGTTGTTGATTCAAGTTGGTATTTTAATCTATTTTTTAAAGTGTGTTGCTGATATGCTTTCAAGCTACAACTATAGTCCAATTTTGAAGTATGCCGTTGTTTATTCAAGTTGGTATTTTAATATGATTTTTTAACACATGCTGCTGATATTTTTTTCAAGATACAACTTCAGTCCAAGTTTAAAAGTGTTGTTGTTTATTTAAGTTGGTATTTTAATTTTATTTTTTTTTAAAGTAATCAAATAGTTATTAAATTTTATGTCACATAACTCATTCTTGTTGAAATAGACAAAGTGAAAAATGGGCAGTCTTAACACAAAAAATTTCATATTCATTATAGCCACCAATTATAGAAAATGGGCAGTGTTAACACAATAATAGTCACTAGCTACTCTAAACATTAACATAGATGGAAGTGTGGAATCATTGAAACTCTTTAAACCACACTAGTTACTACCATAAACAAGAAACACAAACTCACAACTACACAACAATTACAATGTGGCACCTAAAATAATATTTTAACTATAACCAACAAGTACAACAATAAACTACATCCAATTCCAGCCAACAAATGTGTGGATATTTTTATTTTGAGCTATTCCTTCTCATTGTTCAAGCATTTGTTATCCACTCATTAGAAAAAGTTGCAACCCGTGCCTTGGTCATGCTAAAGACATCCCATGATTTTTTTGTCCAAATTCTTTTTGGTTGATAAGACTCTAAGTGTTACTCTTCATCCACATCTACATTCACATCTACAACCACAAGAAGATGGCTCAAAATATGACAAAGCAAAGCAAGCAAATATGTATCCCTTCAATTTGAAATTGCAGCTCCAATAATGCAGTGATTGTAGTCACTAAGCAAGTTATCTTGGTGAACTTAGATTTTAAAATATTGCTTATGTAGTCCTTCAGTGTTAAGTTGTAATGTTATGCAGGGATATAGCTTTTCAACCTATTTTTACTCATAAATAGTGAGCAAAGGCATATGATTTCTAAGCTTTATAAATGAAAATTTTTTGTGTTCAATTTCTTATATTATTTGATGCTAGAAAGATAGGAATTGACAAAATTTTAAAAATAAAATCTTAATTTGTAAAAGAAAATTTTTTAACTATAGTATAGTTTAGGACATTTTTTAGGCTAACAACCAACTAAAACACAAAAAGTCACAATTTATAATTAACTCAAGATACATAAATCCTCTGCATAACTATATGTAAATATCCTGAGAAGACCATATCAATGACCTATTGCCATCCCTGAACAATTTGCATCATATTCCATATTCCCTTCAATTTGGAATTACTGCTATGACTTGATAGAATGACCGAATCAAACAAAGACATGTAACCTTAAGGTTAAGCTAGCCAACAATGTTAAGCTAATGGATTGACAGGTATGTCTTAAATTGAATATTTTGAATCACATGCTATCATGCCAAAGCAAGCCTCACAATGCTAGACAATATAACATGGACCTTGATAATATAGATGGCCCCGGAGAAAAGATCAATTTATAAAACAACTATTATAAATGTCTCCTTGAAATTAAGTCATCAATGTAGATGGTTTACTAATTACAAAATAGGAACCCAACAAGCATTTTTTGAAGTTGTACGTGAGCAATTATTTCATATTGAAGCAAGAAGTCATTTTTAATCCGCAGAATTTTCTACTAAAAGATTTCTTATTAAGGATAAACACTTTAAATGGATTCATTCAAAATGTACAATCTCTCCTACAACACAAACATTATATCAAGAACATAAGGGAACTTACTCTTAAGTTTTGTAGCTCATCGGTCTTTATACTCGATGCATATGAATTCAACTATTTACAAGGTATATAATTCTAACCCTAAAAGCATGATTACATACCAGAAGCAAAAAATAACTTAAACCATGTACAAATTGTTTGGGAGGGAGAGATTATGGTTAACAAAGTAGGATTGGGAGAAAGTAATCGACTTTATCTTGTTAAGAAATGGGATTGGGATAGCCTTTCCCTTTTTCCCCTCTTGTCTATGCAACTTATGATGGCAGAGGAATAGATGACATAGGCCAACACTTCTGATGGCAAAGTATGAAGACGTCCTCAACTGCACTAGTAACTAGAGATAGAGATGAAAACGCCGAGGAAAAAGTTGCTCACTACCATCGAAAACTTAAAAGGGTTCTAGGGTTAGGTCAAGTCAGTTGCATTTACCCGTGTTTTTATATCAGCAAATGAGTGCATCTAAAGTATTCCTCCATGTCAGCTATTCACGCCCAGATCATCAGATGACATCTACGTCAACGAGATCTTCACAATGTGTTGACAGAGAGATTAGATTAGATAATAAAATGCTGAGTGAGGGATTGATTTAGTTTTTTGATTAAATGGAAGGCCAAAATTAAAAAAAAAAATGCAAAGTGGAAAATCAAAATAGGACTTTTGTCAATTTCATTTAGGGTTTACAAGTATGTTTTGGTTATAAATTTGTTGCAATTGTTAAACTTTTGGGCGTATTATATTAGTTTTGTTATCACAATCAATTCAGACTTTGATGAAATTTACAGTTTAACTACGTACAATTTTTTATCAAAAATTATGGTATCAATATAATAATGTTTTTTTATATGTATTTACTTTACATCAAATAATATTTTATTGTTTCTCATAAATAAATTAATACCAGTTAACATATTGATCAAACATTTACACAGGACAAAGACACTTATTATCTTGACCACATTAGTGACTATTAATATTTTTAAGTCAAGACAAGTTTAAAATCACAAAAAAAATGTGAACAGTATTATAACATCTCAATTTTTATTTTTTTAAAAAATATATGCATATCCATGTGCGTGAAAGACAATAATGGGCTTTTATCTACTCCTCTAATTCTTCGCATATTTAATCTTCATTGAACAATTTTCAAATTTTTGTTTAATATAAAAAATATTTGTGCTTTTGTTAAAAATCAATGTATTATTACATATATCCTGACAAATGCAAATAGAGTTATATGCTCAATAGTGGATTGTTCTATAATTATTGTTTTTAATCTTTATTACAGAACTGTTCTGTATATCTATAATAAATATGTAAATGTGAATATTTATACCTATATGTTTTTATTACATAAAATTATTTTATAAGATTCCCGTGCATCGCATGAGTAAATTGCTAGTTATATTTAATCATAATTTATTTAACATATTAATTATAAATGATCTTATATTTTAAAATTATTTTAAAGAATTTAGGATATAATTTTGTTTAATCCAGAAGATTATAATATAGAATTCTGGGATCCTTGTTTAAAGTCTGTTCATTATGTCTGAACATTAAGTTTTGAAATTTCAAACCAGAGTAAGATTAAATAAAGTTGAATTCAAACCTTACAAAATAATTTTAAAGTCTAAAATGTTTTATCATAAATATATTAAATTTATAGTTGGTGCAATTTTCCCTTCTTGTACTTTCCTAATTAAATTTTAGACCCAGGCACCTGTTTACCGTTGAAATTTGAAGACTACCACCTCTACCATATAACGGAGCCTAACCTTCCATATGACCATGTCCCAAAAATTTCTGGCTTTGAATCCAGTTCTTGCAACTTCTTAAGGGTGTAAAGTACGATTTTGAAGGTCAGAACCTACACTAAATTTTATTGATAAAACAACAAGATATTTGCTTAAACTGGATTTAAATACAATGGATCGAGTAAAAAGTAAAAATTGTTCGCGACGGGAAGCATAAAAAAAGAAGGCCGGCAAAGGAACAAACAAGTCGTCCTTCTTCAAAAAATTTAAATAGAAATGATCTTTGATTGAACTTAATTGTTCCTGTACAGCAAAACAATTACAGCTCTGAGACCTAAACAGGGATGTTACAGCGACATAGATTTGGATTCTAAGAACCAACGACGGAACTATTTTATTTACACAAAGTATTATCTGTGTCTTGATTTGAAAAATGATGATATACTATACCAGCCCTTGCAAGAATACTCGCCATGGCTGAAAAGGTCCCTCTATATATAACATAATCTTATATAATAAACAAGAAGGGATAATAAGACGGGACCATAAATGATTATAGCCCGTGCAAAAGGAGCACAACAAATGCCGTCTTCCATTGGCTACAAGGAATGGTCCCCGAAGGAGGCCCTCTTAGGTGTCCGAGAATTCTTAAGAGTCATCATGAGTTTTTGTCTCTCACCTTCAACCTCCGCAAAGTGAAGACTTAATTGAGAGTATCGGTCATGCATGTCCTTCAGTTCTGTCTCCACAGCAACATGTCTTGCCTTTAGTTCCAACATGTCTTTAATTAGCTCATTAATATCTCTGAAGCTTCGGAATATTGCTTCCTCGTTACTGTGTTGTTTCAAGAAAGAACTGCAACATATAGAGAAAAATGTCACGTAAAACCACATTCAATTTTTTATTTTTAATTTGAAGCGCTTCAATCAATTTCTCATTATCCACCAGCAAAAAATACAGTGCTAAATATGACATGACTTAGCCATAAGTAAAGGGGGTTCTCACAATCTGAGCGTGAAACTGACAAAAGGAATTGGATTTATTTCATCAAACTTTGAGCATGCGCCAAAGAAAAATACACAATATAACAACAATTAAACAAATGGGAACTCAAAGAGTTACCAACCAAGATAACGGAATTAACAATGGCCGTATCAAGAATGACCAAATAAGTCAAAAGATGCGGTAATGCCAAACACTACCTGATTTATAAAGTAGATAAAACTTACGGGGTGACAAAGTTTTGTTCATTAGATGTAAGCCTATTTTAATGAGATATGTATGTAGCAATCTAGCTATAGGCTTCTCAACGTGAATAGCACAGCAAACTCCTTGGAGTGATGCATCTTACTAGTCACCACATCCGAATTAAACGCTTGAAGAGAAGGGAGCTATGTACTGCTTCCAAAATGCCTACAGAATAATTTTCATTACTGATGCAAAGAAGAATGTACCTTTGAAATTGTATGCTTGATTGCTTCTTGGCCTGCAATGCTTCAGCAAGCTCAATCTCCAAAGCAAGCACCCTTTCCAGTGCATTACCACTGACAGAGATCTCATTGAACACGGGGAATTTATTTCCTAACTCTTGATTGGCCTGAGGAAAGAGCAAAAATAAATAAGAATACAAGCAAAGACATGCATTACGGTGGTCAATGCAGATAGAATCCATCACCTCATGGAGCTGCGACAATTCTCTTTGCAAGCCTGGAAAACTTGGCTCAAAGTTATGATCATCTACCGGAGTAAGTAAATTCTCATTCTTCATTCTTTCTAACTGCAGTTGGAAGAAAGAAACCAACAACTCATTGGCATTGGCCATAGTACTACTTTCACAAGTAAAATAGAAACGTGGGAACAGAGAATGGAAGAAAGCAAGACAAACAATAATAACAAATTTGTTGGCACAAAGAAATACCTCATTATTCAAGTGGTCCAGGCTAGATTTTAAACTTTCAGATAAAGCAGCATGCTGCTGTTCACTAAGTTGCAAGTGATCTTCGGTTCTGACAGTTTGGTATCCATTTATACCTCTAAAGGCAGGAGCATCCTGGCAAATGATTACCCATATAAGAAGGCCCACATTAAATATGCACCAAGAGCAAGTACTTAACCTTGTCAAGCTAAAGGCTTCGCTTGCATTAAGAGCAAAAAGAAAAATCAAAGTGAGGAGGAAAAGGGGAAAGAGGAGAGGAATTATCATTTTAAATTCTTTTAATTTGCTCTTTTCTCCCTTCCGCATACTCCCCTTTTTAAATCCGACCATGGATATTCTTCTACTGAACTTAGAGAGATACATATTTGATCATGTGAGAAGCCATGTGACTAAGTCAACCAATTTTCTCATATGCAAAGGAATATTCTATATTGTGAAAAATATATCTTAGGGATATTGAAAATTGTCAGACTTTTGTTATAGGCGGTTAAGACTCAGATGATATTTTGTTTATTCCATAACTTTGTCATGGAAAATCACCAATAGGATCAATTCATGATCATTTGATGGGAGGGTTATATACATGTAGAATTGTCTTCTAATATAACATTCTGCCACAATATTTAATGAATTGCAAGGGTAGCTATAATTTATTCAGACTTCAACCTCCAAGGACAACAAATAGCTCAAACTGAATCTGGAACTAAAAAACAAAGAACTGAAATAATGGTGAAATGATTTATACAACCAAAGTACATGAAATCAGCAGTTAAGGATTATTGAAAGGTTGAGAGTATAGTGCTCATGAAGAAGATAAAGCGCATATTCTTAATTAGAATGTCTTTCAATGATTAGATAGTTAACAAAACCAACATTTTCTGGATTCAAAATAGATTTGTTATACTGGATCAACATGTAATCTTAGAAACAAGGTTATTTCTTTTCCATTCAAGCTCTTGCGCATATTATAAAACAAGCATGTGATGATAAAAATGTCTTTCCAAAAAATAAATTATATCATTTACCTCAGGTTGTGTATTGATGAGCATATGTGAACTCTCTGGCTCTTGACTGCATGCTGCACAAGTAGATTTGACTTCTTTGAGATTAAGTGACCTAGAGAATGAGTCTACAGATGAATGATTTCCAGGAACCTTATGTACAATTTCCATCCCAACAGTAGGAATGTCAGAAATTGAATCTCTGGCCTGAAGCTTTTCTTCAATGGGTTCATCAGATGGGCTAGTCATTTTCTGTAATGCATCATTGCCTTCCTTCAGAACATTGAGACAAGATCCAGCATTCTCAATTAATTCCTTTGTCAAGGTAAGTTCTACAGCAATTTTGGACTTCTCCTCATTGCATTTTAGAAGAGAAGCTTCAAGCTCTTGCTTTTCTTGCTTGCAACATTCAAGGCTTATCATTGAGCATTCCTTTTCAGCTTTTACCAGGTCATACGCATTTAATAAATTGCGTTTTTCAGAAAGTACAGCATGTAACTCAGCTTCCAAGTCCAGGATCTTCATTCCCAGCTCTTCATTCCTTTTAATGTGTGAAGCTTCAGATTTCTTTCTGTTCTCAATGTCATCAATAGCATCTTGTAGTTTCCATAGCATTTCCTCACTGTGCTTTTTTGACAAGGAAAGTTGCTGCTTTAGTTCTTGCAGCCTTGTTTCATACTGTTCCTTAATAAATGCAATTCTCAAGGACTCCTGCATAGCAACTGGTGGTCCTTCATGTCCTCTTCTTTCACGAGCATTAAGACACTCAGCATCAGCCTTGTCTTTGAGCTCCTTCAAATGAATGGACAAGTTCTTGAACTCTTCCGTCTTCAACACCTGTTCAGAAAGCCTCTTAGTAAGTTCATTGCATTGATTCTGCAGCCTTATCAGTTCATCATCTGATTGTTTTAGTGACATCATTGAAGTTTTCAGTTCGTCCAATGTGGACTGGAAAACTATGCATTTGACTTCAACTTCTTCCTTAGAGGAAAAGAGGTCTTCAATCTCTCTAATACGACTCGTCAACAAGTTTTCCAGCCTTTCAACCTCAAGAGCATACTGGCTTTTTTGTTCACACGAAATATCATTCACATTCTCTGCCCTGCACTTGTATTCCTGAAGCTCTGCACTTATTTCACTGTTTTGATCAACTAGTGCTCTTCTCTGAGCAGTGGAGGCTTCTAGCTCGGATTTTAAAGAATCCAGACAGGTCAACAATCTTGCATTTTCTTCAATGTAAGTTGATTCTCTGGAAAGAAACCCATTTAGCTCAGATTCCACATCAAGATTCTTCTTGTGAAGCAATTCAACCTGCCTGCAAGTGTAGTTAAGTTTCTCAACAAGCTCCTCCACATGACCCTCAAACTGAGCTTTTCTGAAAATCATAATAACATCGGTTGCTATTGAAAAATCATGCAGTTCAGATAACTGTGTTTCTAGAAAACTTATGGAAGAAGATTCTCTTAAAACACGTTCATTGGTTTCCAACAGTAGTTGGTAGACTCTTGACTTCTCTGATTCTAGGTCTGCAACCATTTCCTTGAGTTGGACCAGTTCCTTTTTGTTTAATTCAAAATCCTTCAGCTGGAAATGCTTCTCATTCAATTCAGAGGTAAGATCTGTAACTGTTATCTCTAATCTTTCTCTGAATGTTTTCTCAGCATGCAACTTGTCATGCAGAGAATACAGGCTTTCTTTCAAAATATTAAACTCTGATAAAATCATGGCAGATTCTTCAGCTTTCGTCTGTAAAGACACCTCCAAAGCTTCCTTTTCCTCTGTAGTTTCTGCTAACCTCATCTTACACATTTCAAGGTCCCCAGATAAGGTGTCTAACCTTGAAATTTCTTGAGCAAGGTCCTGGTTTTTGGTATAAAGTTGTTGTAGCTCAGCTTCCAAATGATCAAGATCAGACAAAAATTCTTTGTGACGCTGCGAGTAAATTTCTTCGACATCTGAACCATCCTTCAGTGTGCTAACAACCACTTCAAACTCTAACTGAAGTTTCTGCAACAGGGCACTGGACACACTTAGATTACTTACCATCTCTTGTAAATCATGTTCAAACTTCTCTTTCATGACTGCAAAATCTAATTTTGCCGTATTTAAGGACATTTGGGCCGTATGCTGTTCATTGACTAAAACTTTCTTCTCTTCAATGAGTTGCAGAATCCTATCAAATGCACTCTGCTGGAACTCTTCTAGTCGCAACATGAGACTGTCTAGGTCACTAGAATCCAAATCCCGACAAACAGATGTGCTACAAAGAGAAAGGTTGCTGAATTTATTTTCATATGATGCAATAAGTTTCTGAAACTTAACGCACAAAGAGTTGACCAAACTCTGCAGATTGTCCTTCATAGAAGCCAGCTCATCTGATTCACTTCTGCTAGCTTTTAACTCTTCCTGCAAAGTGGATATTTCATCATGAAGTTTATCATTTGCTAGGCTCTCTTTTTCCACTATATTCTTCAACTCTGAGTTTTCTGCATTGCAGGCCACAAATTTACTCTCATAATTTCTATACTCTGACAGATGAGCTTCCAACTCAATAATTTTCTGAGTAAGAAGATGATTTTCATGAGCAAGACTTTTAAAATTTGCTTCCAAAATTTCATTCTGGTGAGCAATATCATTGCTCCTCGCTTTGCAACTGACCTTGTACTCATTTAGGGTGTGAATTTCATTCATGGCATTCTGCAGCCGAAGCATCAATAATTCCTTGGACTCCATTGAGAGCTTCAGCTCCTGAGAAAGTTGATCAATGTTATCTTTCATGAATCGAATGTCAACACTAGCTTCAAGCAACGTTTCTTGTAAAGCTTTTGAAAATACTTCCAAGTATATATTCACAAAATGCATATGGCAGACTTCTTCTTCAACCTGTTTGTATAAACCTTCTTGCAGGTGGAGTGATTGTTTCAAATCCTTTAGTAAAAATTCTTCACTGAAATGTTGTTTGTTTAATGCAACATTCTGATTTTGACATAATAATTGATTTGATGTGAGGCCTTCCTCTGAATTTTTGAGATATTTTAATGTTTCAGGGCAGCTGTCAGGGCTAGGAAGTGAAGAATCAGAAAAGGCCTGCTTTATGAGATTTTCGTTTGTCTCATACATAGAAAGAACCTGGCAAGAAAGCAGTTCAAGGTCTTTTTGCAACTGACCAACGGCAATAGAATAGTTCAATCGGGCCCTTTTGAGAGCTGCTTCTGCAGAAATAGCCCTTCTTTCAAGCTCATTGTTGAGAGAATTCAAAATTCGCTTGTCTTCATCAAATTTTAATATCTGCTCTTTCATATTCAGGTGCATTCTCTCCATCTCTGTCTTACTGGACGAAATTGTGTACAGGCAGGCAGAATGTTCATTCCTGATGTTCTGCAGCTCCCCCATCATTTGCCTTTGATTCTGCTCAAGTTCCTGAACAAGAGCTTCATAGTAGCACTCCATCTGGTCCATTTTTCTAGCAAGGCTTTCCCTTTCAGTTTTTGACTCATCTAACTCCCTCAGAAGTTCAAAAAATTTTTCTTTCATTCCAAGGGTAGGATCTATAGAATCAGATTCGTGGGACACAATGCCAGGGATGCTGATGTAATGAACCATGCCTTCTGTTTGAAACAAATTTGACTCAGATCCAGCTCCTGCTAAAAATTGCTCACCTTTAAGCAAAGCCATCTCTTTGCTCTCTCTTCCATTGGCAACATTGGTCCCTGGATATTCTTGTTTAAGGTCCTGCAAAACCATGATTAGTGCTTCTAACTCTGAGTCTAGAAACCTAGAATTCCTTTCATGATATCCCATAGACACCTTATTTTGAATTTCTCTTAACTTATCTTCCACGAGCAAAAGCCCTTTAAGCCATTTAAGCTGTGACTTCTGAAATAATTTGTCCTGATCTGTCTCAGTAGGTTCTCTCATTGAATATGCAAAGCTTAATTTAGAACTTTTAAGCTGCTCAAAGTCATCTTTAAACTTCAAACACTCTGATTTTAGTACAGCAACCTCCTTTGATAGCTCTTCTCCAGAAGAAATCTCAGCAGCAAGTTGCTCAGCAAATTTTAGTGTTTCAACACCTATTTTATCAGCATGATTCTGCAAAGAGCATACCTCCACTTGTAGATCAAGAATAGATGACTCAATTGCTTCTAAATTTCCTTTAAGTCTGCCAGTATCTTCAGAAGCAGCAACCACATCATTGGCAGCCACATAGTCCACTCTCCAACCTTGGACCCAATCACTGGCTTGTGATGGGTCAGATGCATCTCCTTTCACTGGCTGAGGACTTTGACTGAGGGATAATCCGCCTAAATCACCAGAGGCTATGCTTTTAAGGCCATCCACTTCGTGTGTACAGGACATATCATGCTTCTCAGCATATATGCTCTCTGAAGTGGTAGAAGAGCCATCAAGTCCAACTGCTGAGTCAGCATACTCTTCATTCACCCCTGCCTCTCCTTCAAGCGAAGAAACATGAGGGAGCTCTTTAAATTCTTTTTTGAATTTCACTCTTGCACTGACCTAATTTAGTGAAATAATCAAGGAAAAGACATCATGAAAATGATTATCATGCATTAAACTTTCAAGACATGTCAACAAACATGATCATTCACTCCAGTACTAGATGGTTCAATTTCTTTTTTAGTTCAGAAAATTAAAATCACTGCCAACCCAAAGGGAAGAAAAACATAGAATTTGATAGTAAAGTATTATTTAAGGGAAAAAAAAATAGCATCACCATATGTCTATTTTTTTCATAACACATTATGCACTTTCTCAAGTATCTAACTACTTGATTGATGTTCTTCCGATCAATGAATATTATGAATAAAAGAATCCACAGATACTAGGGAAACAATTAGATAATGATTTGAGCATAGATGAATTATAAATAACAAAAATGCAAAGAGTTAAGTCTCAGATGTGCGGATAACAATCACTATATACAATATCTGGGAATAACATCTTACATCTTCAGTTAGGCTGGGAAAAAGATTTCTAAATCTAGAATCACTTTAAAGAAAAAAAAAAAAACACACACACACACACACACTGATTCATCTGATTGTCCCAACTGTACTGACAATACAATTTTAACATGACTATTTTTGACAGGTAAGTCCCAAGCAAACAACAAATGTGGAAACATCAGAGCTAAAACTAAAAGAGTTACAGTCTGAGTCTAACAATAAATAACTTCAAGATTGATTTGTAGCAAGAATGCTTGGAGCAATGAGACTGAAGACTAGTAAAACTGGTACGGAAAATATATAGACAGAAGTGTACTGGTAAAGGAGAGGAGGAGGGATATGAAACCTTATTTATATGATTATTGACATTCTGGTCAGTAGATGACTCTTTGCTATCAGCAGATTCATTGTGAGTGCCTTGGTCAGAGGTTGTCTGGAGACCCCTCTCTCTTAGTTCCCTCTGCTGCTCAAATTCTCTGAAAGCAATTATAACCTCAAATAAGTGTACTATTGTTGGCTAAAGCACGTTCTTACATGCCACAGATAGTACCTGAAACCAGTTTTGGATGTGAGCAGCTGCACAGTGACCTGGCTTCAAACAAGAAGATAAACAAAACATTTTAAGTGATACTAGTGGCATCTCTAGCAATAATAATGTTCTTAAGAAATATATAAAGGCAATGTCATTTCCATTTAATACAGATGTATTGGGTGCAGGATTGTATTGCTGTAAAACCATATAAGAGCACAGGCAATACACTAATATGCACAAAATGAAATAACAAAGAAAAATAAGTTTTAGAAATCCTCACATGTAGCATGGTTCCTGCTTCACATCCATTGAGCGGAAAAGAAACAGCCATAGGCTTTAACGCATCAACAAAATCAGCCAGATTGATGTTTGCCTCTCCAAGGATGCTAGACCGTGAAGAACCCTAATAGTAGATTAGGCCAAAAATCAAGTTAGTACAGTTCTAACAAGACAATGGCCACAGGAACCTCTCTTCTTGCCCCATCTGCCACTTCTTCATAAGGCACTACTGAATAATAATATAATTATAATACGGAGTCATAAAAGAACATTACCATCCCCACAACAAGCTTATAAAGCTTCTCATCATATTCTCTTGTTTTAATGTCTTGGAGGAGTCGTGTAGTTTCATAGATCGGGTCTGCCCACTTGCAGGTTCCATTTCGCACATTTGCTTTGGTTGTCTTTGAGATAGCCTTCCCAGAGTCAGAAGGGAAAAAAGATATAAACAGTTTGTCCCATCCAGATTGCGGAATCTAGACCATGAAGAAAGAAACCTTATGCTCAGCACTTGCATAAAGAAAATATTACTAGATGCTCGAGATGTTAAATTCCATCAAAAAAGAAAAGCAAAGTAAAAGGACTAGGGCTTATGGCAAACTTACATGTGTAGCATGGAATTGTAGCCGGAAAACCACCTTTACTTTTGTCTTCTCTATCTTCCACTTTGTTATTCTTGACATTGTTCAGATAATCAATTGATCCTAACATGCATCATTGCATAACTTGAGGGTTCCACTATCATTTCCAAGCCCAGTTAATAGCTACAATTATCACCCATGTAATAAGAGTAGCTGTTGTCTCCTGAACGCAAGAGAAACAAAGCATCCATGATTACATTTATAATTTCCCAGGAATAAACCTAAATAGCTATTTGAAAACCTCTCAAACCAAGTTAGAATCAACTGATCCTAAATTGCAAGCAGTGGGTCATCAAAAGGATTTACGATGCAATAGATGAATTAAACATTTGTTTCAGAAAGGAAACTTGCACTGCCGAAAGGGCACAAACAGAAATAGAATCGATTCCAGGAGGGTGGAGACTTAAACCAGTAAAATACAAAATAGGACACACTCATTAAGAAAATGAACGGCGGGAGAGATTCTAAATGCGCATGGAATTGATCTTTTAATAAGCACTACGTAATCTTGAGTCATGAATCATGAATTGGGCGAAAGAAATCCAGTTATTACTAATCATATACTTGAAAAGGAAGAATGTTAGCACCGTTTGACTTATCATTTGATTGAAAGCACTTTCGTACTTAGAAAATCCAAATTTGTTAAATCGCGAGGTAAAATTGTATAAAGGACCAAAAACTGACTTGTAAATTCATACTTCATAGTGCACATAAAAAATAGAATACAGGAGATAGATCTCCAAGTTGAACTGCCGCATAATGCGTTTGGTTGGCAAGAAAGTTAGAAATCAAATATGAAAGTTTAGCCCATTTTAATCCAAGCAGTCCATCCAGCTGAACTTCAACACCTTCTGGTTTCGTATGGTTAAACAGTGTTCAGCAGACAAAACAACTAAATCCAGCATTTCTACTTCATTTCCCCCTCATTTCGCGCAAATGACAGAACAGAAAATGATCAGACTACAACCAGATTTGAAAATAAAAAGCAGAACCATTCCATCGCATACCTTCTTCAAAGTGGTGGAAACTTTCCCAGAATGTCAAACCTGGAAAATTTCCAAACTTGCGCCGAGAAAATTCGGGGATCGAACGCAATGGATTCAAATTTGACCTCGTAGATATAAACGAATAGCAGGAGCCCGAAAGCTGCTTCGGACACTGCCACTATATACTTAACCCAAAGAACTCAGAATCCAAAGACTGACAAAAGCAAAGAGTAAAAGAGAATCCTAAACCGAATGCTTAGCCGAATGTAGAAAAATATGCAGCGAAAAGAGTAGGCACGGTTTTTCCCTAGCCGAAAAATTTACTAGATACTGACACTTCTTACATAAAAAAAATGAAACCAAAATAATAGAGAAAATGTGATGCAGAAGAAAACGCCAAACGATTGCGCAAGAAAAATACCATGGTAAGAAGACACCTACTGCCACTAGAAAGCTGACACCTAAAATCGTCAAAGTTACCAGCGATCATTTATAAATTAAATATTATAATGGGGGATTATAATAGGTGGGGCAGCGAAGGCTGCAGTGTGCGTATTGGGTAGGTACCTATCTTCGGATCTGTACCTGCTTTAGAAGCAAGAAACGGTGGGGAATCTTTGGATGGAAGGCTCTGTGAGAGAGAGAGAGAGAGAGAGAGTCAATATGTTCCCTGGGTATGTGAGTGTGGGTTATGGTTTGTTAGGATTTGAAAGAAAATTAGAGGGTGGCGTGAATTAGCAGTAAATGTGGAGTGACCGCCATTAATAAGGTAAGGTGAGATGGAGCTGTGAGAACTTAGTTGGTCTATCAACTTCAGAAATCCGCCATTTTCTCACAATTAACATCTAATCATAACAAATCATGACCATTCGTTTGGGGTTGGGGGTTTGTAGCTTCCTATATTTCATATTTTCACACAATGATTTTTTGGCATAATATATGGCAGGCAGAGTATCTTTATTCCTCCTTGTTTTATGCCTAAATTTTGGGATTAGGAGCATAAGTAGTTAAATACAGCCTGCCAATCTGACCTCTTTATGGTGCAACAAATGAAATATTAGACAATTGATTTTAAACTTTCTTAAATGTCTTCGCTTTCTTGTACTAATTAACTTCTTAACAAATTCGGAAACTAAATATTTTTCTTATGATAATTTCCCTTAATTCCATCCTTCAGTCATCTCCTATTTGTTAGATTATCGATAGTGAAAAGTAACTGCGCTGTATGGACTAGAAAAATTTCTAAAAATTGGTTTCCGTTTATGATTTGTATATTTTTATTTTTATGCTCAGATGCATGTAACTTTAATTATTTGTAAAGTGTGAAAAAACGTTTCAACGAATGCATTTTCATAATAGTCGTTTAGCCCTTTAAATCACTTCAATTTATGTTTCTGCAGTACCTATAGTAAAATTACCCATCGGTCACTCGTGTTTAATCCAAGTAGTTAAATTGATGGAAATAAGATTAAAAATTAATAAATGAGCAATATCCAGATGAGTTTAATATTAATAAATCTGATCTACTTACTTATGTAGAATTAAGACAGCCTAAACAAATATATCATGAGACAATTTAGAATTAAATTAAGTCACTTGAAAGTGAAAATAAAAATGCATAGCAAAGTACATTGTTGGAAAGAATCAAACAAATATATTGGGCGAAAGAAATGGTACGAGGGCGCGTATATAAATTAAAAGCGGAATTAGGGCACCGTTTGGGGCCGGGGGGAAAGGGGGGTGGGGTGGCGGTGGTCTTCAGTTGTCTGAGTGACCACTCTTGCACATGGGTTTGTTTTGAAAGGGGCATTTATTTCAACTCTATACTTGAGGATTGCGATCATGACACGCAGCTAAGACAATATACCTTTATCGCGTGATAAACCGTCCATCACGTGCATGACATTCAGGACACAAAGTGCTCCGATGGTGCTCCTCTTTCTTTCCTTTTTTTTTTTTTGTTTAAATTCTTTTGAGGTTTGAATTAATGATCTAGAGATCGAAGTTAAGATGAAAAAAGCGTGATCACCGAAAAGATGGGGGGTTCGATAATCCAAAGATTGTGATTATTAGATGACAGATGAGACATGATTTTATGGACCCTACCATTCACAAGTGATACTAGCTTTATACCACAAGTCCATTTTTGATAAGCCCAGCACTTTTATGGATCTCTCTTTATCACAATCTCTCTCTCTCCTGTTTTTCTCTTTATCATAAAGGAAGTTAAGCATTTTGTAATTATTTGATCTCAAAGCAAAAACTAACTCAGCTTAAGAATGACAAAAAAATTTTTAGTTGGGATTGCTGTAGGAATAGTCTTGTTTAGAAACTTGCCTTGGATAATTTTTTCTCATGGGAACGTTAAAAATCAATGTACTCATTATTTTTTAGCCTTTTTCTTAAAAATTTGGACGATATAATAGCGTTTTTTCAAAATATTGTGGAGTTGCAACCGTAGTCCCTTTGCCTCTCTTTTTATTTTATTCTTATGGTTAGGTTATGTTTAAGTATTTAGATACTTTAAAATTTGTTATTTTGTAGTTTTTTCTGCATTTTTAATATTTAATCTAGTATCAATTTATTTTTATGCAAATATTATTGGATAACATCACAATTTTGATGGATTATATTATTTGAAAGGTTACCTTACAATTTTAAAATGCGAAAAGTGTAATGTATTTGAAGTACAGTTAATGATATTATAAGCATTTTTTATTTTATTTCATTTTTTACTTTTGTATAAAAAAATTATAAATCCTCAGGAAAATTTATATTCTCGTGGAAAATTAAAATGGAAAAAAAAATTTCTTGCAATGAAGAACAAGGGCAGAATGGAAAAACAATTTATGATGGAAACGGAGAGTGAGAAAATAATCTTAATCTTGCCATGTAAAATTATCATTCCTAACTCATGTCGTGTCTAGGACAAATTTGAAAAAAAAAGTATAATTGCTAATATTTTCAATAAAAATTTAAATATTCGTTATGTCAACGTCTTTAATACTTAACCCTAGCGGTTGATTCAATTTGATTTATATTTTCATGAATTTGGATCTTCTAAATACCTACAATAATTGAGAATGATTCATTTCAATAATTTCACAAAAAGGAGACACACCAAACCAAACAAAAAAAGACAAGTCGAAAAACAGAATTTAAAATTAATAATAAAATTCTCGTTCATAAAGAACACAATCAAACGTTTATTCATTTAGATTGCAACTTTCATTATATTTAAATAATAATTTTTTTATTCATGATAGTTAACCATGATTTTAATGGCGAAATAAGATTAAGGGGGGAAAAAATTAAATTTGTTACCAGAGACAAAAAGTGGACCCCCAAGCCAAACTAAATTAATTTGTTATATATATATATATATATATATCTTATTTCCTTTCATACAAACTATCCTTAAATATCATCTAGTATTTAAGCCATCGACGTTTCAGATTGAATTTATATATAAACCCCACGTATACGTATTCAAATTTAAATTCTTAATCATGCAAGCACCGCAATTATTTAAAATTTTCTGCTATCACATAACATCATTCTCTTTTTTTCTTTTTTCTTTTTTTCGTTTATATAAATTCAAGCCAGCTCCATGCCTCCACCTGCGCGCACTCTCATATGCATGTGACGTCATCAAGTACGACACCCTTTTTCTATTCTTTTCCATTGGGACTGAACTTAGGTCTAATTTTTATATTTTTATTATATTATTATTTAATTAGAATATAGTAATTGTTAAATTAACTAATAATGATATATAATTAAATTAAAAAATAGTAAGCAAGTAACTTTATATAAATTTTTTGCTTTCTCCTATCCGGACAGTGTTCAAAATTATTTTGTCAGCAATAACGTTCCCTTTTTTTTTTTTCTGGCCAAAAAACCAATAAGGATTTTTGACTTGGCGTTATATGTAACACATGGCTAGATTGCCATGTTTCAAGCAAAAGTTGTGGCAAAACTATCATGGGAACATAGAGGGAGGTTTGTAAATCGGAATCTAACTTTCACAATGCTATTATCAGTCCAAAAATGTAAAGTACACGGATGAGTTATGAAACTGGTATATTAAAAGTAAGCAATATTGGATATACAAAGAATAGAGACTCAATATAATCCATCGAACAAAAAGAAAAGAAAAGAAACTGCAACCGCATGATATCTACAAAGTAATTTTCGAACGAAGTTGGGAAGAATGACGAAATCGCAAGAACAAAAAATAAGAAGAAGCTATCTCGTACATGATCGCCTTGAAACACCGCAAGAGTATCGGATCCTGAATCGCGATCAAGTATTAGAAGACGGAGTCGCAGATTGCGCATCATCGCAATCCGTTACTCGAGCAATTTTAGAGCGGTGGTTTTTAGATAACCAGAAGAAACATCCAGTTGATGTTGTGGCCTGGGAAACATGGACGTGATCTTCTGCCAATTTCATTTTCTCCTTATGCAACTTGCGCTGAACGTATACTTCAGCGAAGGCAAATCCTGGAGTGGCCATGCCTAAAGAATTGTCTGTGGCTTGTGAATGAGGGTTAGGGTTCTTGCAGACGTAGAGGCAGAGGTTAATTTATAGACGAAGCCAGAGCCTAGAGTTGCATTGGGGAAGAAACAAAGGCGGAAAAGTTAAGGAAGCACACCAGGCCGTCGAGTCTGAACAAATTACCAATCTATTTGGCTACTTCGCGGAATCTCGAATGCCCCAAATCTGTGGGACCAAACTGTGTTGCTTTTTGTTTGCTGACTTTGTCATGCCTTCTTGGCCGCCAAGAAATCGGTGAGAACTTTCTCAGGTAAAACATTGGGCCGGCATGGGCTTTGAACAGCTTTTTGTTTTCATTTATACATTAAAATCTATAAAGATGTTTATATATATATATATATATATATATATATATTTGGTATCTTACTTTGGATGTCTGTATAGTTGCTTTTTGGCCAATGATGTCTAATATGGTCAGTATCACGTTATTTAGAGTTATTTGATGTGATAATTGAATGCCGTCAAATACATTAAATTATAAAACGTGTGTTTCTAGGCATTAATTTTGAATGCTTTTAGTTTGATTTTAAAATAATAAAATTTTGAAGAAAATAGTTTTTATTTTCTAAACCTAAATTCCACTTAAAGTTCTAATATATTATTTTATAATATTACAATTCCTTCTCTATAATTTTTAACGTGGAGGTTGATTAATATGTATTTTTTTTGTAGATTCTAAGAAAATATTTTGTTGCCTTTTAAAATTGATTATTCTTAATTTGTAAAAGTAAAAGCTGAAAACAAAATCAAGTAAGGTCGTTATCTAATTTCCATTATAATGCCATTTCATGCCGCATGTTCTAATCGATATGTAATAGTACGAAAAGAATAAAAATGACTTGGAAGTTAGATAAGCAACACACCAGGTAAAAAAAAAAAAGGGCCAAATCTAATATATTCAATAAACTATATGTTAGTCAAATTACTCACTATTCATAGAATTTTTCTTTAATTGTGATGTACTGTAAATTGTTATATGTGGATTATCCCAAAGTTCCTTTCTGATCATCTTATTGGGAAGAGCTGCACCGGTCTCTTTTTTTATTATGACGCTACAGTAAAATTAATGCATGCTTTGTACTCACTATTGCCAATTTTATTCTACTAATTTACAGCACCCATGCCATCGTTCACCCTGTTTTTTTTTTTTTTTTTTTAAATACTAATTTAATTTTTTACTTTTAAATTTAATATTATTTTTATCTTCTATAAATTAAAAATCTTAAAATAATATTTTACTTTTGAATACAATCTCATTTTAATTTCTCAAAAATTAATAAGCTTAAAATAATATTTTATATTTTAATATTTAACTTAAAATAATTATTATTGTCTCATTTAAAAGAAGACTATTTGAAATTAAATTTTAAAAAGTGAATAATCATTTTGAAACTATAGAAGACCAAAATATATATTTATGTATTTTTTTTTATATCTTTCAATTTAATCATATATTGCTAGTTACTAATTTCATAGTTTTAAAAATAATTTTATATAACCAAATAATATCAAAATTTTTCCATTTTTTCACCTACTTAGACACACAAAATGCCCCAAATAAAAAAAAGGATAGAATTACCCTCCTCCTACGATTAAATAAATTATTTATAAAAATTACATTTGTCAAGTTCAATTAATCTAATCATGTATGTCTTATAAATCATATATGCTTTAGGGCATGTTTTCCATTGCGAAAATTCTCATAGTGATTTGTCCATATATCTATAACTATACAATTTTTAACATTTTAATCCATTTTTTACTTTCAACATGTCTAAATAGATGAAAAAATGAAAAAAGAAATCGTGATATTGTTTTATTATATGAAAATTTTTTGAAAATATTAAATTTATTATTATAAATATATAATAAATCAAAATACATAAATATTTACTTTTATTATTATGAACAAATACAAATAATATAAAAAAAAGTTAATCATAAAGAGAATCATGATGTAATTTGACAATATTTTTTAATTTTGATTTATATTTTATATACACATTATAATTAAAGTATTCTAAAATTAATTTTACTTTTACTTTCAAACAAAAGATTAGTAAGTAAAATAAAATAAAATAATGTTACAAAGGAAGGAAAAAAAAAGGGAGAAAAATGTTATTTTT
Organism: Delonix regia; assembly: GCA_037074485.1. NCBI lineage: Eukaryota > Viridiplantae > Streptophyta > Magnoliopsida > Fabales > Fabaceae > Delonix > Delonix regia. The sequence continues at coordinate 34,752,814 of CM073453.1, forward strand.
GAGTTTAATTTCATTTTAGTCCTCCACAAAATGAAGGTTTCAAAATAGTTCTCCATTTTTTAACTTTGTCTCATTTTGGCCCTCCTCTCTAAGGACCATTTTGAATCAAAATTTTGAAAAATTGAGTACTATTTGAAGACTTTAAACTTTTGGGGGATTAAAATGAGATTATATTCAAAGGTGAAGGATTATTTTAAAATTTTTAATTTGTAGAAAACGAGAATGAGATTCAATTAAAATATAGAAGGCTAAATAATGTCTTTTCAAGAAAAACAAAGGTGGAAGTCAAATATATCCCATTGTATAGTTATTCTTGATAATATTTGATTAGTGTGTGGAAATAGGTGAAAAAATGGGTAAAAATTTAAGAGGAGAGTAATTTTATCTTCTTTATATATATATATATATATATATATATATATATATTTATATTTAGTGTGTCATAATAGGTGAAAAAGTGGAAAAATTATCATATTTGTTGGTTATATAAAATTATTTTTAAAATTATTAAATTAGTAATTAGCAATATATATTTAATCTGAAAAATATAAAAAAAAAATACATAAATACACATTTTGACCCTCTACAAATTGATAGTATCAAAATGGTTATTCATTTTTCAAATTTTAATTCAAAGTAATTTTTTCCTAAATGAGAAAAAAAATTATTTTAAGTTAAATATTAAAAAATAAAATATTATTTGAAGATTTTTAATTTATGAGGAGCTAAAATGAGATTATATTAAAAAATAAAAGACCATTTTAAGATGTTTAATTTGTAAAAGACTAAAATAAAATAAAATTAAAAAGGAGGAGATCAAAATAGTATATTTTTCAAAAAACATAAAAAAGGAGGCAGCGCTCCGTCTCAGTGAACTTGATGCTAGAGCTTACTTAGAACCACGATATACGGACAAACATCTTATTAATCAAACAACCATTTACCCGTTACAAGACAGCAAATTTGGACTTGATCTTCATGTTCTCATGTCCAAAGAAATAGACTTACAGTAAATTTTCCAAAACCCAAAAATAGAAAAGAAAAGGTTTATACATGACGGTGGTGATCATGTATAAGTCGACCATAGTAAAAATAGCATGCAATGCAACACTTGGGCATTGCTAAATATAATAGTACACAGGATTCAAATTGGAATCTAATCGCTTATCAGACGTTAACTTCTCAAGTCCCAGCTTCTTTTTCGTTATAATCAGTTATCCGAGAAGCTTGTCTGCTGCGCTCCTTCTTCGAAAAGCAGAAGCATCCACTTCCACTTCCACTAGAGCTTTTGACCTGAGAATCGGAGCCAATATTGGTGGCTGCTATCTTCTTTTTTTCCTCTTCTTCTTCCACCTTCATTTTCTGCTTATGTAGCTTCCGCATCACATATGCTTCAGCAAGAGCATATCCTGACAACGCCATGCCCAACAAGTGTAGGAGTAATTGAAGAGAAGCAGAATATATGTGTGGGAGGAGAAGGTGGGGTCATTTATAGGGTCGCGCCATTGCTGAATCGGCTTTGGGAACAAAACAAAATGGTAGACCCTACATCTTGGTGACCAAGAAATTGGGGAGCTTCCGCGAAGGACCACCTTATCATTTCATCAGCACTGCCTTGCATGCCACGGCCCACGAGTACTCTTTGAGTCGTCACTACAATTATTTATTCAAATTCTTGCATCTTTTATTAATCGACTAGATTTAAATAAAAAAGGCAATGTCTTTATTGTTAATTTTTATTTAGATATACTATCAACTGACCACTTTTAAATGTAACAAACTAAAATATTAAATAGATATTTAATATATATCTAATATGATACTCGACAAATTATACATGCATACAAATTAAAAATATTTATTTTTGTAAGATGCATTTTAAAATATGCCAAAATAACTTAAATCAATTGAAATAATTTTTTGCTAATTTTGTATTAATTATAGTATTATTTTATTATTTTATCTTTTATTTTATCATCTTTTTTTAGTCATTTTTCATAACCCTTTTTCATCACCCATCTCAATTAATTGTAATATATATATATATATATATATATATAGACACAGAAACATAGGTATCAATATCTTAAAATATTAAACGTATTGTATCTATTCAATACTTATGCCGCAAGTCATGTTTAAAAAAATATCAATTTTTTAATTAATTTAGCCGCAAAAGATGACTTCCTTAACAATATTCATTGACTAACATTAAGATAAAAATACAAATAGTCTCATGCGGAGCTCTAACTTAAAGCAACTGAAACACCAACGTCCTCTTATTTCAAACAATAATTAAATCTAAACTATCTTACTAAACTCTAAGAAACACATTTTTAAATAAAGCAGATAATAAAACTTGAAAAAAAAATTGAAATTAACAAAAAGTATGCAAGGAATAAAAGTATATCTCACTTGCAAAAGACGAAAAAAAATACAATATCCTTTAATTACTCAAAATCGTAATTATCGTACAATGTTATAGAATTTTATTTATAGGCTATCAATAATTAGTGTACAAGTGAAAATCAAATATGACAACTAAGTTAATGTTTATAAACAATAACAAACAAAGAACCTTTTTAATTATTAAGAAAATGATAAATTAAGTAACTATATAATACTTAAGAAAATATCAAAATAAAAAAATTATTTGATGTCCAAGTAAAAAGTAAATATAAAAACTATTTAAAATTTTAAAAAATAACAAATAAAAAAACTATTTGGAACCTAAGTAAAATATAAAGTCAAATCTAATATATGACTCACAAAATAAAACCTCTCAATGAAACCTAAAAATTTGACATAATGTAATAAGATTAGTTAATTTTTTAATTCCCGTTGTTTGAAGTAAGAATTACAAAAAATACTTATTTACCAAGTGATTCATAAAGTTTAAAAAATTAGATTTTAACTTTTTAGTCCATAACTTTATAATTGGCTCTACTACTACTAAAAGTATAATATCTTTATCCCTTCATTGCCCTAAATTAAGTTCATTGTTATGATAGTCCATTCTCGTATTATAGTAGAAGTCATGTCATTCTCTTAATTTATTGTAATTAATTTTAATCGAAGTTAATTTTTTTAAAATTTTAATTCGAAGATCATTAAAATATTTACTAAATTTTAATATTTTTGTACATAGAGTCCAGTTCAGAGAACTATAATTTAGTTTTCCCGTGAAATATATCATCAGACTTGTGCGCTAACATACATTAGAGTCCACCCGCTGCACTTTTGCTCAAAGTAGTGTCTGCAAGTGTACAGTATACTGAACAAGTTCAAAGAAAGCATTTTAACCATATTAACCTTCGGCTCAAGTGCCTACTTGCAGTGGCGGAGGAAGAAATTATTTTTTAGGGGGCATAAAATAGTAAATTATAATATATATAGTATTTTGTGTGTGTGTGTGTGTCTATATATATATATAAATTCATAGAATCAAATAAATTAATATGAGATTTTTAGTGTAATTATAAAATTGATTATATCAGTGTAATCATTATGTGATACATTAAGAGAAAGACATATAATAATTATGTGTCAAAATATGTGATTATATGCCAAATTCAAATAATTTTTAATATTTATATTTTAACCCTCAATATTTTTTAGATCTATGAACCCAAAATTTTTGTTTGAAATTTTCATTTTACCACCTATATTTTTTATTTTCTAGTAATCCCCATAAAAACATTAGTTTATAAATTAAAAATAATGATAAATTAAAGATATGGGAAGATATTAGAAAAATAAAAGGAGTATAGGAGTGAGTTAATAAATTTATAAATTAATGTTTTTGTGGGATGTAAAAGGAAATTAAAAGTAGAAAGGATAAATTGAAAATTAAAAAAATTGGGTTCAAATATAAAATTTTAAAAATAGTAGAGTTACACAATGAATATTATATAAAATTTATACAATCAACATATTTTAATATAATGTTGTCACATATATATTTTTTAGTGTGTTAAAAAAGTAATTACACTAATAAAATCAATTTTATTGTTGCCAAAGATGGTGGACAATGCTATACTTATTTTCACAACATTACTGTATGGAACATATTTTTTAAGTAATTCCTATTTTATATAATTTATTTCATGGACACTTTTTCTGATGTATAAACTTATTTCAAGTAATATGTGAATGTATGTATAACGTTTTGATGATATAATAATAATAATAATAATACTTAAGACATTTTATCAAACCTAGAAGTAAGGAGAGACTAAATTTTTTTCAAACAAACGTAAATGTAAAATGTAAGTTAAAAAACATTAAAAAACAAAAGAGAAAAAAATATCTTAAGAATATTAGAAAGACTGGAGGTTAAGTAATGAAAGAAGTAAGAAAATAAAAATAAAACGCATAAAGAAGATTCAACAGAAAAATATTATGATATTCACTTCCTTAAATATTAGTTTATACTCTACTAAAATATAAGCGTAAATATACACCAAGAATGAAAAGGATAAAAAAATATGGTTAGACATAGGGAAGAAGACAAGATTAAAAAAATCTAAAAAGAAAAATTTGACTTTGTTCTATTTAAAAAGTAAGAGGGGCCCAAATGAAAATGTTTTCTTCTATGGTAGACCAAAACTAATTTTCACATGTTATATATAATGCATACAAACCATGTACTGAAGATTTCAGGTTCAAATGCCCGTTGAAGCAAAATAACTAGAGGAAAAGAAAAAGTAACCATTTTATTTACCAGACCATAGGTTACATTTTTTGGAAAGCCTAAAAAAAAACAGATTAGGTTATAAGTGGACCATTAATGGTCAACCCCGAATGATGTTATTTATAAAAGCTTTGTCAGCCTCCTTGAAGCTTCCAATATGCTTTCTCTATGACCAAATGCACTAACTCTAACAAATTCCTCGCCGCCAGGACCAAATCCCACACCTGGGACGGTGACTATGTTCGTTCTCTCAAGAATCTTATTGAACACGTCCCATGATTTCATCCCAGGGAAGTGCACCCATATGTAAGGTGCATTTTTGCCTCCATACACCTTCAGGCCAAGCGATCCAAATGTGTCAACTAGAATTTTGGCATTCTCCTTGTAATAATTAATGGTGTTAGTTAGCCCCTGAAAAGCATAGATGGACACACAAAATAACTGTTAAGTGTTGATCTATACAAAACAGGAGTATCATGGTCTAACAATTTTATAAGTGTTCAAGAGAAGAGATGAGCAAATTACACAAATGTGATATTACTATTAGTACTAATAATTTAACCTTGTTCAAGGGATCATGCTATAAACTCCTAAAAGCAGGAGAAAGACAAACACAAGAAGAATATGGCAGAAAGAAGATTTTGACTAACTTGAAAACCTTCTTCAGAAAGGCAAGCAAGACCGCCAGCTTGAACAATACTTGATGCACCATTGAAGCAGGTGCACACTAAGCGATTATAATCCTTTATGACAGGATATCCATCAGAATAGAATAGTTCTTCGGGGACAACAGTCCAGCCTAGGCGGACCCCAGTGAAACCAGCAAATTTGGAGAATGATGAAATTTCAATTGCTACCTGCACTAATGCGTGTATTCATCTTAAATATAGCTCAAAGGACTGTAAAGTAATTAATTTAAAGCAATCAGCAACCTCTTTGGCTCCAGGGATTTCAAATATTGATCTTGGGCTTTCATCCGATATGTAAATAGCATATGCAGAATCATAAATGATTATGGATCCATTTGCTTTTGCAAAATCCACAAGCTGCTTCAGCTGCTGTCTAGTTGCAGCATTACCAGACGGATTGTTTGGAGAACAAAAGAAAATGACATCCGCTCTTGGAGTAGCTGATATGTCTGGGAAAAAATTATTTTCAGGCCCACACTTCATGTACACAATGTTTCTATACTTCTCAGTTTCTGCTTGGAACCTGCCAGCTCTACCAACGATCACACTGGAATCTACATACGCCTGTCATAAACACATTCATCAATAGTCTAAAAGAGGAAAACAAGGATAATATCTTTTATGTTCTACTATTTTTACATCACTGTTCAATATAGATAAAGTGAACCATCAAAGAATTACCGGAAAAGTTGGGTCCTGCACAGCCACTGACAAAGTAGGTGATAGAAGCGTCTGGCAATAGTGATATCAAAAGTCAGTAACTTCTTACATTAGTAAAATCTCTACAAAGGATAGAGTTATATCATTTTCAATTCTTTGTTCAAGCTAAGCCAAGTCCTCACTTTGTAACCTGACAATATCAGTCAGTAACCGAATGAATTACCTGAATGCGCGAAATATCGCACTGCGCACCATCAGATACAAAAACCTCATTCGCCTTCACTCGTGAATCTTGGTAAAATGTTTCAGCTATTGCCTTCCTTAAAGCCTGAAACAGCGAATGATGTTATATCAACAAGGATTCCTAATGGATCCTTCAAGATGCTATTCTAATAGGCCCTCATGCTGAGTCATAGCTGACAAGCATCATGGCATTTCCATTTCAGTTGCCTACACCAGAGATAAGCAGGACAATTCAACTAAATTGGAGATCTAGTTCCATCCAAAATGACATATATACTATAATTAGACTAAGTTCTGTGTTAATTCTTCATTTTAAGGCATGGTAAAATGAAAAACATTCAGTCTCGACAATAATAAGGTTCCTAACAGAACATACAAGAGGGGTAATAAGTGGACTGACCACCTGGAGAATTAATAGATTGAGCACGAAGAAAAGATTAAGATATCTGCCGAATAGATTGCTAGAAAATATGCTTCGATGATAAATTGGGACAGAGCATATACAATGTGTCAGGTACGGGGAGTTTGGGAGAATTTCTGATGTTTTCCTCCCCTCTGATAGATTTGAGTGAAGATTTAAAAGACAAGCAAGAAGCACGTTACCCAGTTTCCTTGCTCTAGTCCATATCCACTGTAACCTTCAACTGTTGATAGAGCATGTGCTTTCTGCAAAACAGTACAGCATATTTATTACCTTCATTATTGGTAAGGAAAAGGATAGATACTCTAGAAAATCCAGCTTGTCTATCATAAGTTCTGTCCCTTAAGTTGGAACTTGATAAAAGTCAAATTCGAGGCTCTTATGGCATAGAAAGCATTTTCCAACGATAAATCAATAAGTATGATCACCATGATGTTATCATTATTTGTGTTAGTGTCTATGGGACAGCCTTTGCCGATGTTTCGTCTACTTAGACAGCTGTAATTATCTGGTTGCACAGGAAAACAAATTTATCGACCCCAGTTACCTCAGCCATAGCAGAAGTTATGATGTGTGGTATTGGTTCAGTGGTATCACCAATACCAAGTCTGATTACTCTCGCATGTGGATTCTTCTGAGCATGTTCAGTTTCTCGCATGAATATCTGGTTAAGATACCGCAACACAAGATAATAAGACACTGAATTAACAAAGTGGCAATGAGACGTAGACTTCAGTGAAGAATAATTATGAGATTCTAATGGAAAGTGATGACTTGACGATAGGTTTTAGGTAATCATATCTAATTAATTTAACCCAACTCTGAGGCATGGCAATCAATTCCAACCAGGATTTCCAAAGTGATATCATTAGTAACACTACTTCCAGTAAAACCACAAACTAACAAGAGCTGCTCGGGCGGGAAAGTTTAGAACCCACTGACCTCAGGAAACAAATATTCATTCTGCAGGTTCTCCATGTTGACACTGCGAGGGATTCCTGTCTGAATATCTGTGGTTGAACAGCATGTCAATTTGAGACGTTATGTGATATTGAACCAACAAGAATCAATTATATCAAAAGGGTTAAATAACAATTTTGACCCCTATAATTTTCTTCAAATTTCAATTTGGTCCATATAGTTTTAAAAATTTATGATTAGATCCTTTGTTTTTAAAAGCTTTCAATTTAGTTATTGCTGTTAAACTTAACTTCCGTTTCAATGTGTCATTAAATTTTGATAACGTAGCCAAACATGTGCCTTAACAACGCTCGGAGTATACATTCAATTAAAAGGATAAAAATTGAAAATTAAGTGGAATCAACTCATGCATAACCTATGTTGCAACATATGTCAAGTGACTTGGGTATTTTGGCTTAAATCATGCATATTCATGGTGTCTTGATGATACATGATTGGCCATATCAACAAAATTTAACACCATACTGACAGAAGTTTGATAGTAAAAAAGAAATTAAAAATGAGCATCCAATTACAATTTTTAAACTATAGAGTTGAGTGAATTTATAGGGATCAGAAGAATAATTTAGCTGGTCTAAAATGTTTATTGTCAGATCATAGTTGAAACAAAAGAATGTAGAAGTCACAGGGGGACAATGTTGAGGAAACTCCAACAATTTTGTGAATTCCACTGCTAATAACTCACCAGCTTTCCTCTCTTGGAAAGTCTTCCAACTGTTAATCACGAAAAATGTACAATTACAATTCTGTCAAACGTAAAGACTAAAATGAAATTTCATCTAATGGCCATATCAATCTATTGTAAAGTTACCTGGTATAAGCTGTATTAGGGTGTGTTGAAACAGCGCGTGGTATGCAGATACAAGATGATATCTGATAAGGCATTGTTTTTCAGTTTCTAAATCTACAATTTTCAAAATGTGGAGTAACTATGAGTATTTGAGCATGAAGACCATGGGACCAAAGAGACTTCTTATATAGTTGAGGTTGAGAAGGATCGCGGCAACTAGCAAAAGTCAAGGAAACGTGGTCCCAATCAAATTTTTTAGTATATTGTAGGACCACGTTTCTTGTGTATTATAGGAACATAACTTTTAGTGGCAATCATAATTCCAAGAAAGCAACAAAATCCACCCATCACTTATTTACGCATGCAAGTGAATCGAATAAAGCTGATCGGGGGCATGGAGCCGTGGTATTTGGTAGATGGACAATCTAAAGTTTTAAAAGTTCAAATCTTCAGTTAAAAATAACTTAACCACGGCTTTCTCATACGTGCTCCAATCTCCACAAGAGTTGCGAAATGGGACAACGACAACTTAGAAAGCTACCATTTACAGTAAAGAAAAGTAGGGTACACCACATGGCACAAAAACCTTCTAGTTTCAATTGCAGAAGTCAAAATCAGTGACGCCCCTACGTGTAATTTGTCATATTAAAACACCTTCGCGTGAAAGAACGGACTTCCTGTAGTTCTATTGGAGAGTAAGATCAAATATGTGTAAGGCCTCACAAGAAATGCTGAAAGCTGACAAGAAAGAACGAGAAAAAGAAATATAGCAGGTGAATTTATCATGTAATGCGAAAACAAAAGAATAGGAAAAGAAAAGGACCGCACAGAGAAATGGGGGAAGGACCACGGCGCTAAATAGGCAAAATGCATTTGCGTGATCATGTGAACCAACCAGAGCAGCCCCTTCTTAGACACTGCCTCTGGACTTAGAATAGTCAAATTCTCCTCTACCGGAGGTAGCATCTGCATCAACGTACGGTCTATGGCAGCCTGAGCGTTGAATCAGGAGGACAATTCAAATTTTGGCTACTGTCTGGGCGGTAATAATTTTAACTATTCCCCAATACCCCACCCATGAAAACGCTCTCCAATCGTACTACCACTTGCCTCTCAGAACAAATCGGCGATCCACATGTAATGTTCCAAACAATTTCAGGGACGTATTACTTTTACTATCTCCACAATTACCCACCCACGCATAGGCACTCACATCGGACTCCAAATGTAATGTCCGACACAAGAATTGGTTGCTTGGTAGAACCCCCGCCAGGGAATGGTAGTAATATTTTTGTAAATAAATATATATTAATATTTAAAAATTTTTATACTGTGATATTTTGTTAAGAGACAAAATTTAAATTACTTATAATATCATGGGGTGAAATTTGTGAATTTATTATTTAAATTTATAATTTTATTATTATATTTGAAAAAATGAGTAAATTTATTCGTAAATTTAGATTTAGTATCAATTTAAATAGACTGACTTACTAAGTCATATAATTTTATTTATTAAATATGTGAATTTGTTTATAATTAATTATATAAAAATTTAAATTCAAGGCAAAAAAATTATAAATGAGTTTTTTTTAAGAATTCATTATAATATATTTTATTATTAATCTAAATGTATATAAAAATAATAAAATTACATTGGATATGTGTTTATTAAAATAAATATAAACTAAATATTATATTAAATGATTATTTATATATAAATATTAAAATATTTATGTTACAAATTATGAAATATGGATAACTTGAATTGTATTATAATAATTTTTATTGTATATAGTATTATAATTATGTAATTATAAATATTAATAGTTACTTATTAACTAAGATAATTATGAATTTATCTCTTTTTTATAAATTTGTCTAAATTCAAAAGTTTGACAACCTTATATAATACCTTCCCATACATTTTTCTAATTCTATTAGAAATTTTAAAATATTAATACATTTTTGTATTATAACTTATTATAAATATGTGCTTTTTTTTATGAAAAAATCTTTCACGTGGCGTATTGGGACCATCGGATCTCCGTTGCAAAATTCGCCGTTTCTTATAGCAGCATATTCAATCCACATCCAATGGTCCCTATTGCAAAAATCGCTGTTTCTGGTAGCAGCATATTTAATCCCTCCCATGATATCATGTCAAGAGCAATTTGGAGGGTGCTCTTAGTAATTTTGAATTAGTAGATGGTAATTTAATGGAGTGGACTTAAATATATTTTTTAAAAATAATTTAATTTTAATATATTTTTTTAAAAAAATTATAATAAGATATATTAACATTTTCAAATATTTTTATATAAGATATTCTTATTAAAAAAATAAAACAATCTTTAATAATTTATAATCTATTTCACATACTTTAATCAATTATTTTTTAATAAAATATCATTTTATTTAAAAGATAATTTAAAATATTAATATGTCTTATAATAAATTTTAAAAACAATATTATTAAAATTAATTTTTTAAAATATATTTAAAATTAAGTAATTAAAATTTTGTTTAGTAATTCAAATGCATTGAGTACCTATGCTATCCAAAGTTTTTAAAGAATATTTGAGCAATTGAACAACATGAGATTCAAATAGGTTTCAACTAGATCTGATGGCGAGTTGAGCCTTTAAAAAAATAGGCGGGGCTCTTGATCGGGCTAATTTTTTTCCTTGTCTAAACTTGGGCTTAAGCCCAAATTTTTGTCTATTTTTAGGCGCAGGCCTGGCTTGATAAAAAGCCCGAGAAACCCTACGCGACCCAAATGTGTTTCTTGCAAAGCATTGTTTTCACTCTAACAACGAAAAAAAAAATGTCTCTAACAAAAGTCTGGTTAAAGTTAAGAATCTAAATTAAATTGTCATTCATAATTATTACACAACTCTAAAAAAAGTCTTATAAGTTAAAGACATGATTCATGGACTTATATAATATAAAAGACAAGTAAGTATATCTTCTTCAAAATAATATATATATATAATTCAGGTCAAGTTGGGCTTTGAAATGAAGCATGATCTCAACCCGTTTTTTATTCAGGCCAAACTTTTTAAGCTAGGCTAAGATCCATTTTCTTCACTCGAACTCATCGGATTGGGCATGCTTTTCAGACTGATGATTAGGTCTAGTTTCAACATATACTTTGCATGGTCCCCTCCACCCCTTATCTTCTTGTGTAGAGTGTCACTTTGGTGTCAAGAATTAGGCCCAAAATCAGGGTGTAGAGTTAAAATTGGATCCAATAAATCCTTTTTTTTCTTTTTTTCTTTTTTTGTTTAAGTGATATTTTAGAATTACATTTTCATTTCCATGAAATTGAAATATAACTAGCAAAAGTCATTTTCAATTTTTATCTTTAACATCAAAAATTACAATTCCAAATATTAAAATTAAAGTGAGACTTTTCTACTTCTAACACAACACTTTATATTTTTAGAAGTCATTGCTAACATTTAGCTTCGAATGTTATATTTTTAAATTTTAATATTAATATAATTATAAAATAATTGAATTTTTTATTTTTAAATATTTCTTAATTAGTAAAGTACACATACATATACACAAATGACACACATAATGTACACGTATGCTCACACACATATACATATATACTGAACATATAGCACACACATGTGTGCAAATACAAATACAACAAAAATATAATATAAACGCACATACATACACACACAGTTCGACACATAAATGCAAATATATATAATGAATACGTTACATACACGCACATGCACATGTATGCAAATACATATAATGAATATGTAACATAAATGCACACGCAAATGCACATATCACTATGAAAAAAATTGAAGCGTAGCTGCAGTTAAGCTAACCAAAGCTATATAGCCGTGGTTATCTTAACCGCATCCAAATAGTTGTGGTTAAGTTGAAGAGTTGTTGCGTTAGTTGTGGTTCAACACGAATCGCAGTAAAATAGCTGCGATTCAACATGAACTGCAATTAAATAGCTTTGGTTCATGTTAAACCACAGCTAAGGGTTAAGTAACCCTACTGCGCAACGCCCCCTCCCCTAGAAACATCTATTGCACCACAAAAAGGAAAGGAGAGCCATTACGCATCTTGTTGCCACTCATTGTACCACTAGTCACCGGAGCTGCTGTCACCGTCAGAGGAGACAGACCACTAATTCGTTGACAAACCTCCGACGTTTCGCCATTGTTAGCCGCCATGGGTACCTCTATTCCTTTTCTTTTTCTTTGTCTCATCATATTATTCTTCATGCAGCCACTGCTACTGCCATCTGCCTCCTTCGCCAGTGTCATCTCGAGCAGCTACAAGTGTCACCGTCTAACGACCAGCCATCTCCGCTGGTAGTGAAGCACCCAATTTTTTTTTCGTTTGCAATTTCCATTTTTTAATTTTCATTTTTTATTTTTTATTTTTATTTTTTACATTTTGGTATATATTGAGACCTATGATAATATCTTAATAGATTGAACCACATTTGACATGTTATGGTTTTTTTTTTTGTAATTTTTTTCTTAATATAGTCATTGAAAATTAATTTTTATGAATATGTGTATTATTATTTACTAGTGTTATGCATATCTTCTCTTGTTAAATAATCAGGTGAGTACATTGTTATCAATTAAGTAAATTTTGGTTATTAATATTGTTGTAGGATGTTGCAAATGTTGTTCATATGATGTTTAGGGAATTGTTGATTGAAGATGATATTTCATATTAGTTAATTCATTTTTGTTTTAAATATTGTTATGAAGTATTTAATTTTATTAGAAGATTTTGATATTATACATGTTTTAGTTTTAAGGGATGGATAAAACTTGGATAGATAAGCCTCAAAACACCTCAGCGTATTGGGAAGGAATGAATAAGTTTTTAGACTTTGTATTTGCTAATAGTAGTATTGGGGATAAAATAATATGTCATGTCCATAATGCAAGTTCAATAAATGGCATAGTAGAGAATAAGTCTAAGATAATTTGATTATTAAACCATTTCCAAAGGGTTATATTTTTTGGCTTAGGCATGGAGAGACAAATACTGTAAACAATATAGTTGAAACTCCTACAATCCTACATGCGGTTAAAATGTAAATGGGCAAACACAACTAATCCCAGAGGGATTTTGGTTGATGAAATAGGGTTTACATCTATAAATTTTGCTTGATTAATACATATTGGGGACCATGAAGACCCTGAGCCATATATCCGAGTTTCAGAAGCTCAAATAATGTATTATGTGGAAGATAAGTTAAAGAAGAATGGAAGTATACCCATACATCTCAACCCACATGACTTATACAAAATGGGAGATGGATGTGACGATGCATATTGTGAATGTGAGCCATATCAAAATCAAATGTTAGATGTGTTATTACCAGAAGAAGGAAATATATCCTTGGCAAGGTGTTTAGTTATACATAATACATTATGTTTTGAATATGATGAATTCTTGTTTTATTGCATGAATTTATGTCAAGATTATGTTGCATTTATCTCTTATGCCTTTATTGTAATTGATTTTTTATTTCACTATTGGTAGAAATTTTGAAGATGAAATGCCTCTTAAACAGGATGAGTAGTTCAAGACATTATTGTGGTGTAACTAGCAATTATCCTGTACCATCTAGGGTTGGCTCTTTAGGACAAATCCCTGACACCTTGATCAATCTTCTTAAGGCAAGGATATATGAAGGAACTTCATTTCTAGATGAATGTTTTGCATATATTGATAATGACAGTGATGCAAAGTTGAATGAAGCACCTTCACAGTCACAACATCCACCATCACGCAGGAGAGCTTCGCTTGTTGACATAATTGGTAAGAATGCTATAAAATTGTAATATGTTTTCCTTGAATACAATCAATTTCATATACTAAATTTGTGCTCATAGATGCTGATGGCACGGTAAAGCCAAGGACTTTGTCCTATAATGATGTTTGACATCTTCCTCGTGGTGAGCGGGTTATGTTGAAATGGAACCCTATTAGTAAACCTATTGAAGATGGAGGTGGTTTGTTGACCAAATTCCTATGGTCAGTTGGTAGACTTCAAATTATTTCCCATATGCTGTCGTAGTTGGAAAAGAGTTCCAATGGAGTATAAAGATAATGTGTACAACAATATTATTAATGAAATATTTGTCTACTTTTCAAAATAAGCATGTTTTTAGATGTACAACTACTAACAATAATTCTTTTACCTTGAAGGCTAAATTTGTAATTAGCATTGAACTACACAAGAATTATATTATGAAATCTATTGGACAAAAATGGAAGAATAGAAGATAGGATTTGTGACATCGTAGGGATGATGAAGCTAGTAGTCAAGATCAATTGATTGCTAAATGTCTCGACAACATTAATAAAGATCACTGGACATTGTTTGTTGAACACCGTCTCAACTCAAAGACTAAGGTAACAAGTAATATTGTCTTAATAAGTTCTTTTCAACCTCGCTTATAATGTATGACTACATATTTTTTAATTATGGGTAGGAAAGTGCTAAAAAAATAGAGATAATAGAAAGAGCAATTTATGCCACACACTTGTGGTAATATTAATTTTTAGTGATTATGTTGCACTCTTATTTCTAACATACATATGTGTTGTTATATACATTTCAATTGCAGGAGTTAGAGTTAGGTTGTCCAGTCAGCAGAGGAGAAGTATGGATAGCAACATATAAACATGTTGATGGGTCTTACATGAATGACAATGCTAGAATAATAAGTGTAAGTGCTCCTATACTTTATTTTGAAAATGAAGTGGCTTGACCTTTGATGCATTAGAGTCACTTGTAGATACTTGATTTTTTTTATGTAGGAAAATATTGTTGCCTATGAATCTAACTCTATATTCATGTCTCAAGAAATTTCCACTGATGATTCTTTAGCCTATACTTTAAGAAGGCAAAAGCATGCAGGTCATGTATAAGGATTAAGATTAAGTCCATATTCATCCCAAGTGTTTAGATGTACTGGCAATTTTGAAATGGATACTACGATTAGACCTGGTCATAACTTAAAATGCCCACCCAGGCTGATGAGTTTGGGCCAAAACAATAGAGTCTGAACAAAAAAGTTCAAATAGAAAAGCTTAATTTGTAAAATAGGCTGGGTTAGGCCTTTTTTCAAAGCCCAAGCCTAAGTTTGAAAAGCCCAAATGAATATTTTTTAATTAGTAAAAACTTTTTTATATATAAACAAAATTTAGTGTAATGTGACCTTTACATAAAGAAATAAAAACTAAGACATCATATTTAAAGGATTTATATCAATACAACAACTCATTTGTATTTACAACTTCTCTATATATAATCTTACATGTAATAGTAATAATTATTTACGTTATTTATCTCAAATCTTAAGTGACAAATTGATTTGATATTTCTTTAAAAAGTCTTGTTGGCCTAATAGGCTCGGCCTGAAAAATATGGATAAAAGCTGGAATAAAAAAGCTTGATTAAAATACAAGCTCGAGCTTTTTTGAGCCCAAATTCAACCCTGATTTTTAAAAAATTTGACTCGATGATCAAGTCTAGCTGTGGTTAGAAAGAAACCGTAGCTAAATACAAAGGGAATCTGCCGTCTTTTGTATCGTCACAGTTAATTTTATCCAAACCACAACAAATAGTTCAATTTACCCAATGGATTTAGCCATATTGGGATTAGCTACGGTCTGTCAAATTGTAGGTAATCCCATTTGCAGCGATTTGAACTATTGCTACTGCTAATAGTTAACTGCAGCTAATGTGGTGTTTTTTTGTTGTGTGTACATGCACCTACATGCACAAATATAATATATATATATATATATATATTTATATATATATATAATTAATTTGTTACATATACGTACATACACATGCATGCATATTTTGAACAAGTAAAACATATATACACGTACAAATATATATAACGAATATGTAACATAAATGTGTGCACATACGTAATACATACACAAACACAAATGCATATATAATAAATTTTTTATATGCATGCACATGCATGCGCGTGCACACACACATATAATGAACGTGCAACATGATATAAAAATATTAGATATACTAGTTTTCAAAAAATAATATGATTTTACATGTATATACTTGTACTCATAACTACAAATTAATATTACAACACGACACTTTAATATGCATATGATTTAATACAACATTGAACATGCATATGATTGCACGTCTATGACAGAACACTTATTGTACACATGACATGTCAAATAATTATTTTTAAAAATATTATTTTAAATTTTAAATATAATGTAATGTTACAATTACTAAAAAGAGTATATTATATCATCTAATCTAAATTAGAAAAAATAAAATATCTTTTAAAAATAAATTGTAAATTATTTTTAATATATTTTTCATGTTTATCATTTAAAAAAATATTTATCTTTTATATAAATAATAAAATTAGAATTAAATTTAGAATTATAATTCTATATTCTAATTCTTTAATGACCCAAATATAAATTTTAAAATTCTAAATCAATTAAAATTTTAATAGAATTGAAATTGGAATTATAATTCTTCATTCTAATTCCAAATCTTGATACCAAACGAAGTTCAAAATTCTAAGATTTTCAGGATTTTTAAGATCCACCTCAGTGTCTGAACATAGTAGATTTTCAGTAAATATTTATTTATCAATTCACAAAAATTTAAAAATAATATTTTTAGTGTATTATCCTACCCATCCAACCCCGCGGAGATTAAGATGCCGGGTTTAATGATGTCATTTTCAGTCCTAAAATTCCACCAAATCATAAATTATTTAATAATAAAAAATACAAAAATATTGTTGCATGAAACGCCGTACATTCTTGGAAAATTTATTCAATACATTAAATTTGAATTGAATGAGAGAAACCAAAAATCTTTTGGATTTATTTTTTTTGTATTTGATTTCTTTATTTAAAAAAGTTTGGATTATTAAAAATTCATTTAATGATTAAAATTTTAATAAATATTAAATAATTTGTAACAATTATTTAAAATTAAAATAATTAAATTTTTATTCAACAATATAAGATTTCAAATACAAGGAATTTGTTTCGTCTTCCATTGTAGTAGACCTACAAGTATAACTATGCCTGTCCACGATTTAATCTTCCAATTGATCTTGGCCAAATTGTTCTGGGAATTCTGTACGTCAAATATAAAGGATTGATAAATTGGGTTAACTTATTATAAAATTATAAAATTTTTCGTGCACTTACAATTTTTTTAAGTGTATTAATGCACTTAGTTATAATATAAGGATATAATTATAATATTACTATTTTTTTAGTTGATATTATTACAATTATATCTTTATATTATAACTAAGTGCACGAACATACTCAAAATTGTGAATGAACAAAAAATAATACATTATAAAAAATGCATCATTAAAGGATATGTGTGTCGGTTTTACCTCTGTATTGTTTCTTTTAATTTTACTCTTAGGTTTACAATGATTTAAACAAATATTATGTATCTCATAACATTCTTTTTCATCTTCGGTTTTCTACTCAGTTTCCTAACTGTCTAATTTTCGTTTAGTTTTATGTCTATACAATGACCGTGGAATTTAGCTCTCCTCTCCGTATAAGCTTAATCTATATGTTCAATGTAATGTTGACTAAGCTTGTGGCAGACAGTTTTAGGGGAATAATTCTGATTTTTCTTTCACTGTTACACCAGAGATATACATCAATTCTATATTTACGGTACAATCTCTCTTTGCTTATAAGAAATTTTTGAAATTAAATAAAAAAAAAAGCTCTATATTAGCTTCCTAGCAGACTTTGTGATTGACTTTCACCAATAATTTGCTTATTCTCGCACGCACGTGATTGTAATGTTCTAAAAACAAGCAAATTTCTCTATCAATAAAAGGGTCATTTGGTCCCATTTCTTGGGTTCACGTGTAAGTAGATAAAAAATCTCACCAAAAAAATAAAATTATTTTAAGAAAAGAATATATAAATAAAAGAGTTTCATAAGTATTATGTTTTCAGTCAAAATATGACTTACCCATTAGTATGATTAAGAGTGGATATTGCCAGATTTGAGAGATTATAATGAATACAAATAAATAATTAATTAGAACAAAAATTTATTTGAAATATAGATTCATTGGAGTCATAAATTTTGTAGTAGAGATAATAACCTACATTACTTAAACCTTTCGTACGTAAAAGTGAGAGTCACCACTCAGACAGAAAGAGAAGAATATTTTAAAAAGCTAAGAAAATAAGTAGTTCTGATGAGTTTTTAGAATGTGGGAAGTTACTTCATGTTCAGAGTATTTATCTTTATTTAATATATAAAATATTCAAATTATTTAAAATGGTAACTTCCCACCTCTCAACTGCTCAGGTTTTAAATTCAATATATTTATAGAATATTCCTTTTATCTTCTCAGTCAGCAATATAATATAATAATTATTGACTCTTATTACTGATTACCCACAAATAACTCGGACCTAATCCATTCTTAGTTTATAAAAAAAATTTAATTACTTAATTAATTGATTATCGCAATGAATTGTCCTAATAATAAATTAATACCAATCAATATTATTTTAATACATTTCATGAAATTAATTTAACAATCTCCCACTTGTATGGTATTAATTGATTATCAGACAACTAATTAAACAAATATCAATTAAAATTAAGCAACTAAAATATACATGAAAACCATACAAATTTTATAAATAAAATATCGAAATATCAGTAAATTTGATAGGGAAACAAATGATAAAATTATAACATAAGGTAGAAATTTGAACTGAATGGATATTCAAGATTTCAAATTACATCACAAAAGTCCTTTAAGGACTCAACTCATACTCCCACTAGACCAAGGCAACATCAAGGATTGAACAAGATCTATATGAGCTCCTATGGGTGGCCTTTGGTTAACTGATCCACAAACAAATGTTCACCAATGATGTGAACCACATGAGTCTGTATAAAGAGAAAATTCAGAAATGAAACAATGAATCAAGAACATTGAATTCGATAGGGAAAACAATGCTATAAATGCCAGCAAAGTTTTAATTCTGAATTATATTCAAAATTTTGGCACAACTAAGAACATTGAATTCAATAGGGAAACAAATGTTATGGATGCCAAAATATATCAAATTGTCCCTTAAGAACACAATGTAGACTCCCACTATACCATGACATCAAAATTTTAAAAAATACCTAAGAGTAATAAGTTTTCAAAACTCTAATAGGTAAGCTTTTTTTTGATAAACGGATCACCAAATGTTCACTATGGGTATGAGATTCACTAATATTCTCTCTTCAACGACCAAGAACTGAGAATCAAAATATTTGATGCAATCAAATTCTTGTAATTTTGAGAGAAGCTCATAACAAAGTAATTATCACAATAAAAGTGGTAAAGGCTTAAAATATGTGCACAACAAAAGTTCATTCCTTTAATCACATTCCTTGACAAATGACCATCACAAAACAAGCAACACACTTTTCACTCATATATATGAGGTAGTCGTAAATATCCAATTGACACTTCTTAAACAGCTCTTCCAAACATCATAAAGATGTATGCAAAAGTTGAGGTAGCTGTAAGTATTTACATGAGACTTTTGAATGAAACAACTCCTCCAAAACATCACATAGATGTAACAAAAATAAATTCATGATCATTAATATATGATGCATAATTTGAATCAAAATATCTCACTATCTCAAATGATTCAGATTTCCTAAAAGTCAATATGTGATGTTTTATACCATGAAAGTACTCCGCGACTGTCTTTGTAGCCTTTCAATGATCATACCAAGAATTATTTAGGTATCTGTTAAGCATACCAATAATAAATGCAATATCTAAACATGTGCATACCTGGGCATATATTAGGCTACCAACAATAGATGATATGGAACTTTATCCATCAAAGTCCTTTCATCATTATTTTGGGACACAATGACTTAAACAACTTATCACCACTTTCAATTGGTCTTGTAACACTTGCCAAATTATAATGCAAAATTTTGCTTTTAGGAAAAGGAAGAGTATTAATATTTATGGTGTATATTATTAATCAGATATTATAGTGAATATTTTGGTGCTGACACGTGCCCCTATAGGTGAAATTACCAAATTGCCCTTCTTACTTTTTTTCTTCCATTTTTCCGTCATTTTTTTGTTAAAGCTCTTCGCCATTTTTTTTTTAATTTCTGCTGCTTCTCTCTACCACGGTCAACCACCACCACCTTTGACTAGCTCCTCCCCTCACTAGCGACGCATTCTGGCCGGTCACCGCCAGCAGTTGCCGGTGGCAACAACGATTTTTCGGCAGTCTTCGCGAAGCCCAAAACCAATGAATGTTCTATGGATTCAGTGAGTTTTAAGCATTTTTTTTCATGAAATTGATGTTAGGAGAAACATTTTTTGCCCTTATCCATTGAATTTCAGCTTTGGAAGCATGATTTTTGGTTAGTTTTTAGAGTAGTTATGACAGGGACCAAACTAAAAATTTTGAAATTTTGGGGTTTTTAGAAAATGGTGAAATGCTAAGATGTAATGGGTTTGAATTGGTCCTATAAGAACACTTTTAAGGTGTATGGCATGAAACTTTATTGTTCATCATGGTTTTTCTTGGCCTAAAGGCAAGGGTATAGAATTAGGACTAAAATGAAAACTTAGAAAGTTTTTAGGGTAGAAAATGTAAATTGATAAAAAGTCTGGGAAAGTTAGTGATGGAATCAGGGAATGTAAGCTAGGCTTTTTTTTTTTCTTTTTTGAGTAATAAGAAGGAAGATGAGTAATTCTTTGATTTCCAATTGATGTAAGTAGCTTATAAGAATGATACAGTTACCCAAGGGAAGGCATTAAGTTGCTGGTAGTTAACGACACTCAGGTGCGTAGATAGCACTCTCCAATACTTTTTTTATGCTTCAATTTTCATTATTTTTAAATGTTTCAAAATTATCATTTTTAATTTTTCCATGATTAAATTTTGTTAGAATTGAAATTATGAATAGATGAAATCCCTTAATATATTAGATGACATTATGTATAATTTTGAAAATGATTTTTGAGAAACATCATGCGTACGGTTATGAATAATTGTCGGATAAACCATTATTGAAAAACAATTTGATTTCATACATACTGGTTGTATTCCCTTATGCATGCTTGTTTTAATTTTATTATCATTGGAAGGACTAGATAGGACGCTGGTTGCCAACAACAGTACTGTTAGCCCTTGGTGTACCTAGGTAATGACCCAGCTAGCAGGGTTAATGATGATGCTAGTCTCGTGTGACGGCCATCACACGAGGACTTATGAATGATAATCTTCGTGAGTTATGACCTCACGCTTGTTGGTTGTTTGCCCTCGAGGATTGTGTATCCTCGCCTGTTGTGATTTGCCTTTGTGATTGTGTGCCACATTGGATTGGTACTTAATAGTCCTTCCCCCAAAACAATCCTCAGAAACTTATTGATTTCTTATGAATGACACTTTAAATTCAATGTTTTGAAAAGTGTGTTAATTAGTTGAAACTGTTGATTTGTAATGGTAATTACTCGCAGTTTAAATACTATTCCATTTTATTCAACTCTTGATCAAGTTTTGATTTCTATTTATATATGAAATTTTGTTACTAATTTTGGAGTGCTATCTGTCGGAAAAATTTTGTCTTAGTTAGGGAGACAGGCGAGTTTCCGAAGGTAGCAAAGCAGTGATGGGGATTCTTGTGGTGAGCCCGCTGGGGATTGCGAGATCTATCTCTTTTTGATTATTTTGTTGTAAATGGATCATTTTTTTTTAGATGTATAATAATTAGTATGATAGTCATTGTTTTGTATTTTGGATTTGTTTAGTGACCACAATTGAACTTTCATTATTTGTTGTATATTGGATATATGCTGTACTAGGCTGTGTTGGTGAGAGCAGAGCTCTACTATATGTTTGTATTGCCTTACAGGATATTGTAGAAATTTCGGTATGTCCTATTTACTGGGGAAGTTCTGTCAAAATTTCTACAAAACTCCCTGTTTTGTATTAACCCCTTATTTTTATATAAAGGCAAATTATATTACTTATGGTGTAAATTGTATAGTTTTGGGCATGGTATTGAATGTCCCTTAAGTGTAAGATTCAGACGCTTCATGCAACAAATTCATTAATGGCAATAGGTGTTATACGTCTATTAATATCTATGTGGATTAAATCTAGAATATTCTTATATATATATATATATATATATATATATATTTGGCTTTTTAGGATTCAAAAGTCTGAGAAATCTAAGTCATGTAATGTTCGTTGTCTGACCATCAATTCTTAATTTCTTTATGGAGATATAACCTAAAAGCTAATGCTATAACATAGATAATAACATAATCAAGGAGGATATTAATTCTTTTATTTTCTTATTAAAACCAAATAATCATGTCTGTTTAATACAGAAGTGGAAATTCAAATTCCTCCTTGATGACGGTATGTAAACTTCCTTACATATAGTTAAATAATGTCTAAAATACAAGTTTAAGATTATAGTCTTATATTACTAACTGCAATCAAGTTTCCTTCCTCTCTAAGGATGGTCTTTCTCTAACCTTAACAAGTTACTTAATCTATCTCCAGAGTGACCCTCACATGTTCCACTGTTGTTCCTATTAATGCTTTCTCACACTCACACATACACATTCTAATTTAGGTGGTGTCACAACTCCAGAAGGGCTCTCCAAAATAGTAAAATTATTGCTAAGTGTATATCCACCCTAGGGCCAAGGACTAAAAGTGTAGTTGCCAAAACAAATTTTTGGGACTTTCTCAAATTATTATAGTTTGTCTCACTAAGAGTTTTCACTATTGATAGTTAATGTTAACAAGAGTCCAGGTAACGAAATTAGGAAACATGTATTATATGTTTGCACGTAATTATAAAACAAATTTTCCTTCAAAGGACTCAACTTATTTAACTATATTAACAAGATTGTTTATCATAATTCTACCTAAGTGTCACGGATTATAACAAACCAAGAAAACTCATTATTCATAAAAAACCTATACAATTAAAATGTCTTTAAAATCTTCATACCGGTAGAGTACAAGAAGTATTAAGATATCAATCTAATCATCTCTTTCACCGAAAAATAAATTACATTGCCAATGCTACATTGATAGGGTGTATCCACTGCCAATGCAATTTATCCCGCAAAAATTACTTAAATAGACACCTCAATCAAACCAATAAAACACCCTTACAATTGGTCCCATGATAGGTGAGCTCACAATTGTAAGGTGCTAATAGCCCAAGTGATCTTCTTGGTAAGTGAAATCACTTAATCATGCCTAAGAGCAAAGAAAAACCAACACTTTGGATTTCATATTATTTCAAATGATGCATGATTGATTACTAAGAATATAAAACTAATCATGCTTTTCATCTCGAATTTTATTTAAATTAGAAAATATCCAAACAAACAATATTTTGGCTTTTAATAATTACAACTCTTGAAGCGAATTTTAGTTTTAAACAATCATCGTTAGTCTTTTATATAAAGGCCAAAACATGTTTCTCAAATTTAAAGGTCTCAAAGTCAATGAAGACAATAGAATTTGGGCCTGAAATTAGACCGAATCGCCTTCGACAATTTATTTAGGCATTGAGCTCCTAATGAACTTTTTTGTAATGTATTATAAGCCCAAAAAATTTCATTTGTGTTAAAAGTTATACTTTTATAAATTCTGTATAATGCTGAATTTAATTCTAAGACCAATTCCCATGTGGATTTAGCGAATTTCGTTATGGAAATTATTATCCTAATTGTTTAAAAACCTTTTAGTCAATATACTCATATGTCATTAGTGACATGAATTATTGTGGTTGAGCAATTTAGCCAAATTGGTTGCTGGGATTGGGCATGTTCATTTTTAATATAATTAAAACTCTCCAGACCTTACTTGGTGACTAATTTTACCTTTGATAATTATTTAAGGGTATATACCAATAATTATGTGTCGTGAATCATAATTACTTTAATAAGAGGGGCCTCAAACTTGATACCATCATGGCTAGGCCCACGATAGGTGGACACTTAACCACTAGGTGGAGTATCTTTATTATTCATAAATTAATTTTACAACACAAAATAGGAATAAATTAACTAATCATGCAAAATAAATTCATTTTAATTTATTCAGATATGATTAGGGAGAGTGAACTCAGTGTTCTATTCCTCACTATGTCTAGTCAGTACAAAAAAATTTTCTTAGGTTAAAACACCTCAATTATATATTGTTTTGAGGCCTTAAATCTTTAAGAAATTTTAAAACTCCTATTTCTAGGGCTTTAAAATTATGAAAAAAAATACTAAAAATAGAGCAGGGCTTGTGGAGTAGAACTGTGTAAGTTTAAAGACTAGATAACTAGCTCGTGAGCCTCACGGGCCTACAGTGCTCGTGGACTTTGACCCGATACACTGTTCATCTCTTTTAACTTTCGACCGGGTCAACCTGACCCAGATTCTGACCTAAAATCTGACCCGATGAAATACAAAGTTTCAGGGGGCAAGATTGGCACCATTTTGTTTGGTTTTTAATGATCTATTGATCCCCTCAAACAATTTTTGCAATCAACGCAAAATTTGGGACAAATTTTGATCAAAGGTAATGAGGTTTTCGCATAGTTGCTCTTCAATGGAGGCCGAAGAAATTTTTGCAATTGTTAAAGCATTTAAATTAGGTGAATGTATTCTGAAATCGTCGATGAAGATAAGCCCCAAATTTATTATAAAATCAATGTACAACAAGGATCATGGTAAGCTGCGAATTCTTATGTATGCTTTATCCTCTTTTTTTTTTTGGTTTAAATTTTGGATACAGTTGGCAATATATATATACTTTCAGATTATCCATGATCTTCAACAACTATGTAGCTAATAGTACACGAGAGGGAAATTCACAGAGACAAACACATAAACAAACTTTTCTAAAAAGAAAGAAAAAAATGACAGGTCAATTTCTCTAAATATCATCGATAAGATTTGTGTTCCAACAAACAATTTCAAATGAAAGAATTGATAAAAGAAAATTTCAACCATGCTCTTATACCAATTATTGGAAAAAAATTTAAGAGATTATAATGAATACAAATAAATAATTAATGAGAACGAAAACTTATTTGAAATGTAGATTCATTGGAGCCATAAATTTTGTGGTAGAGATGACAATCTACATTGCCTAAACCTTTTGTACATAAAAGTGGAAGTCACCACTATGAGAGAGAGAGAGAGAGAGAGAGAGAGAGAGAGAGAGAGAGAGAGAGAGAGAGAGAGAGAGAGAGAGAGAGAGAGAGAGAGAGAGAGAGAGAGAGAGAGAGAGAGAGAGAGAGAGAGAGAGATTTTAATAAGCTAAGAAAATATGTAGTTTTGATGAGTTCTTAGAATGCGCGAAGTTATTTCACGTTCAAAGTACTTGACTCTTTTTTGATAAATAAAATATTCAAATTATTTAAAACGGTAACTTTACATTTCTCAACTACTCAGATTTTAAATTAAATATGTTTATGGAATATTCCTCTTATTATCTCAGTCAGCAATATAATAGGTTAATACTAACAAGATTTAGGCTACAGGTTCAGGCCTCTACCCAATGGACTTATGGATATTTCAACATATTATTGATTACTCACAAATAACTTGAACCAAATTCATTTTTGGTTTATATATAAAAAAATTAATTGCTTAATTAATTGATTAACCCAACGAATTATCCTAATAATAAATTAATACTAATGCACATTATTTTAATATATTTCATAAAATTAATTCAAATGAATCCCAGATTTTATTTTAATTTAACGTGATTTACAAATGAGGCTAAAAAGGGGTTACAGGAAGCATGCCATCATATCAGCAAGTAAAAATGACTCTGACCTAACCAGCTACCATTAAACTAGTGTCTTTATTCAAACATACATTGAGTTTCTTTGCTTCCCACACCAACACATCCTTCATTTTCAATATCGCCTTGTTCAGAGTGTAGAAATGAGAAATGAAGAGAAAGAACGAGATCATGTATGAATCTCAGAAGCTCGCCAAGTCATACGGCCTCCATGCAGCATCAGATCCCCATGTCCTTCACAATAAGCATATTTAGAGGGCATTAACTTGGAAAGTATGAGTTTTCAAAATAATTTATATAGCGTAGAAATAAATTTTATTCATTTTTGTGCAAATAAATGTTTAAAGACTGTAGAAGTGATTTTCTGAAAAAATAACATTTAATGTTAAACTAAACAAAATTATTTATAAAAAAATCTCCAATATCAATATGGAGACAAGCTTTTAAATATTTTAGACATCAAACCAGAAAGCCTAAAAATGAATGGTATTGGTTGCTTTGATATGTACCTAAATATCATCTTCCTAAAGTGAGTAGTGCTTCTGCTCATGCACATGCAAATGGTCTGAGAAGGAAAGAGGACAAGAAGAGTGCGGGCTAGGGTACGTCACATATATTATATCACGTTTTTAGCGAAGGCAACCTGATAAGGAAATTTTATTTTCAGACAGAAAAGCGTTAGTGAAGCTGGACGTCTGAGAGAACGACTAGACGGAGTGTGGCCAAATATGGGCTAGGAGTTCGACGTCGTTAACCGGATCCAACTGATTCTAAGGCGAAGAAGGAAAGAAGTTGGGCCGTTCGCTGCAGGCTTTCAATAATGTCGTGTTAAGGAGAGGCAATGCATCGCAATTAAATAAGCATACAAAAATGAGCACGCCTGTAAAATTGGGACTAGGAGCATGCAATCTCACTTGATAATTGAAGTGTCCATTTCTTTTGGGGCCGAACCCGACGGTGACACTTGGTTAAATGAGGTGTCACACTTAATTTATGTAATCTTTTGTGGGTTTACATCTGGATGGACATGTGTAAAAATTCGAGAGGCAGAATAAAGCTGATGCACCATCAAGATCAATTCGCTCCGAGATCGCCACTCATTTGTAGACACAGCACTCTCCAGGGACCCTCTTTCACTCAAGTCACAATCCCATTCATGATATTTACCACTAAAGGTATCAGGTCCCTGTGCATATAGGGTTGGTTCTAATCGATGACCATAGAAATATTTTGTCGACGGGGATTCTTGCAACAATTTTGGATCAGTTCAAAATACTCCATATAAATTTTTAATATAGTTTTAATGAAAATTCAATTATTTTATACAATAGTATCTTCATCTAACTCACCTTCAATGAAAAGCCGAGAGTCACGAGAAGTACATTTGAAAATTTGAAATTTAAAAAATATATTATTTTGATCCTCTACTTTAAATTTAGTATTATTTATTTTAGAAATAAAAAATTTTAAAATAATATTCTATTTTTTTATGTAGTCTCATTTTGATCCTTTATAAATAATTAAAAGTTTTAAAATGATCTCTTGACTTTTTAAAATTTTACTCGAAATATTCTCATTTATTTAATTTAACAAGAAACTATTTTAGGTCTAATTTTAAAAAATAAAAGATTATTTTAAGATTTTTTTAAAGAGCATTTTACTTTTCTGAATATGAAGCGGCCCAAAGATGGAAGTATCACCATCAACTAACATGTTTATTATATCTTCCATTCAGTTAAATCTAACGATATTAATTATAAACTCAGGTTATTATGAATTTTAATTTTTTAAAATATTTTATCCATTTTTATTGAATTATTATTATAATTTTATACTCATTAATTACATAAAAATAAATAAAATATATATTAACAACTATTAATAACTAATTTAGTTAATATGAAATATCTAATAAATTATATATGGTATTTTTCATAAACCATGTCATCATAACTGAGGTTTATAGTATATTTAGTAGAAAAGAAGGATGTAATGAGAGGCTTTTTGAAACATACAAAATTTTTTGAAATGGGTTGCAATCTTTTAAAATATCACAGCTACGTATGTTTTTTGTTTTATTAATTTTTTTAAGGTTGTGAATTAAAACAGCCTGTAATTACTTTTACGTGTAGCGGACAATTAATGTACAGGGGATGTGCCTCCTTTCGGAATCCCTTGATTCAAAATTGGGCGACGGCTCCCATTTTTTTTTTCTTTTTAAAATATACTTTTAAATAATTAATAAAAATAAAAATAATTTATTTTTTATTAAAATAAATTTCAATAATTTAAAATTTAAAAATATATTTTAAAATTAGGATTATAAAAAAGAAAGAAATAAAAATTTTGAAATAATAAAATTTATTTTTAAAATTTCATAATTTTATTATATGTTTTGTAATTTTTAAAAAAATAATTTATAATATTTTTAGCTTTAAAATCACCACTAAGTAAAAATTTTTATAAAAATTAAATTAGGATTCTAAAAAAGAAAGAACTGAAAATTTTGAGACATTAAAATTTATTTTAGTTGAAAAAATAATTTTATTTTCAAAATTCATAATTTTATTATACGCTTTGTGATTTTTTAAAAATTAATTTAAGATATTTTTAGCTTTAAAATCATCACTAAGTTAAACTTTTCATAAAATTAATCTTAGTTTGAAAAGTAGATAATTTTATAAGTTTGGATAAAATAAAGTTTGATAAGAAAAAGTCCTATAAGAATTTAATAATATACTATATTTAGTGTGACAATAATATACGCATGAAATAGTACTATTCTATTTTTTGTGGTATACTACACAATAGCATAATATAATAAAAGTTAACTGTTTTAGCAAAAATATCATTTAAAAATATAATTTTAATCAAAATGTTTAAAGAAAAAGAATTTGACTTTTTTTGGGCACTTATACATATTCATACTAATTTTAATGTATTAATATATATATTAGATGTGGAATGATAAAAATTAAATTTTGAAATAAATAATAAATAAGTAAAACTTCATTTTGGCCCCACACATATGGAGTATTTCCTACTTTGATCTTTCATGAAACTTATTTTCTATTTAGTCCTTCACATATGGATATTTCTCAATTTAGTCTCTCACTACTAAAATCATTATCAATATTATTTTTCATATTTTTTTTAATTAAGTTAGATATCAAAAGGAGAAATACCCATATATATTCAAGAGACTAAATTTTTTTATCTTATTTCAAAAGATATAAATTTTCAAAATTTTTTTTATAAGATTGTTCAATAAATATATATATTTTATAAAATTATCTACTTTCCAAACTAAGATTAATTTTATGAAAAGTTTAACTTAGGGTGATTTTAAAGCTAAAAATATTATAAATTAATTTTAAAAAAATAAAGCATATAATAAAATTATGAATTTTAAAAATAAAATTATTTTTTCAACTAAAATAAATTTTATTATCTGAAAATTTTCATTTCTTTCTTTTTTTATAATCCTAATTTAATTTTTCTAAAAATTTTTACTTAGTGGTGATTTTATTATAAAATAATTTTAAAAAAATTACAAAGCATATAATAAAATTATAAACAATAAAATTATTTTTCAACTAATATTAGTTTTATTATTTGAAATTTTTTATTTATTTTTTAATAATCATAATTTTAAAATATATTTTTAAAGTTTAAATTATTAAAATTTATTTTAATAAAAAATCAGTTAATTTTATTTCACGAAAAAGTGGTTGTGGACTATTAAAATAATATAGAAAAAACGTAATTGTGACATTTCAAAAAGTTACAACACATTTCAAAAAATTTGTATATTAATGATAATTTGACTGTCAAAAAGCTTGTAATGAAATTTTTGACATGTTTGATTTGTATGAAAGCCTTTCCTTTAAGCTTTTCCATTCTCTTAGAGAGCCACCTATCCCTTCCATTGCAAAACTTATGGAAAACACTATAGGTTGATGGAATGATAAGTAAAATTATTAAATTGTCCACATTGAAAGCTAAATAGAGGCATGGATAGCTCATTGAATACAGTGGGTACCTTCTAATATTTTTTAATTATTGTTCACTCAATAAAATAAGAAAAGCTTAATATTTTAATACTAAATTATTGCAAATTAATAAATTAAATTGGATATTTTAATATCCTAACACATAATTTTTTAAGAAAAAATGAAAAAAAAATTAATTATTTTATTATTTTTGAATCAAGGTCATTTTGGTCATGTATGCAGTGTTCCCTTTTATTTCTACACAATTTCCATCCAACCAAACATATAAACTCAATGATTTTCTCATTCATTTTTATGTCATACCAAGCATAACTATAAGCATTAAGATTATATTCCATCAATTTTTATTTTTATTCTCATTTTCATTCTTATTTTTATAACATTCTTTCCACCATACTAAGAAGTTCTAAATGCACTGTTGCCAAGATGAAGTTTTTAAACTTAAGCCCTCATAAATTATGTTAAAAATCTCTTAACCTATGTTTATGTATGCTATTTGAGTACAAAAAGTTACAAGAAAAGTTCAAAATTAGCAATATTTTTCTTTTCCTTCTGTTAGAATATCGTATAATATTTAGAGTTCAAATCTATTAAGATATTATACAGAGTTCACTCATAAGGGGTGCTCATTAAATAAGGATAAAATAGTAATTATAGGAATTATTACTAAACCCTAACCCGAGCTAACCTTTTATAAATAAGGATAAACTTTTATAAAGAGACACTTGAAACGCTCTGAAAGGAATACTTGCGAGTATTTTACAGTCGCATTCGATAGGAGATTTAGACTGTGAAAACCCGAGATACACCCAATACACTGTGGATATCTCATTCGATCAGTGATCCTAGCTAGAGTTGATAAGTTTCTACAATTAGGAGAAGTATGTAAGTTTCTTACTCTGAATTTATGAATGTGTTCATTTATTTTTTATTTCCTTCATTGATATCAAAGCTATAGGCTAATTTTCTGATCATTTGTATATTTTATTCGGATTTAAGATTTTCTTTGGGGCCATTTTAATTAGGGTTCAAAAAATTGAATTATTTTTCAAAAATTTAATCTCTGAATGAGAGATCTTTACACCTTCCCCCTTGCGTCTTTGAATAGAGCCAAAACCAACGTAGGCAACTTACGCCATTTTGCTTTCCTTACTAGCCTTGTCTCCCTCTCTTATCGTCGCCGGCGACAGTGGTCGCTAGCAACACTCCTATCGAAGAGATACACAGTGCCAGCTACCTACACATTGGCAAAAGATATGAATGAGGGGGGGTTGAAGAGAGCCTCAAATCACGTCTTCCACCCTTTTTTGCTGATGGCGATCATCGTTGCCTTCTTGTCTGTATGAAGCTACGTTGCCAGCGCCCATGAGTGGGTGGCTGGCAAGCAGGCCGGCGAGTTATAGTGGCGGTAGTAGCAAAATAGGGAGGAAGAAGAAAAAAGAGGGAGGAAGAGGTAGCAGGCAAGTTCTATTACATTTTTCGAAAATTAAAATTTTTTTTTTTGAAAATTAAGAAAAATTTTTTAAAAAAATTTCAGAAACCCTAAATTTTTTTAATGGTATATATGATTTGATCTAGGCTCATTGCTAAAATTGTTTTGGGCCTTCTAAAAATTTTGAAGAAGATTTAGCCTATTAAAAGAGTTTTTTGGGCTATTTTTAAGAGTTGTGCTTTGTTTTTTTTTAATTAGACATGTAGCCCATCCAAAATAATAATAATTAGCGGCCTAATTGTTAAATCCCTAATTAATGAATATCTAGATATGTTCATAAATATAAATTTTGTATTTATATTTTAGCCCTAACTAAATGCAATTAATTTTTTGTGAAAAATTAATTTTTTATGTATCCCAATAAATTTCAGTCAAGTAATATGTGATTACTTGTCATCATGTTAATTAGTTTAACATTTTTTAATTGTTTTCTTAATTTTCTTTCAATAAAAAATTTAGACATATAATGCTAATTAGCTTAACATTATGCATTTAATTGTGTTGATTTGTTTAACATGTGTAAGCCCTTACACTTTGAATCTGTATATCGGTTGGAAATCCAGAATTGTAGGCTGTTGGTTTTCAGAGATATGTTTTAGATATATGTTCTTGGTCTAACAATGCTACGTACGGGATCTGCTATTTGTTAAAGCATTAAATGCATAAATTAAATATGTTAATTAGTTTAACATGTTTATTAATGAATGTTAATTAATTTAGTATTACATAATTGATCTATTAATGTGTTGATTAGTTTAACACATTAGTTAACAAATGTTAATTTGTTTAGCATTTTGAAAAATCATGATTTACAATTTGTTTGTAGCATAATTAGGACATTTAGTTATATTTTGATTTCATTGATTTATATCTTGCATATAACATTAGGATGATGATTGACATTTAGTGCTCTTTTAACTCTGGGTTATACATGTGTTAATTAGTTTAATCATACTATACTTAGTGTTATAATTTGTA
This sequence comes from Delonix regia, assembly GCA_037074485.1. Taxonomy (NCBI): domain Eukaryota; kingdom Viridiplantae; phylum Streptophyta; class Magnoliopsida; order Fabales; family Fabaceae; genus Delonix; species Delonix regia. Next base: position 34,785,684 of record CM073453.1, read on the forward strand.
AGCATAGTGAACATAAAATCTTGCATGTTTTTAATTATCTGATCCTGATTCAAGTCTGTCTTTCTTTTTATGTAAAGAATGACTATAGTTTCCAAAAGTATTGTTGTTAAGCTTAACAAGAGGTTGAAGCTAAATGGCAACAATTATGAGATCTAGAGTACGAAAGTCCAATATCTCCTGAAAGAGCAAGAGGCTCTTAAAACTTTCAATTATGTCATGGAAGAGCCAGAAGCTGGAAACATGGCCCAGTATAGGTGAGACCCTGAAGCTTATGACGCTTGAAAGAAAAAGAACTTCACTGCTCACATTACGTTGCTGAGCACTCTAGATGATGACATCCTAAGGGAGTTCAAGGACCAATAAAGCCTTATGGAGCTTTAGAATGCTCTGAGAACAAGGTTTGGAACTACGTTTGTATCCAGATTGCATTCTTTGACGATCAAATTTACTTATATAAGAAACAACTAGAACATTTAATGAGGAAACATTTAAGGCTGATGTCAAATATGATCGCTGAGATAAAATATGCTGGAAATGTCTTAACAGATGAACAACATATCTAAGCTATCATTCGCTCTTTGCCTAGTTCATAGGAGCATATGAAGATGCATCTCACTCACAATGATAGAATCACGATTCTAGAAGATGTCCGGAGACACCTTGAACTTGAGGAAGAAAGGCTTGAATCAGATAAGCCAATACATGAGTTGCACATGGTAACTTCAGGTGAAAGATGTGGTTCAAAGAGAAAGAGCTGGTGAAAGAAAAAAGAACCAGCTTAAACTAAGAAAAAGCTAAAGACTAACCAACAAGGCAAAAAGAAGCAGCGAAAGGTGAATATGGTAAAAGTTAAGTGCTTCAATTGCCCAAAGAAGGGATACTATGCAAGTGATTGCCCTGAGCCTTTCAAAAAGGTAACCTACACTGCTTATGCTAGTGAACTTTGTGTTTCTAGCTCTATTATACTTACTGAATCTTGTTCTGTATGGATTGTAGACTCAGGAGCCACGGGCCATATAGCGAGGGATGGTAAAGCCTTTGTTGACTTCCGACGAGTTTCCTAAGGAGCATTTTGGATATATGTAGGCAACAACACTAAGGTTGCTATCAAAGGGATCGGAATATACAAGTTAGTCCTGCGTGGTTATTGAGACCTAATCTTACATGATGTCTTTTATGTGCCTTAAATTCATCAGAATGTTATTTCAATTTTCGTTTTACTTAGGCTACGCTATGATTTGTATTTCCATGACAATTGTGTTACATTGAGTTATGACTTAGTTTTTTATGGTTTTGGTTATGTAACTGGAGGTTTTGTTTCTATAGATTTGGATGACAAATCTTACATTAATAATAATTTTAGTTTTTCCATGTGTGCCTCTCTACACATGATTATGATTATGATGTAAATATATATCATGCTAGATTTGGTTATATTAGTTAACAAAGAATGCAACATTAGCAAAATAGGGTTTACTTCCTAGCATTGAACTAGTGGATTTGTCTACTTGTGGATATTGTCTAATAGGAAAATCTGTAAGAAAACTCTTTGGTAAAACAACTAGAGCTGATTTTCCACTACAGTTAGTTCATTTTGACATATGTGGGCCTATAAATGTTAGAGCTCGGCATGGAGTGAATTATTTCATCACATTCATTGATGATTATACTCGTTTTAGTTATGTCTATTTGATTTCTCATAAGTCAGAAGCATTAAGCTGCTTAAAAAACTATATGAACTTAGTTGAGAATCAATTGGATAAGAAGATTAGGCTCTTCAAACCGATCAAGGCCAATAATATTTGTCCATTCAATTCAATGAATTATATGAAGAGAAAAGGATAGTTCATCAGTTGACTATTCCAAGTACTCTACAACAAAATGCTGTTGTGGAAAGAAGGAATAGAACGCTCCTTGAGATGGTTAGATCCATGATGGCATAAGCTAATTTGCCAATCACCTATTGGGGTGATGCATTGATGTTTGCAGCCTACGTACTTAACCATGTGCTTACGAAATTAGTTGTAACCACTCTATATGAGTTATGGACTGGGCAAAAGCCTGACCTAAGTGTTATAAAACCTTGGGGATGTGTTGCCTATACACATGATTCCTCTCACAAGTATGGAAAATTGGGCTCAAGAGGAAAGAAAAGTATCTTTATTAGATACTTAAAAACCTTAAAAGTTTATGTGTTTATAGGTTAGCAAGATAGTGGGAGAGTGACTGAATTCAAATATAGAGATGTCACATTCTTAGAAAATGAATATCCTAAGAAGGGTGAGGTAGGTCAAGACCTATCTTTATTTGAGATAGAGGATGCAAACGCACTAGGACCACTTCATTTAAATAGGAGGATTATAGCAGATGATGAATTAGTTTCTTATCAGCAACCTTCTTCATCATTTGATGTGAATGAAAGTGTTCCTGAGCCAATTACTCCAAGTAGGAGTGACCAAATGGATCTCATTTCAAGTGGGAGTGAGACCAATGTTCTTCATCCAAGTGGGAGCAATATTGATCTAAATGGGAACAATGAAATAACATTTAATAAATCATAACTGAGACGTGGTTCATGTAAATAGACTCTTTACCAGGGATATGAGATTGAAGGTGGTGAACTTTTTACAATGCTCTTACAAAATGAAGATAAGTTGAGAAATTTGAAGGAAGCTCTCTTATCCCCTTTTAAGGATAAATGGACTAAAATTATGAAAGAGGAAATAGAGTCTATGAGAGTCAACAATGTTTAGGAACTTATTGATATTCCAAGGAGACGCAAGGCTATTGGGAACAAATGGATTTTTAAAATTAAAAAAAAAAGAAGCCAATGGCATAATCGAAAAATTTAAGGCTCGACTAGTAGCAAATGGGTATACACAGCAAGAAGGAATTAACTATACAGAGACTTTTTTTTTCTTGTTGTATGATTTACCTCTGTTCGCTTACTTCTAGCTATAGTGGCTTGTTTAGATCTTGAATACATCAGATTGATGTAAAGACTACCTTTTTCAATGGAGAATTATATGAATAAATTTATATGGAACAACTTGAGGGTTTCATTAAAGAGGGCGAAGAAGAAAAAGTTTGTAGACTTTTGAAGTCTATCTATGGCCTTAAACAATCTTCAAGGCAGTGGTATATTTGTTTTCACAATACAGTCTTCTCTAGTGGTTTCACTATAATAAGTGAAGACAACTGTGTATATACCAAAAGATCTAATGATAAGTATGTGATTATAACATTATATGTTGATGACATACTCATAGCTGGAAATGATATGGAGCTAATCAATGAGGTAAAGACCTGGTTGTCATCTTACTTTAAGATGAAGGATATGGGTGAAGTTGTATACATTATTGGAGTTAAGATTTCAAGAAATCATTATAAGAAACTCTTGTATCTTTCACAAGAGAATTACATCAAAAAGGTTTTGCAACATTTTAGTATGGAAAGTTGTAACCTTACTAACACTCTTATTAGCATAAGCTGAACCTTGAGTGCTGAAATGTGTCCTAAGACTACCATGGAAAGAGAGCGTATGAGCCAAACTCTATACAAGAATGCAATTGGTCATCTAATGTACACTATGATATGTACTAGACTTGATATCTATCAAATAGTTAGCTTGGTGAGTAGATATCAAATTGACCCAAGTCCTAGACATTGGGAAGCTGTAAAAAGGATCTTAAGAATCTGAAGGGGATTGCAGATTATGTGCTCTACTATCAAGGCAACAGAGATCTAAGATTGGTAGGATACATTGATACTGATCATTGAGGAGACTTAGATAAGCAAAAGTCTACCTCAATATACATTTTCTTACTCAGTGATGGCACCATATTATGGAGTAGTAAGAAATAATCTTGTGTATCCTTGTCCAGGATCGAGGTAGAGTTTGTGGCCTTATGTTCGGCAACCCAAAAGGCTGTTTGGTTGAAGAGATTCTTGGATCAATTGTTGTGCAAAGCAGAAAACATTGAACTAGTGTTAGTGTACTACGATAGTGAGGCTGTGATTATATACACCAAGGATCCAAAGTACCATTGGAAAACCAAACACATAAATATCAAGTATCATTATGTGAAGGATATGATTGCACGTAAGACTGTGAACATGGAGTATATATCTACTCATGAGATACTAGTAGATCTGCTGATCAAGCCTATTCTAGATATGTGTTTGTAAGACACGTTAGGTCTTTAAGATTGCGTAGAATTTAGCATACTTCATTTGTATTTTTAATTTTTTCCATTGTTCACAGATAGAGATGTTTTGATGTTATTTGATAATCAATAAAGTTTGGTTTCCATGCTTATATATCTTTATTTGAATGTTATGTACATTCTTATTTATTATTGAGTATGTCGGGCAAACAAAAGGGTTAGCCTTCTCATACAAGTAATCGCCTCAATGTCTTTGTGACATTGGAGATGAGACAAGATTTTAAGAGAAATTATCAATAGCATAATTTAAGAGCAACTATACTTAAAATTATTTAAGCCACCTGATTGATGACATATGGTCATTATAATTGATTTGATGAAACAAGTTCATCATTTCTAATCTACCTTAGTTGCCAGATGTGAGTTCAAGACATTGTGTAGATCACGAAACTCAATTTTAGACTTGTGGTGTCTAAAATATCATTTGTACAACATTATTTGTGAAATAGACATGCACTTCACAAGAAAAAGAGGAATGCTACAGCACATGTTTCATATCATATGTGCAAATGCCGACCATCTGGGTTAACAAGAGTGTGATCTCAACTCATGATTATGTGAGACCCTTAAGCCTTTACATTGGTTCTATATTTGTACCATTGGACTCCATTTAGGTACTTGAGATGCAGCTTGGTGTTTGCTATCTTAGCATGTTGTCTAATGATTATGAGTAATGATTTAGTCTAGTGGGAAATGTCTAGAAAAATAAACTAAGTCTATGTTAATAAGATCGTGAGAAGAGGAAGATCATAAAGAGAATCTCATTATTCTGTATTTACCAGTATACCAGTTATGACTTGTGTGTCATGATTGTGAATACAAAATATTATGATAGATGAGATCATTGAGAGATATCTGAATGTGATTTTTATAATCTAGGGTGCATGCATACTTTATGATCTACATGCAGGTGCTTTTTCGACGAGAGATTATATATTCGTAACTGATGTATAGCATTGATGCTCTCATAGTATGTTGGTCGCACGACTTACTTTCCCTGTATAAACGGTTGCAGATTATAAAGAAAAAGTGTTTTTTTTGATTTACTGAGAATATGTTTCTTGGATTTAGAGCGTATGAACACTTCCATTATGTGTGAGTGGGAGATGTTAGAATATCGTATAATATCTAGAGTTTAAATCTGTTAAGATATAATATAAAGTCCACGCATAAGGGGTGCTCATTAAATAAGGGTAAAATAGTAATTATAAAAATTAATACTAGACTATAACCCTAGTTAGCCTTTTATAAAAAGGGCTAAACTATTATATGATAGATAACTTTTATAAAGAGAGACTTGAAATGCTTTGAAAGGAATACTTACGAGTATTTTACAGTTGTATTCGAGAGAGGATTTAGAATGTGAAAACCTGATATATATCCAATACACTATGAGTATCTCATTCAATCAATAATTTCAATCAAAGTTTAATAAGCTTATCCAATTAAAAAAAAAATATAAATCTTATATTCTAAATTTATGAATATGTTTATTTATTTTATATTTCCTTCAACTTTAATAAAAGGCCGTATGAGTATCAGGATTCTAGGGTTCTAGAGTGTTCATCCATTCCCCACATGTACTGTACGTACATATTAAAGAAGTCCGGGCTTGAAGTAGTCAATGATCAATAATTGTCGCTGTCCTTACTCCCTCATCACATTGATAATAATGGTCGTACAACGTTCCCACAATTATGTTTCTCTGTTTCCTACAGTAACTTAGCTCGCACTAATTAAGGCCACAGTACCGTATCAATAATATACGACGATTTAATCACAAATGTCACGTGTCCCACCCAATACAGGTTTTAGTCGTCCTTTCACTCTTAATCACGTCAACCACCACCCCCTCTTCCCCCTTCCCTTTCTTTTCCATCGATGGAGAGAGATTGGAGACCTCCATGACCGCATCTTCAAGCTCCACGTACACCTTCACCACTATGCTTCTGAGACCAACCCCGTCATCATCATACTAAATATTGTGGTATCTAATTTGGTCCACGATCTCAGTGCAGCTAACCGCTACTCATGCGGCGTTGTAAATTTATGATTAGTTTATACGATGCTTCATTAATGCACTTCTGAAATGGTAGATGAGCATATGTCCTTCTAACATAATTTCCTTGCAGGACTTGTCATCTTCCCAGCAAACATAAGAAAAACAAGTATTAAGTATGATAGATTGTATACATCAAATAGCCAGCTTTAGTCTCTTCACAATTCAAGTCCCACGCACACACATAAATATATATATATATATATATATATATATATATATATATATCCCAGTAATTTTTGTCTTCTTTTACCTGAAGAACCCAACATTAATACACCCACTCTCTACCATTCGTGTGGAGGCCTTGCTGTACAACGTAACAACGACATGTATCTTCGTTTTGGCTTCCAGCAGAGTTGAGTTGTGAGGGGCGAAAAGAACAAATTTAAATTCATTGACCACAAAATGGACACATCTATATACAGCTTGAACTAAGGGTTGGGGTGTCATGTCGTTGAGAGGCTTCCAACTTTGATTGACTGTTTGAATGGAGGGTGAAGGACTAAGCCAAAAAAGGCACTTTCTAGCTTTACCTATTATTGAAAAGTTATAGCTCCATGGTTCTCATTCGGATTGGTTTTAATAAGAATTGTTTATGAGTCAAATTTATCAGTGCTTAACAAGTTAATAGTCATATAATAAACAACTAATTATATACTTCAACAGTTTAAATATGAACCAGTAGAATGTAAAATTAGTTGTTTTTTTTTATCTAAATTTTTATTATATAGTTAGAGAAAGACAGATGTAGAAAAATATTTTGTGCTAACTTGTTATTTAATATTGGTATAAATTTGAATAAAGAAAAGAAAAAACAAAACATAATACTAATTGCAGATGATAAATTAAATAAACAACTAATTTTATATTCTATCTTTTAGATTAAAACAGGTAGATACATAATTAGTGGTTTATTATATAATTCTGAATTATAAATTTGATTTATAAAAAGTAAAACATTTTTAAATAGCAAAATGTAAGAAAAAATAAAAAAAATAGGACAGCGCCTAGCACATGTTATGCATTAGCACACCACGCAATCTATGTTGGTTTTACAGTGATATTATTATGATTTGGAAATGTGATAAATTTTTGGCTATAATATAGTATTAATTAAGGATTATTAAATAAAAAATAATTTCTCAATTTTATTAGATTTATTACAATAGCAATTATTATATTCACTAATAATTAAACTAAATATATGAATATTTATTAATTATTAAATAAGTTGATATTCAAACAATTAAACATAATATAATTTTAAAATTTTTTTATTATTACATTATAATTAAATTTTATATATACAAATTCATAATATTTTGAGTACTCTTTGATTTCTAATAATTAAGTTATAATTGTACAATCAACAGATATAGAATTTGATTTGAAACGAAGAAAGTCTTCAGGTCAAAAATTTAAACAAAATGAGATAATTTTTTATAATCCAAGAGAATGAATTCTTATAAATTAAAAATATAAAATAAAATTATATATAGAAGTTAAAATTTTCAAAATTGAAGGAGAGAAATCCTCACGCCCCTAGATTCATCCCTCTCAAAAATTATCCATATATCCCTAGATTGGTTGGTGACTGCGAAATCAAGATGGTTGGTGACATGTTGTTTTTTATGACAATAATGTATTTGTTTTGTTTAGATGACCATTAGCAATAATTTATTAATTTACACTTACATATATATATATATATATATATATGTATATATATCTCTATCTATCTATCTATCTATCTATCTGTGTGTCTACAAACTTTAATAAATGCATGCTTTTCTAGAGATGTATTTGATTATAAGGTTATATTATTATTTCAAATTTTCACATAATTATTATGAACTACCCCCTATGCCTCATAAAATTTTATAAATAGAGGGAGGTCTCTAATCTCCCCGTGGGCAATGGAAATGGGGTAGAGAAGACCATTTCGTCCCAACTCCACCGCGTTGATATCCCTAACTACAATCAACTAGCTAATGTACTCGTAAAATTCTTTAATTCGGGTCCAAGTATAAGAATGAAAAATGGGTTTTTTTTTTTTATATATATACTTTTATGGATTTGGGTTTATGACTGAATTATACTCACATCACGTATATTAAACGTTTTCATTTCCTATGAAACAGTAAATAGAATTTAACCCAAAAGACATTCTAGATTTTTTTTATTATATTAGATACGATTTTTTTGGTTGTAATTTCATATGTATATTTATGCATCTGAGTCTCAATCTGGGGGGAAAAAAATTCATTTTAATAGTTTTTCAAGAAAATAATCTAGGTTTAGAAATTAAAGAGTGAAAGGAATTTATGATTTTTTTTTTGGGGAGTCGATATGGGAATATTATCAGATCCTTTCCACCATTACTGAATAACAAGATTCGTTGATGTAAGATAATTGAAGTCATGATAGTTAAATTGATGGATAACTAAATAATTGTCACAATTCTGCCAAAAATGCCGAACTTTTCATTATTTATCTTTCATTAATTGAAAAAGTTGGCCAAACAATCAAGTTTTCCTCTATGTTTATAGCGTATACATGCATGGAATATGTGTGTTTGTATAATTTCACATTTTTAAGTAGTGAAAAAAATAATAGTACGTAAAGATAAAGATAGACAATATTTCAATTGAAGCAAACCCAATACAATTGGGGATTTCTGTAGTTTTTTGTATTTGAATTTTGGACTATTACATGTTTCATTTAATGACCCATAATGTGCTACACGATTTTTTAATTGAATTTTAATAAATATTAAATTTTATTTAAAAATGATTATAATATACTAATACATTAATATTTTAAATTATTTCTTATATAAAATAATATCTTGTTGAAAAATTAAATTAAAAAAATCACATCACATGTTTTGAATCATTAGATTAAGATTCCAAATACAAAAAGTCCGATCCACCGATCTAGCTACGGCCTCTCTATACGTGTAGCAACAGTACATTATTATTCGCATGAATGAGTGTGAGCAACTAATTCGCCATTCTTACTCATACGAAAAGGAATAGAATCTCTAATAATAATTATTGGACGTTGAATTAAAATTCAATAATTTGTTATTTATTATTGCATGCAGTCATTAATAAAAATTTAAATTATTATATTTTAATTTAGTAATTCTTATTTTATTAGAGATTCTAAGTTATTGAAGGATCTGAATTCCTTACATATCTAAAAAAACAGATCCTATACTATATCTACGCAGCGTAAAACGTTAAATTGATATGAGATTCACGTACACGCTGCACAATACACAATGCATTGTGGTAATGAAAACTTACTTATCCAACTACGTCTGTCCAATGTAAATACTAGGCAATTGAAAAGGGCAGTAGCCTCTGCCTCTGCGAGTACCTTTCTTATTTATATGTGTGGCTTTGGCAACATTTCAGACCGCCAAAAAATTTACGCAAAAGACAAACTATCCTTTCATTGTCTACAACTCAATTACCTTGCTCTACTCCAAATGGCTCAAAGCAGGCTCCCGTCAAAGATAACTCTATTCCTATGCAAATTTTTCAAGAACCCAGCAAGAAGCTCATACCCCAGCAAATTCATAAATATGGAGAAAACCATTTCTCATCTTGTCCTTAAAACCCGAGGATTCTCCAATAACATACTTGTCTTTGATTTTGAGGGTGCTATTTTGAGATCCACTTCTTTGTTTCCGTACTTCATGCTCGTGGCTTTTGAAGCTGGCGGGCTCTTAAGGTCTCTTCTTTTGCTTCTTGCTTACCCATTGGTGTGGCTGGTAGGAGAAGACCAGATGGGGTTGAAGATCATGGTTTTCGTAAGCTTCTTTGGGATAAAAGATCAAACATTCAGAATTGGATCTGCTGTTCTCCCAAAGTTCCTATTAGAAGATGTTGGGCGTGAAGGTTTCGAAGCCGTAATGAGTTTTCAGAGAAAAGTGGCAACTAGTAACATGCCCAGAATTATGGTTGAAAATTTCCTCAAGGAGTACCTAGGAGTTGAGGCTGTTATAGCAAGAGACATTAAGTGCTTCTGTGGTTACTTTTTGGGATTTATGGAAGAAAATAAACAAGAAAATAAAGCGCTCTTGGATAAACTAAAGGAGAATACAGCAATCCACAGCGTTATTGGCATAACTAGGCGAAAAATCTACGTTGACCAGGAAGTTTTCTCTCATTGCAAGGTATAAATGTTACTAAAAATAGTCTCACGAAAACACACACACGCAGTTATTAGAAAAATGCTTATTATTATAGTAATGGTTAGTCTGCTCTAGTTATCTCTGACAAAGCTCTATTTTGTGCAGGATGCACATTTCGTGAGTGATGCCGAAAAGAGAAATTGGCATGTCCTTCCAAGAGAAAGGTACCCTAAACCTTTAATCTTCCATGACGGAAGATTGGCTTTCAGGCCGACCCCTTTGTCTTCTCTAGCCATGTTCATGTGGCTACCCCTTGGATTATTCATATCCCTCATCAGATTCGCAACCGGCGTATTATTACCCTTTAAAACCTCCGCTCCATTATTGGCCTTCTCAGGCACAAGAACCACAGTTTCGAAAGCCCAGAATTATGGCCAAGAGGAATCCATCAACCCAAAGGGCATGCTCTACGTGTGCAACCACAGAACCTTACTTGACCCACTCTACATCTCACTCGCTCTTGACAAACCCGTCTCTACGGTTACGTACAGTTTAAGTAGATTCAATGAGCTAGTTGCCCCAATCAGAACCATCCGATTAACGAGAGACAGAGATCATGACAGAAAGACAATGGAGAAACTACTAAGCTTAGGCAACCTCGTTGTCTGTCCTGAGGGAACTACTTGTAGAGAACCTTATTTGCTACGATTTAGTCCTTTATTTGCTGAGCTTACCAATGATATTGTTCCTGTTGGTCTAGATGTGAAAGTTCCGATGTTCTATGGGACAACGGCCAGCGGTCTTAAGTCCCTAGACGCTCTTTTTTACATGCTGAACCCAAACCCTTCCTACTCCATTAAGTTTCTTGATAGGTTGCCCAAATCGAGCACGTGCCAAGCAGGTGGGAAGTCGAGGATTGAGGTTGCGAATCTCGTGCAGAACGAAATCGGGAAGGCTTTAGGCTTTGTGTGCACCAGCTTGACAAGGAAACACAAGTACATGATCTTGGCGGGTAATGAAGGCCTCTGTCCACAACCTCGGGATTAATCCGCGGTCGTCATGCCACTTGTGGAGGTAATTAACTAATTAAGACAGCTTAATTTGCAGTCAAACATTCTCTCTTCTTCAATGGGCCACTAGAGATATTTTAAAATGACTCAATATATAATAATATAAGTCAGAATATATATATATATATATATATATATTCACATGTTAAAAAGTTATATGGCAAACATACATAAATTTTCTCCCCATGGTGTACGCTATAAAGTATCTAAAATCCATTGGGATACAAACAAGACGAACAGCAACCGCTCCAACTTGATTGCTTTGTAGGGTTTTGCAGGGCCTAGCGGATGGATGGTGGCTACGTGAATAATTGGGTGAAATTATATGAATGATTGAATTGTTTATTCATCAGTTGCTATTTACTTTGAACATATGATCGATATCAGTGGATAAACCTCTTGTGGCATTTATCTAATCCTAGTTATCAATAAATTGCATATGTTTGCGTCTTTATTTTCTTTACGTTTATTCTGTTGTAAGTGCAGTGCATATTCTATGTATTTCATTAAGAAGCATGTGATGATTTGAACCATGTTTTTTTAATCATAACGTAATGAATTATTAAATATAATATATAATTTTATAAAATTATTACTTAAAATGTTAATTTGATAAATAATGAATAATTTAAAAAAAAATAAATCTTATTTTTGTACAAATGATAAGTTTGATTATAGTAGTGAATTTATTAAAATGGATAAGAGATATTTTATATTTAATAATTTTGTTGTATGTTTTAATTAATAAGTATTACTCATACAATATGCCATCATTTTAATTTGATTTAAAATTTTGAATTTTGCTGTTAAATGATATATTCACCCATAACCTTCTACTGAGTAGATTTACAAAGAGGACGCGGCCTTCTTTCAGTGATCAACTAATAAAAAGAGAACTTGCTATATCGGTCACAACTCAGATTTACTAAAAGACGTGGCATTCTTTCAGTGATCAACTAATAAAAGACGAATTGCACTATCTGTCACGGACTGTCTGTCAAATCCATGCACGTTGCATATGTATGATCACCAATCTAAAGACGTTATTAGATGCATAATAAATTATAGAAGGCACCCGTAAAGGTGTAAGTAACTAACTACTCATATTTAACAAGATATATCGTAATCCCATGACTTCTGGAAATTTTATAAAATAATCAGCCACAACCCTACAGCACCACCCATTAATCCAAACTCACGTGCTGTGAAAGCATTCCGTTTTAAGTGTTTGGTGGCAAAGCTGGAACTGAGTTTGGAACACCGAATTAGATTTATTTTGGGCCAGAGTTGTAAGCCTGTACTCTATGATCTGATCCGAAGACACAACACGATACCTTCAGGGCCTGTTTAGTAGAGGGTAACGGAACGGCAGGTAATGGGAAAGAGAGATGAAATGTTTTAAAATGATTGGTAGAGCCCATTTCCATAATGGTGATTCCCACACTCATGCGTAGAAATGATCTTGTGTCTGAGATATGATTTTACTAGTTTGTCCTCTTCAAAATGATAAAATTACAAACATACCATTGAGTCTTCTCCAATCTGATTCCACCATCGCCTCCATCCTCTATCTTCTTCTCTCTCCTCCCTTCATCCTTTGCTTCTCTCTCATCCTCCATCTTCTGGCTCTCTCTCCTCCCTCTATTGATGGACGAAGGACCAAGAGGGAAGATATAAGAGTTAAAATGGTTTCAAATATTTGACCCCACTAGAATTGATCCTCCAGAAGACCAAGCTTAGCTCGATGATGGGTATGCCGTTGGAATCTCCCGGCAAAAGCTCCTTGAAAGGGTGCTTCAACTTGATTAAGAATTCGTCTAAACACGAATTTCATCCCGTCGTCATTTGCAGAGTTTTCAACTTGGTCTTCGACATGGCTGGATCTATTGTCTTCCCCGCTGAAAACGCAGTCAACATGGCCGAGGAGAAGGAAGAAGACGGTCACCGAAGACATTGAGTAGAAAATGAAATAATTGTTTTTTAATTTAAAAATAATAAATAATATTTTAATTCTTTTTAATAAGAATAGTATCGTCTTTCTTTTTATTTTTATTTCTTTTCTGATCTCGTACCAAGCATAATATATAATCATAAATTTTATTTCATCAAAATTTATTTTTATTCTCACTTTTAGTTTTATTCATATTTCAAATCATTCCAACTACCCGTATATTATAAGCGTCGGCAGATGATACTCCTTCGTAAGAGTAAATACAGAGCGAGTTAAATAATTGATATAACCCTTGAACCGAAAAAAGAGGTGTGATACTTGACTCATCCCTGGGGCAATACTAAGTCTAGCATTAAACTGCCAGGCCAAAATGAATACTGACGATTCGGATTAGCCACTAAACAATGTAAAGTTTGAATTAGGTTTGTTGAACTGCCCTGAACAAACTTTATGTGGAAAACGTCCGACCTTCTTCGTTCTTTATATGCCTTATTAATTTAAAACAAAAGCAGGCTCATTTCTTTAGGCAGTAAAGGTTAAATCTCAAACGACTCATTCGATCGCAACAGTCTAATCCTCCAAACATGTTCAAATTTTGAATGAATGTCAATATTTTTGCAGTTACTAATAAATAATACTAGCTGTGTAGTTTCGTACTGTTACTGACAGGAAAGCAGTAAACTTTAATTGGCAGGTAAAGAAGTTGAGAGTTAGATACCAGTTTTCACTATCAGGCAATAAGTTCTATTATTTATGAAAATTTCTTTAGGTGCAACGAGTTAACCACCTTTACTACAAATTCGTTTATTTCCTACGCCAATTGCATACAGAAGAAACAGAAAATCAATTGGGATTGCTAACCTCTCTGTATTGTGCTGATGTAACTTTCTTCATGCTAAACTTTCTCCCTTCAATTGAAGAGGAAAAAAAAAATTACTCTCAAAATTAATCATGATGTACTTTTGTTAAACAAGTTGTATTCTTTAATGAGACTTGATCGGGACGGTTGGGAAAGTGATTAGCATTCATAAACACTATTAATTGCAGAAGGTCAGAAATGCTGTCACAAATCTCAATGCCTGTTCTCTTTATTTATCTCTTTGCCGTCAGCGATTTTCCATTACTGGAAAAACTCTGAGGGCGCCATGGCAGCCATTTCCCTTGTCCACAAAACAGGAAAGCTGTCAAATAACGCAGTAGTCTTTGATTTTGAGGGCACTTTGTTGAGATCTGCTTCGTTGTTTCCTTACTTCATGCTCGTAGCTTTTGAAGCTGGGGGTATATTAAGATCTTTTCTTTTGTTCCTTTCTTACCCTTTGGTGTGGCTGGTTGGAGAACACCAGATGGGGTTGAAGATATTGGTTTTCATAAGCTTCTTTGGGATTAAAAAGGACACTTTCAGAATCGGATCCTCTGTTCTTCGGAAGTTTTTCTTAGAAGATGTTGGGTGTGCAGGTTTCGATGCTGTCATGAGTTTTGAGAGAAAGGTGGCAGCTAGTAAAATGCCCAGAGTTATGGTTGAAGGTTTTCTGAAGGACTATTTAGGAGCTGATGCCGTGGTAGCAAGAGACATTAAGTCATTCTGTGGTTACTATTTGGGACTATTGCAGGAGAAGAAGAAGCATGGAGAACCCCATATAGATCACAACAACGTTGTTGGTATAAGTAACCAATATAAGACTGTTGAGCAGGAGCTTTTTTCTCACTGCAAGGTTTGTTCTTTTTAAGGACAGACATTTCAACCTCACGTTCTGACTATTATACATGCGGATATATCAACCTTTTATATTTGGTTTTTGATAAGCTCTGTTTCTGTTTTGCAGGAGGTTTACTTGGTGAGTGATGCTGAAAAAAGAACTTGGGATGTTCTTCCGAGGGAGAGGTACCCCAAGCCAGTGATCTTCCACGATGGAAGATTAGCCTTCAGGCCAACCCCTTCGTCTTCTCTAGCTTTGTTCATGTGGTTACCACTTGGGTTATTTCTCTCCATATTCAGATTCACATTTGGTATATTACTGCCCTTCAACGTGTCAGCTCCAATATTGGCATTTTCAGGCACAAGAACTACATTATCGAAACCCGACCAAAACTCCCACATTCAGAATGAAGAGAATGAACAAAAGGGCATGCTCTATGTGTGCAATCACAGAACCCTACTTGACCCACTTTATATCTCATATGTTCTAGACAAACCTCTTTCTGCGGTTACATACAGTTTGAGTAGGTTCAATGAGCTAGTTTCCCCAATCAGAACAATCAGATTAACGAGAGACAGAGAGAAAGACAGAGAGACAATGGGGAAACTATTAGGCTCAGGAAGCATTGTGGTTTGTCCGGAAGGAACCACCTGCAGGGAACCTTATTTGCTACGATTCAGTCCTTTGTTTGCTGAGCTTACCGATGATATCGTCCCTGTTGCCGTAGATGTGCAGGTGAGCATGTTCTACGGAACAACGGCTACGGGGAACAAAGCATTGGACCCCTTTTTCCACTTTCTGAACCCAAATCCCACATATTGTGTCAAGTTTCTGGAGAGATTAAAGCGATCGAATACGTGTCAGGCAGGTGGGAAATCGAGGATCGAAGTAGCTAATCGCGTACAAAATGAGATTGGCAACGCTCTAGGGTTTGTATGCACCAGCTTGACCAGGAAAGACAAGTATATGACTCTTGCGGGCCACGATGGCATCAGCAAGGAGCCTTCAGGGAACATATATCACTAGAGGAGGTCAGCCAGTTTTGAAATTAAATAAAATTTTTACATTTGTTGACACCAAAACAATTATATTAAAAGATAAAAAAAATAAAAATTTTGGTTCATATGGTTCTATATAATTTTCAAACTAATCTTTATAGTTTAAAAATTTATGGTCATGTCATTATATTTTGATGTTTATGTTGATTACTTGTTGTGGTACGCTATCACAACAGGTGTGAAGTTGAGGGAGTCCGTGAACCCTTTAGTTCCTTGTACAACTGTTTTAGGCAACTTAAGGACCACCGGTGTTAACTTAATCAGGATAAGGGGAAATCAAAATGCTTCCTGCATATTTTGTAAGGACTGAGGGCCAAACGTATTAATGAACATGCTTCTTTTTATATGTCGATAAAAGTCCATTGAGATTGACCAATATTGAAATTATTTTTAAATTGGCATTCTAATTAATATGATATTGTAGTCATTTATAAAATTTATTAAACTATACTTCTTGATTAAAAGATTACGAATAAATCTCTCAATATTTGATATATATATATATATATATTACAAAAATTGTTTCACCGCATTACTTTTGTCATTGAAATTAAGTTTTTTTTTTGAACAATGTGAAACTGTAATTATACTTATAATTTGATGGTAAAAATGTTTAAATTCATGTTATTTTCTTACATGAGATTGTGAAATTTTCTCAACATTACAGTAAAAAATAGTTAAGTAAGTTTATTTTTTAAAAATATTTTACAAATAATTAATTTCATTAAAAATGAAAAGAAAAATTTTCCAATATATTTTAAGTTTTTTTAATAATTTCATGTAATTTTTAAAATTAAAAAAATTAAATATCGTTAAGTAGAATTTTAAACAGTAGTTAGTATATATATATATATATATATATATATATATATATATATATATTCTAACTAAAATCAATATTATTTGATGGAGCATAGCTTCAATGTTCGATTCTTTATGCGAATGCAGGGGACGAATTCCAATCTCCAATTGAGTTCAGTTCCTTGTTCAAGCATGGGTTGCCGCTTTCATTTATGGGGTTGAAGATGGATATTTGAAATCAGTGGCTAATAATATATGTATCTAATTTTCCCGTTGTGTAATTTAGGTTGGTCTTTCAGGGTGTTGTAACTGTTTTCTTTCTTTAGTTAAAAATGAAACGTTAAATTAAATTTTTGGTCTCTGTAATTTTATTAAAACTTGAATTTAATTATATTTTTATTGCTTTATGAGTTGATCCTTATAAGTTTTGTAAAATTGTCCCCAAGTCAATGTTCGTGAAGCCTCCGTCCAAAAACCTTTGCACATGGCCAACCGAAACCATTCATAGCACATACAGGCATCTCCTCATTTTTTTTCTACCTACTATGCGTGCTCTCTGCCAATAGCAGATATTTTTTTGTTTGACTTTTAGGATTTGTCAGATTAGGCTGCTGTGTCTGTCATGTTAGTTTTAGGATACTAGCAAATATGAGGAGAGTTTGAACTTCTAAGGATGAAGGAGGCATAACTTGTCAATGGTATGGAGACAGACTTATGAAGATTGTAATCCAAATTAGGTTGTTTGGTGTGGCGCAACTTAATAAACGTGAGGTGGAGAAATCACTGGAGAGCTTACTTGAACAATTTGAACCAAAGATCTCCTCTTTGGAAGACTTAAGGAACAAATCTTAGCTTACTTTAATTAAGTTGTAAGTAAATGCAATGTGGTTGTTTTAGAACCACACAACTACCAGGAAGCAGCAATGGAGACATGGTAGGATGTAATGAAGGAGAGACTAAGAATGATAAACAAAAATGATACTTGGTGCTTCGTTGATAGACCTAAGCATAAGAAAGTGATTATGGTGAAATGGGTTTATAGAGTCAAATTAAGCCTAGATGGATCCATTAACAAGTTCAAAGTAAGATTAGTAGTGAATGGATATGTACAGGAGTAAGTAATTGACTTCACTGATACTTTTGTGCATGTGGCTAGATTTGACACCATAAGGTTACTACTTGCTTTGGTTGCTTAAAACTCTTGGTCTATATATCATCTTGATGTGAAGTGGTGATTTGTAGGTGGTAATCTTTGTGGAACAACTTGAAGGGTTTGTGCAGCATGATCAAGTGTATCTCTTAAAGACAGACTTGTGTGGGCTAAAAAAAGGCTCTTAGAGCTTGGTGTAGCAAGATTGACAACCACCTAATTCAGTAGGGTTTTTAAGGAGTCGCACAAAAGTGACACTCTATGTGAAGGAGGCAAGCTTAGGTGTGGTAATTGTCTCAATTTGTGTTAATGATCTCTTGAACACCGGTGGTAGTTAATCCTTGATATTTCAGTTTAAAGAGGAAATGAAGAAAGTTTTTAAAATGAATGATATGGGGGAAAATGACATACTTTCTAGGCATGGAAGTTCTTCAACTAGAAAAGGAATCTTGTTTTGCCAAAGAAAGTATATTAGTGAAATTCTACTGAAGTTTAGGATGAAGAATTCTAAGCAAGTGAGTAATCCATTAGCCAAAGTGAAAAGTTGTGTAAGAATGAAAAAGCTCCTAGAACTAATGCTAACTTCTTCAGGAGTATTATAGGATGCTTGTTATATCTTATAGCCATAAGGTCAGACATCTTGTTTGCTGCTAGTTTACTATTTAGGTTTGTATAGAATCCTAGTGAAGTTTATCTCAGGGCTGCCAAAAGGATCCTTAAATATATGAAGGGAACTAAAGATTTTGGTGTGTAGTACTTGATAGAGGAGGAAACTAGGCTTGTTTGATTCACTGACAGTGACTAGGCTAAATCAATTGATGATATGAAAAACACATCAGGTTATTGCTTCACCAATAGTTTAGGAATGGTCTATTAGAGTATTAGGAAGCTAGATACAATGGCTCAATCTACAACAGAAGCAGAATACATAGCAACTGCACATGTTGTGAATCAAGCAATATAATTAAGGAAGCTTTTGGTTGATTTGAAGACTGAACCTAGGGAAGTAATTGCGATGCTATGTGACAACAAGTCAACAGTGGCCATTGGTGATTCCTTGGCAAGTATACCGAATCGCACAAGTAATACAGAGTGAGAGAGTATCGTCCAATGATGATTTTAGTTACCAAATGACAATTTCACTAATATGATAATATTTAAACTATAGAAAATTGGGATTAAAAAAAGCTCAATGTAGTTAAAAAGAAACACCAATAATAAAAAGCAATTAGTTTGTATTTTTGGATTTTTAACAACAAGAGCAATTAAAACTATGAATAAGCACAAATATTCAAAAAGGGCTAGGGATCCGACTTCAATTGACCTATTAATGTATCCTAGAATTCTTACTTAATCAAGCTCTATTCCATAATTGATGGTTAAATTTTTAGAATTAACTAATAACCAATCCCTTGGAATATTAATACTCTTTTAATTAAATAAGATTTTTCAATCCCTTAGACAAATCCCATTTAGAAAGGGCTTTACAAAAGAATAATGAAATTCCACCGCAATCACACAATCAACATCATCTATCCCAAGATAAAGTCAAATAATGGTGTCTATCAAATGAGCAAGCTCATATATGAATTTCCCAATTCTATACATGTACCCTAAATCAACCTATGAGTGGCCAAGTCAAAGGAAGCATTAAACTCATGAAAAACACTCAATTAATGGAAATAGAAACTTGTATTAAGTAAGAAAGCTAACAAAACATCATCCAAGTTAAGTTACATCTTTACTCTAGCTAAAAAGTTTAGCTATACATAGTTAAAGAACAAAAATGGAAGTAAAAGAAGATAAAGTAAGCAAACTCCATGGTCTTCTTAGTCCCAAAGTGATCTTAATGCTCTAAAATCCCTTGGAATCACTATTCTTGCTTTTTCTCCTCCTTTCCTGGCTTAATTTCGATCTCCCCCTTGCAGAAGTTGCTCTACATGGTTAAAAGAGTCTATTTATAGGTGAATTTCCACACATGTCAAAAAATCAGCGAATGCCTAAGCATTGAGTTACCAGAATAGAAAATAAAGGCTGCAGTGGATGCTCAGGCATAAGATTGAATACTTAGGTAGTGGGTAGCCAGAATGCACATTTCTTTAAAATTTCAGAATCCAAGTCTTCTTTTAAGCTTCTAAACCTGAAATCTATTAGTAAAACACTTAGATTTAGTGCACATAAGTTATGATAAAAGAGTTTACTAACTTAAAATTAAAATTACAATGTTACAAGTGAAAACATGGAATTTATAAACACTTTTCTATACAAACAACTGCTTTTGAATAGGGAAATTAAGATTAAAATCAAAGTTATTAGCCATTATGAAAAATCCATTGTTTCATGAAAGGGCAAAGCACATCACAATTAAGTATCACTTTCTAAGAGAGATGGAAAAGGAAAGACAAGTGATATTGCAACACTACTGTTCTAAAGATCAAGTGGTAGATATTTTTGCAAAAGGATTACCCAGGATGAAGTTTGAAAAGCTTAGAGAACTTTTAGGAGTTTGTAGTAGCACTAAGGTTAATGAGGAGTATTAACTATTAAGTAATAACCTTAGTGCACTTTTATCATAAAGCAACTTACTTTTTTTTATAAAGTAGTAACTTTTGTGCAACTTTTTGCTTGCTGCTTGTAATCTACAATATGATGGAAAAGTTGTACTAGGTAGCATATTTTCTTGTTTGATTGTTATGATTTGTCAGATCACAGTCCAGGAGGCTGCTGTGTTTATCTAGCTAGTTCTATGAGACTAGTAGATAATAATTGTTTGTAGTGTGTAAAAATAGCCTTATTCAGAAGTGAAATAATAAGAGGACCATATTATCTTCTTCCATTCATCTAATTCTCTATAATTTGTCATCTTCTCTTATGCTTCCTTAAGCTTTCATAAGGCTAACAATAATTAACAATTTTTTTTTAAAAGCTAAAATTTCAATTGCAATTATCATATTTGAGATTCAAAATTGCATTTACAAACAAAATTAACATAGTGTCTACTTGGGTTAAAATCATGATTATCTGACTCAAAACTATGAACAAATATTGAATGTCTTGGTTTAATATTATGAATATGTTAGTCTAGAAGTGGCCAAGAGGGGGTGAATTGGCCTTTTATAATTTATGAGTTTATTTATAAATCACTTGTTGAAATCAGCATTCTATTAAGATGTGTGAAGCATAGCTTCCTTAAAGTGAGTGTGACTAGAAAGTGAACAATATGATTAAGTTCTCTAAGCAAAAGGAAGAGTTACAACACAAAATGATTAGCTTCTTCATTGAAGTTGAGAAAATAATAGACACAGGAGACATATATTCTCATAAAGAAAAAAAACTTGAAAACATAGATTTCAAGTAATTATAAAATAAAGGTCATTTCAAAATTGTAGGATTTCCAAAGTTGAGCTTCTTATGAATTTATATGAGAGAAGTGTCTTGAAGATTAGTGTGATAGAAAACAAGCTCTTTAAATCAATGTAGTAAAGATAAAGAAATCAACTCAAAAAAGGATCACACTAGAGATTTATAGTGGTTTGGATCTAAGGTAAATCATACATATAAAAGGTGTTCATGGGCTGGGCTGGGTTTTGACAAGATTCAAGACTTGGCCCAATTATATGACTAGGACATTTTTTTTTTACTTTGAGACGTGGCTCGACTTGGTTAATGATCAGGCTAGGCCATGTTTAATGAGGTTGGGTCAAGTTAATTTTTTTTAATTCTGAAATTTTTTACAAGTTTTTATTAAGAAAAAAATTTTTAAAGAAGAAATTAAAAGTTTCAAATTAAAATTGGAATGAGTGAAAAATTATTATTAGAATTGGAAAATAATTAAGATTTAAAATGAATGTAAGTTTTAACAAAGTAATCATAACTAAAATTTATTTAAATAAAAAAAATAAAGAATAATAAAATAAAATATTGGTCAGCTTGTATGTGACCTCAGGACTTCGCCTGACCTAGTAAAAAGTGCAAATTTTTTTATTTGGCTTGGCTCTAGGTTGGTGCTCCCTTGTAATACATCCACTCTCTAAGCACACAGTTAGGGAATTTTACTATTAATAGGAAATCACAAATACAACTAGGAAACCTTGTGTAAAGCTCAGCCACATTCAACTTTTACACCTTATCCATAGTTACTTCCATGGATCATAGTTTTTTGTTTTTCTTCTCGAAGGCAATATAACCTTATACCTTGAGATCAGTCTCCTGCGACTTTTACTTCCTTTCCTTGAAAACCCCAATATTACAAGGCTCACCCATTCGGGGTTTTACTCTCTCAATTTCTAGGATTACTACAAGTTCCTAGACAATTTAAAACACTAGGATTACAACAGGTTCCTAACAACCTAAATTGATGTATAGGAATGGGTATTTCATCACATTTTAGCACAAACTCGCAAAGAGTAGAAATAGACTTAGCTTACTCAAAGCACGCAAAATATAATTTACTAATTAAGTATAATAATAGAATGATGGTGAGTATTACAGATTCACTTTAGATTTAGTTCACGACTCTTAGAATGACTAGTTAAATGCAGGCTCACACACGGAGTTCCAACAAATATCTTACTCAGACCACTTACTTGCCTACAATGTCAATAGAGGATTCATCAATGAAAGCTTAGCAAACAACTAGGTTGATATATGGGCTTAATCCTTTTATAGCTGTTGCGATTAATATTTTTACTTAGCAAAACACTTAGTTTATCAAGGTCACTCAACTCAAATGCCTTCTGTACTATAGGATCAATGATGTCAATGTGGCAAAAAGAGGATACCTCATTAGGATGTTTCATGGTGTCATAAACATTGAACTTAATAACTTCCCTATCAAATTCCATGATGAGGGTACCTTCGCACATATCAATTTTAGTCCTAGCGATAATAGTCTTCCTAACAAAATATCAAATGGTTTAGAAGATTCATTATCTTCCATATCTAAGACAAAGAAATCTAAAGGGAAAACTAAATCATTAACTTGAACTAGGGCATCTTCTAGTATTCCCTTGGGATACACAATCAACCTGTCAACAAGTTAAATTACAACACCAGTTTCTTTTAATTTTCCAACATTTAATGATGAATAAATAGACAAAGGCATTACATTGATGGCTCGATGAAGATGGAGGAACAGTGATTGCTTGATGAAGACAGAGTGGAAATTAGTGCACTAAGCCAGATGCATGTTTTGATTTAAGCCATTTTTTGAAGAACATGTGCACTTTTGCCCTTATTATTGCTTCATAACATTTTGCCATAGTACTGCCCCAACATTGCCATGGCAACTGGGAATGTTTTGTCACAAGTTGTTGCAGGATTGTCATGAAAAATGGATACTTTTTGTTTTTGGTAGAATTCTTTATTCACTGCATAATGGCATATCATTATCCAAAGATTCCAAATATTTTGCATTAAGCCCCCAATTTGATTGAAAACTGTCATGAATCATTCAACAAGGCCCTCAATGCGACATCTCAAATTTTACATAAGAATTACCATTAAAATTCAGAGAAAAATAAATTCAATGTAGCATCTTAAATAGTACTGTAATTTTAATATGGAAAACAATATAGCAAAATATGTATTTTATGGAAAATACCGAAACATTTAAAATGCAAACACATAATAAAAGTTATACAATTGAAAATAACTTATTTGTTCATATTCATTTCTTTAAACATAATATGATTCACTTAATGATATTTACATATAGAAATACAATGATTCAAAAAAACATACAAACAAGAATAATATATCACCTTAATAATGTTTAAGAACTAAATGTTCAATAACACAATTGTAATATACTTAACTATTTCCATTTGTGAAATTACACATCCAAATAACCAATGACTAAAATACAAAACCTTCGTAATATATGTTAATTCTTTGTAAATACATCCATTTTTGTAATTTACCATGAAAGTGTAATTACATTTATCTCAATTTAAACAATCTTATATATGAAATGTACAAATAGTCTAACCATTGTGAAATATTTATACCAACAACTTCATATATAAACAAAATAACTTATACGTCACTTTGTATATCTAAAATACACGATAAAGTAACACCTTACTAAATGCTTGTCAAATAAGCAATCTTTAAAAAACACCTATAAAATTTACACATTGTAAACTTTGTATTTAATCATTTTAAAGCATATTTCTATAATTCACAATCTAATAGTAAAAATAGTTTTTCTAAATGTATGTAGTTTAATACCAAAATATCAATTCATAACAAATACTTACATATTATACTTTAAACAACTTGATATACAATTAGTAGTATAATCAAAACAATTATCACTTACTTGTATGACTTTTACATACCAAATAAATAAATAACCTTCCTGATTAAATTTATAAACTCATATATGTAAATACTATAACAAAGTAAGTAATCCTTGAATATTACATGTATTATTTATTATAAACCTTATACAAAGCATATTTTCCATGAAGTAGTAGTCTAATAATGTAAGAAAATTTGTACATAATACACATTATACATAAGTTAAATACCAACTTACCATTTTATAACAAAATATACTATATTTGTAACCTTATGGCATTTTGGTAAAAATATGAACATGAAGCCATGTGCACATCCAAACAAAAACTTCCTCAAGCAAAACCTATGTACATTGCATGTAAATTTTTAGCTGTTCAATTTCTTGCATCCTTATCTTTTATTTTCAAATTAGTCCCTTTTATAACTTTTTTGTGTAATAGGTGAGAAAAATGAAATATTTTCATATAAGTCCTCTTTATACATGGTGAGTGTAATTCTAATTTATTGCTTAGTCCTTTTGACCACAGATTTTGCAATTTAGTTCTCACATCCCTAACTAGAGAGATGTGATAAGCACGAATCATATTAGTTAGTCAATATATACAACTATATGGAGTGAAGGTAAATTACTAATTCATTACATGACTTTTATGTGGAAATTTTAGTACAGTCTTCCCTGTTTCCATAGACAGACACGCATATAAAAAATATAGAGAGCTCTGCTTTTACAAAAGTTCTCAGTCAAATGGTCCAGTACATATACAAAACTCACAAAACCCTACCTGTGACATATGGAGCTACTAGAGTTTAATATACACAAGATTTACAATAAAAGAATATACTTGTCCTTGCAAACAATGTAAGGCTCACCAAAAGGAGTCTTTCTCGACGCTACACTACAGAGGATAGTCCAGGTTCATCACTACTATTTGAAAAATGTAAAGAAATAAGGGTAAGTGACAACCATTCAATGAGTAAACACCACTTACTACACTGAGTTAAGAACAGACAAACGGTAAAGTTTTTCATAAACTTGTAATCACTTCAAATAAAATCATGAGTCTTGAATTTCACTAAAGAATTCATAATGTTTATGCAAAAAAGAAAATTTCCTTGCTCAATCATAATGCACTAAAAAAGAAATTTTAAAACCATAATTGTTTTAAATACAAAATCGGAGACATCCTACAAAACCAACAGTAGATAATAGTAAGTGTTGAGCTAATTTGCTGAGAGATCAATGTTTTGATGATAACAACACAAGAAGAAAAATTTTCTAATGTAATACTTAGGTTTTAGGTATTTTCAATGTTTAATCATGTCTTAGGAACCTTTGTAAATGGTATTGAGCTGATAGGAATCAACTAAAATGAATGGAAAATTAATATCAAGTCTTAAAGGTTAAGAAAAGCTAATTTTGGAGCTTTTTGTCAGTGAACAGTCAATTGGCCACTAGCTAGCAGTAGACTGGTCACCTTTTGAGAAGCCCCTAGTCAGATGCTACCTTGAAATTTGATCGATTGGCCACTCTTTGTGAGTGAACAGTTGATTGGTCACATTCTTAGGTAAGACCAATCAGCTGCTAGCTCAAACCTAATTGATTGAGAGATTTTGATGAGCAAGCAGTTGACTGGCCATATGTGAACTGTCAACTGGTCACCCCCATATCAAGCATCAGTTAATTACAAGCCTTGAAACCATCGATTGGGAGCTCTCAGTGAGTGACTAGTCAACTGGTCCAAAGTGAGCAGTCAACTGTTAGGGTCTAGAATTTGAAAATTGTGAGAGAGAATGAAGGAGTAGTCGACTAGTCGGTAGTGAATAGTTTACTAGTCGGTGACAGAAAAGCTATAACGGATCTAAAATGGTTATATTTTAAATTATTTGATATCCCACTCACTCTTAATGGATCTATTGGACCTCAATCTATATAAACTTGACTTGAGACCTTTGAAACAATAAGAAAAACATTCAAGAGAGTTTATATTATTTGTTTTCATTTACTTATCAGCTCTATATCATCTTAGTGCTTTATTGTATTATCTACTCGGTTCAAATAGTTATTCATATGTAATTATTTCTTTTTTCTAAGAGAAAAGCTCAAGGAGGTTCCTTATGAGAGTTAAGCTAAGCGAGAGCTTAAGTTTAAGGGGAGTATATTGCTGAGAGAGTTTTTCAAGGAGGTTCCTTGAAGGAGTCAAGCTTTGAGAGCTTAGGAATTGATAAGAGGTTTTCCTTGGAATTGTATTGATTTTCTAAGATAGTGAAAAATTCTAAGAGGTTGCTTGGGGACTAAACGTAGGCTTGGGTAGAAGTTGAACCAAGATAAATCTCTATGTCCATACTTTTCCTATACTCCTTTTACATTTTGCATTCATTGTTTGATTTTATCATCTCTGTTTCTAAAGGAGTTTTATAGTAAAAATTTTATAAAACCTAAATTACTCCCTCTTGGGTTCCAGCCTTGTTTAGCAGTAAGATGTTAGCTAGGATTAGCAATAACAGTTTAGTACAGTGCAGTGTTCTACATGGATGCATTTCCACGAAATATTTTCTTTAATAACAAATAAA
The DNA here is from genome assembly GCA_037074485.1 of Delonix regia. Classification (NCBI taxonomy): domain Eukaryota; kingdom Viridiplantae; phylum Streptophyta; class Magnoliopsida; order Fabales; family Fabaceae; genus Delonix; species Delonix regia. The sequence goes on from CM073453.1 coordinate 34,812,714, forward strand.
AACATAATTTCGTTTCAAATAGATAAACAATAATATTTTAGTTTAAGAAATTTACAATAACTAATTTCATTCAAAAATTCTATAGGAATCATATAGTAATCTATTATTTAAATCATGCAACAATTAAACCATTTCTTAACAATTGATACAATTACAAACAAATAACCATATAACAATTTCTCATAACATTTGTCAAAGTTTTCAGAATAGTTTCAAAAAGGAAGCAACAACTTTTTAGGAAGTTTGTTCCCAAGGTGGTAGAGTGTACAAATATACATTAAATCATAGGAAAGACTTAAAATATAGAAAATTTGTATAGTTAGTGATATCTTCTCACTTAGAGAGGGATATACCAACTTTTTCCTCACTCCGTTTACAATGCCTTTGTTGATAATTGTCTTAAACACCTATAATATCAATCAAAATGCTCTTAACCTATCCATGAATGATTTAAAACTTTCTACCTACCTATTTTTTCTAGTCATTCATTTACTTTTAACCCATAATATGAATTTCTACTGTTTAAAAACTTTCAGATTTCCAAATAGAACTTCCTATAATTTGTTCAATTCCACTTGCACTTCTTACCTTTCAATATCTTGAGAAATTAAATTCTTGGCCCAAATTTATTAATAATATTCCAAAAATGCATAAGGCCTTCAATCTTATCTAATATACTTCATTATGCACTTATGAAAATTCCAATAACCTACCATTAACATCTATGTGACCTAAGAGATTATTTAACTAAATTCCAAATTCCTTCATTAAACTTACATGATCATTTAAAGCTACTTAATCAAGCTATATAAGGTTTTCCATTCAAATTTCCTCCCTTTTTCTTATGAAAAATTTAGGAAAATAAGAAAATTAGGAATTTGACTTATAATTCAAAATGAAAAGTTCCGATAGCTTTAAATCACCTCCTAAATAATTAATAACATAAGAGAAGCCCAAAAAGTTGAAGTTTCATTATCCTAAAAGTATGCACATATAACTTTAATTTAGGGGGTTTTTCAATCTTGAAGTAAAAACTCATAATTGATCAATGATTCCAAGGGAGAGAGATGCATAAATAATCAAGAAGGTGAAGTCTCAACTCAATTTGTTGTAATTACATCAGATTGAGCTTAATTTCCCTACTTTTTTGTGTGAACAGTACCAAAAATTAGGGCTTCTCGATTTGGAACTTTTTTTTTTATCAAATTAAGTAGTGGTTATGGAAGAGAACTGGTCAAAATTTAATAAATGACCAAAGCCCTAAGCTAAATTGAAGCAAAACACACCAAATTTGATGAATCTTAAGCTAAATTTGGGCCTCTCATTGGACTCATAAAAAATGCTGCACTTTTCGACTAAATCTTGGCCAAAGGAGCATGTGTTTAGGATGAGCAGGGAATAATGATGTCGGATGACCACTGACAAGCTCTAACTATGGCTGGAAATGGATCGAAGTTGGAGAGAACGAGGAACAATATAAATGGAGCTGGAAGACGCAAAAATGAAAAGGGAAATAAGGGGAAGATATATTAATAAGGGTGTGTTCGTAATATATTTGAGAATACTTTGTATTATCATATCACAATTTTTGGAAATATTTAGTTTGCACACCCTGGGGTTCAGTTATATGTGTTAGAAATGCACATGATAGGCTTAAGTACTCATATTGGTTATTAACTCAAATATAATATCATTTGCATTTATATTTAATACTTCTTGAATTTCCTCTTTGAATATTCCATTATCATTTAAATCTTATCCTTATTTCAAGAGCATTTTCTACCTTTCTTCAACTTTTCAAATTTTAAAAATTTATTATTATTATTTTTTCACCTAAAATAACTTCTTTTACATATAGATTTTATAGGTATTACATTAGTCCCTTTGCAATATTTTATTATCTATTTTTCCATCCAAATACAAACAAAATACATCGATATTTTATAAATCTTCTATGAATCAATACTGTTTTAAGATTCTTATTCCATTGTGCTCTATCTTATCCAATTCATTTGTTCCTTTTCTACCTTGTCATATTGTTCATGCACATTTCTCATCAAATTTAAAATCTAACTCTAATTTCTATACTTTGCACATGAAGTAGCTTAAACCACCATGCATTCATAATATGGTCAAAGCCTTTACACCATTTTCACATGATATCCACCATAATACATACACATGTACAAGTAGTCTTGGCATATAATACAACTTAAACTTACAAAAACACATACTTAAGGCTAATTCCTAGTATATTACAACACAAACATGGAAATTAGCCATTACAACATCTCATTCCCATAGTGCTTGATCTTCATTCTCCTTAGATGATGTTCAAAGGTCTATAATACATCATCAACATCACATTAGGCATGGTCTCATTGGGACCACTCCAAACCTCCTTGTGATTTTTTGACATGGATCTATCCACTAATATTATACAACATGATAGTAAATGTCCTGGAAAAGTTATCATAATGCGAGAAAAATCTAAAATGTCTAGTGATGTCATCTTGGCCTAAAAATTATATGAGATATTGGGGTGAGAATTCAAGAAATTCTCAATAGTTAAAAAAGCCTAAGAACTACATTTAAGCATAGATATATGACATGTAAGTATATCAAAAAATGAGCATGAATTCAATTCAATTCAATTTTGGATCCATTATTCCGCAACATGCATGCCAAATACATTTGCTTCCAAAGCAAGGATTCCTTTGCTCAATAATGCACCCTTGGTGCCACCACCATAGCCATACAACAACATCAATATATCATATGTAAAATGCAGTAAAATAAACAAGTTTAACTACCTTCAATTAGCTAGAGTTTTTTTTGTTGAAAATGCCCTTTAGAGTCTTGGCACAAGTATTAAAAAGAAGAAAGAAACATGTATTCATACTCCAGCTAATCCTATTACATGTTAATATGAAAGAAAAATAATAAAATACAATCTTGGCTTTCCCTTGGATTAATGCTCTCGACTACTTCTCTTCCTCACTCTTTCTCACTCTAAACTACTCCTCTCTCTAGGAATGCTTGGACGAGTGGTGTGTGACCAAGGTTCACCATCCACACCTACTTTTACTCTTAACCTCATGCATGGCATTAAATGTTTTCTTTAGGTGTTAGTGGTTAAGCTTAACCACTTGCCATGTGATTAGCTTATGAAACATGAATTTGACACTTAGTCAAGTATGTTAGATTGGTGACACCAAGCTTAGGAGAAATGATGGCATTCTTGGACACCAAAATCTTGATTTGTTTTACATCCAAATTGCCTAGTTGCCATTGGTTAGCTATGAACTATAAACCAATTTGGTTTAATTCCAGTTTGTTTCATTCCTTTCTCATGCCTCCCGTCCTATAGTATGTGTTTTATCCATTTACTTCATCTTTTACTAATTAATTTTGAACCCTAGCCTTTTGAAAACTTTGCATTTTAGGACATCAGCTTTTTATATTTTCTTATTAATAAGGTAAACTACCCCTTAAGTTTGTTCATTTGCATAGGCTCCCAAAAAATTGCTTCCTAATGCCTTAATAAAATTTTTAGTTTGGGCTTATTTGAAAAATTATAACTTATGTATACTTTACTCCTTAACCTATAACTTTCTTTTCAACTAAGGATAGAGGAACCTAGTTGAAAGAAAAATTTTAGGATATTACACCTAAACTTTGAATATGCCACTCTTCATTAATTAAATTTCTTAACCTCGTCTTTATGCATCACCTAGACCTTTTAGCTCCATACTATAAAACATGTACTAGAATGCTAATAAATATAACAAGATAATTACCTCAAACAAAAAGAAAATATCACAAACTAAAAATTTAGAAAAGAGAAATAACAATTGAATTAAACAAAATTTTCAAAATTTCATCTTGGGTTGCCTCTTAATAGCACTTGTGTTTAAGTTGATAGCCCGACTTTCTTCTTTTTCATTCTTACTCCAAGCGGACTAAGGATTTTTCCTTTTTTATTGTAGCTCCTAGGTAGTGCTTCACTCTTTAGCTATTTACTTTAAATGTTCTGCTTGAATGTTCTTCTTCCAATTTTAGAGTTCCAAACTAAAATACAACCACAACACGAAATGAGCCTGACCACCTAAACTTGGGCTTTCTAAGGAAACGTTTGAGTCTAGAATTGATGAGTAACACTTATTGTTCCACTTCAAACTCTCGTTGCATAATTATGCTATCATGCCATCTCCTGACTATCTCCTTGTAGATTTTTGCATTACCATAGACTTGATTCCGTAGCTAATCCAACTCATTGAGTTCCAAAATCCTTTTCTCACCAGTAGCTTATAAATTGAAGTTCAACTTTTTAAGTGCCTAATATACTTTGTGCTCCAACTCAATTGGTAAGTGATGAGCTTTACTATATACAAGCATACGCAAAGATGTACCAAGGGGGTCTTGAATGTTGACCTATATGCCCACAACGCATTATCCAACCTTACTTATCAATCTTTTCTATTAGGATTCATAGTCTTCTCTAGGATTCTTTTGATTTCTTTATTAGAAACTTTAGCTTGGCCACTAGTTTGGGGATGATAATTTGTAGCCACCTTATGTTTCACTCCATACTTACTTAACAAAGTATTAAGTTGCTTATTGCAAAAGTGTGACTTTTCATCATTAATGATCGATCGTGGTGATCCAAAATGAGTAAATATGTTTCTCTTTAGAAATTGAATCACCACTTTAGCATCATTAGTCTGAAAAGCAACAGTCTCAACCTATTTGGAAACATAATCAACAGCAACAAGTATATATTAGTTTCTATAGCTTGAAGGAAATGGGCCATAAAATCAATTCCTTATACATCAAATAATTCTACCTCATCAATATTATTTAAAGGCCCTTCATGTCTTCTTGATATATTCCCTACTTTCTAACAATGATCACATCTTTGAGCAAGCTCATAGGCATCTTTGAATAATAAAAGCCAATAAAAACTTGCTTGCAAGACTTTGGAAGTTGTATGAACTTTTCCATAATGTCTTCCATAAGGAATTGCATGACAATGATGTAAGACACTCTCCATTTATGCTTCTGAAACACATCTCTTGATCATTTGGTCATTAACTATTTAAACAAATAAGGTTCATCCCATAAGTAATACTTAACATCATGGAGAAACTTCTTTCTTTGCTGGCTACTTAAGTCAGGTGATAACATGCCACTCACAAGGTAATTTGCAAAATTAGCATACCATGGAACACTTTGGCATATGGCAAATAACTGGTTATTAGGAAATGTTTCCTTAATAGGAGTTTTGTCAACACTTTCCCTATCTGCATCTAATCTAGAAAGATGATTGGCCACCTAATTCTCTACCCTTTTTTTATATCTTAAATTTCAACATCAAATTCTTAAAAAGAATTCAATATATCAAGTAAGGTTTGCAATCTTTCTTTGCTATCAAATAGTGAATATCATAGTGATCACTATATGCAATCACCTTGGAACCTACTAGATAAGACTTGAACTTGTCAAAAGTAAAAACCATTGCAAATAGCTCTTTGTCAGTCATTGTGTAGTTTAGTTATGCTCCTACCAAGGTCTTGATAGCATAATAGATTGAGTGAAAAACCTTATTTCTTCATTGCCCCAATACTGCTCCCACAACATTATCACTTGCATCACACATTAGCTCAAATGGGAAACTCTAATTTGGAGACACAACTATATGTGCTATTATTAGTTTGCTTTCCAAGTCCAAGAATGTTTGCAAGCATGCCAAATCAAAGTAGAACTTAGTATCCTTCTCCAAAAAATTGCATAAAGGCTTAAAAATTTTAGACAAAATCTTTAATAAACCTTCTATAGAACCCAACATGCCTAAGAAAGCTTCTGACGCCTTTAACTAAAGTTAGTGGTGGTAATTTGTTAATGACCTTAATCTTAGCCTTATCATCCTTAATGCCATGCTTTGAGACTTTATGCTATAAAATAATACCTTCATGGACCATAAAGTGACACTTTACCCAATTAAAGGCAAGATTTGTTTCTTCACAATGTTGCAACACTTTGGCTTGATTCTATAAACAATCATCAAATGAATCCTCAAAGACTAAGAAATCATCCATGAACACTTCTAGAAACTTTTCCACCATATCAGTAAAAATGGCTATCATACACTTATGGAAAGTAGCAAATGCATGGCATAATCCAAAGGGCATCCTCCTAAAAGCAAAGGTACCATACAAACAAGTAAATGTTGTCTTGTGTTAGTCTTTTAGAGCTAAGGCAATCTGATTATACTCTGAGTACCTATCTAGAAAACAATATTATTTTTTACCTGCCAAGTTTTCCAACATTTGGTCAATAAATAGAAAAGGTAAATGATCCTTTCTAGTAGCCTTGTTCAGCTTTCTATAGCCCATGCACATACGCTACCCTGTCACTATCCTATTAGGAATCAACTAATTATTCTTATTCTCAACAACTGCCATCCTATCCTTTTTTGGAACACTTTGGACAAGACTTAACCAAGAACTATTTGAAATGGGATAAATGATATCTAAATCCAACAGTTTAATAACTTTATTCTTCACTACTTCTTTCATAATGGGGTTAAGCCTTCTATGTTATTTAACGAAACCCTTCTTATTATCCTTCAAGAGAATTTTATGCATACTAAATGATGGGTTGATGCCTTTAATATCAATAATTGTCCTTCCAGTAGCATGTGTAAATTTTCTTAACAATGCAATGAACTTCTCAACTTGTTCTTGAGACAAATCAAAGGATATAATCACATGAGGAGTATAAGACTCTCTTAGGTAGGCATATTACAAGTGAGATGGAAGAGTTTTCAGTTCAAGTGCAAGTGGCTCTTCTACAGATGGTTTAGGTGGTTGAAAATTCTTTGAAAATAACTCTAAGGGCTTAAATCTACTACCTTGCTTGATGTTTTATGATTAGCTTCCAACCAAGCAAGTTAGTCTTCTTTTTTATTATCTAAACCAATAAGCAAAGAGAATTTAAAAAGTTATCACCACCATCCTCCAGCTGATGCATCCATAATGGTCCTAAAAAAAGGACTCAAACCATTGTAGAAATTCTCCATTTGAATCCAATGAGGAATCCCATGATGTGGACATTTTCTTAGTAACTCTTTAAAATGCTCCCAAGTGTCATAAAAAAATTCACCATCCAACTGCTTAAAAGTTGTAATTTCATTTTTGACTTGAGTAGTTTTTAAGGGAGTGAAGTATTTCATTAAGAATTTTTTAGCAAGATCATTCCAAGTAGCAATGGAATATGGTGGAAGTGAATTTAGCCATGCTCTAGCTTTATCACGCAATAAGCATGGAAATAATTTATGTCGCAAAGTTTCTTGAGTCACACCAATCCATTTGAACGTGTCACTAACCTCAATGAATAGCTTGATATACATATGAGGATCTTATGTAGGTAAACCACTGAATTGAGCCACTGATTGAAGTAACTATAACATGACTGACTTTAATTCAAAATTCTAAGCTTGAATACTGAGTCTGACTATACTCGGATTTAGCCCACCCAACATTGGTGCATCATATTCCTTCGAAGCTATATTTCTTCATCAACTTGAATAGCCATATGAATAAGATTTACATTATGCTTTTTACCCTCTTGTTCAGCGAAATTCCCAACTTAATCTAAACCTCATTGTTATCTTCTTTTAGCTTTGAATGTGCACTTGATCTCAAGATCAAGAGGTAGAAACTTGTTATCTCTCTCTTGGTTCAAAATATAAACTAATTCAAAAGTCAATGAAAAGAAAATACAAGTAAATTTCTACACTAATTTCTAACAATTTCAATCCCTGACAATGGCATCAAAAACTTGTTGGATGAATCGACATGTACACTGAATCACTCAAGTAATATAAAATTGAGAAAGTATTGTCCTACGAGGATTGAATACTAACATTAATATAAAGTTAACTAGATTAAAATAAATGAATGAAGAGTAACAATATTAGTTTCTTTTATGATAAATTGTAACTATATAACTTAGCTAATCAAATTTAATTGACTAATGAAACTAAAATAAAACTTAACTATTCAGGAAAAGGAAATAACATTGAAAGATCAACTACTTCCAATCAAGATAAGTACTAGGATTGTCATTTCCCATTTAATTGCACTCTTTTTACTTATACCTTATCATAACTTAAAAAGCCCACTCAGCTTGATAAGTTCGGCTTAAAAAAAATGCCTGAACAAAAAAAACCTGATTTGAAAAATGAGCTGGGCTTGGGCTTTTTTTAAAGCCCGGATTAAGCCCAAAAAGCCCAAATGAATACTTTTTTAATAAGTAAAAAATTATTATCTGAAGAAAAGCTTAGTGTAATGTGACATTTTGATAAAGAAATAAAAATTAGTACCTCTTATTTAAAGGATTTATGCCGATACAACAACTCATTTGTTTTTACAACTTTTCTATATATAATTTTACATGTAAGAATAACAATTATCTATGTTATTTATCTTAAATCTTAAATAATACATTGATTTGACCATTTTTTAAAAAGCCCGATATGCCTGATAAGCCCTGCCCAAAAAATATGGATAGATGCCCAAATAAAATAACCCGATCAAAAGACAGGCTCGGGCCTTTTTATGAGCCCGAATTCAAGCCTGAATTTTAAAAGCCCGACCCAATGATTAAGTTTATTCTTTTTGTTGTTACAACAGTGTCATATATCATCATAAGGGAATTCTAGTTAATACCGATATTAATTAGTAATTCTTATGTAGTCACTTAATTCAAGAGATCTAATATTCAAGCTAAAAGTAAGGTAATAACGAGAAGTCAAATAATGCAAAACTTAAAATGAGTTGAAAATCAATGCAAAAGGCTTTCTTAGGATAATAGATTACCAAGATACTTCAATTGTGAATTAGTTACTTTCCTAACTTAAACTCATTGATTTATGAAGTAATTTTAGCCTCTAACATCATTATAAGAATCTGTTGATCCTTATAAATTCTGTCACTTTAAATTGATTCCTTATATTTCTATGAGAACTACATAGAGAGATACATTAAGTATGAGTAATTACAACTTTGCACGTCCAATAGGTAAATGTCTATCCTAAAGGAAAATTAAGTTAAATTCATGCAATAAATGAACATCAATCATGCAGTATTTAGTTTCATTCAAGAATTCCTAAATTGTCAACATAAACCTTAATTAGTGGCCGATTAACCTGGGAACAATTAAGGTTTGAATTGAATAACTTCATACACAATGAAATTCAAGTCAAAAAGTAACAAAGTTCAACAATCTACATGCCTAGGGTCCACATTCCTAGAGAAATAAAGGCTTAGCCAAGCAATGCCATTATTACAGTTTAATACAACTCAAAAAACATAAACAGGATTAGAGAAAAATATGAGAAAAAGATGAATAACTCCTTTTCTAAAGCTTTAATCAGTTTCTCCCATGAAACTCCTCTTAAAATGCCTTCATCGAGCAAAAGCCACCTTTTAGAGCTTAGAAAATACTCTCATTCTGCTTCAAAATGTCCCCTCTATCCTAGAAACCTAGGAAAAATGATTTATATCGTCCCAAAATGTCAAAAGACCAATCTACCCTTCATTTGTTGCATCCTGGTACCTTGGTGCCAATTCTTAAGTCAGTACACATGATTTGGTGCCTTAGTGCCAATTTGATGCCTTTTGTATTAGCTTCAATGTTTCACTTGTAACATTATGCTTCGGTGTCAGAATTTGATGAACTATCACTCATTGGAAATCTCTCAAAGAGCTCTAAAACTTTCCTTGAAATAGCCATCTCCAAATTTTGACATCCAAAAGTTGCCTTAAAGTTAGGACGTGCACTTTCTTAATGCCCAAACACTCATTTCTTCCATTCAAGGCTTGAGCATATACGAATACAACATGAGTAATTCTAATTTGCTAGGATTTAAGCATGTAAATCATGAAAACAAAACTAAAACAACTCAAATAACTATAAATCCAAACTTCTAAATGCAAAAGCCTAAACTAACAAAAATGACTTAAACTTTGACTAAAAATAACAAGATTATATCATGATAAAGCATGAAAAGAACATGAATAACTCTATTCCATAGAGTTAAAACTCCCTTAAACTTGAACTTTTATTCATCCTCAAACAAAACAAAGGTTATGACACAAAATTTTAGGTTATCATTGGCAAACATCCATGATGGCTCAAATTTTTATTATCAACAATTGCACAATGAATTATGGTTTACAAGAATTACATATAATGCAAATCACTATAGGGTTCAATATGTTCTCCCATATCTTTCCAATGTTCTTGGGGTGTGCATGTACGGTAGCTATATAATCTTGTCATGCATGTAATGGAATCAATTTCTTTTTCCCAAGCAAACCAAATATGTGGTCAATTTCAATAAAATGCTTCATACGCTCGGTTGTCTACCTTCTCTCCACTTTTGTAGACCATGAACAAGTTAAAGATCATCATGCCTTTACAACTTGTAACATGGCCATAGGCTGTGGTTATCAAACAAAAGGATAGGGATAAATAGAATTCAAAAATCAAAATAAATAGTGCAAGATACTAACAATTTGGAAAGAATAGAGTCTTCAATCTTCACACTATTGCTTGATAAGTTCCCTTCCTTCCTTCCATTTTAATCAACTCTTAACCTTTTTCATTTTCAAATTTACTATTCATGCATTTGCATTTCAACAAGGCCACTGCTATTTCTTATCTTCTCTATCTCTTTTTTCCAACATCTTTATAAAATTAAAACAACTCAGAGCCAACCTTCACTTTCTTTTTTGCATCCCTTTTCTCTTTTTTTTTTTTTTTATTTGTCTTACAAACTTGCCGGTGATTAACTTCTCCTTTCATTTTTTACCCTTAAATCTCTCTCTCTCTCTCTCTCTCTCTCTTTGGTTAAAATACACATGTGCTTGCACTTTTCTCATAAATAAAGTAGGTAGGATGATTATCTGGATATTAAATGAGAAGACATCATATAGGTATTTTGAATAAAATAAGATTCCATGGTTTTACTAATAAGGGTGTTAAGGTTGTATATCTACATATACAAACAAGGGTGAAGGCTAAGAAAGGCACAAATGTGAAGCAAAATGCCTAAATCATCTCTCTAATTGATGTAAATCCTAGGATTTTGCCTAAAAAGAATATAGAGTGAGTTCTAAAGCTTAAAATTGAAATTATCATATATTACAATTTAGGCAAAGCTACCTTGGGCTCAAAATTTTTCAAAGAAAATATTGAAAGAATATGCATTACTCATTAAACCACACAATAAAAAACATTAACATGTACTTCTTACAAACTATAGTTCATGATACAGTTAACTTCATCATTGGAATTTGGCTTTCAGAAACACAAGCAAGGACAATAAATAAAAACACATAACTACACTAAAATGTAATTTCCCTTCCCCCAAACATAGAAATGAAGTCTTTAATGTTCAGTAATATAAAGATCAAGTGGGGATAACAAATAACATTGGAACCAATAGAACCATTATTAGTCATGAGCCACACAATAGGATAAAAGATGATTATTGCTAGGGTTTCAACATTTTAAGTTCAAGTTAGAATAATCAATCACATTAATAATTATAGCCTTACACATTTGACTCATGTCAATGATGCCAAATGAAAATACTAAAAACAATTAAAGGCAAATGAGAATAGAAAGAGATATCCCTAGACATAAGGTGGATGTTAAACATCATTTTCTTGATGTGTGCCTAGCTAAGATGGTGGTGTAAGCAGGTCTTGGAAACCCCTAATTGGTTTACCTTTTTAATGCTCATCTTGTGTAACCTACAGAAAATATAGCTAAATCAAACACTAAAAGAAACAAAAAAAAAAAAAATACTCTTGATTAAAAATGACACTAAAAAAACTATTTGGGTTACCTTCGAAAAGCATTAAGTTTAAAGTCTTCAGCCAAACTTTTTTTTTTTTTTTCAATGATATGCAAGGGCAATGAAGGACTTGAGGTGATCAAAGCTGCCACTTAAATAATACTTAAGCCTTTGGCCATTCACTAAAAATATGGTGTTGGTCTTCTCATTAATATCCTCAATAACTCTATGAGAAGAGACTTGAGCCACCATAAATGGACCAAACCATTGTGATTTCAACTTCACTAGGAATGTATCTAATCTTGAGTTAAAGTGCAACATTTTCTAGCTTGTTGTGAACTTGTGCTTGACGATGAGCTTATCATGCTATTTCTTTCTCTTTTTCTTGTAAAGCCTATTCATTTCATAAGCTTGGAGATGAAATCCATACAGTGCATCTAATAGAAGAAATCATTTCTCTCTAGCTACTTTGAAATCAAGGTTAGACTCTTCTAAGACCTCACAAGTTTTGTGCTTAAGTTCATACAGGTGACCCTTCATGAAAACATCCCTTGTTAATGAATTTGATGCCTTGTTAGCCACATTGACTTCATAACATTCTTTAGGGTCCCTAGAAAGTTTAATCTCTTTAAAAGCCTTGAATGTTACTTTTTCATCTTACACTCTCATGGTTAGCTCGCCCTTTTGGATGGGCCTTTAAATCACACAAAGTTTATCCATTGAACTTATCACTTATTGTCCATGGGATAGTGAAATTCCCTGGATCCCTAAGCTTATGAGGGAGTTTCTTTTAAAGGAAGGCATTACACTCCTATGTAAGAGCAATAGTTTCAAATTCACTTAGCTTTCTCTTTTTGGTCAAGACGTCTTCCATAAATTTTATGTAGCTAGGCATCTACTCAAGTGCTTTAGCGAAAGGAATGTTGATATGTAGCTTCTTGAATGCCTTTGGAAATTTCTTAAATTGTAGATTAAATTTATGCTTTTGAAATCTTTGTGGAAATGAATATGAATGTACATACCCTGTGAGCCTAATCTTTGAAGGATCTTTAACCTATATGTCTTGAATGCTGGCAGCTCTGGCACTCATCCTTTCTAAATGACACAGGTAATTATTGGCTCATATGCCTCATCCAATAGCTTTGCCATATGAGCTCTACCACCTGTAGCATCAATGATGGTTTTAAATGAAGGAGACAACCCATTGTAGAATGTCTGAACTAGAAGCCACTTGGGAAGCCCATAATAGGGACACCTCATTAACAACTCCGTGAACCTCTCCCATGCTTTATACAAATTCTTATTATCAAATTGAATGAATGAAGTGGTTTTATTTCACATCTTAATTGTCTTGTTTTACAGGAAGTATTTAACCATAAATGGATGTGTCAACTCTACCCTAGTAGAGAAAGATCCTCATGGTAATGAGTTTAGCCATGCCTTTGCTATAGGAATTACGTCAGTCTAACAACATCTTCACTTTCCTCATTATATTTTAAAGTATTGCATATCTCAAGAATGTTCAGAATATGGCTTTTATGGTCTTTAATTAACAATCCTCCAAAGTGCCTATTAGCTTGTAGTAACTGGATAATGGTTGGTTTGATTTCAAAACTGTAGGCTTTAATTGCTAGTCTTTTAATACTTAGAGTTAGCCTTTGCCATATTCGGGTGGCGTACTCATACAGGTTATGGTTGTTCTCATTAGCCATCTCTAGTTCTCTAGGCTATTGTGCTCCTTGAAAGTTAAGGCTTGATGGAGTGTATGGTGATGCAAGTGAAATAGGCGATATGTTTGGATTGAATATAGCTCTCTTTGTTTATGCTATCTTATGTTTAAGATTGGACATAACTAGTACTTGGAATTGACAACAAAAAATAACCAATTTAAAAACAAAAATAAAAGAAAAGGTTTAGTCTAAGGTTTCTAAGTTATCACTTATACCAATAACAAGCGTAACTAAGAATTTTTGGCAATGGCACCAAAAACTTGTTTTGAGCAAACTGCCACAGTGCAAGTACACACTGCCAACAAGTAATAAAGAACAAGAAAAGTATTGTCCTTAGGGAATTCAAGTTAATATTGATATAATTACTAATGCATATGTAGTTATGTAATCCAAGCAATGCAATATTCAAGATAAAAGTAAAGTAATTGCAATAAGTCAAATAATGCAAAACTTAACATGAAATGAAAATCAATGCAAAAGGTTACCCTAGGATTGTGGATTACCAAAGCATTTCAATTGTGAATCAATTACTTTCCTAACTTAAGTTCATTGATTTATGAAGCAATTTTAGGCCCTAACATCATTATAAAATCTATTGATCCCTTATAAATTCTATCACTCTAAATTAATTCCCTATATTTATAAGAGAACCACATAGAGAGACATATTAAGTACAGCTAATTATGACTCTACACTTCTAAGTGGTATATGTCTATCCTTAAGGCAAATTGAGTTAAAATAAGATTTAATGAATAACTTCATACACAATGAAATTCACGTTAGAAAGTAATAAAATTCAACAATCTACATGCCTAGGTCCACAATCTGAGAGAAATAAAGGCTTAGATAAGCAAACTCATCATTACAATCTAATACAACTCATAAAATATAAATAAAAGAAGAGAAAAAAAGAAGAGAAAGAGATGAAGAACTCTATTTTTGAAGCTTTTATTGGCTTCCTCCTTTGAAACTCCTCTTGAAATGCCTTCTTCTAGCAAAGCCCACCCCTTAGAGCTCAGAAAATACTCTCCTTCCACTTCAGAATGCCCCATCTATCCCATAAATGTAAGAAAAATTATTTATATTGCCCTCAAATGTCAAAAGGCCAGTCTACCCTTCATTTGCTGCATTTTAGTACCTTGGCACCATGTTTTGGTGCTTTGGCACCAATTCTCAGGTCATCATACATGATTTGGCACCTTAGTGCCAATTCGTAGCTTTTTTGTATCAGTTTTAGTGTTTCGCTCATAACTTTCTAATTTAGTGTTAGAATTTATGGCAACTTTCTATGAAATAAACATCTCCAAATTTTGATATCTATGGTTCCAAAAGTTGCCTTAAAGTTGGGACATGCACTTTCTTGATGCCAAAACACTCATTTCTTTGATCCAAGGCTTAAGCACATATGGACACAACATGAGCAACTCTGATTTACTAGGATTTAAGCATGTAAGTAATCAAAACAAAACTAAAACAACTTAAACAATCATAAATTCAAACTTCCAAATGCATAAGCCTAAACTAACAAAAATAGCTAATATTTTAACTAAAACCAATAAGATTACACCATGATTAAGCATGAAAATAGCGTGAACAACTCTTCTCGATAAAGTTATCACTCCCCTAAACTTGAACTTTTATTTGTCCTTGAAAAAAAGAAAGGTTACAACCAAAAATTTTAAGTTATCCTTGGCAAGCATAAAATTGAGACAATTTTGTCACGACAACTGGGAAGAATTTTGGCCTCGAGAATATCAACATTCATCTTACCTACATATAAAGATAAACAACACTAAGCATCATTCTTATATTTTTATTCATAAGTCCAATGTCCAAGTTGAAATCACATCTTTGCATAAGAAAGATTAAGAACTAAACTTAAATAAAACTAGTAAAGAAACTTTTGAAACAAGCATTTTGCTCAAAGAAATCATGCATGATAACTCTAAGAAATTAGAGTTATCAATTGATGCACCCAAGTCACACATAGCTTTTTAAAAGTCTATATTTCTTATTTTACATGAGAAGGCGAACATACTTGGGCTTTACACTTTGGAGGTATTTTTTTTAGATTACTCTAGATACATTCTTCCATATGCTTACCTTTTATATATCCAACTAGCCTTTTCTTGCTGGTGCACAATTCCTTGAGAAAATTTCCCATGGTGGGGTATTTGCTTAATAACATCAAGAAAAGGAATATTTACCTCTACCTTTCTAAAGGTCCCTAGGATTTATTTTTCTTCCTTTTCTTGACAATCTTAATGCTTTCAAGAACCAAAGAACCAATATAAACAAATGAAGGGGGATTCTTGCAAATTCATAAAAACTAAACTAATAAGCAACTAAAGAAAATATTCAAATATAAAAGAAATAATTAAAAATATGGATTTAATTCAATAAGAGGAATACCTAACTAAGGAATATTTTTGTTTTAGCATTCTCAAAAGTCGATCATTGATACTAAATGAACTCCCTCTTTTTAACAAATGGCTGTAGTTATTAACAAGTTCTCACAACTTGAAACTCTCCTAAATTCATTAAGTAAGAAGTGTTCTATAGACAAATCCTAATTAACTAACAACCTTAAATAAGCATTCAAGATTTAATTAGCTACTAACATTTAAATATATAGAATACCAACATTAATTGTTGATAACATATAAGATATGCTTGATCAAATTAGTGAGAATATTCATAACAAAGCAAAGTTAATCCTAAAGCACCTATTTTATCACAATTCGTCAGCATGTCGATTCGACATAAGGGTTTAGGAACCTTGGGCCCTTGATTCCATGAGTATACTTATTGGATCACTTAGCAAATCAAGGTTAATAGCTAACATCGGGGATTCTTAATGCCTTCATGTGTAGGTCTATCATGCAACACACAATTAAATCAACTTCTATTTGACATGAATGATCATTATACGCAGTAAATGAAGACTACTCTTGCCAAGCTTGGGTCTTGAGGTTGTGTGGTTCCCAATGGTTCTGTTCGATCGTTATGCCAACCGATTATGATGACTGTTCAAGCTCGAATAATACACTGGTTAGAAATGAAAAATGAAGTATACAACCCTTTTTGTGTTTAATCAGTGAATTATTTGGCATATTATTCCTTATTACTCACTAAGAGATTGATTCATTAAGAATAAAAGATTTAGCTATCAACTTGAGGAGGAGGTGGTCTGAGTGAAGCTTAATGCAGATAGGTGAACCAAATAATCCACTGATATAACTTTCACAAAATATCATTGATTCTAATGGTTCACTACCCCATTGATACAACATTAGGCCAAATCAATTCATGTGAAAGAGATTTTTTAGTTTAGTGTAGCCTGTTTAGCCTAATAATGTATTGAATGGTGATGTAGTGACAATCAAAACTAAAGGACTTTGATTTCAAGAGATATTTTTTTGGAAAAAAAGGAAAAATAAATTAAACATGATTATGCTATGGATGATGTGATAAAATGTTAAAAAGGATGAAATATGCTCCCCTGGTGTCCTATCTCGGGTACCTTAGATGATAGGCTTTAGCATGGTTGGTTACTAAGCTTTGTTCAATAATGTGCAAGGAGCCAAAGGTAGGTTTAACATCTTAATGGAACGTTGGTCCCTAGATTGCCCCTACCTAAAGGGTGAGGATCTTGCATGTGAATCTGACTAAAAGAGGAAGATGTCTTAAGTCAAATCCATGCATAGAGGCACAAATCTGAGTGAGGTCATCATGGTAACCTTGAGAAGCATAGAGTTTCATTAGAAAACCAATATAATCCTTTACTAACCTAGGGCAAACAAGGACCTGGGAATAAGGCCCAAAAGTGTGTAAGGTATGATGCATAAGTGCTTGATGTGTGAAGGGAGGATACCAACATGTTAACCTAAAGTCTACCCAACCATTATCAGAGTATACAATACAGATAAGGGTCATCTACCCTAACATTTTATTTTGCACGTTATCTATCCCAACACATATAATAGAGACAAACATTAAGCAAATAATAACATATAACAAGAGTAAACAAAACATAGATATGGACATTTAAACATGTTATACAACTAAAATGAGAAACATACATAAACCAATGCATAAAAATAGTGACTGATAAATAGACAATAATAAAAAAAAATGAGAAGGGTAATCGAAATAAAAGAAAGGCCATATCACTTCATTTGACTAATCAAATAGGCTTAGCTCTTGAACAATCCTCAGTGGAGTTGCCAAATTGTCACACTTGACAACTTGATTGAGTTGAAATGGATGGTATGAAAAGAAAAGAGAAACAAACTGACTTCCAAAATAATAAAAAAACCAATTTACTTAGGAGTTGCCATTAAAATTTTTAAAGGAAAACTTTGAAAGACTATTTTAAAACAAAAAGAAAAGGCAAGGTGGTCTACAAAACATAAATGGGTTCAGGAGTTTGCTTGAGTGTGGGGTAGGTGTTAGACACCTCTCAACACCCATCCATACGGACAGTTACCCTAGACTATTCAAATGAAATCAACGTAATATGACCTTAAATTTATCTCGATCACCCTTACTAACATGCATGCACATTAAATAGAGAAGGCAGAAACAATAACAATGAAAACAAACAAATAGATATATACAAAGGGTAGACTTGATATAAGATGAGAACCTAGGGCCTACTTACCTAACAATAGGGGTTAAAGTCCACATAGTTTGACCAAAAAGGCATGTCAGTTGGTTAGTGTCTTTTTATTTTTGCGAAAAGAACAAGAAAGTTGAAATCAAATAGATCTTTGTAAACAAAATAGGATTGAAACATGCTTTAATTTACAAAATCAGTTTAATATCACTTTCATGTTCTTTTATATTTTTTTAATTTTTGTTTTTTTGTTTTTTTCATTTTTGGGATTTTAACTTCAAATTTGAAATTTAAATTTCTAGGATTTTAGTGTTTATGCTTTTTTTATTTTTGAAGGTGGAAGTTTTATTTTGAATTAAAAAAAGTTTATTAAGGTAAAATATTCTTTCAAGATTTTGGAATTTAATTTTTGGATTTTTGAAATTAGAATTTTGTTTTGATTTTGAAGAAGGATTGAAATTATTGAAAGAAACTTTTTTTTTTCTTGCATTTTTGAAAATAGCATGGTTTATTTTGATTTGAAGGGAGGAGTAAATGTTCTCAAGGAAAAGCATTTTTGTGATTTTTGATTTTATGTTTTTGTTTGGATTTTTGAAATGATGATTTCTTTATTTTGATTTAAAAGAGACTAGATTATTCAAGGGATGTACTTTTGGATTTATTAATTACAAATAATGGGCAACATAAAAAATTTTTAAAATTTTGGATTTGTTTTATCTTTGTATTTTTGAAAATAGATATTAACTTTTAAGACCTGAGGAGACTAAGGTTTTCACGTGGCCTTTACTAGTTAATTCTCGAGTACCTGAGGAGACTAACGATATCACACGATAATATGAAATGTGAAAGAAATTATTTGTGATTTTTTATTTTTGGGAAAATAACAAGAATGATGAAATTAAACTAGTTTTTGTAAAGAAAATAAATTTGAGATTTTGTTAGTATGTTTTAATTGACGAAATCAATGTAATCTTACTCCTTTTTCTCTCTTCATTTTCTCTATGTTTAATTTTTTGGATTTTTCAGAATTTGGTTTTTTATTCAATTTTGAAAGTGACATGAAATTACAATAAGAAGGGATTTTTAGGATTTTTTTAAATTTTATGATCTTTTCTTATATTTTTTGAAATTGTATGTTAACTTTCAAAGCCTAAGGAGATTAGGGATCTCACATAGTCTCTATCAGTTAACTTTTAAGTGCTTGCAAAGACCTATGATCACACGTGGCAATTTAAAAAAAATTAAAATTAGGCTCCTTGAAGTGCACATGACCTTGATTGCATCACTATAGTGCATTCTCATATCCAATATTAGCTTTTGACACCCTAGCGACAATGGATTGGTCAGTAAGCTTCATCTATATCTTAACAGACACTTTATAGATGGTAAAAGATTTTTTTTTTTTTTGAAGCCTTTCCTTTATTCAGAGGTGTTCTAACATCTTCCTTCCCCAAATTTATATATATACTTGCTTTGCACTACTCATGTATAACATTCTTCTGCTGCCCCTATTTTTCTTCACTTCTTATTAGGTTTGCTATCACATTAACCAATCACCATCTAATCCTATTATGTCTCAATGATATGAAAGGTGTAATTGCAGGGTAAATGGTGTGGCTGGGAGTATGTTTGTGAAGAAAAGAAACCATATACAATTGAGGCTAAAAAAGGGAATTTAGGGAAAAAGAATTTTTTGTTGGCTAAACAAATGGCTCAATTAGTTCAAAGAATGCCTAAATCCTTTTCCTGACAATGTGTTAAAAATATGCCTCAAACAATGATCAATTAAATTCTCGAATGCAATTCAAGGTGACAAATAAAAATGCATGCATTTGATTGTTTAGAATTATCGTTAAAGTAAGCAGACTCTATATCATGCAATTGATTTTAAGTTATTCATAGCACTTATGTTCCTTATGACAAGAATAATGACAGATAATTAGCCCATATGCATTCAATCTCCTCTTTATTTGTTATATTTTAATAGTGAGTTCGAATTTATTAGATATTGCATGTTATTCTCATAGAAACAGGTAAAACTACTGGTTTTACTAACTATCAATGCATTGTTTCACATTCATATGAGTTTCATTTATAGCTAATCTCCCCTAGACTTAGTTAATATAGTGGGCTCATTGCCAAAGTTATCACAATTCTGAATAGCATTTCATAAAATAAAACTAAGAAAAATAAAAACTACTGATACTTCCCAATGTGTCTAGAGGTCCAGCTTCTTATCGTCTTCTATCTCATCTGAGTCCTCCTTGTTAGAGTTATCTTCTTCCATGTTTGTACAGGCATGAGTGCTAAAGGACTGCCCCATCAGATGTTGGAACTCAGGTGGGGGCAAGGGCCATGCAAGCATCATATTAGGTTGTATACCTTGAAAGGTAGCCATAGCTCCGAGGAACTCACTTGTGGCTAGATTGCACTGAATTTGATACTTATTGAAGCATTTCTTTTTAGCCATTCTTTCTCCTATGGTGAGCAATGATAAGTCGGAAGCTATAGTGGAGTGGGGTCTAGGGTCGACAAGTCTCCTCTCATGTTGGTGTCTCTTATTATAGAGGGATACCATAAATTGTCCTTGATGTTAGTGGATACTTGCAGCATGCCTTGGAAGATATATGCCCCTACGTCGAATGATCGATCGGTAACTATGACATACAGAAAAATGGCTTAATCAGTGGTGATCTCACTGATGTGCTAGGTGGGGGAGATCCTTAAAGTGATGAACTTAAACCAAAGTGGTTCTCTGAGGGTCCCTATTGCATAGATGTCTCCTCAGCTCTTCTAAGTCCCAAGCACTTGTAGAAGTTAAAAGTATTCGTCATTACCAATGTTAGGAGGCTAAAGAATTGGTTAATTTCATCACGCCCAATTAGCACCTTCTTTCCCTTAACAAGCATGTCAAAGTAAGTGCGATCAAGGATGATTGCTCCTTCAGGTTGTCTACAGAATTGTTCCCAGCCTCATCATTGTATCTCATCCCCAATAGGTGTGTCAATGTCATCGTCCACCCATATTCCACCTTCTTTAATTGGTTTTTTGTTCACAATTATGGTTTGAAACCGATGTATGGCATCACGAGAGGCAAAGCGGGCATCATTCATAGGTTGGCTGGATTCTCTTCGTTGCTTCTCGTTTGGTGTCATAATCACTACAATCAAATATGGTTAATGTTAGTTATGTTCTAACCCTTGGAGCTATGTCCCTTGAAGATATTCAAACATAGGGTTCCCATATAAAGCATATTTAACCATACTAATCATAATACACTGATTAAACCACATAATGATGTTTACAATCTGGATTCTAAGTGAGAAAATCTAACACAAATTCCCAAATCAGTCTAGAATGTTTCCTTTAGCACCTAAGGTTTTCTACTCTATCAAAGATGCCCAAATGTTTAGTGAAATCAATGATTTTCTTCACTTAAAACATGCAAAAATTGCTTACAATCAATAATAAATGGCAAAATCGCATCAAACCAATCAAATAAGTGCAAGAAATTAGCCTAATTGATCAAAGAGTAACCATGTTATTTGATAGAAAAGGGGATAGGTGTTAGGCCGGGCAACCAACACTCAAGAGGGGGTGAATTAGGTGTTTGCTAAATTTTGGTTCTTTTCTAAACTTGCTTCACAAAAATCTTTATTATGAATTTATGCTTGTAAGAGTATAATGTAAAGCAATAATTATATGAATCAATTGGGGCATAATGTATATGCTTGGGTATATATATCAACACAACAAGTAAATTATCAACAATAAATGCAGAGCATAAATATGATAATTCAGAATATAAAGAGTAAAAGGATAAAGAAAGCAAACTCAGTGATTTATCTTAGTTCGCCTTTAATCCAAGCTTACGTCCAGTCCTTAAACAACTTCTTAGGATTTTCCACTATCTCAACAATTAATTACAATAACAATAAGGGAGAACGTCTCCCTTAATCTCAAATCCCAAGAAAAACGTCTTCCTTACACTTAAACAAGGGAACCTCCCCCTCAATCTAAGCACACCCATGGTTGACTCCCTCATGGAACCTCCTTTAGCTTCTCTCTTTCAAAGAAGAAAGGAATATACAAGAATAACCTCTTTTAAACAAGAAGATATACAAATAAAGCTCTTAAAACTCAAATGATAAAGAATTTACAAGTTTGGCTCAATGATCTTTGTTTTTCTCTCAAAGATGATATAACAAGTTAAAGATCACATTATAGCATTTGGTTTTACTAAAAAATATGTTTGGAAAGATGAGATATAGTCATTACATACTCAAAAGAGCCGTTATTTATGTCAAAAAACTATCTCTGGGAGCGACCAGTCGACTGCCGAGGGCTTACCAATAAGTTGCCCATCAAAATATGACTGTTATTTCAAATATAGGACTAACTAGTCAATTGCTCACTTTCTATACTATAACAGTCGACTTGCCATATGTGGCCAGTCGACTAGTCACTTATAGTAACACAATCCCAACTTCAAATGGTCATAACTTTCTCATTTTAAATCCAATTTAAATCAATGACCTATAATTAGAAAGCTCTTTTAAGTATAGTTTCCAATAAAAGAATATTCATATAAAAAAAATCAATATATTTTTGGAGATATGATTAAAATATTGACCAAAGGTCAGAATAGAATTTTATGTAGAATCTATATCTCGTCACTCAATTTAATAAGGTTATATCTTTATTATTTGAACTCTATTTTAAGTGAATGACCTATTATTGAAAATATCTTTGAGTCTAGTTTCTAATTAAATAAGTTTCATAGCAATGTCCCATATGGTTTGAGAGATATACGTAAAATAGTGACCAATGGTCAAAAACAATTTTAAGCAAATTCAATATCTCACTATCTTTTAAGTCCAAACTTATATTTTGAGAACTGTGAACACCCCATCCCTAATTACTTAATTATTTAATTAATTGATTTGCTAATTAATTAATAATTAAGCAAATGAGGAAAATAAAAATGACAGAGGCTCAAATGACATTCTTAAGCAAAAGCAATTTAAAATTCAAAATGAATAACAAGAGAATTTTAAGAAAAAAAAACCAAAATTTGAAAATAAGAATTAATTAATAATAATAATAACAAATCAAAATAAAAAATCATAAAAGACACAAAAATAGAAAAAATCCAAAAGTAAATATAATAGTAATGATGACAAAAATTAAAAAATAATTAAATAATTAAATAAATAATATAATAAAAAAAGGGGTTAAATTAAAAATAAATTAAATCAAATACCAAACATATATAATACAATATACATGGCTAAACATGATGATATGAGGATATTTTTGATAGCGGTTGCAAGTAGACGCTGCTCTGCAAAACGCTATAGCCGCCTCTTCTTGCAAGTTGCCATAGCTAGTCTAAGGATGTGACGGACAGCATAGGAAAGTTAATGATGACAGTGGCTAAGAATAGCTGGAAGAGGTGAAGATAAAGAGAGGAGAGTTTGAGAGTTTGAAAAGAAGGGAGAAGAGTGGAGGCAGCTAAAAGAGAGACCAAGGGAGAAAGAAACGAAAAGGAGGAGCAACCAAACTGAGAAAGGGGAGATGCAAAGACTGAGGGTGCCGAGGTTATAGCTCGAAGAGAAGAGAAGGCACACCGAGATAAGCTGAACTGTGGCATCGAGACAAGCTGGACTGAAGGCCCACAGATGAGCAGAAATGAGAAGACAGTGACAAGTTGAACCGAGCTGGAATCGAGAAGCAAACCGAGCTAAACTGAGCTACAGTGACAGACGAGCAAACCGAGAACACCCTCCCCTATTCCAAGCAACGTGAACAAGGGCAAACAGTCTGAGCTGAGAGCAGAAGGGAAGGAGAAAAGAAAGAGAGAGAGAGAGGGTGAACAGAGGCAAATAGTTTGAGCTAAGAGCAGAAGGGAAGGAGAAAAGAGAGAGAGAGGGCGAATAAAAGCGAAGCAGTTCGAGATGAGATCAGCCGTGAAGGAGAAAAGAGAGAGAGGCGTTGGCGTCGTTCGTGTTCTCTTGTGGCATTTTTGTTGAAGGGTCTCCGACAAAGGTTCTACTTTCGATGAGGAAGAGCCAGCGTTGATCAATACTTTGCTTTATTTTCCCGCAATGTGTTTGCTGTGTTCCTTGTTGTGTGCACTCAACTTGCTCTAATTTTCTCCTGCATTGGTGTTGCTCCTGCTCTCTTGTGGTTTTCCATCAAAAGGTAGTTGGTAATGGATCTGACCTTGGTGAGAAACCACCGTTAAGCTTTGGCAATCTTATTTATTTATCTGTTTGCTCCTTACCTACATGTTTCCATCGTTATATATATATATATATATATATAGCTGTGTGTATATGGATGTAAGTAGATATATATATAGATATGTGAATACCCATATGAGTGCATGCATATGATGTGAGGGGGTCTTTGTCTTTCCTGATGCATTTTTCTCGCTCCTTCCTTCGTTTTATATATATATATATATATATATATAGCTATGTGAATGTAGATGTATATATATATATATACATTTGGGTGTGTGTATATGGATGTATGTAGATATATATATATATATATATGTATATATGTGAACACCCAATCCCTAATCACTTAATTATTTAATTAATAGATACACCAATTAATTAATAATTAAGAAAATAGGAAAATTAAAAATGTCAAAACTTCAAATGATATTTTCAATTGGGGGACAATTTGGAATTTAAAATAAAGAATGGGAGATAATTAAATAAACTCAAAATTAAAAAATAAAATTAGCTAATTATAATAAATCAAGAGAAAATTATAAAAGATAAAAAGAATATATAAAAAATAAAAAAATAATAAATAAATAAAGTTAACTAATAATAATGGTAATCATAATATATAATAATATATATAAAAATTACAACTTGCATGAGGAGGGAAAAGACGGATGTGAAAGAAAGGAGCTCGTCGGTGTTGTGTTTTCATATTTCAGTAACTGCAAGCTTTCACCTTCCACTCTACTTGGTCACCTCCATCATTTCATTAGTCATATCCATAGCTGCCTCTGCCGTCTCTAAAGCATTCTACTTGGTTGCCTTCTGGGGAAAAAAGGGGGACTCTCTTGTGAGTCCAAGCGGGAATCGATGTCTAGGGTTATGTCTTCGCTATCCCTCCTGTTGATTTCAATCTTCTTGATCCCTCGTGAAGTTTCCAGCTCCTACGTTGGTTCTCTTAGTGCCATCATCAACCCCTTTAAAAAGTCAAACAGGTTTCATGGAAGCTAAGAGCTTTCATTGGTGAAAGTTTCCTCATGGACTTAGAATGCAACCACTTGATAGCCAAATCGGAGTTGAAGAGATCTGCAGTAGCGGATAACATGTCTGAACAAAGCAAGCTAAGTGAGGTTCGAACAAGCTTAGGGATGTTTATTCCCAAGAACAAGGATACTATTGTTGCTGGCATTGAGGCCAAGATTTCATCATGGACCTTTCTGCTAGAAGAAAACAGAGAAGAAACAACGCTGCTGCCCCGGATAAACTATGTTTTCATGCAGGAAGAATAGAGCTAAACAGAGGCACTTGCAGCCTCAAAGCTGAGAAAGAGGAGAAAGAAGCCGAGAATTTGAAGCAAATGAGGAGGTCCTTGGGCCAAGAAAGGGGCACGTAAGGAAGGAGGAAAACACAGCAAAAAAAATTGAAGAGAAATTCAAAGAGAGACAGCAAGGAAGGAATGAACGTAGAGGGGCTAAGAATAGCGAGACCGAGACAAACCAAAGAAGAAAGCAGCTCTATTTTCTGTTGCTTTAAGCAGAGGCATAACGAAAAGAAAGGGGGTTGGTCTGAGAAAGGGAGAGGAGAACTAAAACGAACAAAGAAAAAAAGGAGAATAGATACACAAGAGGAGAGGAGGGGATGTTGTTCTAGGAGGTGGCATGAGTTAAAGAAAAGGCAGTAACTCGGTACCACTGCGAAAGACGGCTATTAGCTTTCGAATTACCAGTAGATGATAATGGTGTGGGGTAGCAGAGTGCTTAAATGACCGGTCATGGCATTGACGGTATCATAGGCATATTCTTCTTCGCTATCCCTGCAATTACTTCTCCATTCTCGCTATGCGATCCAAGGACAGGATTTCTTACTTCTACGATGGCGACGTGGGGAGTGTTTACTTTGGGCCAAACCATCCGATGAAGCCTCACCGTCTATGCATGACTCATCATCTTGTCCTCTCATATGAACTTCATAAGAAGATGGAAATTTATTATCCACATAAGGCTTATCCTATTGAGCTTGCCCAGTTTCATTCAGCTGACTATGTTGAGTTTTTTCACAGGATTACACCTAACACTCAACACTTGTTCTCAAATGAATTGGCAAAATATAATCTTGGAGAAGATTGCCCTGTGTTTAACAACTTATTTGAATTTTGTCAGATTTATGCTGGTGGAACCATAGATGCTGCATGTCGATTAAACAATCAAATCTATGGTATTGCTATAAATTAGGCTGGTGGATTACATCATGCCAAGAAATGCAAGGCATCTGGATTTTGTTACATCAATGACTTGGTTTTGGGGATCTTGGAGCTTCTTAAATATCATGCTTGTGTTTTGTATATTGATATAGATGTGCACCATGGTGATGGAGTAGAAGAAGCCTTCTACTTCATTGATAGGGTAATGACTGTTAGTTTTCACAAGTATGGAGATATGTTCTTTCCAGGAACTGGTGATGTCAAGGAAATAGGAGAAAAAAAGGCAAGTTTTATGCCATTATTGTCCCACTAAAGGATGGAATAGATGATCCTAGCTTCAATCGGCTCTTCAAGACTATTATTTCTAAGGTTGTTGAAATATATCAACCCGGTGTGATAGTTCTCCAATGTGGGGCAGATTCACTTTCTAGAGACCGTCTGGGCTGCTTCAATCTTTCCATTGATGGTCATGTTGAATGTGTTAGATTTGTAAAGAAATTCAATTTGCCCTTGCTCGTCACAGGAGGTGGGGGATACACGAAGGAAAATGTTGCTCGGTGTTGGACAGTTAAAACTGGAGTTCTTCTAGACACACAACTTCCAAATGAGATCCCTTCTTTCTACCATGAACCTTGCCCATGTTGCTAGCATGGTTTCGTCCCCTCTGTTGTCATGAATTTCGTGTATTTGGTATGAGTATTTGCTGCCATGAATTTCATGTATCTTGCTGCATATATGTACCTCAGTTTGCTACCATGAATTTTGTGTCTTTTGTTGCTTATTTATACTTCAATGCGTTGCCATGAGTTGTATTTGTTGCATGTATTTACTCCAATTGTTTGTCCTCAGCCTCGTGTGTTACTGCCTAAGCTTTACCAAATTTCTGTCATAATTTCATCTACTTTGCTACCATGGCTTCTTCTTATTATTTTGGTGCTACATTATCTTCACTCTTTTTATGCCTTGGTGTTTGTTGAACTGCTGCACCCTTTCTTGCTATCAAATTTTGCAGCAAATTCCCTGTGTCTCTGCCTTAAAACGTGCTGGAATCTAATTCATATTTTCCCTTGTTTTGCTATGAAACACCCTGGTATGGTTCTCCATATTCTGCTTCTTTTTTGTTGTAAAACCCACGGGTTGTATGCTATGTATTTCGCCTCATTTTGGCTGTAATACCCACTGGTATGGTTCTCCTTATTCTGCTTCATTTTCGCTGTAAAGCACACTAGTATTATGCTGCATTGTATGCCTTTTTTGCTGTTAAAATTTGACCGATATTGTGCTACATCACATGCCTCTTTTACTGTTAAAATTTAACTGACATTGCGTTATGTTATATGCTTATTTTGCTGTCTAAATTTAGCTAATATTGGGTTGCATTAAATGCTTCTTTTGCTATCCAAATTGGGTCGAGATTGTGTGGGATTTCTGTAATTTTGCTACCCAAATTTGGTTAAGAACTTAAAGATTGGAGGTCGTGTTGAAAATCATAACGAAGTTACTCTCGAATGAAAGCGTGGAACAAGCAAGTAGGGATGGAACACAGAGCTAGGACACATGGTCTCAGCTAATGGAGTTTGCAAAGATCTGGTGTTGGTGATGAGTTCTGTGAACCCATCTTTGAACGACGATGTTCTGGGGCTGATAGTATTCAAAGTCGATATGCAAGATTTGAAAGGGGAAACAAGCTTTATTTTTATTTGTTTTGTTATTACCATTTTATTATTATTATTATTATTATTATTATTATTATTATTATTATTATTATTATTATTATTATTTTCTTGTATTTTATTTTATTCTACTTTATTTTATTTAGGGAGTGTTTCTTACTTTCATAATTTTAACCTTTTTTTATTTAGTTTATTCATTTAGTTGTTTATTTATTTATTTATTTATTTATTCTACTTTATCTTATATTATTGTTTAGTGTGTTCTTTCTACCACTAGTATCATCATTATTATCCTTATCATTATCCTGTCCCGATTTTTAATAGTGCCACATGAGAACAGTAGTCTCCTTAGGCACCTAGGCAAAAGCCACGTGGGAATATTAATATCCTTAAATCCCGAAATTTAGTACATATTTGTTTTAAAAATAATAATAATGCAAAAATAAATCATTAAATATTTTTCATTAGTTATGAAATCATCGTGTGAGAATGTTGTTCTCCTCAAGTGCTTGGGATCATGTAAGATTTTAATCTCCTTAGATCCCAAAAATTAGCACACATTTGTTTTAAAAATAATAATAATTAAATATTGATCTTAATTAAATATTTTTATTATCTGCAAAATTATCGTGTGAGAATATTGTTCTCCTCGATTGTATGGGATTATGTGAGATTTTAGTCTCCTTAGATCCTTACAATTAGTACACATTTGTTTCAAAGTAAATATTGACTTTAATTAAATATTTTCCATTATTTATGAAATTATCGCGTGAGAATTTTGTTCTCCTCGATTGTATGGGATTATGTGAGATTTTAATCTCTTTAGATCCCTAAATTTGGTATACATTGGTTTTAAAAATAATAATAACTAAATATTTACATTAATTAAATAATTTCTATTTATTTACGAAATTATCATGTGAGAATATTATTCTCTTCGATTGCATAGGGTCATGTGAGATTTTAATTTACTTGGATCCCCAAAATTAACATATATTTGTTATAAAATATTGATAACAATAATAACAATATTACAAAAATAAATGTCTTAATCAAATAATTTCTTTTCTTTACACGATCGAATTCTTTCTTTATAATCATTTCATTTCATTCAAATTTCAAAATAAGGATTAAAACTCCAAAAGCAAAAAAATAATAATAAATTAAAAAGAGAAAAAAATGAAGAGTTCAAGAGGGTTAGATTAATCAGATTGTCATAAATTAAAACACATAAACCAAATCCTAGTTACGTTTTGTTTACGAAAATCCATTTAATTGAAACCCTCCAGTACCCATCACAAAATTCACAAATCATCAACCAATAAACATGCCATTTGGTCGAACTACGTGGACTTTGATCCCTATTGTAAGGTACGTAGGCCCTAGGTTTTCATCTTAGGTCAAGTCTGCCCTTTGTAAATATCTATTTGTTTGCTTTCATTCTTGCTGTTGTCTCCTTTGTTTAACAGGCATGCATGTCAATAAAAGGGTAATTGAGATAAATTTAAAAGCCATATTTTATTTCAACTGACTAGTTTAAGGTAACCGTCCTTATGGACGGGTGTTTTGGGGTGCCTAATACCTTCCCCACACTCAAATAGACTCCCGAACTCATCTCTAATTTCGCAAACCATATTACCTTTTTCTTTTTATTTTAAATTGGTTTACCAAAGTTTTCCATTAAAAATTTTGGTGGCGACTCCAAATAAATTAGTTTTCAATATTTGTTTTTGGGAATCAATTTAAACACTTTTTATTTTATTCCGTCGAAAGATCGGTTACGACAATATATATATATATATATATATGAATACCCATGTGAGTGCATGCATGTGGTGTGGGTTAGGCTCTTTGTCTTTCCTTATGCATTTTTCTCTCTCCTTCCATTGTTATATATATATATATGTGTGTGTGTGTGTGTATGTGTGTGTGAGAGTGTGTATGTGTATATATTGATGTATGAAGATATATATATATATATATATGTGTGTGTGTGTGTGTGTGTGTGTGGGTGTGTGTGTGTGTGTGTGTGTGCATATATAGATATATATAGATATATGAATATATGCATGTGGTGTGTAGGCTTTTTCCTCTTATTGATGTTTTTCTTTTCTTCCATTGTCATGTTTATATATATCTACATATGTGTATATATAGATGTATATGGATATATATATATGTGTGTGTGTGTGTGTGTGCATATATAGATATATATATATATATATATATATGAATACCCATGTGAGCGCATGCATGTGGCGTGGGGGTTCTTTGTCCTTCTTGATGCTATTTTTTTCTCTCCTTCCATTATTATATATATATATATATATATATATTTGTGTGTGTGTAAACATAGAGGTATATATGTGTATATATGTATGGATGTACTTCATTTGCCTCTTGGTGCTTGTCTCCGGAGATTAATTTTTGGCTTTATTAAGTGAGAATATTGTTCTCCTCGGGTGATTGGGATCATGTGAGATTTTAATCTCTTTAGATCCCTAAAATTAATACATATTTGTTTTAAATAACAGTAACAATAATACCAAAAAAAATAATTAAATATTTACTTTAATTAAATATTTTCCATTATTTACAAAAATTATCGTATGAGAACATTGTTCTCCTTGATTGTGTGGGATCATGTGAGATTTTAATCTCCTTAGACCCCTAAAACTAGTACATATATGTTTATTTACTTTAATTAAATATTTTCCATTATTTACAAAAATCAACGAGTGAGAATATTGTTTTCCTCGGATGATTGGGATCATGAGATTTTAATCTCTTTAAATCCCTAAAATTAGTATCCATTTGTTTAAAAATAATAATAATTAAATGTTTACTTTAATTAAATATTTTCCCTTATTTATGAAATTATTGTGTGAGAATATTATTCTCCTCGAGTGCTTGGGGTCGTGTGAGATTTGAGTCTCCTTAGATCCCCAAAATTAGTATATACTCATTTTAAAATAATAATAACAATAATGATAATAATGCAAAAATAAATATCTTAATTAATTTTTTTTTTCACAAAATGATTAAATTCATTCTTTATAATCGTTTCGTTTAAATTTCAAAATAAAGATTAAGATTCCAAAATCAAACAAAATTATAAACATGAAGAGGTCGGGAGGGCTAAATTAATCAGGTTGTTGTGAATTAAAATACACAAACTAAATCCCAATTCCGTCTTGTTTATGAAAATCTGTTTAATTTAAACCTTCCTATTCTCATCACAAAATTTACAAACCAACAAACAATAAACATGTCTTTTTGTTCGAACTACGTGGACTTTGATCCCTATCACGGGGTACGTAGGCCCTAGGCTTTCATCCTAGGTCAAGTCTGCCCTTTGTAAATATCTACTCGTTTGCTTCTATCATTGTCATTTTTTATCTCTTTTGTTGAATGGGCATGCACATCAACAAAGGGTAATTGCGATAAATTCAAGGTCATATTCTATTTCAACTTACTAGTTCAAGGTAACCGTCCTTAAGAATGGGTGTTGTGGGGTGCCTAACACCTTCCCCACACTCAAATAGACTCCCGAACCCATCTCTGTTTTCACAGACCATTTTGCCTTTTTCTTTTTTTAATTTGAAATTGTTTTTCCAAAGTTTTCCATTAAAAATTTTGGTGGCGGCTCCAAATAAATTGATTTTTGAGTTTCATTTTGGGAATCAATTTGACCTTTTTATTTCTCCTCGCCGAAAGGTCAGTTACGGTAAGAACCAAAATATCTTGAGCCAATAAATGCAATTCTAAATCATTGAATTTAACAAAATAATACTTAGCCTATGATAATTATACTTATTCAATCCATTGGCTATCTTGATGCATCCAAGCTTCCAACTCTTTTAATCTTTAACTTATTTAAAGCTTAGAGCACATCTCTTGCTTGTTATTACTTCAGGTAGAGCATGATATTGATATTTTATTCTCTTTACTTCAATGCCCACGCTTCCTTTTTTGGACCATCATACACATAATAAATATTCAACTTGCAAACTAAATAGTTAATCAATTAAGCACAAATCACTATTATATTTATGACTTATATTTTTCATATATTTGTCTTTATCAAAACAATCTCAACAATAATGTTGTTTGCTAAAAGTCAACTAAATCTACACGGAATGTGAGTGTAGGGGAGAGGGATTATGACAAATGAAGGGTTCTGAGGTAGGGGAGTGTGTGAGTGTGAAATTTCAGGGAGAGAGCCACATTTTAAAGAATAAAATCGTGGTTCTCAACGCAGCACCTGGGTTCTATACAATGGCATTGGGGCTCCACTTTTTTGCAATTTCTTGTCGCCTGAGCACCATTATCCTGCGCCCGAGCACTATTCTTTGAAGTAAAATTTTTGAAACTTTGGCACCTGGATGCCATTTTTTTTATGCCTGGATGCCAACTCTTTGGAAATCATGCCCTACCACCATTTTCTCTACGTCTGGGCATTTTCCACCATTATTTTTTAGGTTTGGCACTCAGGCAATACTTTTCTTTTGCCAGAGTGCCAACTCTCTAGAATTAGCACCCTGGTGTCATTTTATGTATGCCTAGGCATTGAATCCTTAACTTTTGTTGTTGATTTCTGGGGAATTGGTCACCTGGGTGCCTCTTTTTCATTACTGGGGTGCCAACTCTATGAAATTAGCACTCTAACGCCATTTTTCCTATGCCTGGGTGTCACATCCAACTCCCCTAGGTGTTCCCTCTTCCAACCGACCTGTATTAGAAAATAAAATAGAGTAGAGTTAGACTCTAGAATGGATGGTGATAAACAAGAAATCAAAATGAAAGATATAGAAAAAAGTGCTTAGGTTGCCTCTAAAGAAGCGCTTTAGTTATATTTATCAATTGGACTACCAATTTTTTTTATGGCTGAGTGAGTGGGAGTGTGCCTTGGTTCCTTGGAACTATTCCACCCCAGTATGGCTTTAGTCTTTACCCATTCACCTTGAATGTTTAATGAGTGTTTTCATCAAGGAGTTCTACTAAACCATAAAGATTCATTGCCACATCAATGAAAAGTCCTAACCATCTTGACTTTAATTTTCTAGGAAAGAGCTTTAAGTGAGAATTAAATAATAATACTTTTTGCCCAACCTCAAAATTCCTCCACTGAATTTTACTGTCATGCCAGCATTTTACTTTTTCCTTATAAATTTTGTTATTCTCCTATGCACTTAGCCTAAATTCAGTGAGTTCATTAAGTTGCATGAGTCTTTTTTCCCCGTATGCTTTTAGGTCAAAGTTCAATTTCTTGATGGCCCAATATGCTTTATGTTCCAATTTAAATGGCAGATGGCATGCCTTACCAAATAATAATTAATAAGGGACATGCCTAAAGGGGTCTTAAATGCTATGTAATAGGCCTATAGAGCATCATCTAGCTTTACTCTCTAATCCTTACAAGATGGATAAACTATTTTCTCTAAAATGATTTTAATTTCTCTATTCGATACTTCAACTTGTCCATTCGTTTAGGGGTGGTAAGCTAGAGCTACCTTGTGATGTACTCCATATTTCTTAAAGAAGGTATCAAATTTTTTGTTGCTTAAATGCTTCCCTCCATCACTTATGATTGCCCTAGGTGTACCAAATCATGAAAAGATTTGCTTTTTCAATAATCATAGCACAACCTTGGCATCATTAGTGATGCAAGTAATAGCTTCAACCTATTTAGAAACATAATCTACAACAAGCAATATATAGATGTTACTGAATGAGTTTATGAAGGGGCCCATGAAATCAATTCCCCAGACTTCAAAGAGTTCTACTTCTAATATGGAGTTCAATGACAATTCTTACTTCTTTGAAAGGTTTCATGTTTGTTGACATCTGTCACAGTTCTTAGTAAACTTGAGGGCATCCTTGAAGAGTGTGGGCCAAAAAAACATGCTTGCAGACCTTGAGGACATTTTCTATCCTTTGTAGTGGCCTGCATAATCGGTTGCTTGGTAGTGATGTAGAATGCTTTGAACCTCTTCTTCTGGAATGCATCTTCTCATTATCTAGTCCCCACATTGTCTAAATAGGTATGGTTCATCCCAAATGTAGTTTTTCACTTCACGCAAAAACCTCTTCTTCAGCTACGAATTCATATCTGCAGGTAGGATGTTGCTACTAGGAAATTCCCAATGTTAGCATATCATGGTGTTTTGATAGTGTTAACAAGCAGTAGTTGTTTATCCAGGAAACTCTCATTAATAGGGACCTCAGTGGATTTGTTACTGTTATGTCCAAGCCTTGACAGATGGTTGGCTATTAGATTTTCACAACCCTTTCTGGAACGTATTTCTAAATCAAATTCTTATAGTAGCATAACCTACTTAATCAGTATAGGTTTAAGATCCCTTTTATTGATCAGAAATTTAATTGCAGCATGGTTTGTATATACATTCACCTTGGTTCCAATCAAATAGGATTAGAACTTATCAAATGCGAATACTACTGCCAGTAGCTCCTTTTTAGTGGTTGTGTAATGCAATTGAGCATCATTTAAAGTCCTGGTGGCATAATAGATGATTTTGAAAATGTTGTCTTCTCTTTGACCAAGTATTGCTCTAACTACAAAATCACTGGCATCACACATTACTTCAAATGGTAAGGACCAATTAGGCATGGTGATAATTGGTGTAGTGACTAGCCTATACTTTAGTTCATCAAAGGCATTCAAACACTATTCATCAAATAAAAAAGGTTTATCTTTTTCTAACAAGGTACTCAAAGGTTTTTGAATTTTTTGAAAAATCTTTTATAAACCATCTGCAAAAGCCTATATGTCCAAGGAAACTATGCCCCATTTTTACTGAGATGGTAGGTGGCAATTTTCAACGGTCTCAAGCTTGGCTTTATCAACCTCATGCTCCTTATTGGAAACCTTATAACCCAATACTATACCTTCTTCCACCATAAAGTGGCATTTTTCCCAGTTTAGAACTAGGTTCGTTTCTTTATAGCATTTCAGGACTTTAGATAAAACTTCCAAACATTCATCATAGTATTCCCCAAAGACAGGGAAATCATCCATGAACACCTCCAGCCTAATTTCAATCATATCAGAAAAAAATGGCTAGAGTATTGCACAATCCAAATGGCATATGTCAAAATGCAAAAGTGCCATAGAGACATGTGAAAGTAGTTTTTTCATGGTCTTCCAAGGCTATTGCTATTTGATTATATATAGAATATCCATCTAGAAAGCAATAGAACTGCTTTCCTACAAGTCTATCCAGCATTTGATTAATACATGGTAGTGGGAAGTGGTCATTTCTTGTGGCTTTGTTTAGCTTCCAGTAGTCGATGCATACACGCCAACCAGTGACATCGCATGTAGGGATTAACTCATTTTTTTCATTAGTCACAATAGTGATTCATCCCTTTTTAGGCACACATTGTACTGGGCTTACACATGAACTATTAGAAATGGGATAAATAATTCTAGCATCAAGCCACTTGATTACCTTTTTTTTATACCTCTTTTATGATGGGGTTAAGTCTTCATTGCCATTCAATGCTGGGCTTACTTCCCTTCTCCATCAGGATCTTGTGCGTGCAGAAAGATGGACTTATTCCTTTAATGTCTACTATGGTCCATCCGATAGCCGTTTTGTTCTCTTTTAGCACTCTCAGTAGTTTTTCCTCCTACACGGATGTTAGTGATGCGGAAATAATTACTAGTAAAGTGGATGAGTCTCCTAAGAATGCATATCTACGATGTGAGGGAAGTTGTTTCAACTCCACTTTTGGGGGCTCCTCTATTGATGGTTTTATTTTCTTCACAGTAAAATCAAATAAGGCTAAAGGCTTTCTTTGAGGATTGACTATTCTGAATTTGGTACTAGACTCTAGCCAATTTAGGAACTCCAAGAACTCTTTATCCTCTTACTCATCAATCAACACTAAAGTAACTTCTAGTGCATCCAAGGTTAGCACATTCTGTACTGAGGGTTCTATAATGCACTCTATTATCTCTATGGACATACATTTGGGTTCTTCACTGAGGTAATTTATAGCCTTCAATATTTAAATGTTACCTCATGGTCAACTCACCCTCTTGCACATCAATTAAGGCTTTTCCTATTGTTAGGAATGGCCTACCTAGGATGATCAAGATGTCCTTGTCCTCTTCCATGTCTAGGATGATAAAATCTATAGGGAATATGAATTTTTCTACCTTAACTAGGACATCCTCTAAGATTCCCTTTGGGAACACTAGGGATCGGTCAGGTAATTGTAAGGTAACTAATGTATGATTGATCTCCCCAAGACCTAATTTTTGGAAGATGTAGATGGGCATTAAATTCATACTGGCTCCCAAATCACATAGCGTTTTGCCAAAGAAAACATAATTAATAGAGTAGGGGATGGTGAAACTTCTTGGATCCTTGAGTTTGGGAGGCAACTTTTTCTGTAGGATTGCACTGTACTCCTCTATCAAGGTCATTGTTTCATGCTCCCCAATCTCCTCTTTTTTGTTAGAATGTCCTTCATGAACATGGCATATGTTGGAATTTGCTCTAGGGCTTTTGCAAATGGTATGTTCACCTATAACCTTTTAAGCACTTGCAAAAACCAGTTAAATAGTGAGTCCAAATTTTTCTTTTTCAATCTCTACGAAAAAGGAATGTTCTATTTCATGTCAGTCATTTCCTGTTTCATGGTTTCCTGTGTTTCAATTTTTTTGTGTGGGCAATGTCTAGGTTCAAGTTCAATAAGTTGTTTTCCACTCCTAAGATTAACTGTCTTGCACTACTCTTTTCCATGTGACCTAGGGTTGGGTTCTATGTTACTAGGCAATGATCCCTGTGGTCTACTGACTAAGGCATTTGCTAACTGCCTCATGTGTGTCTCCAAATTTTTCAAGGTGGCAGCTTGGCTTATTGAAAACTGTTTCACTTAGTCATCTTGTAAATTAGATGATTAATGACTTTGGTTAGCTGTTGCCTATGATTTTGGAAACCTGGGGGTGTATATGGTTTAGGTCGAGGTGCACTTGGTTGATTGTTCTTCCAAGAAAAATTAGGGTGATTTCTCTAACTAGGATGGTAAGTGTTAGAGATTAGTTAGTTTCCCCCATAATTGTTACCCACATAATTAATTGTTTCTTCTGGATAAGTCAATGGGCATTGTGCACTTAGGTGTCCTTCCCTACAATATTCACAAGGTTCAATGGTATTTACCTGATGCCCTAGTTGTTGCTACCTTCCTAAAGCTAGATTATCTAACCTCTTGTTCATTGCTTCAAACTGGGCTGCCACTTTTGCTAAAAATGCTGTCAGTTAGTTTACTTCAACGGCTATAGCTGTTCTTCTTTTGGAAGCTTTGTAATTGTTTGAGGTGAGATTTTTAACATCTTAAATGCATCTTCTGGATATTGATTTAGTAGTGACCCTCTTGCTGCTTTGTCCACCTGATTTCTTAACGATGGGGGTAGTCCGTTATAGAAAATTTGAATCTGTTGCTATTCAGAGAAACCTTAGTGAGGACATTTTCTGAGTAATTCCTTAAACCATTCATAAGCTTTATATATGGATTATAATTTAAATTACTAAAAATTAAATATGTCCTTCTTTGCAGGGGAGAAATATTTATTCAATAATT
This sequence comes from Delonix regia, assembly GCA_037074485.1. Classification (NCBI taxonomy): domain Eukaryota; kingdom Viridiplantae; phylum Streptophyta; class Magnoliopsida; order Fabales; family Fabaceae; genus Delonix; species Delonix regia. The sequence goes on from CM073453.1 coordinate 34,850,658, forward strand.
TCTATACTAGTTGTGCCCAAATGGTTATGGATCCACTAGGTTGTGAATCTAACCAATCCTTGGCTCTTCCCTCTAAATAAAATCTAAACAACATTAGCCGAATGGATTCCAAGGAAATGCCTACCACCTTAAAGTTGTCACATATTTCTAGAAAAGATCTTAAATAAGCATTTAGATCTTCAGAGGGAAGGCCGGGGAATTTGTTTTCCTTTAGCAGTATCACACATAAGTATACATGGTCAGCAAGTAATATAATGATGAAATGAGTATCAATCCCTTAGAGACTTAGGCTCAATATTTAGTAACAGAATTTGCAAGTTGTGTGATCAAGGATTAGTTGAGCAAATGTAAAACAAATTTGAATGTTGGTTGACACAGGATTTTAACAACTTAGAATTTTGATTTTCCACCATATGTAGGGATGCTTTCTATTATGATGATTACTTTGTTATAACTAAAGAATAAATTGCTAACCTAGGATTCTTCCCTTCTTATATGCTTCTTTCAAATGTATACAAGTTGAGTTCCTTCCCCCTAATTTCCTATATGTCTATGGAAATCAGCTAGGATAAGAACCTTATAAATCCAAGACCCAAATGTGATTATCACAAACAATTAAGTAATTTCGTCTTAATTGCAAATTGCATTTATACAAATAGTGATTATATGCATCCAGTTCAGACATCTAGGTAACCTTGTCTAGTTGACATAAATTCTATCTTCTTTCCTAAGATGATCAAACTTAGAAAATAATAACTACTAGATGAATATAAACAATCATTCATTCGATGAAAACTATAATAACATTCAATAGAAAAGCATCCCTAACAAGGGCTTCAGGCAAAATCCTAGGAACAAGCAACTTAGCCTCTCATAGGCATTAATACAAAATTAAATAACAAAGAAGAGCAAAAAGAATACATGAAGCTGAAGAAGAGGGAGATGTTTAGAAGGGGAAAACTCTATATAGAGCCCTTACTTTAAAACTAACCTTTTTCTTTAGCGACTCTCAAATTTGAAACCTCTATTCAAGTGTTTAAGACACTTTCCTCTGTTTGGTGTGAGCTGCTTGCTTTTAGGACCTTTTATATAGGCCTAAAAAACCCTAAAAGTATAGCATAGGTTGAGTATGAAGCTCCTTATCATCAAAGGAAATTAGGGCTTCTAGCGGCGCATCCAGGCGAGGCCCATTTGGCGCTCAGCTACCAAGTATTTGCTTTCAATGCCAGGGTGCTAAGCTACTGGCACCTGAGCTCCATGTTTTGGAATTGACTAGCGCCTGGATGCTATATTTCCAACCACGATTGTTCTTTCTACAGCATCTGGGGCCTAGGCACTAGTTTTTTGGTGTCAGGGCGCCATCTCACTAAAATTGGCATCCTAGCATTGGAATTGTGGTGCCTGGGCGTTGGCCTCTAGTTTTCAGCAATTTTTCTTGTTGTCGGGTCCTTTTTCCTAAAATAACCTTCAATCCTTTTCACAACCAATGTTAGTGGAAAACTTTAAACTTTTGTATATGAAATCCATATGTATAACAAACTTCATAGGAATTAAATAATGTTGCTAGACATCTAATGCACGAACTAAGGCATACAACTATTTTTCATAAGTAAAATACCTAAGTTGAGTGCCATTCAATGTCTCACTAAAATATGCAATAGGATGTTTTTCTTGTAATAAAATGACACCAATTCCAATTCCATATGCATAACACTCAATCTAAAAAATTTTACTAAAATCAAACAAAGCAAGAATAGGAGCAAAACAAAATTTATCTTTCAAAGAATTAAATGCAAGTTCTTGTTCCTTTTCCCATTTAAACCCAACCTGCTTCTTAACAATCTCAATCAGCAAAGCACTAATATTAGAGAAGTTTCTCACAAATCTCCTATAAAAACATGCTAAACCACGAAGACTTCTCACCTCATTCATTCTCTTTGGCATTTGCCACTCTTTGATAGCCTTTGCCTTTTCCTTATCAACCTCAATACCATGTGCACTCACAATAAAACCAAAGAACACAAGTCTATCAATGCAAAAAGTACACTATTTAAGGTTGGCATATAACTTCTCCTTCCTAAGCACACCTAAAACAACCTTAACATGCATGATATGATCATCTAAGGACTTGTTGTGAATTAAGATATCATCAAAATAAACAACAACAAACTTGCCTAGGAATTCATGTAAAACATGGTTCATTAATCTCATGAAAGTGCTAAGTTCATTAGTTAAACCAAAAGGCATAACTAACCACTCATACAAACCATATTTTACTTTAAAAGCAGTCTTCCACTTATCCCTAGGTTTAATTCAAATTTGATGGTATCAACTCTCAAGATCAATTTTAGTAAACACATAAGCACCATGCAATTCCTCAAGCGTGTCATCTAACTTAAGAATAAGATGTCGATACTTTACCATGATTTTATTAATAGCTCTACAATCTACACACATCCTCTACGTTCTATCCTTCTTTGGAACTACCATCACTAGCACAACACATGGGCTTTTGCTCTCTCTTATGTGACCCTTTGCTAAAAGTTCCTCCATTTTCCTTTGAAGCTCTTTTGTCTCCTCAGGATTACCTCTATAAGTTGTCCTATTAAGGAGGCTAGCTCTAGTATAAAATTAATTTGAGACTCAATCCCTCACAAGGGTGGTAAACCCTTAGGCATCTCATTAGGGAAAACATCATCAAACTCCTACAATGAAGAAATAAAACCACAAGGCAATCAGAGGTTAAGGTTAGTTTCTGAAAGCAAAACCTCTCTACATTGAATTACTATCGAAGTCTCTTACCTAGGTAAGCTCTCTTCAAGTTTCTCTCTCTCTTGCATCAAAACTCAATTTATTCACTCTTGTCACTCTCTTTATGTTGCTCGCTCTTTTTCTTAATTCACTCACTAGCTTTTTCTCTCGAACGCATTCCTAATTTTTTTACCATTTTTGTAGTCACTCACTAATGGGCCTTTATCTTTTTTTTTTTCCTATCTCTCATGGTTTTTTGTCTCTCTTTAATTTTCTTTACCTCACTACCCATATCCCTATTTGAAGCTTTTTGTAGCGTCATTTGATTAGCATACACCTCTTTTCGATATAAAGGTGCAAGAGTAACCTTATGTCCATGATGCTCAAATGAATATTGTTTTTGTACCCATCATGCATTACATGCCTATCAAATTGTCATGGCCTCTCCAATAACAAGTGGCCAGCACTACATAGGTACTGTATTACACACTACCTCGTCCGAATATCTACCAATTAAGAATGCAACCATAACCTGTTTAGTCACTCTCACTTTACTGCTTTCATTTAACCATCGCAACCTATAAGGATTAGGATGTTAATCACATTTCTGCCCTAACTTCTTAGCCAATATAGTGCTAGCAACATTAGCACAACTGTTTCCATAAATGATCATACTACATATTTTACCTCCAATTAAACATTTAGTGTGAAAGATATTTTCTCTTTGGTCTATGCTATCTTCTTTAACATTAGAGTTCAAAACACATCTAACAACAATAGATTTACCTTTAACATTAAATTCAAAATATTCCTCATCACTAGTTACACTCAATGGTGGCATGTTATTATCACTACTATCATTATCATGCCCAAATTCAGAAAGTATATCATCACCCTTCATAAACATAGTCTTTTTATTAGTGCATTCATTAGCCATGTGTCCATGCCCTTGACACTTATAGCATTTAATATCCTTATGCCTAGAAGAATTAGAAATAGAATCAAAAGTACCTTTTGTGAAGTAGTACTCTTCCATTTCTCTTTGAAATCAAAGCCTTTATCATTCTTCTTGCCATCAAATTTTGACCATTTTAAACCCTATTTATTGTTAGAATTAAAAATGGTCCTTGTTGTCCCCTTGTTCCTCAGTTGTCTCTCCACCTTCATTGTCATGTTAACAAAGAATTCCATACCAAGTTAATGGTGGAACTCCACTATATTAGCAATCTTCTTCTACAAACCACTTATAAATCTAACCATTGTCACTTCCGTATCTTCATCTATATTGGCATTAATCATGATAATCTTTATTGCCATATGATAGTCCTACACTAATTTAGACCCATGAGTGAGTCTATGTAACTTCTTAAGCAACTCCTAACAATAGTAAGATGGAACAAACCTCTTTCTCATCACTCATTTCATACCATCCCATGTTGTGAAAGGGTTTTTAACATATCTCCTCCTATACTTCACTAATTCATCATACTAAATTAGAGCATAATTTGAAAACTCAACTGCAGTCAATCTAACCTTCTTTTTTTAAAATAATTATGGAATGCAAATAACATTTCAACCCTCCTCTCCCATTCAAAATAGATTTCAGCATCATTCTTACTATTAAATAAAGGAATGCTCTTCCTGATAGCATTGATATCCTCCTTTCATCTATTCCTAGTTGAACTACCTTATTCAACCTCATTGTTAACTCTCCAAAAGAAAGTTAATTAGACTTAACTTTACAACTAAAATGCCTAGTCGTCAAATTCATTAATTATAGATGCATTTTAGCTGGAAATATGATTATCCCTTAGAAATGTTATTGCATCACCATGTTTTTAACTCTTTTAAAAGATTTTTAGTGATATATTTTCAAGAAAATGAATCTAGAGCAACCATATGAGCTGAGGGAAAAAGAAAAGCATTATAACTCAAAAAAGAAGGTCCAGTAGCCGAGCACTAGAATTCCAGAGTCCGGGCACCAATTCAAGAGACTCAGCACCTAGGCGCCAAAAATGTAGCACCTGAGCACCAAACCTACACCTTGGGATTTCATAGTCTAAGGGTCAGTGCCCAGACCCCAAGACCAGTGCCTTGGCACTAAGAAACCATCTCCCAAGTGCTGAAATTTCCATAAGGATAATGCCTAAGCGCCACAAAAGTGACACCTAGGAGACAAAAACCGTAAGTTGCCACCTAGGTATAAAAAATTCATCGCTCAGGCGTGCCGTCAAAAATTGTAACTAAAAACTTAAAGTTTTAGTTGAATTAAGATTCCTAGTACCACTCGAAGTTGGACTCTAGAGGTTTCTAAAGCCTATAAATATGACTTTGGGGGTGTGCTACAAAGATACCAAGCTAGAGAGCAATAGAGACGAGTTGAGGAGCACTCTTGATGAGGGTTTTCAATAGGGTTAAGAAAGAGTCTGTGAAAGAAGAGGCATATCTCTCTAAAAGTGGTCTTCTCTTTGAACTCTTTCTTTTCTTCTTCCTATTTTCCTTTTGATTTTATGTTTTGAATATATGTTGATGCTCAGCTAGTAGGTTTAATTTAGGATTTTGACTGAATCCTTTGTAAGGTTATTTCTGTACAGCAACAACTTTTTATTGATGATTTGAATTCAATTTACTTATTTTTGTTCTATGTTTAATGCTTTTCTAAGCTTGATCACTGTAGAATTAAACTAGGATTTAGGCTAACTTGAAAGAGAAACCATAAATTAAGAACTAAATGAAAATAATTTTTGCTTGCATGCTTAAAGAGTGGTAAGTATAACAATTTGTAGTCAAAATGAAAGTACTTAACTGTCTTAGATAACCATTGGGCAAGAATTATCAATTGTCTTCTTAACTAGTTGTCATTGAAATATAGGTAATTTAAGGAAGCAGTTAGGTTTATGTAGATTCAACAAAATTACATAAGCAATTGAATCCCTAGGTTAGTAAACTAATTCATAACTCAATAATGAAGTATCTGTCAATACAAAATAACTACACATTGTGGTGAAGTCAAAGTCTTAGGTTCATTCATTTGATAGTTTATTGTTATTAGCATTTATTTTCTAGTTGTTCATTTAATAAACTAATATATTTGCTTGAACTAAAAAAAACTTAATAGTAGTATTAGTCCAGAATTAAAGTTAAGTCCTCGGGGGAATGATATCCTACACATTTCATATTACTTATCGCATTCACATGAACTTGTGTGTATAAAATCAAGCAAATAACTTTTTGGCTTCATCATCACCACTATACAATCGCTCTAATTCCTCTTCTCTTTGCCTTCTATCATCATTGGACCTGCTACATGTTTGTGTTCTTATTCTAGACATTTCATTTATTTTCTCTACCATCTCATCCAATCTAAAAGACAACTTCTAAAACTCAATTATGAATACTTTATACATTGTTTTCAACTGAGGTTCACTTTCACTAAACACATGTTCCTTACCATCCTTCCTTCTTAGATGATTAGGCATTTTAAAAACCTGCAAGAAACGTTAGTAAAATAATCTCACAAAGCACTCTTTTATGTGTTTCACTCAAGAGAAGTAATCTTTCATGTTTACACTCAATGTGTGGCTCTTACCCTCCTTTTATGCTCACTTACTCAAGCCTTTTACCACTCAAACTTCATTCTTTAAGTTGCACTTTAAAACTTAACAACTTAATCAAGGAAATTCTTAAGTGCAGCAATCATAAGAAAGCAAGGAAAAACCTAAACAGTAAAGAAAAACATAAATTCTAGAAGCAAAAGAACGTGACCAGGAAGGAAGCGAAGATAACACACAAACAAGAATGTATGTTATGGGATTATGTAATTAAAGTAACAAGAATGCAAAATGTTACTCTGGTAATGTAATGCAAATTAGGCTAAAATTATTAAATGACAACTAAAAGAATGCAAATAAAAGGCAAGACATAAATTAGACATAAATTATGTAAAGACTTTGGTCAACTTAAATGGAAAGCCGAAAATGACTCTAAACAAAACCCAAATCACATGAATTTAAGTCAAAACTATAAAAAGTAATAGGCAATTTCAATTATGCAAGCTTAATTTAGAATTTGAATGCTTAAATCAAATTTTCCCAATTTGAGGCACTTAAGAACCCTAATTTCAATTTCTGGGAATCAGGTTACTCTATTGTGCCAATTTTGCAATTTGTCAACTTCACTAACTTTTATTTTTTTGAATTTTTTTATTTTTAATTTATTTTTTAATATACTTTTTTTCAGATTTTTTTTAAATAAACATAACTTGCAATAAACACAAATTAAAAAATATAAATAAGAATTTATCTTTGACTAATGCTCTGATACCAAATTATACGAAACCCCAGCCTAAAAAGACTAAAACGCCAATACAATATGAATCAAGCAATAATCAAATCTAAATCCTTGCCTTATTAAACCCCCAAGAAACTTGTTCTTAGAAATGCAGATGATCTGGCTTGAAGAAATAAGAATTAAAATTGCCACAAAGTAAAGAAATTACCTTGATAAGATGTCAAATTCTTAATGCAAATAAGAGAATTGAAGCAATACTTATAGAAGCAATAAAGAGAACACAATCTTCTTAAAGATGAAAAGAGAAAATGTTTTATATCTAGAGGTCTACCACAAAGTAATGTCTCATGAGGTATTTATAGACCCTATTAAGAAAAGAAACCCTAGAAGGCTTAAGTAATCCCAAGCCCAAATCTAATCAAATAAAATAAGCTAATTAGACTCACTTAAACCCATTTGAATTATAGCCCAACAAAGAAGGCTTTACATATAACTAAATATTTGGCCCATCATAAACTAGTCATTTTGGCCTATTTAAGTCTCAGACACATAGCAAATGGTCTTGGGTTGTCCATCTTTAATGTTGTGTTTGTTTGACTTAGGTTTCTCTTCCTTTAATAATTCTTCATGCATCACTTTGATAAAAGACTTAGCTAAATTTCCAAATCCAGCCTTCAACCACTTTGCCCTCAATCTTGTGATCGACCCTACTGGTATGGTAAATTCTCCTTTTTGCCCTCCAATGGCTCCAAAGTTAGAAATGTTGCCACCTATACCCATATCACCATGCTAGCATGCATTTAATTTCAAAATTTTATAAACTTGACCTAGTTAGAGGTTTTCCAAAATTAAATTTTGAAAAAGATCACCTTTTTTATGCATGCTAACTTAGTAAGCAAACAAGATCATTTTTTAAATAAAATGAAAATGTTTCAACTTATAGGCCACTCTAATTATTACATATAGACTTATTTAGACTAACTCAAACTTGAAGCTTTAGAGGCAAGAGCTATGCATTTGTCACATTGATGACTACTTAAGATATAGTTAGGTATTCTTTCTAAGCCATAAGGACGAAATTTTCAAATTTTTTTCAAATATTTTGTAAGTAAGTCTAAAAGGAGCAAGGGTATTTGCTAACAAGTATTAAGAGTGATCACGATGGAGAACTTGAAAACAATATTTTTAAAAACTACAACAATTAACATGATTTCAACCATAATTTCTCTTCTGTTAGAACCCTACAACAAAATGGTGCAATGGAAAGGAAGAATAGAACATCGTAAGAGTGGCAAAAACCATGCTTATTAACTGTGATTTTCCAAAATACTTTTAGGTTGAAGCATAAGTACCACTTTTTATATTATGAACCAATACTTGATAAGATTTATTCTTAAGAAAACCCTTTATGATCTTTGGAAAGAAGAAAGTCCAACATTAGTTATTTTCATGCTTTCAGTTGTAAGTGTTGCATTCATAACAACGGTAATAGGTATGTTTAATGCTCGTAGTGATAAAGTTATATTTCTGGGTTATTCCTCCTCTAGTAAAGGATATAGAGTTTATAATAGGCTAACTTATTAGTAAAAGAATCAATGCATGTGTTTTTTTATAATACTAACAAAATCACTAAGAAATATGCAATAATAGATGATGATGAAGGAGCTACACCTGTTTCAACACCTCATCAACATCAGAAGCCTCTAGAAAATATGTAAGAACTAAGGAAAGCTGAAAATACTATTGCTGATCAATTGTAGTTATTTTATGGCAATGACATTGTGATGGGACTATTTGGTATTTCTATGCATTGACCTTTATATTGGTATATGACAACATTAAGGTAATTGACCATGTAAAATCCTCTTATGATCGTTGGAGCGATCTTGTATGTAACATGAACTATGTGTAGTCTTTGTCGATAAATTGTAAGTTTTAAGGCTGGAATTACATGTTTTAAACCATGATTAGCTACTAAGATATTCATCTCATCCATCTTTTATATCTAATAAAATTCTTGGTGCTTAAGATGCTCCACAAGATACAAGGCTACAAGTTTAAGAAGTTGTAGAAATACTTAATCTGTATATACTTCTTTTGTAATATATTACCATGATAGATGACTGTTATGTTAATAAGCCATGTATATTTATTAGAAACTAGAATAAACATATCTTTTTCTTGTAAATGTTTAGTATGTGTTTTTGGCTAGATAAAAGTTCAAACCAATTTGGATTGTCCTAAGATATGGTACAGAGTCTTTACATGTGTTAAATTTAAGAATGGTTAGAAGTAATTTGTCCTAGCCAATCAAATCAAGGTAGTACAAGCCTAAGGAAGAAAGACAAAATTGCATTATTTTTAGTTTTGGGTTTAACATATACTAAATTTTTTTTATAGGTTCAACCATTATTTAGTGAGAACTAGATACAAAAGTTTAAATATAGAGATTTTTAGTATTTTAGATTATGTATTTCTTACTATAATTCCTTAACTATGTTGCATATTACAGTGAATTGGTTGAAGAATTTTCGAGGTGTTACATTTATGGTATCAAAGCAATGGTTCAAGAATTGATGGACATGATGGCACAATTAGAAATTATTATTTAGGAATATATATACATTTTTGAATCATTAGAGACCGTTATTGATTATTTAAGGACATGGTTTAGGTTTATCATGGTTAAAAGTGTGATTTGGTTATGTGTTGTAAGATAGACCTATATATATGGGCATTAAAGGTCGCTTGTGTTAGCAGTTAACCTTGATTTGCTGAGTGATACAACAAGTATCTTTTAGGAAACAAGGGCCTAAGGTTCCTAAACCCTTAAGCATCCCTATTTTGAGGTTACAAAAAGAATAGTTTGTGGTCCTTTAAAGCACTGCTAACTGAAAGAAACCAGTTGCAAAAGAGGGAAGGAACAAGGTAGAACCAGCAACAAGAGAGTTAAGGTAATATCTCCAACTTTACTTCTTCTTAATTTATTCATCTTCATTTTTAATGATCATGCTTAGGCTTACTCATGAAACATATATTTTCTTTGATCTCGTGTTTTTGGTATGTTCAAAGTATTAGTTCCCCTTCATTGACACTTATTACAATGCCACCTTTTTTATCATCAACTTTAAAAATTCTATCCTATTGTAATGATTGTTGAAATCCTTGAGGCAATGGTTTTAGCTTTTGACCACGTTAGGATATGCTTTACAAATTTTTATTGATATGCAAGTTAGTCCCTTGTCTTATCTATGATAAGGTATTGATAACCAAAGTATATTTGGTCCTAGACTTTAATATGAAAGGGACAATTTTGCGATTTTGGTGTCATGTTATTGGCTCAGTGGTGATATGATAGGTGCTTGTAAAGTCATAGAGCCTTGATTCTTATGATTAAATAGTTCTCACAAATTATTGTTTACATGAGTTTTGTTCTGCATGTTCCATAACACCTTTTCTTTCCCTCCTTATTAATGGTGTATGTGTTATGAAATGGTGAACCATTGATTTTGTCCCACCTTCTTTCTCTATTGTCCTTTTCTTTTAATATTGGAATGTGATGGTAGAGTGTATCAATGAATGGAGCATGAAGTATTTTGAAGCTTATTTATGTTTATGGACAAGGATGTAGGTAAGGATCTTTATTTTATCTCTATATCAAAAAGTATGAATGCTAATCACATAAATGATGATTGATTAAACATAAGCACATTGCATTTTGGAAGTATGCTTCTGAATTTTTCTTTAGTTATTTATTCACATACACACAAAAAAATATCTTTATCTTAATTTTTATAGTTGCTGTGTGAGATTTTAGTCTCCATAGGCATTAAAAGTTAATACATAATTATTTTACAACAAATAAATAAATAATTTTAAATAAAAAAAATTTCTTCCTATTTTTATTTATTTATTTTAAAGGCTATTGTGTGAGATCGTCAGTCTCTTTAGACATTTAAGCTATGGGAGACCCTAGTCTCCTTAGGCTATAAAAATTAATTATTTAAAAAAAATAAAAATGAATAAAAATAACAATAGTAAAATTAAAGACATATTAGCAACAATAATAATAACAAAAGAATAAAACAATAAGTAGATAAAATGATTTTTAAATTATAAAAATAATTAATTAGGCATTACAATGGAAAAGTTGTCGTGTAAGACCATCAACCTCACTTTGAAATTAATAAGTAAAGGCTATGTGAGATTCTCAGGCTTTTTAGGTTTCAAAAGTTAATATGTATTTTCTAAAATAAATAAGTAAACAAATAGTGATAAATAATAATGAAATCAAATAATTTATAAATACTGAGTGAGGTCATTAGTCTCCACAAGTATTTTAGAGTTAATCACAAAGGCTGTGTGAGACCTCAGTTGTCTTAGACATTTAGGAGATTAATGATTGTTCACTTTGCCAACAGATTGTAAACCAAAACCCTTTAAAAAAAAATTAAAACAAAAATCCTATTCCTGAAAAGCTTTGAAAATATAAATCCAAATATCCCAAAATATTTGCTTTTAATAATTTTAAGTTTTTTGGAAATTCAAAATAAAAATTCCAAATTTCAAAAAAACTAAAAAAATAAATTCCAAAATTTTGAAAACCCTTTATCTCAATAAATTCACTCTTTTTTAAATAAAAATTCTAACTTCAAAAATCCAAACCAAACATAAATTTAAAAAACCTAACAATACTTTCACATCATTATTTCATTTCAATTTCAGGATTAAAATTCAATTTCCAAAAATCCAAAAAATTTTAAAAGAAAGAAAGCAAAGAGAGTTAGAGAGTGAGATCACCCTATTTTTGTTGTTAAAACACCAACCAAATTCAAAGCTCAATTTGTTTATGAAAATCAAACTGATTTTTGCTATTTTGCTCATTTCACAAAATTAAAAGGCACCAACCAACTGACACGTCTTTCTAGATGAACTACGTGGAGATCCTTTCACATGATACGTAGGCCCTAAACTCTTATCCTAGGTCAAATCCTCTCTTTGTAATATTCTTGTTTTGTTTACGTTAATTACATTTTATTTCCTTTGTTTATTTCTTTCTGTGTGTGTTTTAATATGGGCAATCAAGATAAATTTAAAGTCATATGTCATTAATTTCATTTGATTAGTTTAGGGTAACTGTCCTTATGGACAGGTGTTGTGGGGTGCCTAACACCTTCCTCACACTCAAGCAGACTCTTAAACCCATCTTTGCATATTTTGTTTTTGTAAAATTTTAAATTTTAATTACTTTAAATTAACCTTTCTTTTTTCTTTTTTCTTATTTTTTCCATCTTTTTTTTCTTATTGTGCCTTTCTTTTTTATTATTATTTTTCATGCTTAATCTTTCTTTTTTTAAAACAAAAAATTCAGATGGGGTGTTTATAGTTGTCCTTCTTTACTTGTCTCTTAGGTAAGCTACGCAAGTAACCAAATGAGATGGTCTTACCTAAAAGCAAGTAAAGATATGAATACCTAACCTTTTGGTGAAGGCGGTACAACATGTACAAAATTGAAATAACTTAATTGCCCTTAATGTAATTGAACCTAATATGAACCAAAGTTTAAATGCAATTGGACCATAGTGATAGAAGATGCTAGCCTATGTGACGACCATCACACATGGAATGAAGAATGATGTAGCATGAGCGGAGGACTCACATCATTTGGCTATTGATCCCTAATGGTTGTGTGCCCTAGATTGATTGTGATTTCCCCCCAAATGTTATGTGTCCTTGTCTGATTATGATTTTCCTCGAGGGTTGTGTGCCCTTGACAAATTGTGACTTTTCCAGTAGGCTATTTGCTTGCAATAGATATGCTTCTGTTTTGCAAAAGTCCTTCCACTGGAAAATTTTGTACTCATTGTTTTTATCTCATCTTGGAACACAAACATTGTTTTCACTATAGTATTTACTTTATTAGTTATGACATGTTATGGATTGTTTAGATTAGCTTAAGGGTTATTTTAGCATAACTTTCTTTAAAGGTATGTTAATTTTGATTTAAAACATCTTTGTTAAAAATTTATTTACATACGTGTTACTTCTAGCCAATACATATCTATCTACTTTATTTATTTTTGAGATATTATTTGCTCGTTCAACTTTTGAAACCCTCAACTAGTGAAGTTAAGCAAAAGTCCTCGAAAGGGAACACCATTAGAGATCTCCCAGTAGGCCTTGCATTGGTTCGTTTGGGCTATGTGCTTTTATTTCTACTATTTTTGTATTTGTGGTTATTTCTTGTATATTTGATGGAAAAAGAACATCTTGATGTAGTTCCACACTAATCATGGGCAGGATTTTCCCTTAACCCATTTATGTTGTATGTTGGTTTATATAAGGGTCGAGCTCTCTTGTTTATGCTAAAAGGAATTGGTTAAAATTTCATAGGGTCCAAATTTAATGGGAGACTCCATTGAAATTTCTACAAGACTTGAAAATTCTATATAGCCTATTTATCATTTGTGAAGGAAGAATTTAACATGTTATTTAGCATAACATTTATTCATATCATGCAAACTTTGTCATGTCCAATGTAGGCTTGCAAGAACAGGGTTTTCCCTTGTTTTTTGTGCCGATCACACTCTAAGATTGTAGGGTGTGACACCATGCTTCAATTTCATGTTATGTTGTAGTAGCTCTTCCTAAGCCATCACTGACTAGGATATTTTTTTGCTATGGATATGGCATTGGTCAAGGATGGTCCTTCCTTTAGTCTTTAACCCCTTTTGAATGATAATAAAAACGAGTAGAAAGTTTAGTTAATTAATGTCATTCTTAATCTAGTTTTAGTTAACCATTTTAAGTTTTTTATGTAGTTATATTTCTATAATTCTCTATAATAGTGGATGTTTGACTTGTTGGTTATTACTTCTTAGATTGCTAATGATAATGGTTGATGCTTATATGATGAGTGGTTAATGCTTACATGTTGTACTTACTTTATAAACAATGTTATTGTGATTGTAGATGCTCTATTTATATATGTTTGAATGGATATTGCTGTTAAACATTTACTAGGGAATTAATTTAAAATTGATAGAATTTATAAAGGATTGACTGATTCTTGTATTGATGTTAAGGGCTAAGACTACTTCATAAATCAATGAGTTTAAGTTATGAAAGTAACTAATTCTCAATTGAAGTGCCTTAATAATTCTAGGGAAGTCTTTTGCATTAATTTCATCTCATTTTATGTCATGCATTATTTGACTTATTGCAATTACCTTACTTTTAGCTTGGATATTTGATCGCTTAGATTAGGTAACTACAGACACATTAGTAATTAATATTGGTATCAACTAGAATTCTATGATTATGATACTTTTCTCACTCTTTACTACTTGTTAGTAGTGTATACTTGCATCGTGGCACTTTGCTCATAAGTTTTTAGCGTCGTTGAAGGAGAATTCTAAGTTATACTTGTTATTGATATTAATGCTAAGTTAGAAACATTAAACCAAGCCTTTGTTCTTATTTTTGTTTTTTAAATTGGTTGCTTTGGTTGCCAGTTCTAGGTACTAGTTATGTGCATAACTAAACATAAGGGAAGACGAGCAAAGATAGTTGTCCTTAATCTAAACATATTGTATGTATCACCTGCAACACCATCCACGTCGTCAACCCCTCTCATTCAAGGGGAAAAATAGCCTAGAGAACCAAAGATGGCTAATAAAGGCAACTATAACTTGTATGAGTATGCTACCCTAATGTGGCAAGGACTAACTCCAAGCATAAAAAAACTAGCAAATTAAAGCCAATAATTTTAAAGTTAGGAACTATCCAATTCCTATACAATTGGAGGATTGCTGATTGAAGACCCCAATAGCCAGATTCTGAATTTTCTAAAGATAAGCAATACTTTGTAGTAGAATGGGGTAAGTAAAGATGTTGTTAGACTGAGGCTATTCTTATTTTCATTAAGGGACAAGGCAAAAGCATGGCTTAACTCATTACCACCAAGATCTATCTCTACTTGGGCAGAGTTGGCATAACAATTTCTAGCTAAATACTTCCCACCAAGCAAGATAACAATGATGAGGAGTGATATTACCTCATTCATTCATTTTGATAATGAAAATCTATATGAAGCATGAGAGAGTTTTAAGGAATTGTTAAGGAGGTGTCCCCATCATGGGCTTCCCAAGTGGCTTCAGGTTCAAACTTTCTATAATGGGTTGTCTCCTTGATTTAGAACTACCATTAATACAGGAGCTAACAAAGCTTTAATGGCAAAACCAATGGATGGGGCATATGAATTGTTAGAGATTATGTCTTCCAATAATTACCAATGGCATTCAAAGAGGATGAAATAAAAGCATTAGGTCATAGAGCACTAGTTAATTTAGTAAGTCCTCTTGTTGATGAATTTTGGGGAGGTAATTATCACTCTCATAATTCCAACAATGTGGAGGGCATTTAATTCTTAGCCAACAAGAGTTAGAACAAACTTTATGCTAGCACTTATAATCCAAGGTGAAGGAATCACCCAATTTTCTCTTAGAGTAACAATCTAGAAGCTAGTTCTTTTACTGCACTAAGAACTCATAACCTACCTGGGTTTGATGTTACTGGGGTTAATCAACATGCTAGATCCCCTCCACCACCAATTGAGAAGAAACCACCCTTGGAAGACATGTCCATAAATTATATGTCAAAGAATGATGTAATCATTCAAAGTCAGAATGCATTGATCTAGAATCAGGCAATATCTTTAAGAAATTTTGAAGCACAGGTAAGCCAATTTGCAAATGCCCTTAACAATTGACCTCAGGGCAAACTACCTAGTGATATTGAACCAAATCCAAGGAGAAAGGGCAAAGAGCATTGCAGTGCCATTTTATTGAGGAGTAGTAACGAGATTAAAGGGAACCCCAAGACAAATGAGTATGAAAAAAGAAAGAATAATAGGCATAGGCACAAGAAAAATAGACTAAAACTCCTTTAAGACTTAAGCATACAGGGTATACGCATCCACCTCCATTTCCACAGAGATTTCAAGAGCAAAAGATAGACCAACAATTTAAGAAATTTCTTGGGAGTTATTTATGAAGTTGCACATCAACAACCCATTTGTTCACTTGAGTAAATGTTTAGCTATGTAAAATTTATGAAAGACTTTTTTTCCCTAGGTAAAAAAAGAAAGCTAAGTGAATTTGAAATAGTTGCTCTTACAAATAAGTGCAAGGTCATGATTCAAAAGAAACTCCCTTCTAAGCTTAAGGATTCATAGAGTTTCACTATTCCATGCACAATATGTGATAAGTTCAAAGGAAAAGCTTTGTGCAATTTGGGGGCTAGCATTAATTTGACACCACTATTGGTCTATCTTAACTTGGGAGTAGGTGAACCAGTGCCTACAACTATAACCTTATAATTGGCTGACCAAACATTAGTTAACCCAAAGGTATAATTGAAGTTGTGCTGATGAAGGTTGATAAATTTTTTTCCCTATAGATAGGGATATGCCTATTATATTTGGCAGGCCATTTCTTGTAATAGGAAGGACCATTATTAATGTCTAAAAAGGTGAGCTAACCATGAAAGTGCAAGATGAAAAGGTAACATTGAAGGTTTTTAAGAAAATTAAACTTCCTAGGGACCCAGAAGAATGTTATAGAGTCGATGTGGCTAACAAGGCATATGATTCATTGATAAGGGATGTTTTCATAAAGGGTCAACTATATGAGCTTACACACAAAACTTGTGAGGTCATGTAGAAGTCTAACCTTGACTTCAAAGTAGCTGGAAAGAAATGACTTCTTCCATTAAATGCATTAAAAGGATTTCATCTCTAAGCTTATAAGAAGAATATGATTCATAAGAAAAAGAGAAAAAAAATAGCATTATAAGCTCATCATCAAGCATAAGTTCACTGCTAGCCGAAAAGTTTTTCACTTTAACTCAAGACTAAATCTCTTCTTAATAAAGCTAAAATCTCAATGATTTAGACTACTTATGGTGGCTCAAGTATTTCCTCATGGAGTTATCAAGGTAAAGAATGAGAAGACTAACACTATCTTTTTGGTGAATGGGCAAAGGCTTAGGTATTATTAGAGTGGCAGTTTTGATCACCTCAAGTGCTTCATCGCCCTCGCACATCCTTAACAAAAGTAAAATAAATAAGTCTGGCTAAAGACTTTAAACTTTTCGCTTTTAGGGGGCAACCAAAACAAATTTTTTTAAGTGTTCTTTGTAATTAAGTCCAAGTCTATGAGGGATTGACAATCTATTTATCATTATACTACTTGTTAACTACGTATACTTGCATGCAAACATTGCATTTAATCAAATCAATCAATATGCCTCAATACCACACTCTTTCCCACTTTCAATTCAAAATCTGCCTTAATTGTCTTAAATGCTTTAAGGAATCTGATTTGTCATGCAAAAGATCAACCCACCCATATCTGGAGTGATCATTAATAAATGTGGTATAATATTAGAAACAACCTATAACAACAAGGGTGATGGGTCTACAAATGTTTGTGTGAATTAAATCAAGTATATCCTTTTTCTTATTTACCTCTTTACTCCTAACTCTGGCAAGAAATTTTCCCTTGACACAATCCACACAAGAACCAAAATCAGAGAAGTCAAGATTATTCAAAATATCCCTTTTAACCATATTTTCCAACATTTCCTTATAAATGTGACCCAATCGTTTATGCCATAACATTGAAAAATTTTCATTAAGTCTACTATATTTGTTACTGACAACAACATTAACAGTAAAGCTACTAAGATGAGTAGGTTTAGAGTCGAAATTCAACACATATAAACCATGACTCAAAATAGCATAACCAACAATAGTTGAAGCAAAATAAATAACAATCTTGTCATTTGTCTATCAAAAAGAGTAACCAAATTAGTCTAATGCAAAGGTGAAAATTAAGTTTCTCCTTAAAGAGGGAACATGAACAACATTATTTAGTTTAAATACATGTCCAAAAGTCAAACATAAGTTAACATTTCCTATCAGGCCAATTATTGCCGCTCCATCAACACCAACGATGGTCCTTTCTTTCTCACATGGGTTCCTCCCATTTTTGAACCCTTGCATGGAATTTACAACATGAACAGTTGCACCAGAATCTAACCACCAAGAATTAGATAGAATATCAATAGCATTGGATTTAAAACAAACTAGAGTTACATGGGTAAAGTTAAAGGCAATACCTTCCTTTTTTTGCTTGTTCTTAAGCTTGAGGTAATCAACTATCATGTGACCCAATTCTTGTAATAGTTGCATTTACCCTTAAAGGGCTTCTTTATGGGTCCCATGTTATTATTACTAATATCAATTGTCATATCACCCATTTTGTCATTGAATTGGGGCTTGGGCTTCTTATTCTTATGAAAGTTGACATTTAATTTACTGTCTGACTCATGAGATAGATGATTAGTTGTAGGGGTGATAGAGTTGTCCTTTTTCATAGATTCCTTTTCTTGAGAAACAATGACTATCAGTTGGTCAATAGTCCATTCACTTTCTTAGGTATTATAAGAAGTCTTCAATACTTGATAGTGAGACATGAGAGATTCCAAAATACACCAAACAAGAAAGCTATCTCTCATATCATGACCAAAGGACTTAAGCATGTTATAATAATTAACAAGCTTCATGATGTGTTCAAGAACGCCAAACACTCCATCAAAACGAGTGTTTTCCAAAATGGAGAGATAATAACCCTTTTGCGCTTTGTCAAATTTCTTGAATCTCCCCAACTGCCTTCAGAAAATAAACTATGGATTCCTTCTCTAGAACCCTTTGTCAGATGGTTTTATCTATGCCGTACTTCATGACCATCAGTCAAACTCTATTAGAATTATGCCAATTTCATGGAAACCTTATTGCGTTAGCAGAGAAATTATTGTTCAATGAAGCAAGTGCTTCAACCCAAAGAGCAAGGTCCAACTACACATTGGCCAGATAGATATCCAAGGACTCTTTCTGGTCATCATAATGCATCCCATTGAAAGTTTTCACATATGATAATTGCATAGGCACAGAAGAGGAAACATGAATTATGTGTGCTCATAGCCAAAACAATGGTTCCCTCAAAATCCAACTAATGCAATTATTAAGACAAAAAAAAATTGTTTATTATGATCCTGCCTAAGGGTTCTAAATGACAACAAACTAAGAAAACTCAATTGCTTATCAAAGGTTCATATAGAAAGAGAGAAAAGAAAAATAATAAATGTCTCTAACATTTTCTCATACCAATAGAGTACAAGGAAAAAATTAAGGTATTAGTGATAAACATATAAAAGATATAACATGTTATACCTGCTGTGCTACACCGAAAGGCATATTAACTGCCATTGTAATTTATCCAATATCATTTTGCATGAAGAAAAATAGCACATAAATGATTTTTAACAATTATGTGAATTAGATGAAGAAATAAATAAATAAATAAAGGCAACTATTAACATTCCTATAATCGGTCTCACAATAGGTGTGTACACAATTACAAAGTGTTGAACACCTTATGGGTATGATTAACATAACCAAATCTCACAACTTTTGCACAATTATTGAAAAATTGAGTCAAAATTAATATCCAACATAATAAATAATGTAAATTTGCATAAAATTAACTGAAAATTTGTGTAACACATAAAACATCACATCCGAGGGAGTCCAGTATATATGATGTCAAATTTCCTAAAAAAAAATTACAAACCAAAAAAGTTTCAGCCCAAAATGATGCAGAATACATAATTAAAATATAGTGTGAATTATTTTTAGAAAAATTAAGATCCGAAATTTCCATTAACCAAAAATTTGGAAAAAAAAATATTCATATCAGAAAGAAGGCCAAAATTATGAAAGTGGCCAAAAACTTGGACCAAATTGAGCCCAAAAACATTAAGAATAAAATATAAGGATCGAGTGCAGAATGTTAAATCTAGCGGGGTCAAAATATAATATGAAACGTATGGGGTTAAAAATATAATTTTACCTAAACTATTTAAAAAAGAAAAATGTCGCCCACGCACGCTCCAGTTTTTTCGACTTCCCATCTCCCTTCAATGGCGGTCCATCCGCCAGCAAAGCTCCTTAAAGCTTCAAATAAAGTCAGTTCAAAGCATTTTAAATACTATAAACACTCTAGGCATGAGGAAACTTAAATCATGCAGTAAACTCAACCGAAAAAGGCAATCTTGAGATGAATAAACCTGAACCAGAAACTTGATGCAGTGAAGTTTTGAAAAGCGGCAAAAGAACGATCTTGACAATGAGAGATACTTGAACATCCTTTTTTTTATTAGTTTGTTTTAATAAATGAAATTGAAGAATCGATCTGGTACAAGATGAAATGAACGAAAAACTGGATAAGGACCTGGTATAATGCTGGAATTCATTGACATGGGAATATGCACAGGGGAGAATCTTAGGTTAAAAATGAACTAAATAAATAAATATATATATATATATATATATATATATATATATATATATATATATATAGAATAACTTGTTCAAATAATAGGTTGTGAGTTCACACCTATTCCAATATAACCTCATGAATTGCCGAACTTACAATGATATATCGAATCCTTTTTACCTAATCCATTTATACAATACCAAATATAATAATTAATTATATGATATTATTAAAAATATAATATATTAATTAGTTTAATAATTAATTAATACTAATATATAAATTAATTAATTATTCTACCAACTATTGCCAAGATGAGTATTTTTAGAATATTAAAATTATGGCAAATTATCATTAAAATATCTTAATAATTGGAAAAAAAAATCTACAAGAAAAATACAAAATTAACAATCTTTTTCCTTTCCTCTATACAAAGTGATGAGTTGCGTAATTGAATAGATTTGAATTGGGATATTGGGAGAATATTATATGCAATTTAATATATGTTCGATGCCAATTAAGCAATACAGGTTTGAGTCATCCTTTCACTCTTAATTATGTCAACCACCATCATGCACCACCTTCCTTTTCCATAACTGTACTTTCAAAGCTCCACACATTCACCACGTTGCCATCCCCACCTCCAATCATCTGGCTAATGTAAAAATTATACATCCCCATAACAATGCGATGTAAAGGTACTGCCAAATTATTTCAATTTGGGTGAGTATATATGGGAATGAAAAATGGGATGTTATTTGAGACTTTTGTTGTTGTTGTGATTTTATATTAATATATTTTATTTAAATGATTCCTAATTTTACAAATTTAATTAAAATGTATTAAATAAATAAATATGCGGTTAGAGATTGAAAGAATAAATAGAAAAGAAGACAAGAATTGAGTTTTACTGTTAATATAAGTTTAAAAACATTAAAAAAAATCTTTACGAGTCCGTATATAAAAACTATGTATCATATCCATTTAATCATTACTGCATAGGAAAATTAATTGTTGTAAGATAATTTAAGTCATGATTGTCAAATTGATGGATAACGTTGTACAGTGATAGACATGATCAGCCAAAAATGCAATCGTTATCATTATCTACCATTTATTGAAACTGTGGGCTAACAGTATATTTGTAGTGATTTACACAATCACAATGCATGTTCTCTTTATCTCTTTCCCGTCAATGATTTTCCAAAGGTAACCCTGAGGGCGCCATGGCAACCATTTCCCTTGTCCACAAAACAGGAAAGCTATCAAATAACGAAGTAGTCTTTGATTTTGAGGGCACTTTGTTGAGATCCACTTCGTTGTTTCCTTACTTCATGCTCGTTGCTTTTGAAGCTGGGGGTCTATTAAGATCTTTCCTTTTGTTCCTTTTTTACCCTTTGGTGTGGCTGGTTGGAGAAGAACACGAGATGGGGTTGAAGATCATGGTTTTCTTAAGCTTCTTTGGAATTAAAAGGGACACGTTCAGGATTGGATCTACTGTTCTTCCGAAGTTCTTCTTAGAAGATGTTGGGTATGAAGGTTTCGAAGCCGTTATGAGTTCTGAGAGGAAGGTAGCAGCTAGTAAAATGCCAAGAGTTATGGTTGAAGGTTTTCTGAAGGACTATATAGGAGCTGATGCCGTAATAGCAAGAGACATTAAGTCAATCTGCGGTTACTATTTGGGACTAATGCAGGAGAAGAAGCATAGCGAACCCCTTCTAGATCACAGCAACGTTGTTGGTATAAGTAGCCAAAATAAGAATGTTGAGCAGGAGCTTTTTTCTCACTTCAAGGTTTGTTCTTTTTAAGGACAGATATTCACCAGCCTCACTCGCTATTATATATGCCGATATATCACCCTTTTACTTTTGGTTTTTGAAAAGCTCTGTTTCTGTTGTGCAGGAGACTCCCTTGGTGAGCAATGCTGGAAAAAGAACTAGGGATGTCCTTCCGAGGGAGAGGTACCCCAAGGAAGTGATCTTCCACGATGGAAGATTAGCCTTCAGGCCAACCCCTTCGTCTTCTCTTTCTTTGTTCATGTGGTTACCACTTGGGCTATTTCTCTCCATATTCAGATTCACATTTGGCATATTACTGCCCCTCAACGTGTCAGCTCCAATATTGGCATTTTCAGGCACAAAAACTACATTATCAAAACCCAACCAAAACTCCTGCATTCAGAACGAAGAAAATGAACAAAAGGGAAAGCTCTATGTGTGCAATCACCGAACCTTACTTGACCCACTCTATATCTCATGTGTTTTAGACAAACCTCTCTCTGCTGTCACATACAGCTTGAGTAGATTCAATGAGCTAGTTTCCCCAATCAGAACAATCCGATTAACGAGAGACAGAGAGAAAGACAGAGAGACAATGGGGAAACTGTTAGGCTCAGGAAGCCTAGTGGTTTGTCCAGAGGGAACCACTTGCAGGGAACCTTATTTGCTACGATTCAGTCCTTTGTTTGCTGAGCTTACCGATGATATTTCCCCGGTTGCTGTAGATGTGCAGGTGAGCATGTTCTACGGAACAACGGCTACGGGGAACAAAGCATTGGACCCCTTTTTCCACTTTCTGAACCCAAATCCCACATATCGTGTCAAGTTTTTGGAGAGATTAAAGCGATCGGACACCTGTCAGGCAGGTGGGAAATCGAGAATTGAAGTAGCGAATCACGTACAAAATGAAATTGGCGACGCTTTAGGCTTTGCATGTACCAACCTGACCAGGAAAGACAAGTATATGGCTCTTGCGGGCCACGAGGGCAATATCGAGGAGCCCCCAGGGAAGCCATGGCACTAGAGAAGGTTAGCCAGTTTTGAAATTAAATGATAAAATATTTTACATTAATTTTTTATATATAAAATAAATAAAATTATTATACTTTTGAATCATATAGTTATAAATTATAAAGATGCAATAATTTATAAAACTTAAATGAAAACCAAAAAATATTTATATATATATATATATAAAGTAAAAAATATATTTTTAATCTCTTATTATTATAAAATTATTATTTTGATCTATTACTTATTTAAATATTTAAAATAAATTTTTATTTATTAAAAAATATTATAATTGATATTTTATTTTTTAAAAATTATTAAATTTAATCTCTTTGATCAAATTTGATGTTTCTGTACTTTTTAAAGGATAAGATTTTATTCTATTTATGTGTGTGTGGGTACTTTTAAAAGATAAGATTTTATTTTATTTATGTGAAAGTGGATACTTTTAAAAGATAAGATTTTATCCTATTTGTGTGTGGTTTGGGAGTTGCTTTTTAAAAGATAAGATTTTATTCTATGTATTTCATATTACTGATATCTTAAAATGCCAATTTATGTAGATGTTGACGTTGATGTTGACGTTGGGTATTTGTTGTGGCATACACTATCAACAGCTGTCAAGTTAAGGGAGTATTTTAGTTACGTGTAACTGCCAGATGTTAACTTAATCAGGACAAGGCGAAAGGAAATTGCTGCAATATTTTATATTTATAGTAAGTTGGGTTTAGATTACATTCGGTTTAAGGTTTTAAGAAAAAGCTTGTTTGTATATTTAAATAAATTTTATTTTATAAATATTTTTGTTTAGTTTGATATTTATTTTTTTATAAAAATTTAGTTTTGTCTTTTAAACTTTTAGTTGTATAAAAATTAAAAAAAAATTGTTTTTGTATTGAATAAATTGTATAAATAGTCAAAATAAACTTTCAAATGAAAGTTTCTCACATAAATCATGGTCATGTAAAATTATATTTGACTAAAATTAATTTTAAAAGTTAAATGAACCAAAACTCATGTTTTATCGAATAAATTAATAAATAAATTATAGGCTTATATTTTATAAAAAATTGATGAAATGAGAAAATGAAAATTTTGGTCCTTCATTTTTTGTCTCAATTTGAATTTCGTCTTTTATAAATTTATAGTGTCAAAATAGTCTTTTAAAAATTCAATATTAATCAAAAGTAATCATTTAAAAGAGTTATGATTGATTTAATGAGGGATAACATATTATTAATGTTGAATTTTTTTAAGGACCATTTTGGTATTATAAATTTGGGGGGATCAAATTGACACTAAAGTAAAAGTAAGGAATTAAAATAGTAATTTTTTCTTGATTATATTGAACCTGTACCCTATTATTTAAAAGATTACACATATATCTTTTAATATTTGATATATATTACAAATTAAGACTTTTTATCCTTTTTTATATTCAGTTAATTGATTACCGTTTAGCAAGTATATCAATCGCTCAAGTAATATAAAAATGAAGAAGTATTGTTCCATGAGAATTTTGGATACCAATTACCAAATTTACTAAGTAGACATTATTTACACTATAAAAGCTTAAGATAAAAGGGGATGTAATGGAATTAACAAGAAGCACCAATAACATAAAAGTAATATATTGAGATTTTTTTATTTTTTGATAAACATGAAATAAACATAACTATGAGAGACAATAAATATTAATAAAGACTAGGGATTCTGATATCACTTGACTTTTCGATCAACTTTAGAATTCCTATTTAATCAAGTTCTATTTCACAATTGAGGTTCAATTTACCAAGTTAACTAGCAACTAATTCCTTGAAGTGTTAATCCTCTTTTAACTAAATGAGATTCTGTAATCCCTTAGACAAACCCCACTTAAAAAAGACTTTACAAAGAAATAAAGAAATTTCACAAAAACCACACAATCAATCACATTTATTCCTAGATAGAATTAGATTATGGTGTTTATCACATGAGCAAGAACACATATGAATTTTTCAATTCAATGTATTAACCCTAAATCAATTTAGGAATGGCCAAGTCATGAAAAGCATTAAGAATCATGATAAACACTCAATTAATAGGAATGGAAACTTGCATTAAGTAAGGAAACAAATATAACATCATTAAGTCATGCTACATCGTCACCCTAGCTACAGAAGTTTAGTTAAACATGATTAAAGAAAAGCTAAAACAATGGAAAAAAGAAGAAAAGATTAGTAAACTCCATGGCCTCCTTGTTCTCGAGTTGGCTATGAAGCTCCAAAATACCTTTAATATATTTCTCTTTCCCAGACTTGTTTTTGCACATTCTCCAGCAAAAGATACCATAATTAGTGAAAATGTTCTATCCATAGTTGAATTCTCACGCGTGACAATGAATGCCTAGGCATTGCTTTGAATGCTTAGGAATTGAACAACTAGAACACACAAATTAAGTTGCAATAATTGCTCAAGTAATGCTTTGGATATTCAAGCATTGAACAACAAAAATAAATTTTTAAAAGAATTAGAATCCAAGTCTCTCTTAAGCTTCCAAATTTGAAATTAGTTGCACTCATGTAAAGAAACAGGAGCATACTAACCTAAAATCAAAATCTACAATGTTAAAAGTGAAAACTTAAATTTCATGAACACATTTGTACATGCACTACAAAAAAAAATTGTTATTTAACAATGGAAGCATAACAACGATTATAATAACAGAGGACAAGACATGTCTTAACCACCGTCAGAATAACCATGGCTAAAATACCAACCTAACCACGGTTATATAGTAACCATGGTTATAACATGTTAATAACTTTGATTTCAATCTTAATTTCCTTATTCAAAAGTAATTGTTTGTGTAGAAAAATGTTTCTAAATTCCAAGTTTTCATTTGTAACATTGTAGTTTTAATTTCAAGTTAGTAAACTCTCTTATCATGACTTGTGTGCACTAAATCTAAGTGTTTTACTAACAAATTTCAGGTTTGGAAGCTTAAGAGAAGACTTGGATTTTGAAATTCTAAAGAAATGAATGTCGTTGGTCTAATGCTCAAGTATCCAAACCAATGTCCAAGCATTCACTGATACTCTTTTTATGTGTATTCTGGCAACCCACTGCCCAAGCATTCAATCTTGTGCCTGACCATCCACTACAGCATTTACTTGCTATTCTGGTCACTCAATGCCTGAGCATCCAAAGTAATGCTTCGACATTCACTGTTTTTCTAACATGTGCAGAAATTCACCTATAAATAGAATCGTTTAGCCATCTAAGGTAACAACTTCTTGGGTTTGGCCGAAAACAAGCTGGGAAAAGAGGACAGGAAGGAAAGAAGTTGATTCCAAGGGATTTGAGAGCTCTCCACTCATTTTGGAACCAAGAAGACCATGGAGTTTGCTTACTTTTTCTTCTTCTACCTCCATTTTGCTTTTTAACTATGTATAGCTAAACTCTTTTAGTTATGGTGAAGATGTAACTTGACTTGGATGATTTTTTGTTAGCTTTCTTGCTTAATACAAGTTTTTGTTTCCATTGATTAAGTGTTTATCATGGTTTTAATCTTCCTTTGACTTGGCCACTCATGGGATAGTTTAGGGTTCATGTATAGAATTGGAAAATTTCATATATGAGCTTGCTCATGTGATAGACACCATAATTTGACTTTATCTAGGGATAGATAATGTTGATTGTGTGGTTATGGTGGAATTTTATAGTTCTTTTGTAAAGCCCTTCCTAATTAGGATTTGTTTAAGGGATTGGAAAATCTCATTTAGTTAAAGGAGTATATATATTCCAAGGGATTGGTTATTAGTTAATTCTGGAACTTTAACCATCAATTATGCAATAAAGCTTGGTTAAGTAAGGATGTTAGGATACATTAGTAAGTCAAGTGAAGTCATATCCCTAGCCCTTTTTGAATATTTGTGCTTATTCATAGTTTTAATTGCTCTTATTGTTAAAAATCCAAAAATACAAACTAATTGCTTTTTATTATTGGTGTTTCCTTTTAACTACATTGAGCTCCCTTTAATCATCAAATTAGTGAAATTGGTATTTAGTAACTAAAATCCTTGTGGGACAATACTCTCTCACTCTATATTACTTGTGCAATTCGATATACTTGCCGAGGAACCATCAAGTTTTTGGCGTCATTGCTGGGGATTTTGTTTGTTTATCAATATCAAAAGGTACCTAAATGGATACTAATTTAGACACCCATTTTCTTTATTTATTTTTCTTGGTTTTAGTTACTTATCTTTCTTAATCTGAGTCTTTGTGTTTATGCGAGTTACCATTGACCAAGAGTCATTGCTTTTTTATCCAAAAATTGAAAAGGCAGCAAGAAAAAATAGAAAGAAGGTAAAACAAAAGAAGAAAACTATGAAAGAAACAATGGCTAGAAGGGAAGAAGCGGCCAACCATCATACTTTAAGGGATCACTCTTCTCCTGCTGCTGAAAGAAGCAACACAAGAATTGTGAGACCCCCTATCCAAACGATCAACTTGAGATCAAGCCATCATTACTTCAATTAATTCAACATGATCTGTTTGAGGGAGGTGCCATGGAAGATCCAAATTTGCATATTACCAATTTCTTGCAATTGTGCGACACAATCAAAGTTAAAGGTACAAGTGATAATGTAATTAAACTTAGGCTTTTCCCGTTCTCTTTGAAGGATAAAGCTAAGTGTTAGCTTCAAGCTCAACCACAAAGGAATGTCACAACTTGGAATGATTTAGTGGCAAAATTCCTTACCAAGTACTTTCCTCTTTCCAAATTTGTCAAGCTTAGAAATGAAATTACCACATTTCCCCAACGGGATATGGAATCTCTCTATGATGCATAGGAGAGATATAAGGAGTTATTAAGAAGATGCCCACATCATTCTTTAAAAGATTGGCAACAAATTTAAATTTTCTATAATGGCTTAAACCTTGCTACAAGAGTTATGGTTGATGCAGCAGCTGAAGGATCTCTTAATAACAAAACACCGGAGGAAGCTATACAATTGATTGACTTGATGGCTACAAATAACTACAGCAACCCCTATGATAGATCAATAGGGAGAAGAGAAGTCATGGAGTTGGATACATCAGATGTCATTCTTGCATAAAACAACACATTCTCTTAATAACTTGCAACTCTCACAAAGCAACTCAACACTTTATAAGTCAATACAATGAACTTTCCACCCCAAGTTTGTGGTTTTTGTAGGGAACATCATGCAAATGATGATTGTGAAGCAAGTGGACAAGGGACTCTATCTCAAGAACAAGTGAATTACATGAGAAGCCCTCAAAGACCCTTAAATAACCTATATGCTAACACTTACAATCCCCGATCCAAACTTTTCTTGGAATGAGCAAGGTAAGCAACATCAACCAAATTCTTCATTTCAAAGTGCAACATTCTCTTCACAACTAACTCAAGACAATATGTCTTCATCAAAAAGTGCTCTTGAAAAGCTTTCACTATAAACTTCCACCTTTGTGCAACAAACTTCCAATTTCATGTAAGAAACAAGGACCAACTTCAAGAATCAAAAGGCTTTTATCCAGAACCTAGAAACTCAGTTGCGCCAAATTTCCAAACAACTAGCTGAAAACTTCTGTGGTTCTTTGCCTAGTGACATCGTTGTAAATTCAAGGGAGCAATGCAAGGCAATCACTTTAAAGAATGGGAACATTGTAAAGCCTTATGAAAAAGAAGTAAATGCTAGAAATGAAGTGAGTTCATTAAATACAAAGCAAGTGGAGATTGACCTTTCCTTAGAATCCAACTCTAAAGAAGCTTATAGTGATGAAGATAAACCAAATGGTGAACCACCTCAAAGGGCAAGAAGGAAGAAGAAAGAATTTGATTAGGACCAGCCATATGAGCCATCCCCTTATGTCAAGGTTCTATTTCCTCAAAAGTTGAAGCAACAAGAACAAGAAAAGAAATTTGCAAAGTTCTTAGATGTCTTCAAGAAGTTGAAAATCAATATTCCCTTTGTCGAAGCATTGGAACAAATGCCCTCTTATGCAAAGTTTATGAAAAAGTTGCCATCAAAAAAGATAAGTTAAAAGAATATGAAACTATGATGTTGACTGAGGAATGTAGTGCCATCATCGAAAAGAAGTTACCACCAAAGTTGAAAGAACCAGGTAGCATCAATATTTCTTACATTATTGGGAACATGACAATTGGTAAAGCTTTATGTGACTTAGGGGCTAGTATAAATTTGATGCCCTTATCAATTATGAATAAGTTGGGTATAGGAAAGGTGAAACCAACCATGATGTCCTTTAACTAGCAAATCACTCTATTAAATTTCCTTATAAAATTGTGGAAGATGTACTAGTGAAAGTTAATAAGTTTATCTTCCCAATTGATTTTTTGGTTCTCAATATGGAGGAAGATGTTAAGATTCCTATCATATTGGGAAGACTATTTTTGGAAACTAAAAGAGCATTGATTGATGTACAATAAGGAGAGCTGGAGTGACTTTTGAAAAGGATGTTCCCTTGAAGGCAGCACCATTGATTACCAAAAAAACATTGAACTCTTATTATTGAAAAGGCCCTAGTGCATCGCCACTGAGAGCATATAATGAACCAAGAGGGTTAGCAATAATGAATAAGCAGATTAATCGAATTGACAACAAATAGGATCAGATGATGCAAACTCTTTATGGTTTTGAGGGAATGATTAAAAAGTTAGCAAAGCTTCAAGGCTTGGACTCTGATAGCTTAGGTGGAATCCCACATTTCTTAAATGATGAAGCAAACCAAATTCAAGAATCGAATGACAAGGGAGAATGAGGGGGAATCCTTAACTTCTTTTGTGTTTCTTCATTTTCTTTTCATTATTTTATCTTTGTTTTGATTTATGTGGACTATTTAGTTTTCTTTAGTTTGACTATGTACTCTTTCACTTTATGTTTTATCATGTTAGGATCAAGATATATGTTCTTCTAATGATAACTGGAGTACTGTTGAGTTAATGCTTTTTGTACTTGAATATTTAGGTTCTAACAGGATTACTTCATGTCTTTTCTTACTTTTATTACAAACTTTGTTATTGATCTTAATTTGCCTAGATTGAGTGTGTTGGACTTTAGCCATGTGAGTATTTGAGCCTGTTTTGAATGGTTATATCACTTGCCATTCTCTCTTCCTTATGTGTAGTTTCCTTCATCGATGATTATCACTCTAAAACTTACTTTAGTTTCTTTTGAGGCTGCAATTTTCAACTGCATTCATGAACATGATAAAGGCATTTCTTTCATTTAACCATTTTAGCCCATTTCTCTACTTTGCAACATTCCCCTTGCTCACCCCTTTGTGCCTTAAAACCTACCTCTTTCTTATTAACACAATTTGTATCCACAGTGCTTAGCTATTTTCTACCTTTTCTTTCAAAGCATGAGAACTTTGATTATTTTTAGAGGTTTACATTAACCAATGTATGGGGGGTTTTTCCTCAATCCTAGAAATATCAAAAAGTGGGAAAGTTGTAGGCTAATACCAAAAAAAAAAAAAAGAGAGAGAAAGAAAGAAAAGAAAGAAATTGACATGAATTGAAGAAAAAAATGGGGAAGAAAGAAAAAAATTGTATATATTTAAAGATGGAAATAAAAGTTCTTGTTATATAAACAAATGAAGTTTATGATGGCTAAAAGAGAATTTGAATTTGAGATTTTTGTAATGCTGGAGTAAAAGGTAACCCTCTTATCTTTGGCCTCTATTCTTCTCTTATGTTCTTTTGTTCTCTTTAGCCCACTTGGTTATTTCTTTTGCCATCCATTCTATTTCCATAGCTCCATTACAACCTTTAATAAAGTCCTCTTGATTTGTGCTTGCATTTGATTCATGTAATGGAGAAGTAGAACTTTAGCAAGCTTATAATAGTGAAATTTCTATTGAATGGATTTGAGTGAAACACTTAACCTTAAACACTTGAGAGTTGAGATTACTTGAAAATACCACCTTGTGAGGTCCATCATGCTTAATCTTTGTAAATTAAGTGCAATTACCTTGTTTGCTTGCACTTTAAGAAGTGAAAAGTAATTTACTTTTTGTTGAGAATCCTTAAGGACCCTCTCATGTTCAATTGTACTCTTTGCTTTTTGACTCAACATTCTTGAGGAACCATTAGAAGATATGTATCTTTGTTGTTTTGTTAAAATAATTTTAAAAGTTAGGATTTGTCAAGTTTGTAATCCCTTGAATCCTCTCTTGTGTACCATAAGTCTAGTTTTGAGTTTTGCTTGAAGACAAACAAAGGCTTAAGTTTGGGGGAGTTGATAACTTTGATTTCAATCTTAATTTCCCTATTCAAAAGTAATTGTTTGTGTAGAAAAGTGTTTCTAAATTCTAAGTTTTCATTTGTAGCATTGTAATTTTAATTTCAAGTTAGTAAACTCTCTTATCATGACTTGTGTGCACTAAATCTAAGTGTTTTACTAACAAATTTCAGTTTTGGAAGCTTAAGAGAAGACTTGGATTCTAAAATTCTAAAGAAATGTGTTATGTTGGTCCAATGCCCAGACATCCAAACCAATGTCTGAGAATTCACTAATACTCTTTTTGTGTATATTCTGGCCACCCACTGCCCAAGCATTCAATCTTGTGTCTGACCATCCACTGCAACCTTTATTTTTTGTTCTGGTCACTCAATGCCTGAGCATCCAAAGTAATGCTTGGGCATTCACTGTTTTTCTAACATGTGCAAAAATTCACCTACAAATAGAATCTTTTAGCCATCTAGGGTAACAACTTCTTGGGTTTGGCCGAAAACAAGCTAGGAAAGGAGGACATGAAGGAAAGAAGTTGATTCCAAGGGATTTGAGAGCTCTCCACTCATTTTGGGACTAAGAAGACTATGGAGTTTGCTTACTTTTCTTTTCTACCTCCATTTTTGCTCTTTAACTATGTATAGCTGAGCTCTTTTAGCTAGGGTGAAGATGTAACTTGATTTGGATGATGTTTTGTTAGCTTTCTTGCTTAATACAAGTTTCTATTTCCATTGATTGAGTGTTTATCATGGTTTTAATGCTTCCTTTGACTTGGTCACTCATGGGTTGGTTTAAGGTTTATATATAGAATTGGAAAATTCATATATAAGCTTGCTCATTTAACAAACACCATTATTTGACTTTATTTGGGGATAGATGATGTTGATTGTGTGGTTATGGTGGAATTTCATTATTCTTTTGTAAAGCCCTTCCTAATTAGGATTTGTGTAAGGGATTGGAAAATCTCATTTAGTTAAAGGAGTATTTATATTCCAAGGGATTGGTTATTAGTTAATTCTGGAAATTTAACCATCAATTATGCAATAGAGCTTGGTTAAGTAAGGATTCTAAGATACATTAGTAGGTCAAGTGAAGTCAAATCCCTATCCCTTTTTGAATTTTTATGTTTATTCATAGTTTTAATTGCTCTTATTGTTAAAAATCCAAAAATACAAATTAATTGCTTTTTATTATTAGTGTTTCTTTTTAACTACATTGAGCTCTTTTTAATCCTAATTTTCCATAGTCTAGATAGTATCAAATTAGTGAAATTGATATTTGGTAACCAAAATCCTTGTGGGATAATACTCTCACACTCTATATTACTTGTGCAATTTGGTATACTTGTTGAGGAACCATCACATGTCCTAAACACAGTTATATATTAACCATGGTTAAGACATCAATGGTCCTAACAATTGTTACACACTAAATGTTGTTAAGACATGGCCTTACCACAATCAAAAAATATAATCGTGGTTAGGCAAAGCCCTAACTATGAAAAAGTAAATCGTGGCTAGGCCACCAAATGCCACGCCTTGGTCTGGCCTTGTGGCCTAGCCATGATTAATAATATAACCATGGCAAAAGCAAGCCTAGCCACAATTAGGCCC
This sequence comes from Delonix regia, assembly GCA_037074485.1. Classification (NCBI taxonomy): domain Eukaryota; kingdom Viridiplantae; phylum Streptophyta; class Magnoliopsida; order Fabales; family Fabaceae; genus Delonix; species Delonix regia. Next base: position 34,883,771 of record CM073453.1, read on the forward strand.
CATTAAAAAGCCTTAGGCATCGTGGACCAACTGTGCCCTCCTTCTTTCTTTTTCCTCTTTTCTTTTCTTCTCCCACCTCACCCCAGAAGTTGCCTACTCACCCATTATTGGCTTGCAACATGCACAAGTCAGCGAGAACCCCTAATGTTTTTCGACAAGGTAGTTCTCTCTCTCTCTTTCCTTTCTTCTTCATTCACCTATGACATTTGTAGCCACCAGCCACTACTGCTAGTCAACCCATTAGTTACCAATGAAGGTTCAGTTACTACCAACCTTTGCACCACCATTGTTCGGTAAGGTTTTTTTTTGTTGTTGCTTGTTTTAGCTAAAAATACTACTTTAAGAAATACAAAAATAATTTTTTTCTAAAATGCATATTAATTAACTTTTTAATTTTGTATTCATATTATTAGATAATTGTTATTTTTTGTTGTGGGATACATGTATTAGAGACTTTTTATGATAAATTTAGTTAATGTGGAATTTTTTTGTTCAAGTTGCTAAATAATTTGTTAAGAATTTTGATTGGAGTTAGATTGATGATATGTTGTATATTTGTACATGTTTATTTTTGTATTTGATTATTGTGTTGACAATGTGGTGATTTAAGTTTTTTTCATAATTATGTGGATCAATGGAAGTGAGGAAGTTATAGTTTACACAATTGCACTTATACTCATGTCCACACTTTCAAATATAAAGAAGTTATGCAATCATAGTGCACATTATATATACATACATACATATGTATATATATATGTACATATGTATATATATATATATATATATATTTAATTCAACAATATTGATCCATTCCCACCAAGTTTTAGAAATGGCAAGTTAAAGAAGTTGTGCATAACCACATAATACTCAAACCATTCCCACTAAGTTATAATTTTTGGTTTAAGCATGGGGAGAGAATTATAAAAGAGCCTCATGTTGTAGAAGAACTTAAGACAAGGCCACAAGTGAGAGAACTAAATATTTTTAAAGATAACATTTTACAAGATATGGTTTATGATACATTTAGAATTCATCAAGGAAATGAAAGTGATGACGTAGATTGTGCAATTCCACTATCAAACCACATGATGAATGACAAAGTAAAATAATTTTTTGAATTAATTTCATATGGCCCAAAAAGCTTGTACAAATGGTGCGAGAAGTGCTCCAAATTGTCTTTCCCGCTAAAGTTGTATCACATCAAGTGTTTGTGTAGAATAAGTGATTAGGCTATGTCAATGATACTGGACTTGATGGCAAATGCATTTGAACATCCCAAAATTCCACATTCTATTTACGAAGCCAAAAAACCATTAACAAACTAGGACTAAACTATCAAAAATTCATACATGCCCAAATAATTGTATGCTATATTAGAGGGAGGATGAACATAAAGATGTGTGAAAAAAGTGTGACACATCTAGATGGAAACCAAAGAGTAAGTGTGAAAAAAGGAAGAAAAGGCCTATAAAAATATTAAGATACTTCCTATTAAATCCACAACTACAAAGATTATTCATGTCATCTAAAATAATTGAGCATATGAGATGTCATTATGTGAACAACACTAGTGACATCATGATGTGACATTTGAGAAACTCTGAGGCATGGAAGAGGTTTGGCATAATGAATCCACAATTTGCCTTGGATCCTTGTAATGTATGCTTAGGTTTAGCCATTTATGGCTTCAATCCTTTTGGAAATTTGAGTACAAGTTATAGCATTTAGCAAATGGTAATTATGAATTACAACCTGCCTCCTTATATGTGCATGAAATAAAGTTCCTTTATTCTCTCATTGATTATTTGAGGGAGAAGAGCATTGGGAAATGATATAGATGTGTATCTACAACCACTAATTGTAAAGTTGAAAATTTTATGGTTTGATGGTGTTGAAACATTTAATTCATTCACAAGTGAAATGTTCAATGTGCAGGCACCATTGATGTGGACTATTAGTGATTTTCCTAGTGTTGGAACTTTGTATGGGTAGAACATTCATACTTGATTAGCATACGCCACTTGTAATTCTGACTCTATTCGAGTTTCATATCCTTATAGCCAAAAGTGGTGTTTTATAGGTCATAGTCGTTTTTTAAGCCCTGGTTATAAGTTTAGATTGGCTTAAAGTCAATTTGATGGAAAGGAAGAGAGAAGAAATTCCCTATTACCGATAACTAGGTTAACATTCTTAAGACAACTTGAGAATGTTGATTTTGTGTTTGGAAAAGATATGGAAACTGGAGGCTGAGGAAGAAAAACTTGAGCAGTTGATGTTGATGATGGTGAAACTCAATAGTGGCGTAAGAAGAGTATATCTTTTTCAACTTCCATATTGGGCAAACCACTTGTTGCATTGTCATTTAGATGTCATGCATATTTAGAAAAATATGTGTGACAATGTGATATTCACTTTACTAATTAGCTTTAAAAGCTCAAAGGACCATGTTAATGCACGAAGAGACATACAAGAAATTGACATTAGAGCTGGTGTTTGGCCTAATGAAAGTGGTAGATATCCTTCAAATTTATTCACCTTAACAAATGCAAACAAAGATATCTTTTTGAGGACTTTGAAAAAATTAGTGTTCTAAATGGGTACTCAAGCAATATTTCCAAATGCATTGATCTAAGACACTACAAGATCGGTGGATTGAAAAGTCATGGATCACATGTCTTTATGCAACAACTTTTGCCTCTAGCCATGAGAAAGAACCTTCCTAAGGACGTATCTACAATCCTATCAGACTTATGTACTTTCTTTATGATGTTATGCAATAAAGTGTTAAGCATGAATGACCTTAATAAGCTTTAAAATAGAGTATCTGGAGATGATATTCACACCTTCATTTTTTACAATCATGGTTCATTTAATTGTACACTTAGTTGAAGAGGACAAACTTGGAGGTCCTATCCAATATCGATGGATGTACCCAATAGAAAGGTAAATACAAACATCGTTTTGAGTATTTTTTTTAAGTTGTTTAACCTTTTTTGTACTAGTTGACTTGTGGTTGATAGGTATCTAGGCAAATTAAAGTCTTATGTATGAAATATGGCTCAACCAGATTGCTTAATTGTTGAGTGTTACATGGCTCAAGAGGTCTTAAACTTTTGCTCAAGATATTTGGAAGGAATAGAAATAGTATTTAATCGTCCTAAATGAGTAGATGATGAACCCAATGGTGAGTCATCTAACGTTGATACCTTGTTTACACCTGTTAGAAAACTAGTTAGTGGATTTGAATACATTACTCTATCTTCTACAAAGAAACTACAAGCACATCGCCATGTGTTAATGAATTATAAAAAAGTTGACCATTTCCTTCAGTAAGTATATTATATGTCATAGATTACTAATCTTGGTTGGATGCCTTTAAACCATCTGATTAATAGATGTATGACATGTAAGGAATTTAGAGATCATGTGAGGCAACAATAAGAAACTGTACACGGTTAGCTTCAAAGATAAATAAAAAGGTCCATAAAAAGTTTGTTGATTGGTTCTTATGTCATGTAAGTATATAATAACCATTGTTTTCTTTTCAAATGATGTACACCATTAATTAAAAATTCATTATTCCTTTTACTATAGATTAGAAATTATATAAATAGGACTCATTCCATTATCTTGCCATGGGTCTACTTGATAAAACCAGGCAATATATTGCGTACAATGTAAACGGATGCAAATTTTGAACTTTTGCACAGGATCAAGGATTGAAAATCAAAATATTGGTGTATTTAGGACATTTGATACAAGAAGTTATGCAAGTAGATATAATAGCCATATGAGATTTGAACTGTGCCATATTATAGAAAATTATTAGATGTAATTGAATTAAATTACCACGATCAGTTCACAATTACATTGTTCAAATACATATGGACTAACACGACCAATCACAAAGGCATTGTAATCGATGAATTAGGATTTATATCTATTAATTTTTCATAGTTGCTACATACTAGTGAGAGTAAAGATGATGAACCATACATACAAGCTTTGAAAGCTCACCAAGAGTATTATGTCAAAGATAAATTATATAGAAGTTAAAGTATTTTGTGCATCGAGACTTATATGACATGGGTGATGATGATGATGCATTGATTTATAAAAGTGAGCTATTACAACCACAACCATTAAAGCAATTATTCCTAAATGGAGAAGCAAATTTACAATTGTCTAGGTGTGTGTATGTTACTTATTTATAATATCACTCATTTATATGTGATGTTATGTGTTTGTATGTGTATATTACTTATTTATAGTGTTACTTATTTGTATGTGTATATTACTTTTTAATATTGTTTAATTTTATCTCATTCATGCTCTTGTTTTTCATTTGTTTTAACAAGAATTTTGATGATAAAGAGATTCATAAAGAAGTCTAACTCAGTCTTCATTGGCAAAGGTGGTGAAGCCAGCTCCAAGAACCCTCAATCGACTCCACTAACTAGTGATAATAGACATTCAACATACTAAGATATGAGAGTTCCACTTGACCCCTCCATATTGCCATCTCCTAACATCCAACCCACCTAGCAAAAGGTTGATGATGATGAACTATTGGTAGAGGAAGAGCGACATGTAGATTAGCCTACATAACCTACACGGCGACAAAGGATGCAAAATTGGATGGTTAACATTATTGGTAAGTTAAGTAATGAGACATTTGGATCTAAGTTGTATATTTCTAATATATGTACTAACATTTACTCTGCATATGAGGAAGAGCATATAACTACTAGAAAATTAATAGTGCATGATGTTTGGGCTCTACTTTCTAGGCAGAGGGTTGTAATGACCTTCAATGACATAAATCAACCTGTTGGAGATTTAGGTGGGTTGCTTGGTGTTTGTCTAAGAACCGTTGCTTAGTGTTTGTCTAGGAATCATTGCAAGAAACTTTGATGCATTTCCTATCAGTTATCTAGATTTGAGGCTCATGCCTGGAGAATTCAAAAATAATGTGTTTAAGGAAGTTATACAAGTATGAGTTGATTCATCTTGCACTTCTAAAACTAAGTTCATATGTTCAATTACCACTACATTTATTCTTTTAGGTTAAGTTTGCCATGGAAGATAGACATAAAAATTATATTTTGAGTTAGGGGTAAAGAGGAAGAGTGTATAGTCTGACTTATATAAAAATGATAGTACTCAAACTAAAGAGCAACTTACAGAAGATGTCCCCAAAGGAATTGAGATTAGTGGGCCACGTTCATAGATTATCATCTTTCGAAGAAGGCATAAGTGATATAACTTGTATTTCAATATATATGATTGTTTGACACTTTTTAATAACATGTATATGTTCATAGACAAGAGATAGCCATGAAAAATATGTAAAGTCATACCAAACTAACCATTCCACGTATTGGTAGCTTGAAAAGCCTTGCACGAAAGAGGCAGAAATGGTAAGTTCATTGTGGTAACTGGAAGCAAAATGTAATCCATAGTATGTCACATGTGTCTTCAATCCTACAAGAAGTTAAGCGTAAAGGCCCAGTGACATGAGGTGATGTGTGAATTGCAGTCCATAAGCATGTTAATAGATCATTTGTTAATGACAAAGCTAGAGTGATAAGTGTAAGTGTTTGTAACTCAAGTTGCATGCATTTTATTATATTGACAATGGAAATGTATTATTCAATTGCATTTCAAGAGAATATAGTTATAACTGAGACTGAGGATCCTTCATTTTAACTAATATTTGCTTATAATTCATTGGCTAGAGCTTTGGGAACCCAAGAACACTGTAGCAGAGTTAGACAAATGGGTTTAGGTGCTTGTTCAACCTAAATGTTTGGACATCATGCATGTGATAAATCATTGTTTATGCCATCTTACAATGAATTGCAGAATGAGGTGGCATAACTAATGGAGAAATTTGTAGAAAGAGAAGCACGTGAATCACAAATGGTTGTTGTACATGTAGAGTTGCTTAAGAAACAACGTCAAATGAAAGCAACAATTGCTTTTATCTTATGAAACATTCTTGGTCAAGTGTCACCTGAAATTGGCACATTACAAGCTTAAGGGGTAATAATCACTTTGTTCTCTATTATGGTTGAATAAAGAATGTTTATATATTACGATTTTTAATTTAATACTAACAACATGTTTTATTATTTAAATTTTAGATTCCAAGTGATTAAGATAGTGGAAACCCAGCTATTCAACAAGCAAGCTCTTCCCAACATTCCAGTTACATGAATGATTAGCTAGGTTAGACTTTGACTACATATGTATGTGTGTCTGTGTGCACGCTCATGCGCATGTAACTTCTTTTTTTGTTCATGCACATTTAATTATATTTTCAATGCTCAACATATTGATAGGTTTATCTTGATTTGGGTGTTAGATAATTGTTACTTTGGAATGGAAGGTGTTGGCTTGTAGTTGTTGTTGATGAATCAAGTACAATGTTAAAAAAAATTGGTCAAAACAAAATATTTATAAAATAGTCCCAAAAAATTACACTAGTAATGGTCAAAATCACTACTTTTAAAAATTAATGACATAAATATAACAACCATAACCGTCATTATACATAACAGTTATACATAATCGTTGTTAGTCCAAGGTTTGACTACAGTTATAATTAACCGTTGTTGAGCCTCACTTAAAAATGGTTTGTCAACCGTTGTTAGCAACAGTTACGTGCTAACCATCATTAAACCATGAATAACGACGTTTAACTCACCCTTCATCACGTTCATGCCATAATAACAATTTCCATGATGCTTAAAATTAATTGTTGTTAGACCAATCTCCACAAATGATTCTACAACAGAAGCTTAACTGTCGTTAGGACTCAATTTTTTTGTAGTGATACTACTATTTTTCTTGAGGGAATTCAAAGATAAAAATCAAATTATCATTAATTAATTTTGTGCAACACAAGACTATCATTTTAATGTTAATATAACATCAAAAATTATTAACTTGATGTCAAGTTTTAATACTTGATTAAAATATTAATTTTAATATGATAGTAAAGCTGTCAAGTAAACTCACTATTAAAACAGTCGAATATTCTAAAAAAATTAAGTTCAATAAAAAAATTTTGGAGGAAAAAAATTTTGTGATATATTTGAAATATTAAGAGTAGAGTATAATTTTTAAAATAAAAGATATCAAATGTAATTAAGTTAAATTTATAGTATAATTTATTCTAAATTAGATATTAAACGGAGCTAGCATAGCTAATTTAATCATTCAATTACTTTATGCTAATACAGGGGACGAATTCATTCATTAATGAATTCCAACTTCAGTGTGAGATAATTTGTGAAGATGGATTTGGAATCAATAGCTTATATATATGTATCTCATCAAATTCCCCCCTCGTGCAATTTAGGATGTTCTATGAATATCAGAAACAAACTTCCATGAACAGCAACAAGAATTATGCACAATCCTAGTAGAGTATAAAATCAATACTAGTTAAGAGTCTCTTCTTCCTTTAATGATTAGTTTCATTACGGTGACATTAAAGAAACCAAATAAAAATAGAAGAGAATAAGTTTGACAGGTTACTATATTAAAGTAAATTCAACTTAGAATAGACCAAACAATTAATGAAATATATTCGCACAATATGTAGGCTCAAAATGTATAAAATAATATACAATCTCTAACATAGTTAATAAACGCTAGAGGATGATTTTAATTTTTTTTTTTAATCAACTGTTGAAAACGATTTGCAGAAATTCCAAGTTCTCGCTAATAGTCCTTAACAATTATTTAATATGAATTCATTTTTCATTGTAACAAACAGCTTGGTTATTTCTCATATAATTAAGTCCATATACATATTATCACGCAGAAAGATGGGAGGGCAAGCACTCTCTTGTCCCCATGAATTAATTATCTTACTAATAGTTAGAGCATTGGGAAATTACGTAGCCATGCATTCTGTATTCTGTTAGTTTGTTTATTATTCTTTCCAGCTGTTGCTTCTTAGCTGTAATTAGTTACACACGTGTATATTTTATATTGGCTGTATTATAACCGTCTGTATTATATATTCAGTATGAGCTCAGGCTAGCATTTCAAGCTGAGCTAATTCTTTCGAAAATACCTTCTGCTTCTTTTCTTGACTTGGTATCAAAGCATCACTAGGCATCAGCCATGGCCTCTCAGACCCCATCTACTCCTCTTGTCAGTGCTGCCTCTACCCTGCTCTCTGCCACTACACAGAAGAACACTCAGCTCAGCCACCTTTGTTCTGTCAAGTTGGACAAAACGAATTACTTGATCTGGCAGTCCCTAATTTTGCCTGGAATCAAAGGCAATAAACTCGATGGTTATATTCTTTGTACCAAGAAGTGTCCTGATCAATATCTCCCTAATGTTGCAGTGGAGAGAGATTAATCTTGAGTATAAAGAATGGAGGGCCAAGGATCAGTTACTTCTCGGCTGGCTACTCAACGTGATGACTCTTGACGTCGCATCTCAATTACTTCATTGCACAACCTCCAAAGAACTCTGGGACACTGCAAGAGATCTCAGTAGAGCTCACAATCGCTCCCGGGTTACTCTGTTTAAAACAGAGCTTCATCGTCTCAGGATAGGATCGTTGAAGATGGAAGAGTATCTTCTTAAGCTCAAAACAATTGCTGACAACCTTCTACTCGCTGGATCACCTGTCTCTTCCTCTGATCTTATAACTCAAGCATTGTTCGGTTTGGATTCTGAGTATAATCCAGTCGTCGTTCAGCTCACCGATAAACCTGATCTCACCTGGGTTGATCTTCAGTCTTCCTTGTTGACCTTCGAAGCTCGACTCAAACAACTTAACAACTTTCCAGCCTCACTCTTGAACCTGTTGCTCGCTTCACCAAAACTCAATCTGATTCAGGATTGTGGCCTGGACAGCAAGGCTCTTGTGGTGGTCACAGTTGGGGACGAGGTGGCAGATATGGCAATAAGCCTACCTATCAGGTCTGCAGAAGTTATGGACATAGTGCCATCAACTGCTTCTATCGTTTTGACAAGTTATATACAGGGAATCCCTCTGCTCAACAACAAGTCAAGGCCTCTAATTCAGATGCTTGTCACTACCTCCTCTACCGTGAATGACAAAGCATGGTTTATGGACAGTGGAGCCAATACGCATGTAACAGGTGATCCAACCTATCTTGCAGAGTCAGTTGACACTAAGGGTAAAGTTCAAATCACTGTTGGCAATGGTGATAAGTTGTCAGTTGCTAAAATTGGTAACTCAATTCTGCCTTGCTATAGGTCCAGTATTCTTGCAGTAAATGATATACTTTATGCTCCTTATGCTGCGAAAAATCTGCAGTGTCTCAAAACTATTCCAAGATAATGGTGTTGTTATTGAGTTTAACTCCTTTGGGTGTTTTGTTAAGGACTAGCAGACATAGGAGACGTTGCTTGAGGGAAGACTCTGTGATGGCTTATACAAGATGAAGGGATTCATCAACGCAATTCCACAATCTGAGACTTATAGCTGCCTTTTGAGTCCTAAGTCTAGTTTACATGCATCAAAAGTAGACTGGCATAGAAGGTTGGGGCACCCTTCTAGCCGAGTATTACATCATTTACTTACGTAATGTAATCTGCAACTCAGTGATAATGAACAACTTGGTTTTTGTGAAACATGCCAATATGGCAAATCACATGCTCTTCCCTTTCCTAATTCCCAGTCTCATGCATCTGAACCACTTGATTTTATTCATACAGATGTTTGGGGCCCTTCCCCAATTACTACTACAAATGGCTACAGATACTATGTTCACTTTTTGGATGATTTCAGCAGGCATGTTTGGATTTATCCCCTCAAGACTAGAGCTGAAGCTCTGAATGCTTTCAAGCAATTTAAAAGCTTTGTTGAAACTCAGTTTGACCAAAAAATTAAAGTCCTTCAGAGTGATCGGGGAGGAGAGTACAGAAGTTTTGTTGATCTTGTTCAATCTTCAGGCATCCACTTTCGACACCCATGTCCCTACACCTCTGCTCAAAATGGTAGAGCAGAAAGAAAGCATAGGCATCTAGTAGAAATGGGACTTAACTTGCTTGCCCAAGCTTCTATGCCTCTAAGGTTCTGGTTGGAGGCATTTAGTACTGCTGCTCATTTAATTAACAGATTGCCAACCTCTGTTCTGGATGGAAAGTCACCCTCTGAAGCTTTGTTCAACAAACAACCTGACTACACTGAACTAAAGGTCTTTAGATGTGCCTGCTTCCCATGTTTAAGGGCATTCAACAAACATAAAATGCAGTTTCATTCGACCAAGTGTGTGTTCTTGGCTACAGCAGTTCACATAAAGGTTTTGAATGCCCTAGCTCCACAGGAAGGATATGTTTATCTGGCCATGTGATATTTAACGTGAGTGATGTCAGGATTCATGAATCACATTCAAACCTCTGAAGCAACATCTGCTGATGTATTCTATCCATTACAAGCTGTTCAAACTAATGTTAACTCTAATACAGTTGAACAGACTAATGTTTCTATTTCACAATTAATTCTTGCAGGTACTCAACGCAATGTAGCACCAATTACTGTCTCAGGTGATCACTCCTCCCTTCTTGACAGTAGTGAGAGGGCTGAATTGCAGTGTGCTTCACCTCAAAACGAAGAAGCTCAACTTCTAAATCCAGCAACAGAAACTGAAGCTAACACCGATACCCAAGAGGAGGAAACTGAGTTGCTTGGTGATCAACCAATAATTGAATCCAGTTTACAGTAATGAACCTTTTGACACCACAACGAGGACATATTCTATGATAACAAGGAGTCAATGGCGTATCTTTAAAACATAACACCCCTTTGCTGGACTAAGTCAAGAAGAATTGAATGAAGAACCAAAGCCTCTTGATACAGATGCAGCTCTATAGAGACCTCATTGGAGAAAGGCGATGCAAGTTGAGTTTGAAGCACTCACTAAGAACAACACATGGATTCTAGTCCCAGAAGCAGGTCAGACAAATATAGTAGATTGTAAATGGGTATTCAAGAAAAAGTATAATGCAGAAGGAACTCTAAAGGAATAAAGCGAGATTGATAGCAAAAGGGTTTCAGCAAAGTCCCGGGGTTGATTTCAGAGAAACCTTTAGCCCCATGATCAAGGCTCCTACAGTTCGTTTAATTCTCACTCTAGCTGTTGCACTAAATTCGGACATAAGGCAAATTGACATAAATAACGCTTTTTTGAATGGTGAATTACAGGAGATAGTCTTTATGAGACAGCCTAGAGGTTTTGAAGATCCAACAAAGCCCAAACACATGCAAACTGGTGAAGGCAATCTATGGCTTGAGACAAGCCCCATGGCCATGATTTGATCTGCTGAAAGCCACTTTAGCAAGTTAGGGTTTTGTTAATACAAAGGGTGACAGCTCCCTATTTTTTTTTTTCCAGTAGGTTCTAAAGTTATCTTTGTCTTAATCTATGTAGATGACATCACTGTGACTGGAAATGATGCCATGAGCTTCAAGGAGTTTACTGGACAACTGGATTCAATCTTTTCCTTTAAGGATCTGGGTCCACTCCATTAATTTTTGGGTATTGAAGTATTCCGTGATAACACTGGCTTGTATTTGAATCAAGGCAAATACATTTTGGATCTACTGAAAAAGTTTGATATGGTTGATGCTAAGCCTTGTCCAACTCCTATGGGTGATGCCTTCAAAGATCCTTACGTCTATCGGTGCCTAGTTGGGGGACTGCAGTATCTTAACCAATTCAAGGCCGGATATTTCTTACTTGGTTAACAAACTAAGTCAGTTTCTGAGTTCTCCCACCACTACACACTGGCAAGCTGCCAAGAGAGTATTAAGATACCTCGAAGGCACAATCAATCATGGCCAACACATCAAACCATCTCAGCATCTCTATCTCACAGGTCTTTCTGATACGGATTGGGCAATATAGGGCATTAGCTCAACTTGCTACAGAAATGGCCTGGGTAAAATCCATGTTACATGAGATTGGTCTCCAAATTCAGAAGGTTCCCATCGCTTGGTGTGATAGCATGAGTGCAGCAACTCTAGCTACAAACTCTGTGTTTCATGCCCAGACGAAGCACATTGAAGTTGATGTCCTTTATATCAGAGAACAGGTTCTTGGTGGAGCTCTGACAGTAAACTACATTCCCTCAAATGATCAGTTAGCAAATTGCTTAACTAAGCCCCCAGCTCATACTCGATTATGTGTGCTTCGAGACAAGCTTGGTGTGATTGAAACACCCACAAGCTTGAGAAGGGGAGTTAGAGCATTATGATATTACGTAGCCATGCATTCTGTATTCTGTTAGTTTGTTTATTGTTCTTTCCAGCTGCTGCTTCTTAGCTGTAATTAGTTACACACGTGTATATTTTATATTGGCTGTATTATAACTGTTTGTATTATATATTCAGTATGAGCTCAGGCTAGCATTTCAAGCTGAGCTAATTCTTTCGAGAATACCTTCTGCTTCTTTTCTTGACTCTAATGATTACCTTAAATTTTTTTAGTATTATAATTATAATGAAGAGTTTTATTATAAACGACTAAAAGTTATATATAATCTTTTTTTTTACTATATAAATGCCCTCAAAAGGTCAAAGCACCACCAAATAACATTTACAAGAGTTCTGTAAATAGCTCAAGATGCTTTGCTGACAACTTTTTCATGTTGGGCGCACCGAAGCAAGAAACCTTAAGCACTGAGCGCATTTTACAAATCATAAATTGCATTGCATTATAATATATGCCTACAAGAAATTGCAGATACACAGGAGAGAGAGAGAGAGAGAGATTAAAAATAGGGTAGAAAAGTGAACAGATGGCATTTACCTTGTGTAGACTATAGTTACATAAATCAGTACGAACCTAAAAGTTGTATTGACAAAGTTTCATAGCACGCACTAACAGTTCAAACCCCAGTCAAAAATCTGATACATAACCTTCAACTCAGAAGTGGCGAGCAGGTCCAATAATGCTGTTGAGTCAGCTGGACTTAAATAATTGGACACATGCTTCAGCACCTCCACCTCGTTATTGCCAAAATCTGAACTAAACCTGAATCAATAAGGAAAAATAATTCTTTCCCTATGTCAAGGTCCCCCAAAATCAAGTGTTGGTTGCACCTTACTTGCAATCAATTCTTTCATTTGATATTGACATTGGAAAGATAACGAACATAGTGAATGCAAGTACGTGGACAGGTTTTTCATATACCTTATCAAAGTTCATACTTAATGAATACTCACTAATAGGATGTGCATTTGGAATGGACTTATCCTTGATCCTTCTATACCCTACGGATTTATCAAGGATATAGGCATTTATCCAAATAAGTTGCCAAACTGCCAATACTACCTGCAAATCCTAAACTCAGAAGATAAAGCTTAAATACCTAAATCATTCAGCAGTTTCTACCAGGGTCATGATTGATTTTTTTTTCTTTTTGGAAGTTTCGAAAAATGGGAAGACACCTTTTATACTTCAATTTATTTACAAATAACTATCGTGTACTTTGTAATTTGAATAATAGACTCTTGTATCATAGCAAATTTGGGACAGTCCCTTCCACCCACTTTTTATTAGATAGTTAACGAAAAAAAATTTTAAAAAGTATCTAAATTTAAAGTTGCTACCAAAATATTTAAAATTCAAAATTAAAATCACAAAAAATTCAAAATGAAGCCTTAAATTTGCAAACAAAAATAAAAAGAGTGTCTAAATTCAAAATCGCAAATAAAATAATTATAAAATTTGTTTAATAAAAACAGGACTTTTGTTACTAACCTACACAATTTCGTGCACTCACTGTATAATTTGACACCTCACCAACACTTCAAGACTTGCACAATTTTCTTTAACTCAAGCTCTATCACCTCATACTACACAGCCACTCTCATTCTCCCACTTACACGGCCACTCACTAGTGTACACACTTGAAATAGAATTGGGATTACTATTACTAATTGGCAAGATGTTATAAACTATATTTTGACACCTCACCAACTTGAGACCTGCACAATCTTCTATATTTCTTTCACTTAAGCTCTACCACCTCAGACTACACTGCCACACTCACTTATTCTCTCACTTACAAGGCCACTCACAAGCAAACGAAAAAATATTCGTTAATCCTAGCACACTTATGTGACAGTTAATTTGGTGTACGAGTCCCAATAAAATCATTCTTTTAATGGCTCACACTCTTCTTTTTAAGTGATTTTATTGAAACTAATACACTAAATTAACTGTCAAATAAATATATCAAGACGAGCCAATATTTTTTCCTAGCAGACACGATTGACACATTGCTGCTTCACTTGCTGCACACACACCCAAGATGGTTCAAGCCTTTATATGGATAAGGCGGCTAAGTGGACAATCTTCATGCTTCCCCATTTTTTCCATTTGTTTAACGCTCTTTAATATTTTATTCATGTCTATCCTCAATCTTTCTGCTCGTTTCGAGATACTTCATTTAGTCCATTTACCTTTAGATTTTTAATCAAATTGCAGCAGCTTCTAAATCATCATTTACCAAAATTGCTCCTTCTAGAGCTTTCCAGAACCTTCTTCTGATTTATTTGGCACTTAGAAGATACTTTGAGACAGAGAAGGCGGTGACTGCTAACAATAGTTAGGATTTAAAAACAAAAGCACACTGATTGTCTAGGCCAAAATTGTGGACTTAGTTCAAAGTTTTGCAAATGGTAATTTGTAGAAGAAAAGAAAAGAATTTGTCCTCAAGTATTATAGTAAAAGATTTATCATTTGAATTTTAAAGTACGTGATATCAATTTGCAAATGGATCAAGGTACAGAGTGTTTGTGCATTTTTCCTTCATGATTTTATCAAGTTCCCTCACAAATTTTTTGGCTGTGAAACATGGACCAAGAATATGTCCATCCACAAAAATTGAGCTTTTCACCTTGTTTATGAAAAATCTAATATCATGTCAATCTAGTAATATCTCTAAGATATACCTAAAACCATCCAGCAGTTTGAAATTATGTTTCATCATATGAAATATCTAATCAGTTATGAGTCGTTAATTGTTAAATAAGGACCCCAACCAAATAATAGCACATCGACATTAATCATATTCTGAATCTGGTTATAAAGGGACTTACCACTTAAGGATCTTACTGGCATATGCAACCTTGGCATTCAAATCAATTGTTAGCCCTCCACTTCTTAAGAATTTGCGGCCCGCATCCGTTAATTCTTCGTCAATGTCTCCAGGGGAATAGCATCGAAGCGCAGGGCCAGATCGGGTACCACAAACTAAAGCAAAATGAATAAGAGGCTCGGGATAAGGGAGAGCAACCTGAAACATAGGGATTGAAAGATGAGCATCAAGTCAGTTCGAATACTAATCAAGTGAATTCATGGTTGGAGGATATGGGCAAAAAAAAAACCCTTAGTTTGCCTATTCTATAATGAAATGACCTAATAGATAGTGACACCAACGATACACTCACAAAAGCCTTGATTGTGCCAATACTAAGTTAATTAAAAAAAAAAAATACCAAGTCATAAGAATTCCAATTAAATCAGTGATTAAAGTTAGGTACCAGCATTCACAATTTTAGATGCACCAGTACATCTAATTATATATAATATTATAATTATGTCCCAACATTATAACTGGATGCACTAATACAATCAAAGACTCCATCTTTCCTTTCAAACCTTTCCCCATGATAGAGATTCTTCTAACATCTAATTGCTTAACTAAGGCCATTTGGCAGTGAGAAGAAGAAACTGAACACCTCCCGGGGGATGGAGGTTATTATATATTACATCTCTTTCAAGATTGATATCAACACGGGTTGGATGTGAACCCCTCCCATGAAAAAGAAAGGAGCCTAGCAGCCTTTTATTTCTGTTTATTCCTGATCAAACTCCCTCCCTGTCATCCTATCTTGTGTCTGAATCGCTTTCAGGCTTCTCATCATTTTCCCATCAGTGGCAGTGGGGCCGCCCTTCGTCCTGCTAATCCAGCTATTTCCAAACCTGTCTTTCCCACCCCATTCCACAATAAGGACTAATCAATTCTTGCAATTCCCAGCCCCCTTAGCTTATTTAGTATTATTAATTATTACATTCTAATACTCACTAAACGATGTATTGAAAAAATGAAAAATGGACAACATACCCTTGAACGTTCATCTTTTGCACCAAATGGCTTCATAAGGTTATATGGTGGTCGCTGGTTTCCCCTCAAAATGCCATTCTGAATAGATGAAAGTGAGTAGGTGTACCCACCGATGACATATTTGAAGTCTCCAAACAATTTCCTTCTATCCAGTGCTCCAGCTGGATGACCCCATACTAAAATTGCATGGATAGCTATCATATTATAAAGATTAATAAAGAAAGCAAGTTTTTCTTCTCTAGACATCTCCCATATTTCCACTCTTTGGAGTTCCTCGACTATTCTCAGATACCTAAAGTGAAAATGTAGTCATAACAGGGGAAAGGAAAAAATCAGAAAATAAAATAGTACTTCAATGTGACATTGTTAGGCAAAAAACCAAAAAGGTTATAAAAACCTTGCAAATTCCTCACTTCCGTGGATACTTCTGTAATCAATATGACATCCATCTTCAGAAACATAGGCTTCAAACATTGCATAGGACAGAGACCTAAGCCTTGATGCAATTTCTGCTATGGGCTTGGGCTTCACAGTAGTTATGCCCCTTGGAATGTTGTGACACTGAGATGCCACAATTGGATCATCATCTAAAAACCGATACAAGTGATTACCATCTTCAAATAGATTCTCGCTAGAACAAAACAATAAGCATTGAAAAACGGAAAAGAATTGTCAGTTCTGTAACTAAACATTAAAGATAAAAAAAAAAGACAGCTAATAGAGTACTTGGACTCACTCAAGAACATGCTGAAAGAAGAGTTTGCTTGCAAGCTTTCGTGCAAATTCAACAGCCTATACAACCGGACAAGAATTAGTATCGATTGCAAGGGTCTAATGAAGCTATAAATGGTATAATATGAGTCAGTTAATATATTCTGTCAATAATTTGTTTGAACATGGAATAAACTATTAAAAGAAATCAGTTATCAGGATTCAGAATAAGCATTTTTGTGGATACATGACGCTAAACAAGAGTAGGAACTAGTTAACAGGATTGATCTAAATCAAATTAAATTGCAGATCTAATTTGCATAATCAGAAATAAGTAACCAAATCACAACCATTATACTAACACAATTTAGCAAGACCTAAATTATCATTATCCCCTGATTGCATAAGTGTCCATTGTTGGCGTCCAATAGTGCGCTCAATTTTATTCAAACAACTATAAACAGAGCATGCACATAAAATGCATTTAGCTGACAGAGATCAAACACATCAGTTAATATTCACATAAATAAATGGATCATTATACAAAATTAGTATATACAACACTTGTTTTAGGATGTTAGAAAACTAAAGAAAATTACCATTTTGCTCCCTAACTTATCACTAAATTGTCATTTTGGTCCCTTATACATTTTATTTCCTAATATGGTTCCCACTGATTGAAAATTATCACTTTTGATTTTCCACTTTTTTGTTGCCATTTGTAGTTACTCGAGCTAAAGCCCATCTACCATTTGTAGTTATTCGAGCTAAAGTCTAGCAACTCATATGGAAGGATCAAAAATGACAACTTTCGATCAATAGGGGACCATTTTGGGACATAAAATGAGTAGGGAACCAAAATAACAATTTAGTAATAAGTTAGGAAGCAAAATAGTATATTCCTACAGAAAACTATATGCATCATCCATCTCAATTTAGTAGCTAGGAAAGTATGTGTTAGTAGCATGCAATAGAAAAGAACCAAACCAATATGTGCAATAAAAACAATATCCATAAAAGAGAATCATATAACGAGTCCAAGTTAGTCCATGTCATCAAATTGTACATCAGAAACCTTTCAGATAACAAAAACCATTATTGGCAAATAATGGAGAACGATAAAGAGAAAAACAACACGAAAAAACAAGTCATTATTTAATAATTAAAATTAAAATTCTTAAATCGAACAGAGACTCAGTGCCTAATTTGTTTAAATAAAGACATAAGAGGGAATTACATCCCACAGCTGTGCTCTCACAGCTCAGAACCTTCAATTGAATGAAAAACCATGTTTTTTGCCTCTTCATTGATTTACATTATTTCAAGAACTACTCGATTCTAAACAATAGATTTCATGTCCACTATTCATGATAAATTTCAATAATCTGATATATGTACCAGACTACTAATTGTATGATTGTATTAATTGGAAACTATTCATGTTTTTGACAACTAATTTTCAGTGCAACAAATAATTATGATTGACGACTAATAGATGGATTGTATATTAGCATTACAACCATGCTTGAGAATCAAGATCAAACTTGCCTCTTGTCTTTCCAAATATTGATCCTCTGATAAAAAGTCCACAGCTTCTGAGCCAAGAAAACAGGAAGTGAACCTACGCATTCTGCTGAATCGGTCCTTCACAACAATAGATTCTTTCATTTTGCGAACAATTAAAGCCATTTCATCTGGAGCTCCACTACTTGACACATCATCCTCTCCAGAAAGAGGTGGTAACGGTGCTTCAAATGACGGTGCTTCAATAATGAGAAAGTCAATCTTCTCGTTAAGCTTGCCAGACTCATTCAAGGCCTTTAGCTCACTCAAGCCTCCAATAAGTATTTCATTGAAAAATACCTTCGGGACAGAAGCAGTACCAGAAATCTTTTCCAGCTCCAGCTTTCTACTAGGGTACACATCAATGTTGATTTCAACATATCTGAGCCTTTTCATGTACAAAAAACGCCTAGCCTCTTTACATTCTTGGCATCGTAGCCTTGTGTACAGTATAACCCTTCCCTTCATAGCTATGGGTTGTGGAGGCCCTTCAATTTTGTTTTCCATGTTAACATAAGATGACACCTTAATAGAATTTAGGGGATTCAAAGCATGAATCTTCCCTGCCTTCTCCAAAATCTGTTTCGATTCTTTGTCTTTTAATGAGTCTGAAACATCCTTACCTTTATGAACTGGAATGCACATAGAACCTTCACCCCTTTTGCCTGAAAGGTGACGCAGAAGAGTGGAGACTGCTACTGTGCTTTTCTGCCTCACGATATTTTTAAATGCCACTGCCTTCTCAACTACACCCTGATTCTCCTGATCAGCTTCCAAAGAATGGGTAGATTTGCTACTGCTAGCTTCCATCCCAGAATCCTCTGTTCCATCAAATACAGGCTCCAAATTACTGTCCTCACCTGGGAATTCATCAGCCTCTTCATTTATTTGTGTTATTTCTAGGTTCCTATTATCTTCCGTCTCTTTAGCCAAATTATCCTGGTGAGATTTGCTATCTACACTGCCTTCTTGGATATTAGACCCTGAATCTCCATTCCCATCCACCTTGTAACTCATGTAATCTTGTTTAACAATATTGACAAGTTCGTTTTGAGTTTCAGATTGTATTACAGCACTCTCAGGCACCTTGTGACAGTAGTCAGCTAGTGCAGTACTGGTTTGTAAATTTTCTTGTTGAGATCTACATTGCAAATCCTTACTCTCATCAATCCTCCAAGCAACATCAGATTTTCCAACCACATTATCTGCCATTTCCTCAAAAGTATTAGACTTTAAGTCTGCTATCTCAGTTGTCCTGATAGATATATCATCTTGTCCATTGTCTAAATCATCACGGGCAATATTTTGAGTTTTCACCTCATCCAATGGTTTACCTAAATTTTCAGTCTGAACTGTTAATTTGTCTCCTCTCTGCTTTTCAACAGCTTGAGAATGTGCTCCATGTGTTTCCCCAACCTCCTTTTCCATGGGGAAAGCATGACTTTGTATGCTACGTCAGGCAAACATACCTCAGACCTTTCATATGCTATATTCTCAATAGTAATCCCACAAGAAAATCAGAAATAAAAATCATCATTGTCTGCTTGTTGATACTAGTAAGCAGGGAATCAAAACATAACCAAAAGCATACTCCTGTCGAATATAAACTGGATCAGCATATAATGACATGTAGAGCAGCTTTGTTGCGTATGCTAGATATCAATATTTTTATGTTCTACTCTTTGCTGGTAAGGGATATTGAGTTAGACATATTAGCAGGAAGTAAGTTAAATATGAAATCTTCAGCACAGAAAAAGAAGTTCCAATCTGTTATAACAGCTAAGACACATAGCCTTCAGGAAAAGGTATCACAATTACCCTTCTTACAATTCTATGATCCATATTATTGGTAAATTAGCCACGAAAGACCAGGAATTGTGAAAGAAAACCCCATATATCCCTTCCAAATGTACTTAAAGAAGAGTCAATGAACAACCATTCATAGACCAATCAGTCAGTGAGAATATGTATCATCAGAGCGTTCAAGTAAGCAAAGTAAGAACGAAAACCACACTCTTATTACCTAAAATATTTTTATCTCATAACTAGACATAATATGTTCATATGGCCATTATACGATACAGGAGCTGAGTAATAGAACTCGTCACAACTTTCACACGTAAGGGATATACGGCAAAGAAAGTAATTAGGATTGAAGGGGATGGGGCGACATAGAAGCTTAAGTATTCTACCGAGTCAGTAAGCGTTGTGAAACGACATAATAAAGGCATTCGTGGAAGTAACTTTTCCCTGCAATGAATGCATAATAGTAGCTTGTATGATTTTATTGATTCAGTTAGTCGGGTTTCTCAGCAAACAAACAGACTCTAAGTGCAAGTGTTGAATGAGTGAATAAAAAAGAATGCAAGCCAAATTCATCCCCCAAATATCCCGCAGAGCGTAACCGAATACGTCAACGATACCAAAAGAAAAGAAGTATAGAGCAAAATTTAGCAGACGAAGAACAAAAACGAAACAATTTGAAAGCGAAAAAGGAGAACCTACGGATCTGACGGGAGTTGGCGCTAAATTGAACAGCAAAATGCAAGGAGAACTTGATCAGAGGGAAGAATGGGGCAAAATCCGAAATGAGTTACGAGACGCGTGTAATTGTTTGGGAGTAATAGAATTCGTAACGGGAAGGTGAGGGATTTATCGAGAGGTTTTTGTTACCAATTTGAAACGGCAGGGATGACATTGAGGACCTGCGAGCTGTGACTTCAGACAACCGGGAGAAGCGGGAAGTCCGTGGCCCAAAACTGAGAATTTTCGTACGCATGTACACAATATTCAACTTCCTCTGGGCCTCGTACGACGCATGATTTATATGACTCTTGTTTTTTCACTTACGAGAAATATCTCCGTAAATCATGCAATGCAATCTAAGGGATCGAAATCACACTAATTTGTCTTGTTTTCTTTTCCCTTATAAATTGGTTCTTGAAGTATAACTCGCGGGTTTAGAACGATGCGTGTGTTACGAAAGCCAAAGTCTTTTGCTTTTGCCATCCAAGATGTAGGTTGTCATTATTATAATATCTTGAATACTTTATATCATTAACTATATCATGTTATCGATGTGATGCGCTAACATATAGATTTTTGGGAACATTATACATTTGGTTCCTATAGTTTTCTCATGTTTGTAATTGGTCCCAACAATTTACTTTTTGGCAAATGGCTCCTTGTAATTTTCTACCATTTGAATTTAATCCCCGCCGTGTTCAACTATCTAAACGTCGTCCATAGGAAGATGATTTGGTATGGTAGTCAGTCACTCCATGGCAGCATACATCCTCGCTGACAAGGCTAAATGGCTCTGACATCTTGCGCTTCCTCTGATTCACATACCGAGTCTGATGCAGTTGCCTCTGTTATCCTTGTTGGTGTTCCTCCATCTAAAGTGGAGGCGGGCTCCAATGCTGCTTCTCGTGCTTAGTTCAAGACTTTTGTGGATAGAGCAGTGCAGGTTGTGATGATCATGGCCGTTCTATTATACAGGAAAAGCTTTTGTTGGTAGCTTTAGAAAATGCGAAAGGTGTGTAGGTGGCTCCTACTGCTAAATCCTTAATGGAGGAATGTCGCATTAAGAATTATGGGCATGGGAAGGTTATCCAGAGTTCATCAAAAAAAGGAGAGGGCATCTAAGACCACTAATCCCATCTCATGAACCCACTACTGCTTGTGATGCACTTATCATTCCATTCTTCCTTCATGCCGCATTTCATAATGGAGGAGTATTACCGTCCTTGATGTTATTAAAGCATATTCATTGTCTCATCCATTCGAAAACAAAGACCAAGTTTGGCTTCTTCCAAACTGTAACCATGCTTATCGATGTGCTCTGCTGTCTGTTTCAGTGCAACATGAAGTGGGTATGGCTTGCTACTCTCTTCCTCGCCCACAAAAGCAATCAAGGGGATGGGTTTGACTAAGAAAGAAATGAAAAAAACCTCAAAGGAAGCAAAAATAATCAAACAAACACATATTCACTCTATTTTTTGTTTTTTTTTTCTGGGAATAAGTCGAGCATACACTCATATCAGAAAAGAGAACAGAAAGCAATTTCATTTCATTTTGCTGACCACCATAATATCATGTATGTTTGATTTGTAGCTAGTGGAGGAACACCCATTCAACACATTTGCTAGTAACAAGAAACAAATTAAATTAATGAGTAGTTTTCTACTGTTTTATGGTCAATAAGGTTCAACAAATTACCTATCATCATCTCTTTGGTATTGTTGATGCAGGAAAACTAGCTTCCATATGTAACCAAACCTACTTGGGCCACTCTCAAGCTCGTCATTCAATGAATTATCAGCGTTATTCTTACGACCCTTATCTTCAGACGCAATAGAGGCAGCTAACAGATCTGTGGATCAGAGGAAGCAAAAGATGGCATACGCAAGTGGAAGATGTCAAAGCCATTTAGCCCTGTCAGCAAGGATGTGTGCTGCTACCGAATCATCCTCCCATGGACGACGTTTAGACAGATGATGACGGTAGGGAGTTACTTTCAAACGACAGAAAACCATAGGGAGCCAGTTGCAAAAAAGTAAACTATAAGGACCGCCTTACAAACATAGAAAAACTATAGGGACTAATTGTACAATTTTCCCTTGATTTTTCTCAAAATATCAAGAAGAGTTTGTGGAAATTTATTCATTTAAAATGTACAAATATGCATGGAAGAGTCAATAGTAAGGAATGCAAAGGTCCACGACCTGTATATTCAAACCTATCATGGGTTTGAACTTAGTCAAATTTTTTATTATTCGAGTTTATAATTGTTAATAAAAAATATTAGTTAATTTGATGTAAATTTAAACTTAATATAAACTTAAGTAAATTAATGAGTTGATTTATTGAATTTATCGAATTAATAATTTTAACATATCAACTAATTTATAAAACTAACAATATAATAATTTAAATTCAAAATTAAATAAGACATAAGTAAACTTTTTTTTTATAAAGTCATTACAATTTATTTTATCATAAATTTAAATATTCATAAAAAATAATAAAATTAGATTTAATATGTACTTATTAAAAAATAAAATGAATATTATTTAATTATTTATATTAAATAATTATTTAAATATGATTGTCTTAAAATATTCATATTGAGTATTACAAATTATAAAATATAAATAATTTTTATTTGAGTAAGTATAATTTGTATTATATTTAAATAATTTTTTAATATATATAATATTTAAACTATAAAATTATATATTTTAATAATTATTTATTAATCAAAATTAATTTTTACAAATTTACGTTATAAATATATATTATAAATTTATCTCTCTTTTATAAATTAGTCTAGATTTACGAAAGATCCTTGCATATACCTACACCTTGAGCCCTTGAAAGATTGTTAGATCAATACTGAAGGAATAAACGACTGTTGATAACAACGGCAGTAAATTATAATTACTGTTACTATTATTATTGTTATTACATTTTAGATCAATAATCTTAGCATTGGTTGATCTTTTAAGTTCAATCAGCTTCAATAAAACCTATGATATTATGTCTACAAAAGAAAAAAACCGTGATGATATTAACTGTTATCTATAATAGTACGTATTAGGTAGTCAAAAATTTATACAAAGTGCTAATGACAACATACTTGCCCTCTTCTTTTATAGTATCCTTCTGAGTCTTGACCAACAATTAATGTTTATGTGAAAATTTTATATGTCAATTGGAAAGACTTTTGCAATGGCTATTATTTTTGCAATCGCTATGATTTTCAGTGTAAGTCTTGAATTTCCAGAACGTACTAATAACTTTTGATTTGAAAGTTATAATTATCTATAGTTTATTATTACTATTGTTATAAGAAATTTACCTTTAATTGTAATGAAAAAGCAAAAAAAATGGATTTTTATTTATATTTAAATTCATCATGAAATTGTAAATTTATTTATATATACGTTACAAAATAAAGCAGAGGGAGCAATACTCTGACTATCGAGAAAGCCTGAGATAAAAATTATTGTGTGTACTGTGTAACAAAAGCGGTTGTAGCACTCGTTATTTTGGGAGGTGGAAATGGGTATAACGGTAAACTGTCATGATAATGGAAGGTAGAAGCCTAATCGTCCACAAATTTCCCGGCTTTTCTCCCGAAAATACTAAAAATATTAACGGTTATGAAAAAAATGAGAAATGAAAAACCAGAATTTCGTTGTTAATTAAAACTAAAGAAAATGGATGAAAAATAATGAAAGCAGAAATTCAAGATTCCGTCAGATTCTTTGGTGTCCGCTTCACTTCACGTCTTCAACCAATACAGAATTTAGACCAAGTTTGTGAAATAGGAAGAAGGAATAGAAAAATTGCTTTTCGTTCCCCTAGTTGTTTATCTATATTTCTGTGTCTGACTGGTTTGATCGGTTTGTCTGAGCTTCAAATCACAGAGCTATGAGCAATCTGCGAACACTATGTAGGCCTCAGACTCTGTTTTCCTTCATTAGTTGTAGATTCCAACTTCGATTTAGGGCTTCATTTCGGAACCCTAATTGTAAGTCTCGTTTGCCATCGCCATTAATGTATTCCTCATGGTTCGGTTCTTTGGGCTCGAGTAGGACTGAGCCGTCTTTTCGCGTAAATCAGAGGCGAACTTTGACCAGAGCATCGAACTGGGCTGAACAGAAATCCCCGTATGAAACTCTTGGTAATTACTTTCCCAAGTGTACGTCTTTTCGATTAACAAATTCGGGGTGGCCTCTCTTTCCTGAGAAATTGGTTTAATGTATAAAACATTCCGATTAAAATGCAATTTTGCAGGTAAAAGGATTGATTTAGTCGAGGTTTCATTCGACGAAATAAGGTATCGGTATATTATTTCAGAACAGCCAATTACCAAGTACGATACGTTGAACTACAGCTTAACACTAACCGTTTTAGGTATGGGTTTTAATATCCCTGGAATATTAACAATATAAATTACTAGAAAAGTGAAGAACTGACTGACATATATCTAATAAGCATGCCTGTGACCACTAGGGAATTTCTTAGGCTTTATGGTAGGTAGAGAAGGAAATTCCTATGCATCCTTTTTAACAGCTTCTCCTTCAATTTTCTTTGAGGAGACTCCAGAATTAGAAAGAGATGCTGACGAAGAGCAGATTAAAAACGCTTACAGACGCTTGGCCAAATTCTACCATCCGGATGGTATGTATCTCTTTTTTGCTTGTTTGTTTCTTGAAGTGTTGTATAAACTATTAAACTGTATATGTCAGCTTGATAATACAGATTATAAGTGGCTTAATCCTTAATTTTCTTCCTACATTTGTTAGATGGCAATTTTATGTTTGTCAAGTAGTTCAGAATTTGCTAAATAATACCATAACCTTAGAACCCTGTTGCCGCTTTACTATTTAATCATACAAATACTTAGTGCCGTATATGTGCACTGTAGGCCCTGCATCTTCTAGTTAGACAACATATCGAGCAACAGCCTATATTGGATCACATCAAGGATGGCAAATTTGTTGCTTCTCTCTTCCCTATCTGGCAGAAGTAATTATGTTCATTCACATTGAAACTTCGAAACTGCATTTACTAATTACTGTGTATCTTACACCTCACTGTAGATGCTAGAAAATCCTAAATTAGTTTATCCATGAGTGTTACTATGACGCCGTTGCATTTATTTCTTTTCTACCTGTTTGTCCAACTGGGTGCATTACAACTATATTGCTGTAGTTCTGTCTTGGTTCTCTGAAGGCATGTATGAACCCTCAATCCTACTAACTCCTTGCTTTTTTAATCTAGTCTATGACGGTAGAGGAACCCTAGAGGAAGGTGAAACAGCAGAAGCTAGGTTCATCAAAATTCAAGCTGCTTATGAATTGCTTATTGATGAGGAGAGGCGAAGACAGTATGATATGGATAACCGAGTCAACCCAATGAAGGTAAAATTTCTCACTATACTTCTTGATCACAATTGTGATTGATTGGTTTCTTTTTCTTCATCAGTAACAGTTTTTTCATGGTTTTGGAGCTTGTTATATTGGAATTTACAATGAATTCTATCCAGCTAGCACTGCGTCTCCTTATATCTTTCCTTAAATTTGAGCGGATACTGTTATACAATATTTACATTGACCAATATAATTAAACAGCAATAAATTCAATCATGGGTGATAAATAATTGAACCTCCTTTTATTCTAATCCTAGTGGAGTGAAAGTCATGATATGCCACCCCTTCTCTCTGGAAGGCATGGGAAAAAGATAAACTTCAATGACCAGTACTTACTGTTTTGCCTTTGTGTGGAGAATTAATTCCTTTGTTTTTGTGCCAAGGATTGGTTTGGTTAGTTTTTTTCTTTCCATTATTTATTTTGCCTATTGGGTGATTGATATGGTGTTTTGTGTCCTATAGGCATCTCAAGCATGGATGGAGTGGCTTATGAAAAAGCGAAAAGCTTTTGATCAGCGAGGTGATATGGCAATTGCTGCCTGGGCTGAGCAGCAACAGCAAGAATTGAATATTCGTGTACGTTGCCTTTCTCGTTCCAAGGTATTGGACTATACATAAATACGATACCAGATTACTGTAAATTTGTTTGATTATATCTTTAGTGGTTCATCAAGCAGCTTGTATCATTCATCCTGATGAAGCTGGAGTTAGTTCCCAGTTGCCACTTTCTAGTTGAGAGAACCTAAAAAGATTTACAAGATTTTCGCTCCATGCTTAACGTCACGGTTGGTTGCTTGCGCCCTGGTATTAGAATAGATGTTGGGGAACTCTCGATAACCTATATCTGTTGTTTGCTGGTACATCAAGAGTCATCGAGACAATTTCTTCTGCATTTGATCGGAACTAATTTATGAAATCTCAGACTGATCCAGAAGAGGAAAGGAAGATCTTGGCCAGAGAGAAAAAGGCTTCTGCTGAATATTTCTCCAATACCCTTAAGAGGCATACGCTTGTGTTGAAGAAGAGAGATTTGATGCGAAGAAAGGCTGAGGAAGAAAAGATGAAGACTGTCAGTCGGCTTTTGGCCGCAGAGGGTCTTGAGCTCGATTCAGACAGTGACGAGTCACCATACTGACCATGGTCCAATTTATTGTATTTGACTCTATACCATAACGTCTCCCTCTCCGAATCTTGATTTCAATTTTTATACAAAAAATAGTGTACATATATTGTACTTCCTCACTCTGGAATGAATGAGAAATTAACTTTTCAAGAATCTCAAATTTGTCTTGCAGCATCAGTTTGCAGGGTTTAGCCATAAGTGGTAGGGAAAAAAAGTACAGTTCAAACAGTGGCCTTTTATATATCTTCTCGGCGTCGTGTCTATACAGTCAAATTCTTCTAGTCCTTCTCATGGATGATCACGATTATTAAATGCAAACGGGAGTTTCAGTACCCCTAGAAACACGAGTGGGTGGAGTGAAAGGTCAGACCCTATTTGGCTTCTTATTCATCCTGCTACGTCATCACCAGATTGACTCTTTATTCCACCGCATGGTCATCTTTTCAGCACTATTGACAACCACCACATCCTCCTCAGTCCTTACGAGTTGAGAGCTCATTTGCAGCAACCGCATGCATATTGTACTTTTCAAGAACTTTATTAGCCTTCTTTAGAAGAATGTTTAGATCTGTCTCTAATGTTTTCCGGGGAATAAAAGTAAATCCTAGTTGATAATTGACAAATTTTCGACGTGAAAAGGTATTAGCAAGTCATGTTCTTCTGACGCTTTTTGGTTGTCCGTTGTTTGGAAAAGGTGGACAGCCTTTCGAACTAAATCACTGCCCAGCAGGATTCGGGTGACATGGCCTACAACTAAATCACTAACATGGTGTTTGGTACGAGGGAATAATTTTTAAGGAAATTGACCAGGGAATTAAAAAAAAAAAAGAGGGGTATGCCAAAATATTTTTTAATTAAAATATAAATAAATAAAATTAAAAATAATAATAAAATGATTGATTTCAATTTAATTGATCATAGCACCTTATCTTTTTATCTTGTACTCTCGAAATTAATACCTTAACTTAAAATTTAACTATTTAAGATATCTGTCTCATTAATTAGGCATTAAAAAAATTGCAGCGGATGTTTATGGGATTTGAACCCGACGTGAATCGAACACGCAACCTTCTGATCTGGAGTCAGACGCGCTACCATTGCGCCACGGATCCGCTAATGGAAGAGGTATGTTTTTGCTATTTCTTTACTAAAAAAAAAACTGCCGGACGTTCTTTCCCGCCAAAATCAACGACCTCTTGAAACTACTCGAAAGAGTCACCCCGTTTAGAGTTCAGACAGCTGTGCGGTAAATGCAAAAGGGCAAGGCAGCAACTTGTTGCTTATAGAGTACGCACCGCTCTCGCTCTCTCTTTCATCGTATTATACGATCTTGCATTTTCCAGGAAAATCAATGGCGGAAAATTCCAGAGCAGATGAACAAGAATTAGGTGATGTCAAGCCCTCACTATCGGATTCGTATTTTCCTGAAGAATCAGTAGCAGAGAGTTCCAGAGCCCAGGAACACGAATTCGTTGATATCAAGCCCACATCATCTAAATTCCCTGATGAAATAACCGATGAGCTCCAAGAACGGAGGATTCCCGTTTTCAAAACTGGCTCTCGGCGCAGAGGTGATACTTGGGTTGTCTCGGTCTTCTTAATCCTACACACTGGGGTCTTCATAGCCACCATGCTCGTCAATGATTGCTGGACTAACTCTCACGGCGATTGCGCTCTCAAAGACCTCGGAAGATTATCGTTCCAGCATCTTTCTGAGAATCCCCTGCTTGGGCCTTCGGAGTCCAAGTGAGTCTTTCCGATCCTTTCAAGTTTCAAAGTAGGCTTAGAGTTTCTTGACAGATTCTTTTCAAAATTTGTGTGTACTTTCTTGATTTTGCTTTTTTCTGATAAAGTAGAATTGACGCTTAATTTTACGGGACTCCGAATTCTTGAACTATTCTCTCTTTGATTTGTGTGGCTTAATTCTCTCCCTCTCCTGAGTTTCTTGGTACAATTCCAAGATGAGATGGATTTTGTAATTGAATCTTATTGTTTTCTCTTTTTGTATTTATTAAGAATTCCAATATGCTGTTTATTATTTAATTTCATGCAACAAATAGTTCTTCGGCCCCTGGGTTTTACACCTGTTTGGTAAAAGTTACCAGGTGAAGCTTGGAACGTGGTAATAGAGTTTTGAGTGCAACAATGATAGAGCAACGCTTTCCTTATCCTCTAATTGTTTTAAAGAGCTTAGACAAAGGTTCAATAATCTAATATACTAAATATTGCCATTACCAAAGTCAATCATTTGCTTTCAATAGAAATGTAGAGTTTAAAGTGTAGCACTAGTACACTACGTACAAGTTTCCGCTGCCCCCAAATTATTGTGTGGTGTTAGGGGAGATTAAGGCAGATAAATATTGGACAGAAACATTCTTCTAATTGAGGTCACTTTTATTATTGTGTTTGTGCATTAGTTCTCCCTGTACGCATACTTAAGAATGGATAGATTTGCAGAATAATGATCTGAGCGATACAATTTTTTAATTCCTTCGTAGTAGCTTTGATACTGTGGTTTTCTAAATGACGTAACTTGTTATTTATTTGTAGCGCAAGATAAATTTTGTTTCATTCAAATTGTCTGAGCTAGGTTTCACCGAAAGCTAATGTTAGTGCAGGTTAGATGAAATGGGAGCTCTTCGACGGACCTTTTTGACAGAATATCGACAAACTTGGCGTCTTTTCACATTCCCAGTTTTGCATGCTGGAGTCATCCACCTTGTCATCAATCTGTGCAGTGTGATATTTGTAGGAATTCACTTAGAGCGGGAGTTTGGACCACGTAAAATCATCTGCTTTTCAAGTGTTTAATTCTGATGAAAGCAATACAAGAAAAAATATATTGCTATTCTATTGTAATGTTAAATTTGATATTTACCTTTTATTTGCAGTAAGGACTGGAATAATCTATATACTTTCTTCTTTCATGGGTTCCTTGGTGGCTTCTCTTTTTATTCAAAACATTCCAGCTGTTGGTGCTTCCAGTGCTTTGTATGGATTATTGGGATCCTTGCTTTCAACACTTATTTGGAACTGGAAATATTCCACCAATAAGGTTCTTCTTATTCTCTATCCTCCAGTTCATTATTTTTGCTGATTGGTGTTGAGGATTCATAATTTGTTTTTCGTTGTATGCAGATTGCAGTTAGTGCATTGTTCGTCTTTGTGTTTGTGTTCAATTTTGGTCTTGGTTTACTGCCTTACGTAGACAATTTTTCAAGCATTGGAGGTTTCATATCTGGATTTCTTCTTGGATCTGCTTTTCTAGTCAACCCTCTGCTAGCTCCAAATAAAGGAGGTCTCATTGATTACGGTCTCAAAAGTTACATCAAGCTAAAATTGAAGCAAAATTTAGACAGACCAATTCTGAGAATTGTTTCACTCATTCTCCTCGGACTACTGTATGTTGTTATTTTCTGTGAATTATATATATTTATTTTGCATGGCTAGCAGTCTTCTATATCACTAGTCATTTTCAGCATACGTCAACTCTTATAAGAGAAGCTTCATCTTTTTGCAGAGTTGCAGGATGTGTTGTAGCAGTTCATTTTGGTATAAACATCAGTGACTATTGCAAATGGTGCCAATATGTTGACTGTATTCCTTCTAGAAGGTGGCACTGCAAAGACATAGAAACCTCTTGCGAGGTATACAGTTTTAACTCTTATCATTTACCAAACTTAATAATTAATCATTACTTATAAAAATCATACACTCCCATTAAGTTTAATGCATGTGTCAATTACAGAAGCCCGATACCTCATGCTAACGCTAGTTATATTCTACAAATGCAGACCATGGAAAGCGATGCACAGTTGACATTGACTTGTATGAGGAATGGAAACTTCAGGATCTTTCCTTATACCAATATATCTACGGCAAGAAAAAATGATTTGTGCACTCTGATATGCTTGTAAGGTTGGTGTTTCATATGATTCTTTTTGCTCCAATACACCAGTAATAAACTGGACAGTTGATGGCAGCTTTATATCTTACCATTTGTCTCATTCCTGTTCCAAATGATATGGATTTGGGAACTTTATTAGAGCCTCAAGGGAACTTATCTGACACTCAATTGATGTAAGAATTTGTGGCGCTTGTCTTCGAACATGAATACTGCTTCGGGTACCATGTCAAGATACATGGAAATCGATTCATGTCAAATGTGAAGAAGAGAGAGAAGAGATTCATTTCATCTCTTTTCTTTTAGTCGGGAGTCTAAATCTCATTCACATCATTGATTGTAGTGAAATTCCGATTCTGTCACCTTATAACTAACAACGAAATAGACAAAAAAAAATGACCTTTATCCTCCGCTTAATTAGTTGCTACATGAAAAGGAGGCTCAGCTCATCTTGCTTTCTTCGGTGTATGTTCCATGGCACTACCTTAACGAAAAGAAAAAAATATAAAAAGTTTCGAATTTTGCATTTTCTTCTTTTAAATAGATCTTGAACCTTTGTATCATTAATTCTCAGTTTCAGCACAACAAATTATTAATTTGGAACCTCTTGTCCAGCAGTTGCTTTACTTTTTAAAGTTTAGTGTCTGTATGTTGTGCAGTTAAGTACATAATTAGAAGCGGCTTTGAGTTGTAATGGAGTATATACATCCGCCGCCTTTACAGTTAAAGGGCTATTCACGCACAGTGTTTTGAATGAAGTGCATCCAACACTTTATAATCCATAGCGTGGACCTATCTCCGACCCAAATAATTTGTGCCGGGTTGAAAGCTTGTGCACATAAAGTTCCAAAGTAATTACACAGTTGGGTTCCATTTTGTATATTTTACCCGTTTCAAAACCAGCCAAGCTGATGAATTTCAACTTAAAGAGACGGACAGTTATTATAGGGGTAAAAAATAATGATGAAGCAGTCTTCTTTTCTATTCTTTAATGTGTAGGAAATAGGAGAAGAGGCTCCACTTTCTGATTGATTTCTGGTGTAAAATTCAAGTCTTTAATTGGTCCATTGTACTGTCGGTTAAGAAAATACGCACTGGACCAGTGTACCTCCTGCCTAAAACCATTAATAATAGCCCCTCAAATACTTGAACAGTGCACCGTATGGTGCTAGCACTCTCTCCCCACTTCCATTTTAATGTTTCTAAATTACAATATTTTAAGGCTATGGTATGATGATTTGATGCCATCGGAATGACACTTGCGTGAAGCAACTTCTCCTGATCGGTAAAAAACAGAGCTTTTCTCATAAAGGCAATATGCAAAGCAAATGTAACTTTCAAAATAGATTTATAAAAAAAAACAAATATCTATACATTTTTAGTTTAAACTATGGATAAAAGTCATCTTATAATATATTTAATATATGAAATCTAATTTAAAAAAAGGGGGAGGTCTGTCCACAAGCAAGTGGCAGCCACTAGTTTTGAGAACATGTGGCATCTTGTGATAAGTGACATCTAAGGTGAGGGTTGAAAATTGAAATGGTTACGAGATGAAGGTAAATTTAGATATCAAAAGCACAATCATGAAAAAGGGGAGTTCCAACACACCCCGCCTGCCCTCGCAAAAGATGCCCCATTCATAAAAGCCTACCACCACTAGCCTTTCCCTCATTACTATAAATGCTTAGTTGATGGTTTTAAGCTTTGCTGCAAAATCTCCTATAAATATACAAGCCTCCCCTTTTAAGGGACTAAAAGATAACAATAGTGGGATGGAATCCTCAAGTGGGGCGAGTTTTTCCCCCCTACTTGACCCAAAAGGCATTTAAAAAAAAAAATAAAAGAAAAAAAGTAAAGCCCTACTTTGATAGCCTCGCTCTATCAATGCTTGCTAGTCAAACAGGGCAATAGGTTATATCATAGTAGACCCAAACCTAAGGGATACACTTATAATTTTGATCATTGGGTCCTTTCTTGTCATAATTATAATAATTTCCCAAGTCTTTTACTTGTTTCTTAATGAGTGATATGCTAATTGGTTGACCCTTACGAGTCCATTTGGTTTTGCTTCCTCTCACTGTCTCTCACATACACGCGTTCTCAAGCACACAGGCTATCTTAGTCCCACAAAGGCCCCTTCTATATCAGCCTCTCCTTTCTGGAACAGTGTGTAAATGATGGCCAACAATTGCTTTTGCAAATTTACGTATATACTTATGAACCCCATCACATTTTATACATCCCAGTGGGGACATCACAAACTATTGCTCTTTCTTTTATGACATTCGAGTGACATTGGAATTGTTTTAATTTATTCCTTCTTTATTCATTTTGATATGCGATCTGTTCATACCCATCGCTACAGTATAAATCACTTGCAGAGGCTTCATTAATTTATTAATCGTCAATTCAAGGGAGAGAAACATATGGGACTTAACGAATACTTTCATTTTCTCTGAAAATTTGAAGTAACCGGTATAAAAGCTGACATCCCATGAATGGGAAGTACCCAAATAATTGCACTACTTGATTGTATGCAGAATATTTATTTTGGTTTTATTATTTACACAGTTTCTCGAATGAAATAGGGGGTGAATTTTTATATACAAGTAAAAGTGATCAGGTGGCCCAAATGAAAAGAAATCTTTTACTTTAGAAGGTTGAGAATATAATTATCGTCCAGTTCTTTAGTTTTGTGGGTGCCACCTGCCCCATATAGTGCTGGCTACATACAACACTTTTACCTTTAGCTTTAGATTTCTTTATCCCTTTTCCTAAACAAGGTCGAATAAGTTGTCCTTGTTTATGACAGCTTAGTGGGAGAACATCTTCCTTCTAGAAAGACAAAATTGCCCTTTTTTATTACTTAATTCCCCATAAAAACACTAATTAATTGTGTTTATTTTTGTTTATTCGTTTCCACGAGTAATTGTCCAACACGTACAGAACTTCCAGTCTCTTCTGTTTGTTTTCCCAGACTTAGTTTGGGATAGATGATATATATATATATATATATATATATATACATGTATATATATTTATCATAGTATTTAAGAGTGTGGTGGAATAAAGATATATGTTGTATACGTTATAGATAATAATTTTATCTAATTATTACTTCGTTAACTTTTTGGTGTCAGAACTCAGAAGCAAGGAATTTTTAAGATAATTTTTCGGATATATGATGCAGAAAATGTTTTGAATTTTAATGTACAAATTTAATCCCAAAAGTATTAATCAATATGTTTGCAACTCTCTTAAGGAAGGGAATTAGAATCGATGTTATTCTTAATGCTTACTTAGCTTCGCTATAGTCAGTCTATAATTTATTAGCGTTCTTCATATGAGATTATTTCTGTGTATTAAATTATGTAATTCCCAACTGAACGAGGAATCAGATTCTAAATCTTGGTCCATGCTCTCTAGTCAAAAGCAAAAGCAATGCAGTACAAGGGACAATAAATTACAACAGAGACAAATGCTTAAAGTAAACAATCATGTAAGAAAAAAAAAAAACCAGTATAGAAACACATAAATTGTCATTGTTTTCTTCCATTGCAGCACTAATTATTATTACAGGGAATAAAAAAGAACATAAGAATCAAAATACTGATGCTTCATGGTGTTGTAATTATAAGACTATGTCATGCTCTTGTCATTGCTCATCAGTTGGCAGTTGAAATTTTTTTCCTTTGAAGTTTAGATCTCTATTTTCCCTTTAAATCAATTTTCATTTGACATAATTCTTAGCAAGTTTAAGCATTGCGCAACCCATTTGCCAATTCCAAATCAAATCACCTTAATTAATCCTCTGAGAGCGCTCACACATGGAAAGCAAAAGGAAAAATGAAAAATAACTTGTCACAAACTGATCAGTTTATATTGAATAAGGACGAATCATTTAATTATGACGCACCTGATTAACCTAAAGCTGAGGGAATACATTTAAGGTTTGGTTGCAATTTAAAATTCAATTTTATGAGAGATAAAAATTTTCGAATCAATAGAACTAAATAAATTTTTTTAATTTAAAAAGACGAATTTCTATAAATTAAATAATCAGTTTAAAAATATAAAATAAGTCTATATATAAAAATTAAATAGTTAAAAAATAAAAGAGAATACTGCTCTTGCACTCTCCTTAATTTCATTTATAATTATAGTACGCTATCAATCATCCACACAAAAAATGAGCTTCTTACAGAAATCTTGTTATGAATATTAAAGAGCAAGAAGGACGAAAGAGTGAGAATGGTCCCATATAATTAACCCCATATAAATTGATAATTAATATGATAAGCAACTTGTCAAGATTAGACTTGCCAAGCCACAGATATCCTCCCCCACACCACATCACTCCTGGCGTTAATTCCTCTCTCTCTAGAATTTTCCCCCAGAATTTTCTATATAAACAATCATTCCCCTCTCGTCCCATCTTCACTTTCTCTCAGAATATGTGGACTATCCACTTGTATCTATCTGAGCATTAAGAAGAGAATGAAATATTCTTCTACGCAGACTTAATTTCTAGTTGAAATCATGATGAGGATGAAAACCGAAGAGATTTGGAGGAGACAAATCCATCCCTCCAATGTGTTTACTTTGGATCCAGGAATGGACCCACAGAAGCACTTATTGCAAATTGCAAAATTAATGCAAAGCATGCACGAACTCGGAGATAATATTTCATTGGCTCCTTAATTATTCTCCACTCCACTACATATGAGAAAAAGTATTGATCACTTTTAATATATTTATATGATAACTGATTTGATGTATTAATTTTAATAAAATTATTAAATAATTTTATAAAAATTAATATAACAAATTTACTATACCATATAAATGTACTAGGAACTATTGAAATTTGAAAGCAATGCCAATAACTGCCCATCATCGTTGGTTTTAGGAAGTTTCATTGAATCCCACATGATCTTGGTAGCTTTTTCTCGTATCAGATTGAGGAAAATGGCACTATCACTATACATAAACAGGCAAGCCCTTGCCCACCACCAGACCCTAAATCCAGAGCTACCCTCTCTGGCTAAGCAATCCTTGGATTCACAGAAGCCCTTTTGTTTGGTATTCCAGAATGGAAGGCATCTTATATTTTTGAACAAGTTTCAATGTGGCAGCCTTAATTAATTGCAGAAGGTTAACTTAACTTTTGCCAATGTTTGTGAGTTCTTTATCTGGGACGATGGTGGTCAAGTCCAATGACAATTCAAAGCTAAACCTTTTTTTTTTTTTTTTTTAATGAAACTGAGTTTGAATTTTTTTTAATTAAAGAATATAATTGGACAAAATACTTAATGTGAGTGGCCTTTTTAATCATACATTGAATTTGAATATATTACTATGTTAATTTGCACCATGTTAACTCATTTGGGTTTAGCTTTAGTGGTTGGATAGATGTGAATTAATCTGAATTAATTAAGGTCTCAGGTTTGAATTGTATGCATTATTAGGAGATGCTAAAATATATACTTTTTTTTAATGAAAATGTTATATGCATGGTTACAGATATATAAACCATTCATATGTGCTTCAGTTTGCATGTTTTTTATTATGATTGGTGATTGATACGGCAACTCTCACGTGGATTGTCACTTAATGTGAGGATACTTCAGGGAAAATTTTAGTACATCTAGCACTCCTATAGCTACCCCTTATCATCGTTAATTAATTTGATTTATTGAAGGGTGCATTAAGTTTGCTTAATATAGATAGTTTTTTTATTATTAATATTGGTTTTGGGGGAAACTAATCCTCTGAAAATAATAATAATAATAAAACTCTTCCGGCTGAAAATTTTTTTGTTAAAAATTATATACTTTATTTATTATCTCTAACCGTTTTGAATGGAATAATCTTCTAAATGTGTGACGAGCACAAGTGTAAAATGCAAAAATACGTATATTATAATGGAAAATATATTATGTTCTTTTGCCATAAGATTATAGAAAAAATTATTTCAATGTAAAGCCAGCTGTTCAGCAAATCTAATAAGAAAGTGTAAATAATTTGCAGTAAATTATAAGCTCTAAGTTATCATTTGTGCGCTAATATTCTCACATTTACGACACACCTCCATACACAAACAAATTAAATTTCTTACAAAACCAAAACTTATTTTTTTCCTTAAAATTCGCAACACTATAGAGTATTCAACTTAAACATTACCATACTCATTCTCTTCAACGATCAACCTCATAAAACAAGAATGTCCTTATATATTAAACAGAATTATTATTTACTTGTAAATGCGGACGAGAATAATTTAAAATGCTAATGTCAGTCGCACAGGAATTTGAATGAAGAAATTTGGCCCAAAAAAAAAAAGGAATGATGAAAACTAAAATCCACAAGAGTCCAAAACGGCAAAACAACATAAAATACACTAAAAAGTAAAAGACATTAAATGCAAGCCGGGTTTGGCTGTTTGACCTACATGAGGAGTGCCCCTATTAATGTCATGGAGCAATCTTTTTTTCTCCTTTTTTCTTTTTTGTTCTTTTACCCTTCCTTAATTCCAAATTCGCTTTTCAATGAAATCTTAAAAGACCAACATACTTCAAAAATGTCTCATTCTCCGAAAACCCACGAGCACCCATCTATATCCAAATTTTAATAAAATATTTACATTACCCAATGCATCTTTTAGATTGTTTGGTCCCCCACTTCCCGCTTTCCCAACTATGAAAAATAAACAAGTATAATAAGTTGATAATTATAAGGGCAAATAAATAAAAAAGATAAAAGAATCACATATACTATATTGCCAGAGAGAATAAAGGAAAAATACTTGAGGCATCTTTAAACCAAGCATTTCGTGGCCTTCCATTAGTGAATAAAAACGATCAATCAACTAATACCCATTTGGTAAGATGCACATATAATGGGACCCACTTGCAATACTGAGCAATCATTACGCAGAGAGAGCTCTATTTCTCTTTTTTTTTTTTTTTTTTTTTTTTTCTTTCTACCATATCTGTCGCTTGATGGGTTGTAAGGCCTACTCAATCAGTGCCATGTATTTGCATATTTATTATTTATTTCGCTATTGGTTATTCTGATTTAAACTATGAAATTGTATGGATTATTATATATAGTCAAAGGTAAGGGAATAAGGGGCTAAAAGGGCATGAAGTTTTTTTTTGGTTCCAAAATCAAAAGGTGATGAAGAAAATTAAATTAGTAGGAAGATTACATATCTGGCCTTAAAAGACTGACTGTGTATGGTAGAAGATTACGAAGCACACAAGTGAAAGCAACCTCATCATTCCAATTCGCCCTTTTGGAAAATTCAACAGAACAATATATATCTAGGAATAACAAAACTGCAAATTTCAATAGAATGGAGTGCAAGAAGAGGAGCCAATTCAGTAGCTCGAGGAAGAAAACGAGGAAAGAAGAAGCCAAAGAACACTCAAATCAAAAGGGGTAGAAGCTGTGAGAATCAGGATGGAAATATGGGTGCTATAGAAACAAACCCATTGAATCCAGTCAAACCATGCATGACCCAGGAAATCTCAATCTCACTTGCGCGGATATATATATATATATATATATATATATATATATCAAACATCAAAATCTCACTTTCTACCTACTTTCATGGGCTCTTCCTCAAAATATATGATTAATTTAATCGACAGAAGCAATTTGAATGTGCTTGGAGTATTCTTAGTTTGAACTTTGAAAGTACACAAAAAGAAAAAGGAAAAATAATGAATTTCCGACTGTGTTTTTGACCTGGTTATTCTTCCTCTTACGTCTGACCTTGTTTCCATATCCTAAGATATTATATCAATTACTCTTCACGAATATTTATTTGTCTTCCATTAGAAATTCATCGTGTTTTTTACACCTCTTCCTTTGTGCTAATTTAAAGAAAGAAAATGGCATATTACCAATCATCCTTTCCCCTATGCAGGAAACACCCATCATTGCCCCAACAATCCTTTTCAACCTTAGAAACCTGTGCTTCTAAGATATTCCCTCCCTTCCATTCTTCCATTCTTTTCACTTTTTTGTTCTACTTTCTTATGCCTTCCACTCTCTCTCAATTTAAATATCTCCCCTCTTCACATCCTTTTCTCCCCCTCTTCCCCTTTCCCTTCCCCTTCCCCTTCCCCTTCCCCCACCTTCCTTCTACACACTCTACTCCTGCTATTCACTTTTCTTTTCTTTAACCCTTTTCCTTCTTTTTTCTCTTTTTCCTATTTAATTGCCATAACTCTCTTAGACTTATAATGGATCCTTCTTCGACCAACTCTGTTAATGGCTTCTACTCCTTTCTCACCAGAGGAATTGACGATCTCGAACGAGTCTACCTCTCCAATAACTTCATGTCAATCCAATTCCTTCAGAGGGTACTCTCACTTCTCCGATCGTTCCACACCCAATTGACCCTCCTCGTCCAGAAGCTCCATCTACCTGTGGGTGATAAGTGGCTTGACGAATACATGGACGAAAGCTCCAAGCTTTGGGAAGCCTGCCATGTCCTCAAGTCTGGCATTTCTGGAATCGAAAATTACTACTCTGCTGGCTTCAATATCACTTCCTCCATCGATTCTCATCGTCATCTTACCCCACAACTCTCTCGTCAGGTCAGGTCGATCACAATTCTTTGTTTTTGTTTTTTTCGCAAAGATTGAAACAAACAATCAAACAACCTTGGAAATTAGAGTTTTCGGTTTGAATCATTGAGGTTTCTTTTTTTTTCTTTCCCTTCCCACTTGAAACAGGTCATTAGAGCAATCTCAGGGTGTCGCAGAGAAGCCGTAGGACTGGAGGAAGAGAATCGAGCTCTAATGGAAACAAGAATTCAACCGCTTTCTTTGCGTTTCGACGAAAGGGTGTCGATCGAATCGAAGCTGAACGGGTTCAACGGGTTCAGGGGAGTCCTATACGCAATGAGAAACGTGAGCTCGCTGTTGCTCATGATTCTGCTATATGGCTTGGTTTACTGCTGGCCGGAATCGTCAGATTTTGTAATGGGAGGATACGAAGGGTGCTTGTTCTTCGGATCGGCGTTCATGATCTCGACGGCGAGATTACAGCAGCGGGTAGCTGCGGAGATCGGCCAGATCGACAGGACGCCGGGTATTCTGTTATACGAGTTCAGGAGATCGAAGATGGCGATGGAGGAGCTGAGAGGAGAATTGGAGAGAAGGGGAACGCAGGGGATGGTGGTGGAGTGGGAAACAGAGAGTGGAATTAGAGAGAGAGTGGAGAATCTGAGAGGGTGTTTTGGGGCTCTGAGATCTGGGGCGGACAACATTATCGGGCAACTTGATGATTTCTTTGATGAGATTGTCGAAGGGAGGAAGAAGCTTTTGGACTTTTGCAGTCATAGGTAACAAGCGAGTGACGGAGACATAACTGAACCCCCCACCAAAAAAAAAAAAGCTACAGCGAGCAGAGGAATCAATTAGTTGCTGCTGGGAGGTTGCTGTACTCTTAAACCTTTTAATTTTCCTTCTCTTGTGGTCTTTCTCTGTTTTTTTTTTTTTTAATTACAGTTACCATAGTTGAAACTTTGGTGCCAAGTCTTTCCCGCAGAAGGCAGTGAAGAAGATTCTCAAATTGAATGTGGGTTCTAGGTTTCAGATGAAAATTGACAATAGATTAAATATTTTTGCAGGAGGACTAATTTCTATACGAAACTTGTCTTTTTCCATTATAATATTTTTAAAAAGAATTAAAGGGAGATGAGAACATAGTAACCTTTACCCAAGTAAATGTAATATAACCCTACTGATATTGTCGTTGGCAGGTAAAAACTAATCAGTGTCTATTAATTTTTAAATAACATATCTTTGACAGTGGTGATCTTCCTCTTCAGCAATAAAAGAGTGCCCGTGAGTTGTTATAGTAAAAGGACTAATCATTCCAGTCCAGAAAGAATAGTGGGAAAGGTGGCTAAGGAATGTGAGGGAGCACTCTGAGATTCCTGGACTATCTTGCTTTAACGTCAAAAGCATCTTCTTTTGCTCTTAGGAAGCTTTTGTCTGATTCGATTCACTTTGAAAGCAATGGAGATGATTGTGAAAGCAGAACTTCTCACCACATCCCTCTCTTGCCTGACATGTCTTAGTCTCTCTCTCCCTCACACTCT
Source organism: Delonix regia (assembly GCA_037074485.1). Taxonomy (NCBI): domain Eukaryota; kingdom Viridiplantae; phylum Streptophyta; class Magnoliopsida; order Fabales; family Fabaceae; genus Delonix; species Delonix regia. Next base: position 34,925,278 of record CM073453.1, read on the forward strand.
GATGTATTTGTTGCTCTGCTTCAAAATTCAACTCCTTTTTTTGGGGTTTGGAGAAGTATATTATTAAAAAAGAAAAAAGAAAATAGAAGGGGTCACTTTCTCATTTGTAACCGTATCTCATGCTTTTTGTCCCTTGCCAGAAATTCATGCCTTGCCTCCTTAATAGGGTTCCATACAAGTACTGCTTTGAAACCAAAAACAATAAAATAATACAGAAACAGCAAACACCGACCAATAAAAGACGAGTAATATTATTGCGAGAGTCCGGCATGCTGGATACCAGAATGGCAAAAATTGGTGTCAGCGGAGGGAGCTACCTTCTAATAAAGCAATGGCTGCAATTGCCCATTGCCGACATTGTAAGTGACATGGCCATTGTACAACGACAGCTCATTAAGACTCCCCCCCCCCCCCCCCCTTCCTTCTCTCTTTTTCTCTTTTCTTCATGCTACATAACACACACAATGGTAAAATTGGAAAATGTTGTCATATTTAAATTTGACTACAACTGCTGCATCAGGCTTTACCAATCCACAAACAAGAAGCTATATCCTAGAATTTTAGAAGAGTGGGTTATTATTTCATTAAACAGCAGGTAAAACATATCAGGCGACCACTATAATATCAAAGTTTTAGACCATTTCATGTATTACCTGTTTGGGGAAAAAAATTAACTAAAATTCTTTTTTAAGTGAATATTAGAAGAATCGTTATTAAAACATAATATGTAGGGTAATTTTTGAAAAAAAAAAAAAAAGACTTATCATATAATATTTGAGTTATAAAAAATATTCATGCATCAGAAAACTTAGTAATAAACATCGAAATAATTGTTGCCAAGTTTTACCCCGCTCGTTTTCCACTGTCACGTACTTTACAGAAGATTCTTCGATAAAAAAAGCGCAACCACAAAAAATGCAATATTAAACCAGCACTCAACAGATAGTTGTTGCATGATGTGTGGGCGTGACAACATATTCTAATTTCTGGCTACCACTTGCTTGTAATTTAGGGGAGCTTACTTATAGGAGCTGAAAAAAAAAAAACGAAGGAATTACCATGCAAAACGAGGTGAGCCAAGACGATAACAATGATGTTATGGACATATGGAGGGTGCTTACTATAAATACGAGTTCCATTCAAATGTCAAATCCTGGCATTGCGAACTGGGAAGCAAAGGCCTCAACGCAATTTCTGAGCTCAACTATATCTTTATTATTCTCAAGACACTAGAGAAAGTCATTTATAGGATTTCCCATGTTCCTCTGTACGCTGCTGGTAATCTGAGCTGCCCTCACAAGAATATCAGCTATGATCTCAAAATCATCCTCTAAACAACTACTTGATGTCATTGCAAGAGTACAAGACGTGAATCCCAATTAAACAGACTTGAAGTAAAATATAAAGGACGTTTAGAAAATCCAATAATAATTGGACCAAACAGAAAGCAATAGCATTATTGATATGATAGTCTTAGATTCCAAGAACAAACATAATTCTCAGAATATTAATGTCTTAGATTCCAAAAACAAATGTAATTCTCAAAATAATACAGGATCATACATGCTCTTAGTGCTTGTTTGGGAGGGTGGAGGGGATGGGGTGGGAAAAGAACCAGAGTAATTGTTGGATGGTTAAATTATAATTGAATAAGATGAGTTAGGATGAATTTTTAAACCCCTCTTCCCTATCCCGCATCCCTTTTATCATTCAGCTTTCAAACAACACAGTGGGAACTTTCCCTCTTCGTACTTCACTCAATCCCGCCACACTCCATTGATGATCACTTCACTCTCTTCATAACTTCCTGACAAGCCCTCAGCACAAGACTAGGGCATGGAAATAAATTCGATTTTTTTTTCCTTCTAGGCATCAACTACTTAAAAAAATAACAGACTTGAAGAACCATTTACTAGATATCTGGTAGGATGAGCTACAAAAATTGATTGAATTTAAAGGGTTGGATCAAGTATATCCTGCACAAAACTAATTGTAAGCTAAGCCTAGTTTAATGAATCGTAAATTAAATGGTAAGCAATGACAAATGAAAGGATGACCTTTGCCAAAATCCTGTGCAACCAGAAAATTACGTAAAATGTTACCAAAACAAAATCATGTACATTTCATAATCTTAGACTATGGGAGATCTACTCACCAACTCTCGCTCGTTAATGAGAGATAAAACCATAAATGGAAAATTTGTTGAAAGGGATGTAAGATGCTTCACAGTCCCTCACATAGTTTCAGTCAGCAGAACATAAAATGATTAAAGAGCAAGCTCATGTCAACTTGAGCAAATTTTATCTTCAAGGATAAATTTATATGAGAAATGGAAAAAAAAAGATATTGGAAATTAGGAGGAATATATAAACTAGAATTCAGAGTTTTATAAATATAGCAACATTAAGAGAATTAGTTATAAGCTCATAGGCATAACATCCATGTATATTATTTTCACCCATCAAGTGATTGTGGAAATTCAAATCAGATTGGTAGCTAGGTAAATAACAGCTTTACTGCTCCAAACACTAAAATTTGACAAGGCTAAATCAGCTGAACCATAAAAAAAGAGTCAGCAGAGAACAAAGAGGACAAAAATGATCCACAGAATTCCAAGAACATCTTATCTAGCTCGTTCTTCTTCATTCCTTTCTCCTTTTCCCCCCTTTTCTGCTCAATTTACTCTAGGAAAGCAACCTTTATATAAAGTTCTTCTTGAATAAAACTATACTTGAACTTGCAAAAGACTCACCTTATTAAATACAAGGAGGGACCTCATCTAACAATTTCTCAATCCATACATGATTTACAATTTATCCGGTAAACACAAAAACTTGAGTTACGTATCTAGGCTCTGACTTCTAACATTTGATATATCTGACACGACAATAGAGTCATAGCCACAGTAAATAACTATGTAAAGACTCATGCTGATAGAATCTCTTTATCAGAAGTTCACAAGAAATGTGTAGGAACAAGCGAGGATATTAAAGCATATAACCTTAGCTAAAACCATTAAAACTTCTTAGTGTTAGAGGCACATTATTTAGTTGGCAAAAGAGACAATATTATAATCCTAGGCTAATTTAGGTATTTTAAGAGTGAACTCAAGGATATCTCTCCCTTATTTATGTGAGTTCTTATGAATTTAGGTATTTTGGAAGTGAACTTTGAGGTTATTTCTCCCATCTTTCTTTATGATTTTATATATTTTCAACAATTTTAAGTCTTCCCTTGATCTGTCTTCATAACTAAACCACAATTAAAGATCCATCTTCCTGACTCTAATTTTGTTCTCACTTTATCGGTCTATTGACCCATTATATCACCAAAATGCTAACCAAACAGCTTCCCATTTGGTCCATAAGCGTCATTTGAATGGCCTAGAAATCATCAATAATATGGCATACCTCCTATAACCTTTCAATCCAACCAATTTCTTGACTTTAATTTATCCTTAAACCTTAAAATCTCACTCCAGCCTCATAAACCTTAGTTCCTTTGCTGTTTTACATCAACTAAAAACTTATACTAGGAAGGATCCAAACAAAGAAAATAATCTCACTTTAGAAATTAAGTTGATAATGCAACGCCTATGAAGTTCACTGGGAGTCTAATAACAACCAGCTCAGTCTTAATATCCAATCCAATAATGTTACACTTGCCCAAACAGCCATGCATTGACATAAATTAACTGACCTGAAGAGCTAAAAGTATTTGTTAGAATACTAAAGTTTTTGATCATTAATTTTGATAATATGGTTACCAAAAAAAAAAAAAAAAGGAGAATTTATAATCAGTAACTCATGGTAAACTATAAACCATGAAGGAAACAGTAGCCACTTGGCCAAAAGAATAATTGCACACAGTAGCATATAATTACACACAATAGCCATGGTTCAAAACCTCCCAATTGAACCTCATCAAGGTTATTCCATTAGCAGTCAAACCCTCACTTGTCCATTATGGAACAAATACTAATCTTCACCAAACCACATTGGGGTGCTTGGGAATGCATTAAAACATAGCAGCGAAGTGATAATGGAACAAACCACAAGGGAGTATCTATTTTTTCCTAATAAAACCTTTGTAAGTTCACAGGAGAAGGCAAACTCACTAAGTCATGTGTGACTTTAAATTATTTTTAAACAACAAAAAAATACAAAGAATGTCAGGGGGATTAAGTGTTGATGAAATAAACCTTAGAGTGCAGAATGCAATGATGCAAACCACAGGGGGACAAAGTGAAAACAGGGCAAATCACAAGGATTATTTGATTTTGTTTCCCAGCAATACTAAGTAAAGAAGATAAGTTTTCCTAAAAGAATTATAAAGGAAATTTCAGCACATTCATAGTAAATGCAGTTATAAATTTTATGATGTATGTAAAAATAGAGGAGGATAAGAAGAAATAGTGTTATGCTGAGAGCCATTAGATTCCAGAGCAACAGATGATTGTCAGTACCATCAGTCAGCAGTTCGCATTTTCTATTCAACAAAGCATATGTCAATGCTAGTGCATTTTTCTTCATCTGTTAAAATAGATACTCTGTACATTAGTTACTACTTGTTTTAAGGCTATGGCAAGAGCAACAATATAGCTATTGTGAGGACCTCCTTGTAATCATTAATACAAAACAAAGTTCATCTTTACCTCAACATCATAACTACTATTAGCCTGACACATAAGAACCAAGCATTGTCATGATTTTGTCCCCCTTGTATAAAAGATTATACCTCTCCTTGGACCTTGGAGACTTATGTGGGTGTTTGAGGAAACACTATTTCACTAATCAAAAGGGCTTTGCAACTTCCTGCAAAGAATTTACACTTCAAACATATACAGAGACAAAAGGGAAAACTGAGACGATCATAATGAAACAAGAAGAAAAACCAGATAAGAAATAACAACACCTGGGCAGTACGCAATCATTTTGAATATGAAGGAATTCAAATCTAGTCCAAAACAAGGCATATTTGCAATTAAAAGTATCATGTGCCAAAAAGATGACTATCAGAAATGCGACCTAAACAAAGCAAACTTACCTCATCTGCATTAGCAAATTGATTTCCAATAAACAGATGTAAAGAGTAATGGAGTCACCCTAAGTTTGTTTCATGAACTATTTCTTAGACATCTAACCTTGGCAAAAAAAATTAACAATTTCCACAACCTCATGAAAGCCTGAATGGTTATAATAATTTAAAATCAGGAAAGTGATCAATTCACATGAGAGAAATGGAGAACCTTAGCTGCCTCAAGACCACTAATATGAGGCATGACACACACCAAAACTACCTCAAATTAATCTACAATTTGCGTAACCCTAGCAAGTTTGGAAAAGAAATAAGGAGAGAAAGATTGAGAACCTTTGGTGCCACAAGACCGCATATATGAGCAATATCACACAACAAAACGGCTCACATGTATCGGCAGTCTGCTCAAACTTCATGTAATTCAATTCTTTGGGATACTAACAGTCACCACAAATAAATATATTAGGGCAAAAAATCAAGCACTTATTTTATGACTCCCACATCAAGGAGTCTTCCCAAACAAAGGGGCTTATAAGTTTAAGGGATCCTCCCACCTAATAGATTAGCCTTTGGAATGGACTCTCCCTTTATACTCATAAAATTGATGTTTTCACTAAGAGTAGCCGAGAAGTGGATGGGAGCAATCTACAAGCTGAATTAAGGTGTACTGTGATTGGGCTATTTTCAGTAAAGCTGCCAAGGAAGAAAGGGCTACTAACGAACTAGTGTCGGTAGAGCGGGTCGCTGAAGATGTCAACTTTCAAAAGGGGGTGTATTATTACAAGTCTCACAACAAAAACCTCCCTCAAAAGAATGAGGCTTATAAGTCTAAAGAATTCTCTCACCTAATAGACTAGTCTTTTGAAATGGACTCTCCTTTTGAATTTGTGCTCATAACATTGGTTGTTATAAGTCTCACATCAAATAGCCTTCCCAAAAAAAGATGGGATTATAAGTCTAAAGGTTCTACCACCTGATGGTAGTTTTTTTTATACGAGTACTCTCTTTGGACTTATGTTCATAACATTGAACCCATTCATTGAGAAAGGCCGAGACACAGGAATGCATTGTTATAAATCCCACCTCCCCAAGGAAAAAAACTTTAGGAGTTGTCCACCTAATAGACTAGTCAAGGGGCTGTCCTGAAGTTATGCTCCTAATCTTAAACATTTCATAACCTATGTAGCATGTTTAGGGAACGAAAGTTGACTCAGGGAAAGTTTTAAAGAATACGGACGCTCCAGAAACTTCCAACCCACGTTGAGTAAATTCCAATGACTCAAATGCCCATCCGATGGCGAATCCAGATCCATTATTCGATCTCCGGGAGACAAAAGAGATCAGTACACAAGCATAATTCGCAGAAGTGCATGAGTGAGGGTGAACAATCACGCCCGTTTGTGAGGAACAACGAATGCATGGTTACAGCAGAGCAATTCACTCAGATCAATATGCTGATTCTCTGAGTTGTATTTGGCTCCAGGCATTTCCTCCGAGTGATTGTTCGTAGAATGGACAGAGTTCTGCATATAAAATTCTCACAAGCAATCAACTCATTTATTTAAGTGTCAAATACGCCTTTCCTTCTCCTGAGAGGCTGGCTCAGGCTCAGAATTTCGAAGGATTTGACGAGAATTTCAAAACCGTTCATCCATATGTGGCCGCACACAGATATCATCCAATAAATTTAACCGATTGTTCATCATCATGTTCTTCTCCACCAGAACCTTCTCGTCTTGTTCTTCGAGCAACTGCAATGGAATAGAAAAAAATTGGATTCATTTGAAAGAAAAGAACAGATAAATTACAATTTGTTTACATAGGACAAAGTAAAACTGACAAATAGCAGCGAGTGTTTGGCGGATGAAGAAATCAAGTAGGAAAGGGTTAGGCGAGAAATGAATCTGAATGCGACTTCGGATAACCGGTAGCGTATGAGCTATGCAAGTGCCAGAGTGAAAGATCGAAGAACTAGGACTGGACTCCGTTGAGAGTGACTTAATTGTAAAATTTTACGTTGATTTTAAAACGAAAATTTGCAAATTCATTATTTATAAGCTTCAATAAATATTATTTTATGGAATAATTGTTATATTATAAAGTTTATGAAAATATAAATTTTATAAATGATATATGAAGCTCGTAACTGAACCAAAATATACATTTATAAAAAATAAAAATAAAAAACTAGGAAAGGAAGAGTTGCCCATTCAACGTGAGTAATGCAGTTTTATCATTTATTGGCCAAAAAAAATGTAGTTTTATTATTTCTACTCAGTTTTGTTTTCATAATTTTAACAAAAAATTTTATTTAAACTATCATGTCCTTTCAATTGATTAAAAATTAAGTGAAGGTAATTTAATAATTTTTTTGGAAACACAATTTAATTATTTCATAGAATAATAAACGGATAAGATCACTCTAGTCCATTAAAAAATTTAGTTGTTAAAATATATACGCATCAACTATTTATTTATTATTTTAACTATATATAATTTTATTTTTAAATATTTTTAGTTGTTAATCATTAATTATTAAAACATGTAAACTAACAAGTAAATAATTAAAAAAAAATAAGAAAGTAAGGTGTCATTTCTTGTACATTTATAATTTGAATATTTTAATATATTTAATTATAATATAGAGACATAATTGTAATAATATCAACAACAAAATAATAATATTATAATTATATCTCTATATTATAATTAGGAGTATTAGTATACTAAAAATTATGAGTATATCAAATATTTTATTAAAAGATAATCATATAATTATAATTTCAATAATTAGATAATGAAAGTATACATATTCTTTAAAAAATCACTCCTCAGGATTAAATTATTTTAATAAATAAAGTTTAAAATAATTTTAAATAAAGTTCAAACCTCATGAAAAATAGATAAAAATGTTAGTAAGGTGAGAAAGTAAGAGAAACTCCTTGACATGTAATCATGAGTTAAAACTAGTCTTAACTCACAACCTATTATACTTTCCAATGAAATTTTTATTTTTAAATTTGGCCTTGTTCCGGCACTTCTAAAATGGATAATTTTGTAAAATTTAATTATAAATAACTTCATACTCTGGAGGATACCAATCTGTCTCTAATAAATCCTTATCAGTTTTATACCCAAAATCATTCTTAATGTAAAGCTTTAAAGAAATTAAGTCCCAAACTTGAGCTTCCTTTGAAAGAATATTTATATACTTCCAATCTTAACAACTATGGCTTTCCTTCTTCCTCTCTAAAGCTCTTCATTAATTTGCAGATTCCTCATGAATTCATAAATCACACTATCCGACAAAAGATATACCCATTTTCATTTGGGTGGTATTCATTTTTGGCCCACTCTTCGTGGAAGAAAAAGACTACTTGTCATAACTAGGATAGCCTCTCACTAGACTCTATCTATACCACTTCCAAATCTGCTCTTACAGAAACTTCACATATTTAAATGCTAGAATTGTAATTCTAACAATATGTCAAGATTTCAATATCAAGTTATCAGATCTCACTCTCTATGACGGGCTTAAAGTTCATATCCAAATCATTGTTACCCGTCAGATTTCACAAGACATTATGGCTACCTTGCACCATCAAATGGCTTCTAAATCTGACACAGACCAGTAATTTGGATTTTAACCATAAGCTGATCATGAAGAGTGGGATTTGCCAATTTGACGTCGTAATCTGTACATGTCATCAAAATTATAGTCCTAGCATTTAAAGATGTAAGAACAGTTCCTATAGGCTATCCTAGTTGTAATAGGTAGTTTTTTTCTTTCATAAAAATTAGACAAAAATAAAGAATACTTAAATAAAGACAGGTATATCCTTATTGGACCAAGTTATTTATGGATACACGAGGGATATTCTAATTAACATAGGATTTCGGAGACGAAGAAGGAAGGCCACACTTGTTAAGATTATATACTTCTTTGACAGGATATAAAGTCCAAAGATTAGGAAATAAAGTGCGACGTTTATTTTTTATTTTTTTCTGGAGAAGCGACATTTATATATTTGGGCTTATTACATTGGATAGCCTTTTTTAATCCTTTGAATATATTGCTCTAGCTTCTTCCAAATTTAACCGAATACATATGATAATTTTTTTACTTTAAAAATTACATTCAAATCTCTTGAAATTTTGACGAAAATAGTAGAAACCTCCTCTTTAAATTTTTTTTATTTCTTTAAAGAAATTAAATTTATACATAATAAGACATTGAGATTCTATCCATAATGCAAAATGTAGCTTCATTAACATAAAGCTCTTTCATGACACTGTAATTTTTTTAATATGGCAGAAAAATTAATTAAGTAGTTTTATTTATAAAAGAATGCATATCGTGTAAACAAAAATAACTTAGAAAGGAGTTAGGTTTAATTTTTAGAACAAGAAAGTTATTATATATAATTTAGCCAAAACCTAAAAATATGTTGGTACAAGTTATTCATTTTTTTAAAAATAGATTAATTAGTTTGAGAAAAAAAATCTTTCCTAATGTTACGAAAAATTTTTTTGTTACGAAGACTTTTGATATGAAAATTGTTAAGAAATAAAAATTGAGTTTTAGAAGTACGCTTGTATAATAGCATTTTTTTAAGAGAAGTTTGGTCATAAATACTAAATATACCAAATTAATGTTTAAAAAGGGTAATATAAAATTTGGTTTATAAAACATATACCTTCTAATATATTTTTAATTTTATTCCTTCAAGATTTAGTCTTTTAAAATTTGTAAGTCGGTACTTGTTAAGTTATTTTATTGGACCAAATTGCATGTACACCCTGCATTGATAATCAAAGGCAATATATAGGCATAGCAAGTTACAAGTTTTGAAGAAGTAATTTATATAAAAGAATAAGTTAAAAAATAAATTCCTAAAGAAGTGTACATTTCAGAGACTAAATTTAATATTAATTCTAAAAATATGACCTGAAAATTACTTTCAAAACTTCAGTCGGATTATCTCTAATCATTTAACCATAATTTAAAATCCAATAAAAAAAAAAAAAAGGAACATTTGAGACTCTTTGTGCCGTAGTTCTAGGGGGGGAAAAGTGTACATGGCTTACGAACTTCTTGGTAGACTGAATCAATAAAGGACAACTATATACAAATATTAAAGTTGGACTCACTAAAAGGTTAACTAATATATAAATGCCGTGTATATTCATTATCTTAAACTACCAAAAATTGGTCGATTTATACAAGAATTTTCCAAATGCAGTTGCTATTTGTAACAATTGCAAGCATCCTACGAGCATGGGGCTTAAAAGAAATAAAATTAGGCAGAGCAATACACAGAGATGCACTTAATGTGCGTGACAGGATTATCATGTGAAAAGATCAATAATTGGATGTGTTCTATAAGTCAATGTATTGATTATGCTGAGAAACTACTGTTTGAGACAGCGCACAAAAGCACTTGAGTGTTGTTATGAGTTAATTATAGTCTACGTTGACAAGGAGAAAGTGATTTTATTGTAAAGCGAAGGTTTGAAACTGATTTTATAACCTATAACATAATCATTGCAGAGCATGCAAGATGCAGACAACAAAGGGGTTTGTGAGTTGTTTGAGATGGTTCAGACTAAAGATGGCTTTGGAACAAACTATTGTATGTTGCTATGTCTAGTTTCCCGGTTTCATTAATCTAGCCGGTGTTAAGAGGCTCCAAAATATGTACCAAAACCTGCAATCTCATATTTGCTTTCCAAATTCCATATGAAAATCATAAGCGGAATGAAAAAGTAAAAGTATTTAGCAAACTTTCGATGAAAACCCAATTTCTTTGGAGTAATTTGATTGCATGCTTAGTCGATAACAGAGGACTGAAAATGGCTGTAGAACCATTTTAGATCTGATTGATATTGTCATCTTCGTTCAAGCATTTTAGATTCCAAAAAGCACCCAGATTGCCAGTATTTAGTAATATATACGCTAACATATAAGATGCCTAACCAGATCTTTCCAGAGAATGTTTCAATTTTATATGTAGTTTAATCTCATACTACATTATATTAAAGTATTCAACATACCAAAACATATAAAATACCAGTGTACCAAAGGCTGCTGAAATGCAGTATGTTAGTATTAATACAAGATATGTCCCTCCGTCGTAAAATTTCAGGAGTAAGCAGATAATACTTCGGCACCAAGAGCAATCAGTTTCAGCCTGCCTGCAGAAAAGCCATTCTAAATTATGCAAGAATTTGAGGATGAAAAATAATCTCATAATGATGCCGTGACCTTAAACAGATCAACAAATCAAGCAAACCAGGATTTGACGTGCAAGAATATAAAGTCACTAAATGCGAAGAATTACATCCTGTCATCCTTATTTCAATAGATATGATGGATGATCATGCATAAAACTTAATATATGTTTGGATTGGTGTTCGACAAAAATGATTTTAAATTAACTTGATTTTTAAAATTGATTTTGGTCAATGTCATTTTGCATAACCATGAATTATGTTTAAAAACCTTCTTAAAAAAATCACGTTTTCTGCCAATACATTTCATCCAATATAAAAACAAGTTTTTTTAACTTCCGTGCAAATGAGAATTTAGAGGTCAAAAATGATTTTAAAAAAATTCAAACGCTAAACTAAACAAAAATATTTGTATGGCAAAATATAGTTTTGGTGTGAAAATAAACTTTGCAACCTCTTAGATGTCAAACCAAACACACTATTAATCAACGTCTAACAAAAAAAAAACAAGACAATTTTACATACTACATCAATTTAAAACTTCTTTTACAGAAAGCCAGCAAACAGGTTGACAATGAACAATCAAAATATTATATAGTAACATCAAAACACAAACAGAAAAAGTGCACCATTTCCATTTCACTATGAAGCGGGAAAATGCTCCAGTAAAGAATTTTATTTTAAATTTCAGTCATAGTTTGAAGATTTATGTCCAATATCAAGTATACACAACATATAATCCAATAATAGCAAAAAGTATTGTTCAAGACATAAAAGAAAGCATAAAATATTGTTCAAGTTTATGAAAAAAAAAAGCATCAATAAACATAGCAAACGCTTAATGTTTTGTAAAATATATCTACAATATGGAAAAAAAATTTTAAGAATATAACAGCATCAAAAGTACTCTAACCTTAAATAAGTTTTAAGACTCTGAAATACATGCCATAAAGTAATTCATTTCTTTGGCAAAAGATTTGTCTCAAAACTGCACTAGCTGATTTTAACAGTTGATTCATTTCTGATGATTAATTCAATCCACTAAGATATAAGGATACCTGTGCAACTACTTATCTGCACGACAAAGACTGAACAACTACTTCAGAAATAACATGCCTCAACCGGTGATGCTTTATGGCATTGAACATCAAGCCTGTTGACCATTTTTGAGTATGTTGAATGATCCAGTGGGTTGTCAATACCTTCAGTTACATTGCAACCCTTATCACCATCATTTCCACTGCATTCAGCACCATCCAAACCACTTTCAATAGGCAGATTCATTTGAATCATCTTACCAAATAGCTGAAATGAACCAGCACCAAGCTTTCTTGAGTTACAGCCATGCGTCCCAACAAATTCCGTGCCAATGGAACGAATACTACTCTGGCTATCTAATGACAAGTTGCCAGATTGAGAACTGCCTATGTGTAAATCTGTTGACACAGTTTTTGACTTTGGCACTGCATTGTTCTCAAAGGAACTAGCGGTACAAAGATGAGTATTATCACTAAGAAAGTTTGAAAATCTTGACGCAGAAAATAAATCATGCCTGGCTCCCTGCATGCCAGCAGGAAAAGTACCATCATTCAACAATGATTGCTTCAAGTATCCCATTGTTGAATTAGTAAATCTTGTCATAGTAAAGAAGTCCTCTTTATCAATTGGCACCCCAGGATACGTAGCAGCTCTAAGCCTTTTTGCAGGGGGAAATCCTGTATGAAGTAGAGGTGAGGGAGAAATATGTTCAACCTGCCAAGGGCTGACTAGCTTTGCATTCTGCAAGACTTCAGGCTCATCCCATGTGATCTTACATATAGACATGAAAAATGGGAAGAGGCAAATATTAGTCAACTGACAGATAAATGATAACTTTCAGAACAATACCTTACATGACTTAGAAAGAGAGAGGGAAGGCAATCCTTAGAATCTTCTACCACAAAAATAGACACATACATGGAGAGAGATTCCCAATAACATCTTTATTTAGATTTTGACATGGCAAGCCCAATGAAGGAAGAAAACAAAAAATATATATATTGCTTTTATAATATAGAACTGGCAATAAAGGCCATTTATATTTGGAGTTGAGAGCAACAAAAGCAAATAAACATCAAAATAGGTAAGCCATAAGTTAGTTACTTCAATCATCAGCATAATGCATGCTTTGTGTCTATCAGAAATGAGAATAGAACCTGAGAACGTTTCTTCCGAGCATCAGCAATATACCAATAATATTGAGTGGAAAACCCTAAACATATGATTGCAAAGAATAAAAACCACCACTTTTCAGTAATTACCCAACTCCTCCAAATGACCAAGAATTAAAAACTAAAAAAGGAGAGGCAAAGGTTCCAGTGTATATAACTTCCCTATTATAAGGGAAAGTAAATTTGAGAAACAATAAAAAATCGCAACAAGGAACTGGTAAATAGGACAGAATTTCCTCCTCTCTATCCTTCTCTTCAACATCTGAAAAAGAGTCCCATCTCTTTTCTCCCCTTTCTCATCCAGGTCCACCAATCAAGAGCATCCCACCATTCCTTAACAATTCACATATTATGCAATAACTGCAAAAACTGTTCCAAACTTGGTTTACGAAGATATGTCCTATGCTCTATATATGTATTCAAGTGGGACTGTGACCAAAATTATGAAAAAGAAAACTTGCTCATTGTGATGGCACAAAAACTAGAAGGTTTAACTTGTTTAACATGTTGTAATATGTGATAATTGTAAAACATAAATAGATATGTAAACACAATGTCAAAGGCCTTTGAAATTCAAAAAAGGTAATCATATTTTCCACTGATCATTTCTCCTATCTGTCTCAACTGTAGATCCAGTGCTCTCCGATCACAGTGTTAATTTATTTCCCTTAAAGCTATTAAAAGAAGGTGCAAAATGAGCTCAATAAAAAACAGGTGCTAAATGCTAATCCTTGAAAAAATGGTATAAGTGAGTGAGTGACATTTACCCAGATCACATAGTTTGATAAGACACTAATCATAAATACAGAATAAAGAAATTTGTTTGATTGTTTCGCCAAAGATAATGTCCTAACTCATTCCAAATCATATAAAGATAGGGAGCAAAACAAAACAAAATGCTTGCAATTTAACATTTACCAACCAAGCACAACCATATCATCACAACTAGCTCTGTCCCAGTGACTTCCTATTTCCCATTAATGGCATCATTAGTTCAGCAAGATTTTACCAATCCTAAAAATTACGTCCTAAATTCCCCTTACTTTCATGATCCACCTGACAAAGTAGATACTTTGGACCAAAATGTAAAAAACAAACTTATCAAAACAAATGTAGAAAAGCTGTATAGGTCAAAGGAGAAACCAAAGTAATCACACAGTATTTTCTCAATTCAACTTCTGCATTAAAAGCTAAAAATGACTAGCCATGAACTTTTTTTTCTTTTTTCCAGAACACAGAAAAACCACTACTCCCATCTTGTATTTCATCCATCACTAAATAGTATACATTCTCTGACCCCTGCTTGTTATCGTCCCAATCCCCAGGAATTTCATGACAATCTTATATTTCATAAAACTGACCATCCCAACCTACTAGGTTTCAGTACATATAATATTTGATAAACCAATAATATCTATATTATATTATTACATGTTTAGGAGAAAAAACGCAATCCTTAATGAAAGGTTATTGAGAATCCATAGAAGATCAAAAAATATAGGCTGCCCATGCCAAAACATTTGGAAAGAAAATGTAGAGATTGTACCCATTACATTAGCTCTTGCCTCTTACAAGTTCACTTGAAACTCAAGCCCCGTGCAACTAACTTATTTCTTTATATATGGACAAAAGATTTGGTGTAATATTCAATTTTCACGCACAACTTTCAGATCCTAAATTTTCATCCGGTTTACAGATCCCCTGCTAGCAAGGGATGCTGTAGCCTAAAACAGAACTTTTAAAAAAATTTTAAAATAGTTATTCCCCTCTACATCATCCCTGCTGTAAATTTCTTACAGCAGAGGATCCCTTCTCTGTTCATCTGAATTTGAATCACATATTACAAAACTTTCATATAGTTTATCAATTATAATATTTGCTGGACCAATGAAATACACAATCCCCAGTAAAAATCTAATATCAAGCAGACTATATACAAGAGCTGCAAGCGCACCTGAAGCGTACGCCAAGGAGAACCCCGCCAATGCCCATTATCAGGAGAAGCAGATGCCGAATAGACTGTCCCCTGAGACCAGGTCATCTTGGACGAAACCTCTGTCTCCATGGCCATTTTGACTCTCATTCCAGGAGTCCACCCAACTTTCAGCGCTTCCTCCACAACCTCTGCCTTCAACACAAACTCCGACCACCCTGCCCTAGGATAATACACAACTTCGAACGGCTTATTTTGTGCTGCCGCTTCTGCCGCCTCCACAACTTCCTTGGTGGACAACTTCCCCCTCCCATCCCTTGAAAATTTTCTGGAACCAGTGTAGCACTCTTCCTGCTGCTCCTCATCTACCTTAGTTCTCACGCCACCTATTTCGGAGCACCTTCTGGCGCAGTTGCGACCATTTAGTGCATTGAATCGCACCGCTCTGCGAATCCCAACGAACATCTCCTTCTTGGAGTTCTTCATGAAAACCACGGAATCACCGGCAATCAACTTTTTGTGATTGACAAACTTGCTCCACCCAGTAGTGAGCAAATGCCGCCTAGGCGTGCCTCGATAAATGTGCCGGAACTCCCAGACGACGCCGTGAACGTCAGTGATGGACAATGTCTGGTTCGGCGGATCTAATTGGAAGTTAAGCGGCGGAAAGATGGAATCAGCACAGAACCTCGGAACAGAGAATCCACCGCCATTGTTGGCATCAGAAGGAGTCAGAATCTTGACAAACGACACGACATTGTCATCGTTCGGTGCTTCTGCGGATTCGCAGACCGAATGAAGGTGGTCACGAATGGCGGTGAAATCACTGAGCGGATGGAGGAGAAGCTTAGCAAAGACCTCATCCGTGACAGTATCAGCAAAGAATTCAACCGAGGAGACGCGACAGGGAATGAGGGGCCTGGACAGGAGAAGAGGCGAGAGGCATTTAGGAGGCGAGTAGGCTTGCTCCAAATGGCCTTGAGGGAAATAATAAACCCTAGAATGCAACGTCGGGATTTGAACCGACGTGCCGGCGCATGCTCGCCAAAGCTTCGGATGAAGCCGGCGAGGCTGTGGCGGTGGTTGCCGTGACATTGGCGGAGGCATGGTTCAGGGGTTGCGGAGAACGAGAGAGGTAAGTGAAGGAGATGATGAATTAATTCTGTTTTGAAAGCGGACAACAGATTGATTAGGGCTTTTATACACAGGGTTGAAAGGAGTCAGGGGCTCGCTTGTGTGTTTTGCGTGTGATGTGAGTGTGTCTCCAAAATCCGGCAGGTCCGATTGATTCGTGCCAAGGCCTTTGAGAGAGAATTACAGAGACACCGAGGGATCAGGCACGGAAGGAAAAGCAGACTGGGAATTTAAATGAAGCCCATGATTGGCTCTAAAATTACTGGTTGGCCACGACAGCGTAACTACGTTAGAATCAGCAGGTGATGTGGAATAAAGCAACAATTTTTATTTGTTTTACTATTTAATTGTTTTCTAAATTTATTACTTATAAGTAGATCGTTTAAATAATTATAACCGAGAATTTTGAGTCCGAATATTGATTCTGTTTCTGGTGAATCAGTCAAACTAGTAAGATGTATCTTATTATAACAATAATATAGCATTGTATTTAAGAAAGATATTTTGTTTGTTTTTACCAGTTTATGATTTATGATATTTTTTAAAAAAATTTTATGATTTTTGGCTTTTTTCTTTACTACATCAGTGGGGCCAGCACTACAGCTCGCTTTATTTATTACTTGATCAGATTCTAAATTTATCATCCATTTAACTTGTCTTGGGTTATTGCACTCGTCGTTTCAACACTTCAGGTTGAAAACAAGAAAATTCCTTTGTCATTTCCTGGTTGAAAGTGAGACCAAAACAAAACACATACACACGCATTAGGAATGTTTTTTATTTTTTTTCTCCAAAAAAAAAAAGGAATGTTTTTAATTAATACACTTTGAAATATATTAAGTTAAATATTTGTACGAATATTAGGAATTTTTATGCAAAATAAGGAGAGAAGACCCAAATTACAAAACTAATATTCTATAAAAACAAGCTCAAAAAGTTTTAATTTTTATGTCAATTCTACATCAATTTTATAAATATAAAAAAAATTTAACTGATAAAATTACGTGTATATCAGATATGCATTAAAAAACTTATCACATAAAAAAATATTAGATAGTATTATTACTCTTGACAACTCTGTATTTCTAGAAGACAAAAATAATTTTATTTTATCCAAATTAGTGGCGATATATAGGTAAGAGTGAAATATATAATGATAACACTGATACATTTTTTCGCATAAAAGATAGAACTTCTTACTGAAAACATATATAGAACTTCATACAGAAAACATATACATTTTTTTTTGGGTAAACACGAAACATTAAAAACTATACATGCATGTTATTTGGAGTCTTTGATAAACAAGTACATCATAAATATTGTACATTTACATTATATGATATCAGAAGTTAAAATTCATCTATTCTACAGTACTTGAAAATATTTATGACTGATGTGACAGTTAAAAAATAATACATACACAGATGGAAACGAAGTTCTTGAATGTGAGATTTTCAAAGTTTTTATTAAAAAAATATTATATAATTAAAAATTTTGATAATCATACATGTTTTAATATTTAAGATGAGAACGTTCGTTTATTTTAATATAACTGCACAAAACTCAAACAATCTTAATGTCATCTGAGATTAAAGATATGCAATAGTGAAGATGTATGAGTATATAATATGATAGTGTAGGATGAGAAAAAGAAAGAAAAGGAAGCATTGGGGTTGGATGCGGGGAAAGACTAAAATAACCTCATACAAATGAAGAATGTCCTGGGAGTCGTTACTTGTTCTGTTAGCACTTGCTAGTTCGTTACTGGTAATGTACTGTACTAGTAGGCCTGAGATGGCATGGGAGGGGAAGTAGGGGACCACCAGGGTATCACTATGGACAGGACAGACGAATAAAATAAGGGAATGTGTGATAATGATATATAGGGATGTGGTGCGGCTGCGTCATGTGCAAAAGTCAACAATTCAAAACATAGAAGGTCGTGTTCATGTTGGAGCAGGTTCACGTCCATTGTCCGTTACGTGGGCTCAGCCAAAAAGGCGGGAAGATGTAAATTCGTAGGGCGAGCGGGGTGGGGTCAGGGGGTGGATCCCTTTGTTCATTTTTCCTTTTTGTTTTTTTCTGACGTGGGTTAAAAAAATGATAGTCTAAATAGCTTATAATATTGAAATAGAGATACGACAGTATCAGCAGAGACATTATCAACCTGAAAGCACACTTTAAGGATATCTTTGAAGCAGTCTTAGTATGGGGAGACAGTTGATTGGTGGAGACATTTCAGGAGCATGGAATTTTCCTTACTAACATATAGCGTTCTTTATTAAACTCCTTTTGTCCTTTTATAAAAAAAATTAAAATCGAGATACATTTAAATTTTTTGTTAATTGTAAGAGTTCAAAAAATATTACAATTTGATGCTATAAAAGTTGATACTTAAACTGAATAAGTCAAAGTCTCAATAAATTTTTATTTAAGAATTGAAGTGATTTAAACTGTCTCTCTATATTTCTTAAAAAAGGAATAATTATAATTCAATTGACTTAAAAATAATATTTATGAGCAAGCATCTGTCAGTTAAAAGATTAACTGAAAAGGGCATAGACTAGTTAGTCTGTGACCCTTTAATATTAAAAAAAAAAAAGTGTCATTGACTTTTCAAGTCAATGAGATTTTGTCACCCGAAATCTTTATCCGAAAAGACTAACACTTCATCCAGCTAGACAAAATTTTAAAAAATTTGTTTTGATCATTGCTTTAGCCTCTATAAAATGGTCTCCTCTCCAAATCTCCATTCACTTATCCTTCCTGTTTTTCTTCTCTGCTGCTTCATTTCATTCATTTCTGCTGGTTAAGCTTCAAGAAATTTGGGTGAAATTGCATTAGTGGCCTAAACTTTTGTTGTTTTTCATGCCAAAATTACTTCTCCTAACCCACTTTATCTCATAACATAAATATAATATTTTATTTTGTTATATTTATTTTCTTATAAGTGTTTGCGTAGTTATCCATTTTCATAAATGTTTGTTATATTTATTTTTTGATTATAAAGGTAGCATAAATAAATTAGATGCTTTTTCAAGTAGTGTAGATAATTATTAATAAGTATATTATATTAATAGATCTCATGACTAGGTATTTAATACTAAATTTCCTTTTATATAGGTGAATGAGAAATCATAATTATAGTTTAGTGTTAAATATTTTACTTCATAAAAAATTAATATAGATGAATAAATATAATTATTGGATAGGTGCAACACCAGTATAATGAAGAGTAATGTGAGGAAATATATTTGATGTTATATATTTAATGCAATTTAATTTTGATATATAATATTAAAAACTAGACAATTTAATAGTAATTATAGTTATTTTACAATGTTTAGAATATTTTTGTAATTTAGTTATAATTTTGAGAATATATTTATAATTTATTTATTTTATAATTTTTTAATATCTTATAATTTAGCATTTAATAGAAATTAAATTGTATTTTTTGAATTAGAGAATTAAAAAATAATGGAAAAGAATTCTACTTCTAATGTATGTTATACTAATTAATTGGTTACTTCATCAAATCTTTTTCAACAACATTTAATTCATGGTTCTATAAATTTTATTTTATTGAAATGTCATAGGATTTAATATTATGATAAAATGAAATCGAAATTAATATTTGATAATCTAATTTTAATTAATTAAAATTTAATTTTTTATTATGTCAATCCACATCTATTAGTAGAATACTAGGTTACGATAGTAGATTAGAAGAAAAAGATATCATAATATATATTAAACCTAAGAGGATTGAAGTTTAATAATTTTTAATATTTAATACGTACAATAAGTAATTGTCTATATTGTAGGATAAGAAATAGACAACATGAATGAACTTGTATGTGTATCTGCGAATGGAAGAATTTACGAAAGTAACTAAGGCGTGACATTGAATGCACCAATGTAAATATGTTTATAGTTGACACGAACATTGGTTTAGAGGACTTAAAACAATTGGATGGGAGGAAGCTATGACTTTCTTTAAATCAGTTCACGTCTGAATTGATATATAGGTATCTAGTATTGCCCAACCCAACATGATACCGCACAAGTACCTTGGAAGATGATTTTAATGTGCAAAACATGTGGCATGCAGCATCATGACTTCGAACATAGCTAAGTAAGGTTGAGTTATATGCATGCATCTCAACAGTTGAACTAATAATTAATATAGAACACCAAGCAGTGAACGACTATATTCCGCCTTCACTACCATTATCTAGCTACATCAATGGGCCAATAATCTTACAACATTTATTAGTCCTTCATTCTGCACTAACCTTAGTTCGCCTCGTACACCAGTTAAAGTAAATGATTAACTGATGATGTTGAGGTTAAAGATGAGTGCGATGATGTGTTTGAGTTGGATGAACATGGTTGAAGAAGAAGTTCATAAATATCGGATATGCAAATGAGTGATATGTTTTCGACACCCAACTGGCTAAGCTTGCCTTTTTACACTAATAAGCTAGTGTATGGATTGCTAACATCCCTAAAAACTAATGGACCAAGGCATATGATGTGTTGGGTCATCAGTACAGGCATATGACCACCAACCTTGTTGAAAAGCATGAATGGTGTATTCAAGGGTGTTAGGGCATTACCAATAATTGGCTTGGCTAAAGCCATCAACAGAGTGAATGAGTACTTAGTCAAACGTACAGAAAATGTGCATACATAAATAAATTAGGACAAGTCTTTTGCGAGGCCCTTAATAACAAGACAAATGCAAATTTGCATGCAATTATTGTATATTTTATATGTTTATTCAACTGGCATAATGACTCTTTTGAGGTGGAGGAGCCATATGATCTTTAAAACTGCCAATACGATTAATGTTGTAAAGTAAACCTCAATGATTGACACTGCGACTATAGAGAATTCCAAACTGAAAAATACTCGTGTCAACGTGTTTTTACTACGTATGTGAAAGTAGTGATCAATTGGCATTAGTACATTGACTTGGTTTTCCAATTGGAGACAATGTGTAATGCATATAGCAGTGAGCTCCACCCATTTATAATGCAAGTGTATTAGCTATAATCCAATAGACTAAAGTTAGTACCTAACCTATCGATGATACAAGAGAAAAGGCAACCTAGGTCAAACAAAATAGCAACGAGATAGATTGTAGAACACCAGGGGAGCCGAGCATATGCAAGTTATATAGACAAATCGAATACAATTGTGCCACATATCCATACCATCACAATAACCAGTAATATATGGCATATGTCCATTAATTTGTTAGCATTTGTGTTGTACATGTTAAACAAGTGAATAACACTTTTATTTTCCTCCTAAGGCATAACATGTTTCTTTCCATATGTGCATTTCAAACTATATTTCAACATATATCCATTTTAACTAACAATGCTATTCATAGTTTAGCAATAGCCAAGCAGTAAAATGTTGTTAATCCTGGGCTAGAGGACCAGTCTCTATTGCACCTTTAGACACAACACATCTCACAGACCATTTGGCTTGGACATATATGACATTTTTTGTAAAAGAGATAACGGTCACTGACTCACACATTCCACATTACTCATGGGGAGTACACAATAACACTAGAGGACATTGTTATGCAGCTTGGGTTATCTTGTAAGGGGTTGCAGATCATAGGACCTACAAGTTGTATATGGTCGACTGTATGTGAGCTGCTACTCAAAGTGAGACCACCAGCTGACCAATTTGATAGGCAATGACTAAGCATGACGTGGTCATCACAACACTTCAATAAGCTTCCAAATGATGCAAACAACGAGTAAGTTTAGTGCTTTGGCCATGCATATATCCTTAGTTTGATCAGGGGTATTTTTTTCCCAGAAAAGTCATCCCACTGGGTTTACTTAATATACCTTCCCTTACTCTTAAACTTCAAAGAGGTTGGTTAACATTGTTGGAGGTTTAAAATTTTAACACACCTATATCAAGAGCTTTGTAATTATACACACCCTAAAGAGCTTGGCATAAGTAAATGCTTGACTCTATTGCACCTCGAGGCATGGGATCACTTTGCCATGCTTGCACTTGAGAGATCACTTATCTCATATCGTCGCTCTATATCTACTCTTTGATTCCACCATTAGGCTTTAAGTATGCATGAGTACATTAACCTCTTATAGTTACCACTTACAGTGCATAATCTATATTTTCCTATTTCATAGGTGGAAGAATGTTGACCTCCCTCATCGATTAGGAGAATGAGCATTGCGTCAATATCGAATTTTTCTAGACCAGATAGAGGACAATGAAGTTTGTTGAAATACTTTTATATACATATATACTCTTCTTTATCTCATAATTTATTATGGGTAACCTTGTTTGTTGAAAATGATAGATTATATGGAAATTGTATCGACTAGACAATGTTTGAGAGTTAATATTAGAGTATTGCTTATCATCCCCTATACATGGATAGTTTAAATGCCTCTAATTTTCTTCCATATTATTGAATGCCATTAGCTAGATCACGTCCTTCGCCAATTTGGTTTGTAACAATTTTATAATAACCCAAAAAAATGTGTATGTATACATACATACATAATGATAAATGAGATTACAAAATTATATGAGTTATTGCTACTGTGAAATGCACTTTGTACATGAGAAGTACAAAGTGAAGGTTGTATTATATAAGTTAAGGAAAAAGTATTATATGTAAGGTGAAATGTTAGAATATCATGTGTTGAAAAAAATGATATTGGAAATATCAATATTGTGAGCAAGCATAAGGTTGTGGTAAAATTATTAATCATAATTGTTTCCTTTATTTTATATGTAAGTTTCATGTTGGTATTTTATCTAAGTTTATGTTCTTTGATTGCTTTATTATTTTATTTTCTATTTTTAATCCTTTATATTATTGTCATTTTCTCTCCTATCAATTCATAGTAACCACTTTTATTTTATTTCGTCTTTAAAACTATTTTTTTAAAATTACTTTATGGTTATTAATATGCTTAAGTAGTAAATTATTTATTCATAAAACATATTTACATGATTTATTTATATTCAATAGCTTTTATAATATAAATGTTGGATGTGAATTCATATAAAAATCTCGTTGTCATTAGTAGGTGTAACGACCTTGGTACACCATGATAAATTATTGAAATGTATTTGGTAAAAGAATACATGTATAAAATATTTAAACATATCTGGTAAAGGGATATGGATATGAATTTTTGAGACGTATCTAATAATATAATACACGTTCTATATGCTTGGCATCATATACAATGTAGAAATATACATGTCAATTATTATAATGGCACTGTGAGAGAATATCCAGTGCAGTGATAAGAACAGGAATCAAATGTTTATGTATGGCATGATGACCCTAGTTCTTTCCATAATACCCACTCTATACATAATTATAAGGTTTATAAATGATGTTTTTATTTTATCGATCCTTACTTCTTTATTTACTTTGTAGTTTATGCACTTATTAAGTCAGTGGTAGACTTACACCCTTCTCTTTAACATTTTTCATATTAGTAGTGCTAGTAAAACTGCTCTAAGACTAACTTGGTACCAAAACTTCTTTTCAATATGCCACTTTGAGATAGTTGTAGTGTATGTTTAACTCCATATTGATGGCTACTGTCGGGGTGTTTTAGGTTAGGTAAACAATTGAAAATTTTGTAAGTCCTATGTAGCATTTTATTGTGTCATTAAGTTGGTATGATTGTACAAGAATTGAAAACATTGTAATTTTAAGGAAGTTGCTGCCAAACTTTTTGGTAAACTTTATGTAGATTTATGATTTTACATGTTATTAAGACTTTCGTGAGATATACGAACATGTCATCTTAGGCTTGCTAAGCTAGGTTGGATTAACCTATGTGCGGGTTATGACAAATTCATTCCTAATAATCCAATGAACTTGGTTCCTTCCACACTTTATGACTGAAGGAAAAAAAAAACCATGAACAATTGACAAGAAGAGCATAAACTCATTGGCTAGTGGGGCAGATGGCGAGACGCTTTTATTGATATTGTTTTAATGATGACGAATATATAAAAAATATGAGTTACAAATATGTGTTCAATTGATTAACCATTTAGATTAACTATTTGGTTTGCATGTTGAATATCTATTATGTGTAAGATGGTCTAAAGAAAGAAAAATGGACATTGAGGTGAAAAGAATGAAATATCAATATTATGCTTCACACAAAGATAGCAAGAAGAAAAGATGTAAAGTTTGGTTGCATCAAAATAGTCAATGGATTAAATAGGTATAATTATTATAAGCTAAGTGTTATCTTGTGAAATTCAGTGATTTAGATTTGCATTTATTGGCTCAAGAATATTTGGTTGTTAAAATATAAGTTTGGACTTAAAAGATAGTGAGATATAGATTTTACTTAAAATTGTTTTTTTTTTACCTTTAAACACTATTTTGCTTATATCTCACAAACCTATAAGATTTTGTTATGAAACTTATTTCATTAGAACATAGACTCAAAAGCTTATTAATAATAAGTCATTCACTTAAAACACAGTTCAAATAAAAAAGATATGACCATATAAAGTTGAGTGGTGGGATGTGAATTCTGCATAAAACTATGTTCCGACCTTTAGTCACTATTTTAATTATATCTCCCAAAAAATATTGAATTTTGATATGCAACTTGTTGCATTGGAAAATAGATTTAAAGAAATTTCTAACCATAAGTCATACGCTTGAAATAGAGTTAAAATGAAAAAGCTACGACCATTTGAAATTAGAATTGTGTCACTATAAGTGACCAATTAACTGGGACAGTACAGAATGCAATCATTTGACTTCGAAGCCCCTAACAGTCGACTAACAAGTCTCATATTCAAAATAATGGCCATATTTGAAGGGTAGTCAATTAGATGACCCTTGGTAGTTGACTAGTTGCCTCTAGAAAGTGTTTTGAAAGATAAATAACGACTATTTTGAGTATGTAACAGCTATATCTCATTTTGATTTATATATATAACCTTCCAAACATATTTTTAAGATGAACCAAATGCTAGAATGTGATATTTAACTTGTTATTTCATCTTTGAGAAAGAAAAAAAAATATCATTAGGCTAAAACTTCCATATTCTCTATCATTTAAGTTCTTAGAGCTTCATCTTATATATCTACTTCTTTGATAGAGGTTATTCTTTTGTATGTCTTTCTTCTTTGAAAGGGAAAGAAGCTCAAGAAGGTTCCATAAAGGTGTGCTTAGGTTGATAGGGATGTTCCCCTATTTAAGTGCAAGGAAGAGGTTCTTCCTGTGATTTCAAATTTAAGGGAAAGGTTCTCCCTTGCTGTTGTTGGAATTAATTATTGAGATAATGGAAAATCCTAAAAGGTTGCTTGGGAATTGGACATGGGCTTAGGTTGGAGTTGAACTAAGATAAATCACTGAGTTTGCTTTCTCTATCCCTGTACTATTTAAATTTTGAAGTGTCATATTTATGCTTTATTTTTTAATTTTGATATTACACTTGAAGGATTAATACTACCTCCAAACATTTACATTAAGCCTCCATTGATTAATATAATTGTTGTTTTACATTATAGTTATTCAAACATTGTTTATAACAAGTATTTTGTAAAGTAATTTTAAAAAGAATTGAAATTCTACAACACCCAATTCACCCCTTCTTGAGTGTTGGTTGCCTGGGATAACAACTTTGGTCCAGGCACCTATGGCTAGCATGCCCATTGATCGTAACTCAGTATACATGCGGTGGTACTAGCAACATACACGTTGATGGATCTATCCAGTAAACAATGTTGTGGGTTATATGGTAACCTATACGATCTTTTCACTTTTGTTGAGCATTCACTAATACAGTTACTTCAAATTTTAATTATGTGACTTTGTTTGCAGACTGACATTGCCAAAAACCTTTATAGGTTAAGCTTGGATGACCCCCCTAACTATGGGTACCATCAATTTCGTGGCATAAACAGCCTGGATTACCAAGACATATTGAAAGCCTCGAGGAACAACACTTCTCAATGGTTGACCAGCCAGCACCACCAGCTCTGAACTTGTCCGAGCGACCATACATACCATAAAGCAGGCTTAACAAGCGGGCATATAGGTACATGTCATTTTAGTCACCAATTACTAATGAGGAGGGGCAAGGACATAACTAGATTGGAGCTATAGTTTCATCCACAATAGTTTGAGGTACATCTTCCTCTTCTTCCATCATGGCAACACCAAAACAAGACTTTAACACTGCTGGTCCTTCCACCTTTATGACCACTAGTCAATATGGTAATTTTAAAGGCGCTTAACAATCATATTATGTTCCGTCTCTAAGGACATTGAGTTACACACCCACTTTATCGTCACCATTCTTATTCACCCTACATTAAGTGCCTTTTGACATTTACTCAACATTTATTACTAAGTATGGTCATACCTTCATTGAATTTAGTGATTCATCCTAACCATGATTCTTTACACCACAACAACTAATTCCTTTAATTCAATCCCCAATTTTGGATTTAAATACAGCATCAGTTGCACAACAAGATGCACAAGCAGAACAATAAGAATAAGAGGCTACATAGTTAGAGACGTGACAACCATAGCACGCAAGGAGAAGGCTCGTTATGGATAAATAAGCATCTACACAGTGGCAGAGCTAAAACCTTGGACTAGTGGGGGTGAAAAAATTTTATTTTCAAAAATTTATTTTATATTTTATTTTGAAAAGTTATATTTTGAGAATATAAATTTTAAATAAAATTCTTTCTTTTAAATTTAAGGCAAATATATAGTTTTGGTCTTGTAATCCTATTCAAAATTTCACTTTTATTTTTGAATTTTATTTAGTTCTATGTTGGTCCTTTGACTTTTTCATAAGTTTCATTTTTGTTCCTTAACTTTAATTTGGTCATTTAACTTTACTTGAAGTTTCACTTTTGTTCATTAAATTTATTTGGTTTCAATTTGATTTCTTAGATTTTTCTCATGTATCACTTTCATCCTTTAATATTATTTTATTTTAATTTGGCCCTTTTTAAAATCTACTAAAATGTTTCTTTTTAAACACCACCAAATTAAAATTTTTCAATATTTAAGCTTTGAATTAATTAATAGTTAAGATTGCCCAAAAGCAAATTAGGCTAATAACCCCAAAATGAGGAAAAGTAAAAATAAATTAAATTTAGCTACCAAGCACTAATAAATTTAGTTTATGAAATAATGAAACATAGAATTGAACCTCCAAATAGAAATTACCAAGGCTTACTCATATCAATAGATAAATGAAAAAATAAAAATAAAAAATGAAAGGAGACAAAAATACATGAATAATTTATGAAAGCTAAAATAGAAGAAAATGAAATAGAACGATAAAAGTGAGATTTAAGGTAGAGTTAATAGATCAAATTGGGATTAATTTACTAACAATGAGGTAAAGAGAAGAAAGTAAAACTTGAGGTAAAGTTAAATGATCAAAGGTATATTTTTGTCTAAACTGAATGAGATTAATTTACTAATAATATATTGATTTTTCTCTTCTTAAATTTAAAAATAAGTTTAAATTTAAATGACACAGTACCATATATTACTCTCTCTATATTGGTATTAACTTCACTACCAAATACTATGAGGACATTTGTATTTACTCACGACTCTTGTAATGCATAACAAATATACACTAAAAAATATATATTTTTACTTGACAACACCATAATAGTTTAATAAATAGTTAAAAAGTTTATATGATAAAGTATTACAATTTATAATTGTCAATGTACAAAAATAGTATATTTATAAAGTATTATAAATATTATTTTATCCATTAACGTTGAAAAAATTTTTACAACATTTTTAAGGATAATTACTCAAGATTTAATTAAAATAACATATTGACATTTAAGCTTGATTATGTTCTCCTCAGTTATTGTAAAACCACTTTTTATAAAAATGTATAAACTATTTACACATAAATTTTATGTATAATTATATACATAATACAAATGTGAGTCTAGCGAGTTCAACTTAAAATATCGAGAAAAAAAATATGGCCCAATCATGTAAAATCAATAATTTTAGTGGATTCGAAAAAAATTAAAATACATGGTGTTAACCCTAAGGCTCAATGTTATAAATTTTGATGATGACAAATATATAACAAAGATGTAACAAATGGGTTAGACATATAATATGAACATATGTCTAAATTGATCATTAACATGTAATACTTTATATTTAAATCATCCCTTATATGAGATATACATACTCATATTATATCCAATAGGCACTAATATTTTAGACAACTAAAATTAGATATTTATAGGAATCTCATATGTATAGTAAAAAATGTTTACATTCTACTAATTGTTATTAAAATATGCATATTAGGATACATAAATTTAACCAAGTATTTAGTTTCTAAGTTGGATTAAATATCATAAGCTCATTATTATTTTGTTAAATTAATTTGGACTTACATTTATTGCGAAAATACATTTTAGTCCTCATAATATAAGTTTGGGCAAAAAAGACAAGAGAGATATAGATTTTAATGAAGTTATTTTTTTACCTTAGATTACTATTTTTATCAGATCTCATAAATCAGAGAGAATTTTGAAATGAAACCTATTGCATCTAAAAATAGAGTTAAACATCTTTCTAGAAATATATCATATGCTTAAAATAGAGTTGAAATTAAGAAGTTATGATTGTCAAAATTTTACGTAAGAATATCACACTTTTTCTATACCTTTAGTTACAATTTCAACAATATCTCACCAACTGGTAAGAATTTTGAAATGAGGTTTCTTTTATATGAAAATAGACTCATAAATCTTTGCATTCCGATATCACATACATAAAATGGATTTAAAAAGAGTTATGAGGGTCTCAATTTGCGGTTACGTATATCAATTTGTTATCTGACCTTTTGTCACTCTTTCAACAATATCTCAACAACCAAATTGAATTTTGAAATGAAACTTATCAAGATAGATAGTAGACTTACAGAGCTTTTAGGTGATATATAATTTATACAAAATAAAGTTGAAATGAAGGAGCTATGAACATTTAAAGTAGTAGTTATGAAATAGATGATGACCACAAAATCAACAAATAGAGCTACTTACTTTTAACAATCAAGTTGTATAAGTTTGAATTTCTCCTTAGATCTGAACGATTCTCTTGCTTTTTTAGCCTATAAATACAAGTCTAAAGAGCTTAGAAATCACAAGAAACAAAGTGAAAAATGTTTTAAGTGATTCATACTCTCAATTATCTCTATTTTTACTAGTGAGCTTTAATTGTGTTATTTGCTCTTTTGAGAGTTTTTATTATTGTGAGTACTTTCTTCTTAAAAACACTTGTTATTTCAAGGAAAAATATTCCTTGAAGAGAGATTAAATTCAAGGGAAAGTTTTCCTTGAATAGAGTTTAGTTTTAAGGAGAGTATTTTTAAATATTTGTAATGGATTGCAAGTTAGTGGTAAATATCAAGTATTTGTTTGGAGACTGGACATAGGTAGGTTGAAGCCAAACTAGGATAAGCTATATTTGCATTCTTTCTTATCTTACTCTCTTATTGTTGCACTTTAATTATGTTATTTATTGTTTTTCATACTTTTATATTGAAAATAATTTTGCATCAAGTTTTCAATTTGGAAAAAAATTTTTGTTTTTATCTCAAATTTTCTTATAAAACTCAATTCACCTCTCTTGAGTTCCAACTTTGCTCAACTCATGGGGTATAAAATTATATACTGCCCCTACTCACTTATATGTAGCTCCACCCTTGCATCTACATCTTGTTTATATTATTATGCACATAAAAACTTATCCTTATGACATGTAGTTTACATTATTATTTTTCACTTGTGCAATTGCTAGTATCATTTTTCTAACCAATAAACTTTAACTTTCCACTTGCAATTAACTAACCTATTTAATATATTTATTAATTTTTCCTGCTTTTCATATCTTTTAATTTGCTTTTTATTATTCACACATATATACTTTTGTATCTTTTTTACTAAACAAAACAGAATATTTTTCTTTTCTTATATTAATTTCACATTTTCTCTCATATGAAAATACTTTAAAAAACTACATGAAAACAAAAAAGCATATTTATGCTAAAGGAAATTTTGTTAGGGAATCCGAATGAAATTTTCCGAATCTCTTATTTTTAAAAAAAAAATATTTAAAGGACTCAATGAAATTTTAGGAGTCCTTTAATGTTTTATAATGTTGAAGGAATTTGGAATGCAATTTTTGAATCCTATATAATTTTTTCAAAAAAAATTTAAAGGACTTGGAATGAAATTTTTCAAGTCCTTTATTTTTTTAAAAAAGATAATTGATCACCAGAATATTAAACCTTGCATTCCGATTTCTTTTGACTCACATCTTTTCTTTTTTTTTAAGAAAATATGGATGAATGAAAATGACTGATTCCGATTCGTCCAAATTGTTGCATCAAGTTATAATACTTTTTAAACTCTTGCATTTAAAAAAAACTTTTAATGTGTACGGCTCAAAAAAATCATCGGTGTAGCTACTTAAAAGGCTGAATTTTGTCTGTGGACAACCCTCTGCAAAACTTCCATGAGCCAACCTAGTACGCTAATATATATTCTAACTCTTTAAAATTAAAAAATAAAAAACTACCGTTTAATATTCTTGTTATCTTCGAAATTATATTTAACTCCCTTTTATCTTATTTTTTAATAAAATTAAATATTTATGTAATAAGTATTATTTATAAAGATTTAATTCCTTAATTTTTTATTATAATATTAAAAATAAAACCAATATCATTTAATTTAAAATCAACTTAGCTACACTTAGTATGATATATTAAAAATAAATCCTAAATCCTAAACTCAATTTACTCAAAAAGTTAACTTGTAACACTTGCCAAATTATAGTGCAAAAAATTTTGTTCATAGGAAAGATGGGAGTATTAATCTTTATGATGTGTATTTCTAATCAAATATGAGTTTTGGTTTAGTGTTAAGCTATGTAGCTCTCTTCTCCTTTAAAAATATTTTGGTGCTGACATGTGTCCCCACAGGTAAAATTATCAAATTACCCCTCTTATTTTTTCTTCCATTTTCCATCTCTTTTCCGTCATTTTGCATAAAAAAGCATTGCTTCACTTTTGGTGAGTTCTGCTGCTCCCTGCTGCCACAGCCAGCCACCACCACCTTCGGCCAGCTCCTCCACTCACCGGCGACGTGTTCTGGCCAGTCACCGCCAGCAACCGCCGGCGGCAACGTCAGTTTTCCGGCGGTCTTCGTGAAGCTCAAACCAGCGACGTTTTGGGCGATTTCGGTGAGTTTTAAGTGTTTGTTTCATGAAAATGATGTTAGGAGAAGCATTTTCGGCCCCTATCCATCAAATTTCAGCTTTGGAAGCATGATTTTTGGACTAGTTTTTGAGAAGTTATGCTGACAGGGACCAAACTGAAAAATTTCGAAATTTTGGGGTTTTCAGAAAATGGTGAAATGCTGCATGGTAATGGGTTTGAATTGATCCTATAAGAACACTTTTAAGGTGTATGGCATGAAAACCTATTATTAATCATAGTTTTTCTTGGATTAAAGGCAAGGGTATGAAATCTGGAACTAAAATGAAAACTTAGAAAGTTTTTAGGGCAAAAAATGTAAATTGACGAAAAGTCTGGGAAGGTTAGTGATGAAATTAGGGATTTTGAGTTTGGGTTTGTTTTGAGTAAAAAGAAGGAAGAAAAGTAATTTATTGCTTTCCTATTGGCGTAGGTAACTCATAAAAGTGATAAAGTTACCTAAGGGAAATTATCGAGTTGTTGATACTTAACAAAATTTAGGTACGCAGATAACACTCCCTAATAATCCTTTTTTTATGCTTCAATTTTATTGCTTGAACATGTTTATAAGTATCATTATTAATTTTATTATGTCTATATTTTTTGGAATTGAAGTTAGGAGTAATAAAAATCCCTTGATATGTGAAATGACTTTACTTACGATTTTGAACTCATACGTATGGTTAGGAATAACCGCTTGATGAATCATTATTGCAAATACAGATGGATTTCGTGCAAATTGGCTACTTTTTCTATGCATGCTTGTTTTAAATTTTAAATATTATTGGGAGGACTAAATAGGACATTGGCTGCCAACAGCAGATCTGTTAGCCTTTGGTGCACCTAGGTAATAACCCAGCTAGCAGGGTTAGTGATAGTGCTAGCCCCGTGTAATGGTCATCACACGAGGACCGATGAGTGATAATCTTCGTGAGTTGAGACCACACGCCTATTGGTTAGTTGCCCTCGAAGATTGTGTATCCTCACCTGTTGGTTATTTGCCCTCGAAGATTATGTATTCTCGCCTGTTGTGATTTGCCTTTTGTGGTTGTGTGCTACACCGGTTTGATCCTTAGTAGTCCTTCTTTAGATATGATCTTTAGAAGCTTATTGGTTCCTTGTGAACAACACTTTAAATTAATTGTTTTGAAAAGAATATTATGTATCTGCAACTGTTTATTGCAACTTGATCATTGTGGTTTAAACATCATTGTATTTTACTCAATCCTTGATCATGTTTCGCTTTCTATTTATATATGAAATTTTGTTACTGATTTTGGGGTGCTATCTGCCGGAAAAATTTGGTCTCAGATAAGGAGATTGAAGAGTTCCCAGAGGCAACAGAGCACTGATGGGGAGTCTTGTGGTGAGCCCCGCTTGTGATGTCGCGAGGCATTTACTTTTTGTTTAGTCGGTATTCGTGGCTTATTCTTTTGGAATGTATATATATCTAGGATAATAGCCATGGGTTGTATGTTTGAGTGGTATAAAGACCACAGTTGAGCTTTCCATAATTGTTGTATTTTATAATTATATTATATTGGATTGTGCTAGTAAGAGCGAAACTCTCCTATATGTTGTATTGCCTTACAGGTTATTGTAGAAATTTCGAGACGTCCTATTTACTGGGAAGATACTGCTGAAATTTCTACAAACTCCTTGTTTTGTATTTAAACCCTTATTTTATATTAAGACAATTATATTACATATGGTGCACATCGAATAAATTTAGCATGATATTGACAGTCCCTCCAATGTAAGGCTTGCAGGTTCAAGGACTTTTTCTCGTGGCCTGTGCCGGTCCTACTCCAGGAATTTGGGGTGTGACATAACTTTTTTATATAGATAATTATATAGTTTGTACAATATTATCAAAAGGTTAAGGAAGCTTAATATAATTATTACAAAAAGCTCAACTTTCTCCAAGTGAAAAAGACGATAGTACAATTAGAGCAATGGGATATGCATTAATCCTAATCTAAACTTGATTCGCCCCCATCCAAACGCAAAAAATGATTGAAGTCTGAAGGTCAAAAGAACAAGAAAGCAAACTTGATTTTGAATATATTACATAACTAGTCGAATATCGATATCAGACACTTGAATAAGTATCACAAAGTTTAGTTTCACAGCACGAAATATCAACATGACAATCCAAAAAACACCAGCACACACTATATTACTCCTGCAAGATCGAGAGTACTTAGTTTCTTCTCTGCATGCCTGAGTACCTGGACGAAAGACTACATAAATTATATAGGAGATAATTATACATGAAAATCTATCTCATAACGATGTAGTGCACTAAAACCGAACAACAAATCATGTTTACGAGGATTTAACATGCAATAACACAAGTCACTATCAATACAACAATTATACCTTTTCATTCTTATTTCGAGAGAGATGAGAGACGAATCACGCCACAAAATTTAATCAATGATTAACAAGCAAAAAGCCATCAAACAGGTAAATAATGAACAATCAAACTAAATAATATAAAAATAAATAAAGAAAATGAGTTTCCCAACACAGTTTCCACTTCATTATGAAACAAAAAATGCACCAGATATACATATCGTTTATAAATTCAGTCAAACTCAAAATCTTATGATTAATATAAAGAATACACAACATATAATTCAATTTTAGCAAAAATCGTTGTCAAAGTCAAACAAATTCGACCAGGAAAAAAAGAATCATAAGTATAGCAAAAACAGTTTAGGGAAAACTATATCTACGATTACATAAATTTGTTACAAATTAAATAGCATCAAATTAATCTACCACTTAAGTACAACACGTAACAATCCCTCCATCATAAATTGTTTTACACTCAAATAAGTGAGACTCAGCAACAATAGCCATAGAGCATAAAGTAATCCATTTCTTCTGCACAAAATTTGTCCATAAAACCACATTAATTGATTTTAACATTTGATTCAATTCTAATGATAATTTTAATCCACCCAGAGTTAAGACATACCTGTACATATCTGCATGACAAGGACAGAACTACTACTTCATGTATAACGTGCCTCAACTATCGACGCTTTGACATTGGACATCAAGCCTGTTGAGCAATTTCGAATAAGTTGAATGATCCAACGGGTCATCAATCACTTCAGTATTGCAACCCTTGTTACCATCAACTTCAGTGCAATCAGCATCATACAAACCTTTTTCAACGGGCTGATTCATTTGAATCATCTTACCAAATAGTAGAAATGAGCCAGCACCAAGTTTTGTTGAGTTGCAGCAATAGGTCTCAACAAATTCTGTGCCAGAGGAACGAAAGCTTCTCTGGCTATCTGGTAACATGTTGTCAGATTGAGAACTGCCTATGTTTAGATCTGTTGACACAGTTTTGAACTTCGGCACTGTGTTAATCCCAAAGGAACTAGCACTACACAGATGAGTATTGTAACTTAGGAAATTGGGAAAGTTTGAAACAGAAAATAGATCATGCCTGGCTCCCTGCATGCCAGCAGGAAAAGTATCATAATTCAACAGTGATTGATTCAATTGTCCCAATGTTGAATTAGTGAATCTTGTCATGGTAAACAAGGGCGCTTCCTCTCTACCAATTGGCACCCTAGTATAGTGAGCAGCTCTAAACTTTTTTGCAGGCGGAAATGCTGTATGAACCAGAGGTGTGGGGGAAATATGTTCAACCTGCCAAGGGCTGACTCGCTTTGCATTCTGCAAGACTTCAGGTTCATCCCATGTAATCTATAGGTAGAGATTAGAAATGGGAAAAAGCAAATATTAGTCAACTTGGATGGACGATTACTTGCAAAACTATATTTACATGACCAATAAAGAAAACAAGAGGGAAGAAAAGGTCAATACTGAGAATTCCTAATATGTAACTGCTAACACAGAAGAAATACTTACATAGAAAGAGAATCCCAATACCACTTTTTTGAGACACAGACATGGAAATCACAATCAACAACAGAGACAAGAAAGCAAAACTTAGGAGCAAGGAACCCAAAGCAAATCAATATCAAAATAGCTTATGTTACCAGTTGATTACTTCAATCATCAACATGATGCATCTGTAGGTCCATAAAAATGAGCAAAATAGAATCCTAGATTGAGAGAATCAGCAATTTATCAATAATATAAAGTGGTGAAACCTAAACATATAACAGCAAAGAATATAAACACAAGAAACTATCTCAAGTGACTATGACCATAATTATGAAAAATAAAAACTTGCTCTTTGCGATGACACATAGACTACAAGTTTAACCTCAATTTCACACGTAGTCATCTTTGACATAGTCAAAAACATAAAAAGAAATGTAAGGTTGAAAACATTTTCAATGGCCTCAAATATAAAATCAGTAATCATATTTGCCACCGAGCATTTCTGCTCTGATAAATTCTCCCAGCTATAGACCCAGTGTGCTCTAAGTACAGAGTTAAGTTACATCCTTTGAGCTCTTGAGAAAAGCACAAGATGAGAACCATAAAATAGAGGTGCTATCACTTGAAAAAAATGGTGATAAGTGACAATTTTAATCAAACCATCAACTTTCACAAGGTAGCATTCAGTATTACAGAATAAAGAAAATCATTTGACCAAAGATAAAATTCCCTGAATTGTACAATAATAGGGAGAAAAAAGAATAAATATGCAATCTAAAATTCAAAAGATCAACAAGGACACAAGACCAAATCTTCTCAAAGAACTTTACTCCAGTGACTTCCTAATTCCCATAAATAGCATCATCGGCTCTGCAGGATTTTACCAATCCTGAAATTGACCTCTTAAAACCCCCTGCTCGACAGAGTAGATACTTTGGAGTTTGAACAAAAGTCAAGATATTCAGGAGGCAACAAACCAACTTATCAAGGCATATGTAAAATCCACGCTTCCCTTCTCATATTACATCCATAGCTAAAGATTATATATTTTCTTTGTTACCCTTACTATCATCCCACCCCCTAACCAATCGTTAATAGGTTTAGCTACACATTATCTTCCATAAACTACTAATATATATTCAATTTGATGTTTATAGGAAAATATAATCTTGTGATAATGAGAGATCATCAAGAATCCATAGCACATCAAGAAATGTAGGCTGCCCATGCCATAACATTTGGAAAGCTAATGCAGAGTTTAGATCGCTAGAGAATTGCTCGCAATTGGCACCCAAATGCAGGCTAGATTGCTGGCATATCCTCACTGTCGGATTAAGGTTTTAACATTTTACCTATTGCGGTAACTCAATTTTAAATGAGGACCATTACATCTATGCAGGGTTGACCGTTAGATCTAAACCCTAAACTACCATATTTGCACAGTTGAGAATAGACTACAAAGAATCTGGATTGGTTAAGACTTAAGACCCAATAATTTTCGCTAGTTGACTTAAAACTCGAGCCCATGGAACCAACACCCAGTTTCTCCATAGAATCGGCAAAATAAAGAAAGATTTGGTGTAAATTTTCATTTTTCTTGCAACTTCCTGTGCCTCACGTTCATCTAATTAGAATCTTACTCGTTACTAATCTTTCATATAGGCTATCCGCTATCGATTGCCATATTTACCAAAACACAATCAAGGTGGAAAACTATTATCAAGCAACATATATAAAGAGGCTAAACAGTGCTGCAAGCATACCTGAAGCATTCGCCAAGGAGAACCCCGCCAACGCCCAATATCAGGAGCAGATGCCGAAGAAACTGTTCCCTGAAACCAGGTCATCCTGGACGAATCCTCTGTCTCCATAGCCATTTTGACTCTCATTCCAGGAGTCCACTCGACTTTCAGCGCTTCCTCCACAACCTCCGCCTTCAACACAAAGTCTGACCACCCTGCCCTTGGATAGTACACAACTTCGAACGGCATATTTTGTGCAGCTGATTCTGCTGCGTGCACAACTGCTTTAGCGGACAACTTCCCCTTCCCGTTCCTCGAAAACCCTCTAAAAGTATAGCACTCTTCCTGCTGCTCATCTTCGACCTTGGTTCTTACGCCACCCATCACGGAGAACATTTTGGTGTAATCACCGTCATTTCTTGCAGTGAATCGCGCCGCTCTGCGAATCCCGACGAACATCTTCTCTTTGGAGTTCTTCATGAAAACCACGGAATCACCGGCAATCAATTTCTTGTGATTGACAAACTTGCTCCATCCAGTAGTAAGCAAGTGCCGCCTAGGTGTCCCTCGATAAATGTGGCAAAATTCCCAGACAACGCCGTGAACGTCAGTGACGAACAGTATCTGGTTCGGCCGGTCGGACTGAAAGTTCAGCGGCGGGAAGATAGAGTCAGCACAGAACCTCGGAACAGAGAATCCACCGCCATTGTTGGCATCAGAAGGCGTCAGAATCTTGGCGAATGACACGACCCTCTCATTGCCCAGTGTTTCTGGGGAATCGCAGATGGGATGAAGGAGGTCACGAGTTGCGGTGAAATCATTGAGCGGACGGAGGAGAAGCTTAGCAAAGACCTCATCCGTCACAGGATCAGCAAGGAATTCAACCGAGGAGATGCCACAGAGAATGAGGGGCCTGGACAGCAGAAGAGGCGAGAGGCATGAAGGAGACGACGAGGCTTGCTCCAAATGGCCTTGAGGGAAATAATAAACCCTAGAATGCAAAGTAGGGATTTGAACAGATGCACCGGCGCATGCTCGCCAAATTTTGGGGTGGAGACGGTGAGGCTGCGGCGGTTGTTGCCGTGACGGTGGCGGAGGCATGAGTCCGGCTCAGGTATTACAGCGGAAGAGATAAACTACTTCTGTATTGGGAACGAATGTTTGATTAGGGTTTCGAAACATCAAAGGATCGAAAGAAGTCAAAGGCCTGTGAGTGTGATTGTGTGGGTGGGTCTCTCTCCGACAATTGGTAGTGTCCGATTGATTCGCGCCAAGACCCCTGTAAGAGAGAAGCACGGACGGTGAGAGAGAAGAAGCAAAAGACGAGAGGGAAATTAGAGTATACCCCCTGATTGGCCATAAAAATTACACTGTAGCCACGACAGCATAACTACATTAGAATGTCCATGAGTGGGACCCGCACTACACTACCCCGACGCTACATTGCTCGCTTCGTTTATTACTTCGTCAGCAGCCGAACGACCAAAGCCACTCTTTTTTCCTTTTTTGGATTATTGCACCTGTCAATGCATTCCATTGAATAATGCAATAATTAAACTGCATTGTTTCCCAAGAATTCCCGTTGAAAAAGAAAATCACTACTTCTCTGTTATCATTTCTTTTGCTGATTGTTAATCAAGAAATTATGGAACAAAGTGAGCCAACCCTTCTCACTCGTGTAGTGTAGAGTGGTGGCGGATCACGAAATGGTCAAAACTTGAAATAGAATCGAGTTGGAATTTGATTTTTTAAAAAACACTAATTAAAAAGATAATTCAATACAATCAGAGACAACCTAACTAAATAAAAAATAATTGAATTCAAAGCCTAGATTGCAAATCTTAAAATTCTACCTACCTTTTCATGTCTAAAAAATTATTTGAAAATCATTATATTTCCATTGGCAAAGAAAGAAAAAAAGGCGGCTACTCATGCTGTACTGTACTCATAAT
The DNA here is from genome assembly GCA_037074485.1 of Delonix regia. NCBI lineage: Eukaryota > Viridiplantae > Streptophyta > Magnoliopsida > Fabales > Fabaceae > Delonix > Delonix regia. The sequence continues at coordinate 34,964,732 of CM073453.1, forward strand.
TGGAGGATGGACATGGCATGGGCGGGAGAGAGGGAGGAGGAACACTGGGGTGTAATGCAGCGGACACAACAGAGAATAGAATGAGTGAAGATGGAGGAGTGCGGTAAAAATTGTCAACGATTCAGGGGCTGAGACTTTGGTGGTATGTTATGTTTTTATTTTTTACTCATAAATTTTGAGGAAAGAATTACAAGAGATGTCAAAGTATTTATGAATTTTTTCTTGTAATGTCTATATAAAAAGCATATTTTTCTTTTCTTTTTGTTGTTGGTGTACAATTATAAAATGCATGGAGCCAAAACTTTGTCTATCAATGTTAAAGCAAGCATAGGGTAAATTACACACTATTTTTTCTATTTCGAGAATATACACACTTCTTTTTAAATTAAAAGATAATAAACTAGCAAAGACTATAACTCATTCTTTCTTAAGTGTATCATTTTTTCACTTTCGTCGCGATAGATTAATAGAGCCTCCCAGTGCATGTTTGGTTCATAGAATTGATAAGTGGGAAAAGGAAAGTGGGTATGTGAGATTGTTATTCCTATGTTTGGTTTACCTACCAACAATGCAATATTGCTCAGTTCCAAATTTAAGGGAGAGTTATAACCCTTATCAAATGGATGAAAAGCCCATCTTTCTTGGAAATCCTTTTTTTCTTTTACTATTTTGCCCCCGAAAAGTTACCGTACTTGAACGTTCTTGACTTCAAACACTCCCTCTACTTTGGATAGCGTTGTTTTTATCTGTGAGTGTTTGAGCCAATGTTAAACACTGAAGAGGAAGGTTGCAATTTGTGCAGTGGTTGGAGCTGTCATTGGGGGTGGAGGAAGTGAGCTACTACAACTGTTTCGAACTAGCATCTTAGAGGTTAGTGTGTCAATCTTTGGTTGTTATGTTTCCCCATATTTGCTGCATTTTCTCTATTGCATTTCCAAGATGATTTTCTATCCATTTCCAGGGTGACTTTCCTTTTATTTGATGGGTGCTTTTTCTGTCTATCTTCTGATAGTGTTTGTTGTCTATTTTATGGGTGCATTACAACACTATGTGTCCATTTTCTGACCACTTTTAGTTTATGGTATGCTGATAATATGTATATGTGATTTATTTCTCTATTTCTCAATTTAGTGTGGTATAGGAATTAGATCTCCATTCATCTCAGCTTATCGTACACCTATTTTTCAAAAACCAAAAAAAACAAAAACGAAAGTATCAGGCATCTATAGTGTACCCTCCTTCTTTTGAGCCTTGCACTAAAAATCGAAAAAGGTAATGACACATAGATTGTGTAAGATATTAGCTTTTCTTGATCTTATACCTTCTCTTATTGTCATTGACTTACAGAGTGATGTTTGATGATCAAGTAGCTAGCTCAATAGCTGACTCCTTATATTGCCGAGCATGTAAAGATATGCAACTTCAGGTGAACAAAGCTTCCTATCACTCATTCATTTTTCTCTTTTATTGGGATTTGTTAAAAAAGTGAAGGATCATGCATTCCTTTACATCTATGATACTTAACATCTTGCATGACGCATGCTTTAATTGGACCTTTGAAGTTTCACATATCCACTTACAGGTTCGTTACTGGAGTTGTTTATAAGTACATTCAAATAGGTTTACCTTAAATTAGGGGATTTTGTTATGGGACAATGTTAACACGCCAAGTCTATTATTTTACTGCATGAGAATTCAAAAGTATTTGAAGAGTAAAAGTAATTGATGAGATTGAGGTTTTCATGACTTATCCATTCATCCTTGCATTAATGTACATTTGTGTTTTTTTTTTTAGCTTGTCAGTGGCAAGTTCTCAAGGTTTTATTTTGTGTCTATGAATGTAACTTATTCGTAATGATGCTTTGAATCAATTAGTTGTTATGGCTATTATGTATATTGTGAAAATGGTTAATTAGCAGTGTTGATAAAGTAAAAGTGTCTAATTAAATTAAGGTTTTTATAACTTTTCCATTAGTTTTGTCTAACTATTTTAAAGTTTAAAGTGAACAAAATCATTGCAATAGACACTGTATTCATACTAAGATGGACCATATGCGAAGACATCTCATTGTGCACATATTAGTGTGGTGTGAAATCACACTTGTTAGTCTTTATAGATGTTTTTAGACCTTAGGGTGCTAGTTTCCAGGCATAGACAACGTATTACTTATAAGTCATACTCTTTAAACTTCCATGCAAAAAGAGCACACCTTAGGAACCTAATCCATTATAGCGACACAACTTATTTCAACCAAATTTGAATTTATATGGAAGGGTGTTATATGATGTTATGATAAGGAGGAATAGGCTAAAAGTCCCTTGAGGTAAGTTACTTAACATCACCATTAATTCAACATATGTTTCTTTTGTTTTGACTAAGGATCCATTTATCTATTTCAAGTCATTACTACTTGGTAGGTGTAGAATTCACTAATTGCGAGGGATTTCTTGCACCGTTCAAAGGACAAAGACACCACTTGAATGAGTGGAGAGATGGGAAGCATCCAAGGGCCCCAAAGAATACTTTAATATGAAACATGCTGCAACTCATAACGTTATTAAGAGATGTTTTGGAATCCTTAAGTTATGTTGGGTCATCTTGCATAGCCCATCTTTCTATCTAGTTAAAACTCACAATCGTGTCATACTTGTCTGCTGTTTGTTGGACAACTTCATTTGACAGACAAATGTTAATGATCCCTTAGAATTAGAGCTTGAACACATACAGACAGAAGCTGGAAGTACAGACAACCCAACAATTACAACAATAAGCTAAGTGATGCATGGAGTAATTGGCAAGATGCATTAGCAAACTAAATGTTTGCTAAGTATAGGGCACATAAAGCAAGTTAATAGAGCTAAATGGTGACAACAAGTCATTTTAGTCGACACATTGGAAGTTGTATAGTGATGTTGTTAATACTTATTGCATTCGTGTTATTAAGCTTATTGGGGTTGTTGAGCTCTTTGGTTATTAATAAACATATTTAGTGGTTATATTATGATGTTGTTAGTACTTACCTTAGTGTTGTTGAGCTTATTGGTGTTATGGAACTCTTTGGCTGTTTATTGACATATCTGAAGGTTGTATAGTGATGTTATCAGTACTATTTACAATTGTGTTTATTGTCAATGTGTAAAAAGTTATGCATATAAAGTGTGATTGTATTTGGTGTTGTAGTGTTGCAAATGGTAGGTACACAAAATAAAACATGCAAATATGTTTGGAGTCAGAAAGAGGATAAAGTGCTCACACACTACCTTGTGGAATTAAGGGCAGTGTAAAAATATATGCAAGGAAGTTAGTTTAGGACTGGGCATTTGCAAAAGCTTCTAAATATTATGGAGCAACGCCTACCAAGATGTAGAATTGAAGTCAAACCTCACATTCAATCAGGATTGAAGACCTTGAAGACCATTTGGGGCATTGAGTATGGCATGGTGTATGGCACAAATACACGCAGGTTAGGGTAAGATGTAGATAAGAAGTGCATTACAGCTAATAAGGATGTGTGGGATAAATATCTGAAGGTAACATTGCCTAATGTGTAACTAGTGGCATTATTAGTTTACTACCTTACTAACTTTCAAAGTTTGCTTGCAAAGCCACTAAAAGGCAACCTCTTACAGAAACCTGCCATTTCCACAATTTGAAAAGCTATGTATTGTATAGGGAATAGATCATGCAACTGGAAAGGATGCATTGTTACGACTCAAATTCACTAATCGTGACCAGCATATAGGTTAAACCAACCTAGCCTAGATTTACCATAACCTTTTTCCTTATATATAATATTTCTTCCTTAATTTATATAATATAACCTTCATTTTTTTTCACTTCACATATACCAAGTGTCTTTCATAATAACAATAATACATAAAATTTAGTAATATCATTTATCATCGTATTATTATATATATGTATATATTATATCATATATACGCAGTTGAAAAGTTCAAAAAGAACATAAATTTGTTTCCCCTATAAGATACAGAGTATGGAATAAGGAAATTAAAAGTTGGAAGAGAAAATAAAGACATTCAGTAAAATGAAAAATGCTACTTTACTAATTATATACTCACCAATAAGGATCAATAGTAATGATCCCCTATTTCTACGACACAACCCTAATTGAAAAGGTATCAATAAAATTACCTTTTACACAAGTTGAAATATGAAGATTCTTTTTACAATTTCTCTTTCTCTTCTTTTCTCTCAAGTTCGAATGAGAAAACTAACAAATGTCCATGTTATTTGTAGAAGTTTTAAAGTACAATGCAAATTACTATTTAATATTATGCAAGGTTACTATACTGTTGATAGTTACTATGCAAAGTTACTATACTACCAATATTTTACTATGTAAAATTACTATGTTGTTAATGTTACTATGCAAGTTACTATCCTACCGATAGTTATAATGCAGGGCTACTATACTACTGACATTGTACTATGCAAGGTTATTATATTGTTTACTATGTAATGTTACTATATAAATTACATTGCCATTGACAATTTGCTATTTAATGTTAAAACTATATTTTTATGTTAGTATGTATATATATATATATATATATATATATTTCTTTAATGTTATTATTAAAATCATCTTGAGTTTAATTAGGAGGCTATAATATTATTTATGCTCTATAAAAATCATATGTCTCTAACTTCATATATTTTTAGGATATATATACACACACATATACATGTACATATATATACATTTTTTTTCTTGTTATTACATGGACAACATTAGGGTGGAGGTGGACATTGATCGTTCCATGGCTTTCCTTAAGGCTCCACCTATAAATACAGTTAAAGCATCATCTTCAAAGAGTAAGACAAACGTATGTAGGAGGATACATTAGCACACTCAATTACTCGTGTTGGTAGGTGCATAGAGTTGAGCATTAACATTCTTTGTGGTCATGTTAATAAGCTGGCACATGAATAAAAGATGACCTCTAAGAATGAAAAGCTTGGCTCTGAGTTGGCCAAGGTCCAGGGATTGACACAACATGAGCATCTTCTTGCTCATCTCAAGCTTGCTTCTGAAGAAGGTTGATGGCTGCATTTAGTGGCATGGCAGACGACTTAAAGCTAGCATGGATTTGGGAGCTCATAAGGTAGCTTCCATGTATGTAACCCATCCATTTTTTTGTATATGTTTGTATAGATGCTCACTACTAGGTTTTTTATGGATGTTAATGGCTTACAAGTAATATTTTTTTGTACAACTAAGCTTGGAATGGGCTTTTTTGTATGTATTGGTGGGTGGTCCCTTTTGTGCCTACTATTTTTTAGTACAAAGTTTATCTAAGGTGGAAGTTTACTATGAGCAAATGACCCTTTGAATTTATAAATATTATGATATTATGCTGCTAAGTTAGTGTAAGCTATTAGTGGGTGCTTTCTTTTTGCTTTTATATAAGCACTTGTCCATTGTCTATTGATGCAGTCAGTCTATTATATGATTTGGTTACTAATGTAGTCAGTTTATTTTACTAATTGTAGACCCATTGTATTTATGGCTTATCCCTTGTAGTGAGATTGTTCCATTCACTAATTGGCTATAATCATTTTCGATAGAATAAAAATGACAATATGCAGTTATTGCTGTGATATGGTGTATTTAGAATGCACCATTAAAATTGTTAAAAATGACAAGGCAACTTTAAATGACTTATAGAAAAGGATCATATTTAACCCATCCTTTTGGTGTTTTGCTGATGGATTTCTTTTAAATGAGTCTTTTTGGCAATTCAACTATATGCATAGGTGCTATGCAATATCTTCTTCTTCTTCTTCTTCTTTTTAGTTCATGCTATTTCTTTGGCAATTTAACTGATTTACCTGTTTAGTTTGCATGTTTTCATTTAAACTAAAACATATGACATCAGCTAATACCTAATACAAGGTTTAATCACCTTAATTGCATTTACTCTACTATAATTATCCATGTGTCCAAGTCAACTCTTGTTCCTTCAACTTTGCACCTTGCCAATTGCCATGAAGGTGCATACTAAATAAAGTGTGATAAATTCAGCTAAAATTATATTCAAAATTTCTAATTTGTTTCTTCTGTCTAAACAATTATTCATCTGTGACATTCTTTTATATAAATGAAACAACATAACAGCTTACAAGTAAATCATTTATAGACCTCTAACATACTTCAAAATCCATAACAATTTATTCAAGAGAGAAATAATTTTTAGACAAGAACAAAGAGATTCATATCCCCATTTTCATTGCACAAAAAATTCTTACAATAGTAGCATACATCATTCACACCTACTCATGCACTAACTAATAATACATGGCTTCATAATATGTCCATCCCTTATAAGACAACCTAACTTCAAGTGACTTAAGTAGACAACTAGCTTCAAAAACATAATAATTAACATGACTTCATCCCTTCAATCTTGGCTAATATGGTAGCCAATTTCATCCCCTCAATGTTATCTGATGGTGAATCTTTAGAGTTGTACATGTCTTTATGTTTGAATGTCCTGCACATTCATGCCATTGCTTTCCCCCATGCTTGAATATGTCATTTCTACAAATGCAATAGCTATTTGAGCCTATCTAAAATCATTAACAGCTTATATTCAAATTACATGTCAATACTAATGCAATAACTATTTACTCCCTAGTTGTTCACTTATTATTGTGTGGTAAGGTAATTTGTGTAACATGATATTCCTTTCCTGGTAATTCATTCACATATAATTATATATGGCAATGGACACTCATGTTTCACAATATCTTCTTATATTGATAGCCACTTCAGAGCATTTCACAATATCAATCATTCTTGCAATAACAAGGATGCCAAAATTAAACATACAAATAACAACAACCAAATAAATGAAGAATTCCAATGAAATTTGCAAATAGATAACACAGCCAAAGGTCACAACAAACATCAATGTACAAGTTCAAAAATTTTGAAGCCAAGTTTCTAACATCAGAGAGTTCAAACACATCTTTGCAATTTCAAACATTATCTCCACATTAACTTTGGTTAGACCCATACAAATTGGATTAAGGTATGTAATTTCAAAAATTAGAGGTTGTGCCTACCTATTAATTAATCTGAGGTTCCTTTGCCATTTCGAATATATGTTCTAGAGATTGAATATAGGGGCTTTGAATGTAGGTGATTTTATCAAGCTCCACTTGCCGGACACTGGTGGCAATGCTCGTCAACAGAATCGCTCTAGCTAGCGTTCGACAATTAGCATCAATAGAGACCAACAACCGCAACATGAACCCTAGAAAAAACATAGTGCAAACACAATACTATTGTCCTTCATCAGGGTATTAAGTCAATTTTTTCAATTTAATGTCAAGGGCATATTAGTCATTCTATATCTTTCCTTTACGTAGATGTCACATTTCAATTATACCAAACATGGTAAAGTATAACAATTCTCATTTATTTCCATGTCAATCCAAACATAATCATGTGTCATTATATTCCATTTCATTTTTATTCTCAATCTCTTTTTTACTTTCATTCTCATTTCCTCAAAATCTATTATGTAAACCAAACGAGCTCCTAATACTAAGATCCTAAAAATTCAAAGGCAAAGCCTTCATTAAGTTGCTTTAAATTACGAGTAAAAACTTGCAAATCGTGCTTTTTTGTGTATTACCTTCGTAGTTAAATGTAGAAATTTACACAATTAAGTCACTTTAAATGGGTAATTCTTCTTCAAAATTCTAATGGGCAGTGCTTCAAACAAACATCATTGGCTTCTCACAACCTGCTCTTTCACTATGAAACTAAAAACCAGCTGTCTATCGTTTACGTCATCTCTTGCTCACTCTTAACAAATATGGTTGTACATTTATTGTTAAAATTTGTTTTCTTATATAAAAATTTGGAAAAATTTAGACAGAACCTATGTAAAAAATTAAATTAAAAATGATTTATTTTATTCAAAGATCATATGATTTAAAATCATTATTCCCGACTAGCCAAGTCTAAAGTCCTGCCTTAAAAAAGTAAGGACTTGCCAACTTCAAATTTAATTACTCCAATCAACTAAAATACAGGCATTTTCCTTTCTCATATATCTACTCCAAATAAACCTGGGAATGCGATTTTGACAACTCTAAGTTCAACTAATTTAATGTGAAGAATGTTAAAGGTTTACATATACATATACAAGAACTAGGCAACTAGTTCCATTAAACTCGTACAGATATTCCATTACATGTCATTGAGATTCAACAACACACAGCTTAGCACAATAAACGGAATCCATTGTGAAATAGAAACAGTATACTTCATTGACAAAAGCACGAAGAGGGATGTCCGATACAGACACGAAACCAGGAAAAAAAGAAGCGAAGAGAGGGGGAGGGGGGGGGGGGGGTGGTTGGGGGGTAGGGAAGGAATCTGCAGCGAGAATTAAAACAACATCAACCAAAAGGCAAAACATCGACCAACTACAGAAGAACCACGGAGAACCAACACGATAGTAACTTATTCAGATTTTGACAATTACCACAAGTACTGCAAGACACCTAGACGACCTCAGAAAATAGCTTAGACGTCTTTGACCATGGCAGATAGAACAAAACGGGAAAGTAACAGGGCCGTTCATTCTTCTTCTGATTCAGACTCCGCATTCCGGAGCCACTCAACGAAGGGCTTGATGCTTTTCCACATTTGCGAGCTCCTGTTGCTGCCAACCAGTCCCTTTTGGTACCATTCAAGTATAGACTCTTCCTCCAACACATCAGAGTCGTAGAGATCCTTTAAGACCAATGCAACCTCCTTCACTGCCTCAGTGCTTGCTTTCCCGCAAAAACACTCTATGGCACGCAACAAAACTGTTTGAGATCCCCCAAATTGCACAGCTACTGCAATGTAATTCTTCTTTTTCAATGCTACCTTGGCAAATCCTTTGCCAACATCCTCTAAAAGAGCTTCCAATAAAGCGTTAACAACCTCTTGGGGTGTTCCAGAAAGAGAACCGAGAAAAGATTTGAGCTGACCAGCAGAAGAACCTTTCTTCAAAAAGTCTGTTATCTCCTCAACAAGACTTCCATGGATGCCAGCAAGAGCACCATTTCCATGCTTTTTAACCTCAGAATCAACTTCACGGGTTGGAGAACCCTTTGGTGACTTCTTCTTCCCTTCACTGCTGGTAGAAAGCATGACCATGTCAGCAGTAACAGCATTTAGCTGCTCCTGGATGCGCTGCCGAGCTGCCTCCAATGAAGTGTCTGTCTGCCATTGCACATCATCACCATCATCATCCCCATCACCACCAGATTGATCATTTTCATCAGCATGATTATAAGCAGGGGAGTGCTCCTCATCAGAACCAGTGGTTTTCTTCTTCGTTGATGCTTTAGAGGCATCCTTTGAGTTAGCCACAGTTCCTTTCTTTTTCCCTTCCTTTTTTAGCTTCCTTTGCTCCTCATCAACTGCCTCACCCTCTTTAAGACGCTCCTTTTCAGCCCTTCTCATGGCCTTCTTGTCCTTCAATCCCTTCTTCTGCTCAGGTGGATTCTTAAGTATAAATGTCGAAAGCTTATCCCTCATATCAACATCCGAGACAAACCCACAGGCAGCACATTTTAGGGTGATCATCTGCGCCTTTGTAATAACTATCTCAGTTTCAGGGTTCCCACAACCATAACATTGGACATATTTCTTTATGAAATTCTCAAGGAGCCCTGCAAGCTTTGCGGTGTCATGGGCCCCGTTCACAAGAGAAGTTCCAGTCTTCTCATCAAATTTTGATTGGGCTCCAAGTTCACAGCCAAAATACTTCGTAATATAAGATGCAGGTCTAGCAAGGGCCTTTGCAATGTCAACCATGTTAACCACATTAGTCCTGATTCCATTTCCTCTACCTTCTATCTTGGTTATCATTTTTGGCATCTTATACCTATAGAAGGCATCATCACGGTTTGAAGCACCAATATTCTGTAAGGCCATCTTATTTTAAGAATGTCCAGAAGCTTGATAAACTTAATCAAAATGGAGGAAAAGGCTGCATAAACTGACAGGCTAGGCAAGAATGTCTTTGGCCCTCTAACCAACCACGCAAGCAAAAAGTTTCATCTGCACAAGCTCTACTCTTTTTTCTAGACGTAGGACAATACTCCCCAAGCAAACCAATTGATGTCAAAAAGAGAGAGATTCGGTCAGACATAAAAGAGGTTTCAAACTTTCGACCCTCCACTTTGGCAAACCGCAGATATAGCAGAATGAACCACCAACTTCCCTATAAAAAAACAGACATTATGTTATTTTGAATGAAGTTCAACAATGTGCCAATGCAAAAGGAACCCATACTAACTGAAAACCACTTCAAAAAAATTTTGATGCATGAGTGCTAAAATCATCGAACATTTGTATCAGATAATAAACAGATCAGGCAGGAAAACATGAAACACAACATCAGGACTAGGAACGACAGGAGAATCCAATTACAGGTTTCCTAGAAACAGAACAACAAGATCTCCCCTCCCCCCCCCCCCCTTCCCCAAAAAAAATAAAACCTCGGAAAACATCACTTTGGGTAATTATCAGAAAAAAAAAAAAAAACGTAGTAAATGTGAATGTGACTAGTGCAATATTGGTTTAAATCCATTATTCCGTGAACCTGTACACTAACGACCGTCAAGTATTTCAAGAGAGCGATCCTACGTTACTAGAACACCAAAATTCAGCCATCCCAAAACTAAGCTTAAATAGTGGAAATAAATAAGAAATTCAATTTAAAACTAATCCATATCTCCGACTCGAGATGATAATTATCTTAGACCAAAGCTTAATCACAAGCCAATTGAATGATCCGAAAAATAAGTCAGAGAAAGAGACAGAAAGATCGAATCATACAACAAAATCAAAAGATCGACCACGACCGCGGCATCATACCCTAAAATTCATTCGGAACAGCATAATCGATGTACGATCGAACAAATGGCACCAATTCAATAAAACAATAAAAAACAACGGGGGCTAAAGATGTACACTCCAACAAAAAGAACACAGCGATATAAAACTGATGCTAAAACGAAAAATCAAATGGTCGTAACTATACCCGTACGAAGAGATGAAGATTGAAAGGGAGGCTCCGCGTTTCTACTTCGCGTGTGCTGGAGAGGACGAAAAGTACGTCATAACGGAGTCGAGGACCCAGATTATATACGCCACAAAGAGAGACCCTCAAACCCGACCCATGCGAGAAACGTTAGGGCAAGCTCAGCTTAATTAATCATTTAAAATTATTTCCTCAACCGACTTAACCCTCTTTTAATTTTCCCCCAAAATAATTGCCTTAGCCCTTGGCCTTTTCCTTTCTTTACAATAATTACGTGGCGGCCAAAACCTTATCAATGTCCACATATTGTTCAATTTTTATGGGATTTCTCAAATGATGATGTTAGAATAGATTCAATAGAATAATTAAATTTAAAAAAATTAAAGATTTTATTTTTCACAAGGCAATTATTTTACTATAAATATATTTTTAATAATATTAGTGAAAATGAAAGTTATAACTTCATTATATCACCTTCTAATACAACAAAATAATAAAAAATAGTAATATATCATTATTTACTTTAATACAGCTTCAATGAATAATAAAACTATTAAATGAGGCAATTTTATTATGAACTTCTCACCTATATTTTCTTTTTATTTTGATTTTAAAATTGACTTAATTTCTAATTTTCAATATGCTTCACACTAACACCGACCCAAAATTATAATGCAGTAAACCGTTTAATAGATTATTTATTTGCGTTGCAGAACAAAGTAAGGTCATGTGTTGTTGGACATATGATGTACGTGTTAAACATGATTATGCCCATCCCAAGTATCATCTTACTCTAATTTGCTGGACCCTTTGTCAACTTGTGTAACTATAAAAATATATTATTTCATTTAGATAAATTACTTTTTATTTTCCCCATTTATTGGCGGAGGCATCCTCCCAAAAACAAATCTTATATTATATCATATATATATATATATATATATATATATATATATATATAAGATTTATATATGACTTTTTCAAAACAAAAATTTACACGAATAGAAAAAATGTTGTAATATAATTAATACTTTACATATGTTATATTTTAAATAATAAAATATTATTAATTATTACTTGATCTTACGAATCATAGATCATTTTAATAATATAATAAATATATGTAAATAATAAAATTAAGATTACAATTTTTTAAGAAAATATCTTAGCAAAATTTTATAAAATAAAAATAAAAAGACTTGCGTTAACACTTTTATATTGGTAAACTAAAATTTAAAAGAATAAACATCATTATGCTTTTAATCTTTTTAATTATTTAATTTCTATTTTTTCGTTTTTTCACTTTATTTGATATTTACTATTTTTAATTTTTATAATATTTTTAATTTTTAATATTTTTCAACTCATTCTTTACATCTATATTGTTTTTAATTTTTTAAACTCTTCTCATCTATAAAATTAATAAATTATCTTATATTATTGTTATTTTTGTCTTAATTATTACTATTAAATTATTAATAAGTCTTAGTTATTTATTTATACTTAAAATTAATTTATAATTGATATAAAGTTGACATACACGTGCCATTAACTTTCAATTTCAATACCATATTATTTCTTTATATATGTATAGTAGATATAAAAAAAATTTTACGAAAAATATAATGTATTATAGTTTATAATTTGCCTCCTTTAAAATATTTTTTTCCCATCCGCCACTGACCTTGTTGAAAAACATTTAATAAATGCTAGAAAAATAAAGATAAATTCTGTAATACATTGTGCAACAAATGATTATTTGGCAATTTAAGGAAAATTCATCGTATCTTGGATTCGAATCCAGGTCCCATACATAAACAGGTTACGAGATTTTACTTTGCACGGACCGTCCAACCCGTGACCATACACCTAAAATTTCGCACGTGTTCCACGGGGTGCAAATATATAGTTTTGAACCCTTACCTATCAATTAATTTTTAAATTAGTCCTTTATTTATTAGTTTAGTCTCAATTTAGTCACTCGTTAATTTTTTTCATTATTTTGATTCCTCACTTATCCATCCATTTTCTGATTAGTAATTTGCTAATATAAAAATTAATGCATTTAATCCTTCAATCTTAAATAAAGTTAAACTTAATATATTAGCATTTATATTAGTAAAAAACTTAATTAAGAATAAATTGATGAATAAAGAATCAAATTGAGAATAAAAATTAATAATAATTTAAATTGAGACTGAACTAAGAAATAAATAACCAAACTAAAGTTAAAAATTAGTGAGAGAAAAATTTGATAATCAAATAATAAACAAAAGACCAATGAAATGTTATTGTCTTAAGCAATATTTAAGTAGGGGGTAGAGCAAGATACAATCTAGGAATTATTCTTTAAGAAAAAAACATAAATCATAACATTTATGAATACTTTTTCGGACAATCATCTTGGTTAGAAGTGTATTTTATAAAATAAATAAGCAGTTTAAACAAAGTTAGATATAGTAAATTGGTTTAGTATTATTTTAATTTTAATTTTAATTTAATTGCTCATATTCTGATATTATTTTAATTTTTTATTTTTAATATATACTTATATGTACACTTTAATTTCATTCCAGGCATATTTGATTAAATAAAAAGCAAGAATAGAGAAGAAGATTAATCAAAATAACTATATAGTAATTGTTATTTTATAATTTTGTAAAAATTAATACTTAAAATATGAAAAATATGCTCGCACACCATCTACTCTACAAGACCACAACATCCATATTTGATGTGAACACCAGCAAGAGCAACAATTTAGATCTTCTCATATTATATTAGAAATATGAAATCATGTTTGATTACATAACACCATTTGATAGAAATTTAATAATTTAAATTTACAAATAAAAAATATAATTTTATATGATTATATTAATTTAATATAAATATAAACAATTAAATTTTTATCTAACAATTTATTATAATCAAACATAATTTCATGTTTCTACAAAAAATGAGGGAATCTAAATTACAAGAACAGCAACAACAATCCCAAACGCATAGATCAACATTCTCTTTCGGAGTTTTCCATGTTGACGATCATCATGCTGATATTGAAGCGAAAGGGTAGGTATGGAATCAGAGGTAGGGGAAGGAATTAAGAGTGTAGTTGAGGAATGAGGTAGAAGAAGGTTTCAATGTAGCGAAGATGAAATGGAAATTGATGTTCTTGCGAAAAGAGGAGTGTTGTATGGAGAAGAAAGTGGCCATGGAATCACGAAGGCAGGAGAGGTCGAGGGTCATCGCCATGTGGACTGCGTCATCGGAGCAAACATTGGCAACCTAACCACGACAGCCACCATCACCAAACTGAGATTTAGATTCTCTGTAGTAACATTAATTTGACCGTTAATGTCAAACTGCACAGATTGAAAGATTTAAAATTATAAAAAATACTAAATAGATAATTTTTTAAAAACAATAACATTTTAAAAATTTGATCATACGACTACACATATTTTAAAAACTTGATCTAGCAAATAAAAACTATTTAATTGTAGCTGCAATTGAATCCTCAACAATGCTTCATTCAGGGGCATTAATGTATAACTCTATTAGGACTCCTTGAAATGGGCTTGATTCCATTGATGGGAGAGGGTTACAAAAATACTGCCAAACATATTTCCCCTTCCTCCCTTCAATTACAGGAAAAAAAAAAAAAAACATGGCCTCAATAGTTTAAGACAACATTTTTATCTTTTAATATTTTAGAATATTTTTTGACGAACTTAACAATATATATATATATATATATAATGAGCTAGACTTTTACAACTTTAATTTAAAGATAAAAAATTATTGAATTAATTTTGAGAATAAAATAATAATTAAAACATAACATAATATGATAACTATTTTATTTGTTTGCATGTTGCATGAGTCTTAAAAAAATTAGTCTATTTTATTATATGCCAAAACATTTTAGATCAATTGTATTTGTGGATTGTTGTACAAAACAACTATCATTGTTGTTTTTACAAAAAACCTTGAAATCTCATAAATTAATAAAATTACATTTGACTCTACCTCTAACTTTGAGTAACATATGACAACGAATGATTTAAACATATATAATTTTTTCTAACTTTAATTCTAAACCATGTGAAGTTACATTTGTAATCCTTTATTAGAAAATTTAAAAGTCATAAGTTAATAGAAACTCTGTTTTTAACTTTGAGTAATATATGATAATGGATGATTCAAATATATATAATTTTTTCTAGTTTTAATTTTGAATTATGTTAAGTTACATTTGTAGTCTATTATTAAAAAATTTAAAAGTTATAAGTTAATAAAACTACATTTGACTATGTCTCTAACTTTGAGTAATATATGACAACGGATGATTCAAACATATATATTTTTTCTTGCTTTGATTTTGGATCATGTCAAGTTAAATTTGTAGTCATTTTTAGAAAATTTAAAAGTTAGTTAATTAATTCATTAGTTTTCTAATTGACTTACAAAAATTTATAGACTTCAAAGAATTTATAATTTAAAAAACATTTAATTAATTCATTATTTCAAAGAATTCAAAGGCTTCAAATAATTTTTAATTTGATGGGTTAATTAGTTCATTAGTTAATTATCTCATTATTTTTCTCATCAATTTTAAAGAATTATCGATTTTATGTATGGGAAATGTGAAGAATCATCTCACAAGACTCTAAAGAATTCCCAGCCTTTGAAAAGTTCTTAATTTAATATGCAGTTAATTAATTCATTAGGTAATTACTTCATTATTTTTTCATTAACTTTAAATAATTTATGCACTTCAAAGAATTTCCAATGCATATATGATAAATGTGAGGAGTCATCATACAGAGAATTGAGCGAATGATCAATTGAGAGATTTCATCAATCAAACCATACTTTTATGTTAAAAATAGTCTACTTTAAATATATATAATTAGAAAAGTACATTTTTGGTTTCTTACCTTTTGCCATTTGATCAATTTGGTTCTTGAAATATGAAAATTATTAAATTCATCCCTTAAAGTTGCATTGCGATCAAATTTTGGTTATTCTATCATGAGAGCATTAAAATTAAATTGAGTTTGACTAATTTCTATTGATACACCACATTATTTGTTGAGATGAATTAGTAGCTTACCTTTTTATTGAATAATTTGGTCCCTCATCTTGCACCATTAGATCAATTTAGTGCATCATCTTTCACAAATATATCAATTTGGTCCCTCTACCTTTGACATTAAATCAATTTGATTCCTTATCTTTCAACACTAGATCCATTTAGTCTTTCATCTATTGCTACTAGATCAATTTCCTTCATCTTTCACCGATAAAACAATTTAGTCCCTCAAAGATTTTAACCTAATCAAAGTTGGTCTTTAATAATAAAAATGAAATAATAATTGTGTCATTTTCGAAAGATTCTTAATGTTAACTAAAATAATATAAGAATACAAATAGGATTTAGCAGCAACATATAATAAATTATCTGATACATAAACACAAATACACACACATGTGCATAACATTTAACTTATATTTGTTTTAGAACCACAAAACACACGTACCATTACACCTAACATAAATGGAGGAACACAAATACATAAGTACTCTTCCTAATATTATAAAACTCAGATCGGATATTCAAGTGTAAATAATACATCTTTACCACTTTGTAGCCCAAACACAGCCGAAATAAGTGTTTAACTATAATTACAAAGTGCAACATGAGCCAATATACACTTATCATATTAAAGGTTAATTCATCAATATATAAATTGATTGTTCATTCATTAATGTTTCTATTTTTACTTTGCAATAAAGGTGACACTTATAACAACTTCTTTTATGGATGAGACCCTAAACTTATAAATTAGCAACACATTCTGAAAGTCAAGTTTTGAAAAAGCAAAATCTTGCTACACTTCATAATGTGAAGTCATTAAGAGTGTAATCATTCAGAAGGTGAGATCTTATTTCTCAAGTAAGTTTCAAAAATTATATCAACATTTCCAACATACACATATACCCCATCTCAAAAATTATGAAGGACCAAATTGATATAATAATACAAGATGATGGACTAAATTGTTCAATAAAAGGCAATTTACTACCTACCTTAGTAGATAATATATTATATTAACAAAAAGTAGTTCAAATCGAATTAATTTTAACATACTTATAATGAAAAGGACTGAATTTAATTATGGTGTAATATTTGAGGAACCACATAAAAAAAAAAAAAAAAGGGATCAGAAGTAGATTTTTCCCCGTATATAATCGATACCTTCTTAAATTAAAAATTTACGTTAGTTGTTCAATTTTTGCAAAAAAGCCAAAATTCCAAAAAGCTTCAGTGAAGCGGAGTGAGATCAGAAAAATCATACCTGCTCCCAACAAGGAGGACTCCACCTGCTGTCATCGAAAGCCGATACGACTACCCAAGCGAGTTGCAAGACTCAACTCAGTAATTTATCTTTGTTATAGTTCAGTTTCCCGCGCTGCTATCCGACGGCGAAGGCGGCGGAGAATGGAAAACGCCGACGTTTTCTTGGGCTTACATGATTTCCTGGAGCGCATGCGCCAACCCTCTGCCGCCGATTTCGTCAAAGCAATCAAGAGGTTTTACTATGCAACTGTCCACAGCAAAATTTCAATTTTTCATTTTCTTGATTTGAATTTTTAAAGCTCTTGAGTATTTTCCTTTTGTTGGTAGATTTTGATGGTATTTTATAATTATCTGTTTCCTTATATATCTATCTATTCAACACGTCAATTGTTTATTCAAATTGCATCGTGGAGAAGATCTTGACTTTGATGGTTTCTTGGAGGTTTAAACACGTAAGTGGCAGCTACAGATAGTGATTCGGTATTCAAAAATGTGTTGCGTTGATCTACACAGCCCCAAATCATCACTTATAAAACCCTCTTCGCAAAGTATTATATGCTTGGAAGTTGGCGTCAATAAAAATCTTTATCCTTTATGAGATCATGAGACAGTCAAAAAAAAAAAAAATCTTCTGAGCGGGACACTTTTTTCTATTGCAGCTTTATCGTGTCATTCTCGAATAATGCTCCAGATCCAGAGAGGGATGGTGCCGCAGTACAGCAGTTCCTTGCTAATATGGAAGCAGCTTTCAGGGCTCATCCACTTTGGGCTGGCTGCTCTGAGGAAGAGCTGGAGAGTGCTGGTGAAGTGAGTTTCAATTTAACTTTGCTTTCTTTCTGAATGAATGTGAATTATAAGGTGGTGCTCCTAATTTTTGGGCTGACAGAAATCATGATTCTATTTATTTTTCTTATGTAATGTCATATCTAGATAACAATCTATAAATGACCCCAGATTGATTTCTTACCAATTATCTTTTCCCCTGAGAATTAGCTTGCTGTTAATAAAACTTCTTCCACGTTTGTTAATGGTCCGTGCTTTATTGATATTACAGTTGTATTCTCTCCCCACATCTTGGGATTGATTGAATGAGTTAATCATGTAACCTCGCCTCCTGTGTTCCATTTCTAATAGAGGTCATTTCTTGGTTTTTCTGTATTTAATAATGTATAAATGCATAAAGAACTTAAAGTTACAATATTGGAAATATAAATTTCATATGAAAGACAGAATTTAATCCAGCAATAGGGATATCCACATCACTGCATGGCTAGGAAAAATCCTATATAGTCAACGAGGCTGCAATAGTACTTGTAGGAGGCTAAAGCCCCCTTCACGTCTGTTGTCAAATAGATCAGCTTGTCAGTAGCCTATATGCAGTCGTGGGAGAATATCACAGGTCTTAATGTCAAAGATGTTGATTCTATCTTTTTTAATTCATAAAGCCATGGTATTTTGACACATTCATGAGTTTTAAAAAGCTTCTGAAATGAAATTATCTTAACTTTGATCATTGGCTTTTTAGAGGGATAAGTTATTTGAAACTGTAAACTTCAATATGGGAGTTGTGAATGATTTGGAAACATGGGCAAGGCTATGGAACGTGTATCTGTCCTAATTCTGTAAAAATCAAAGGTTCTTGATGATGTTGAAGGATACTAATAACTCTAAATTAAAAGGCATCAGTAATGAACTGTAATGAGAAATAGAAGATGTTTCAAATTAATAAATTCCATTGATGATATGGAAAAGCTAAACTTTGAATTTGATATATTTCCAATCAATAACTACTTCATTGGCATGGGCATGCCTATCTCTACTCTATTGTCTAGTAATACAATTTAGGATCTATTAATTTGAAGACATCAAGTTGATACACTCATTTTGCTTTTATACAAAATATTTTCACATATAAGATAATGGTTGTTAAAATAATTTTCATAATAATTATTATACTCTAGCATAAACCAATTTTGTCTTAGTTACTCTAAGTCCTTATCTTTTGGTTTTCCTCATGATACTCCTTTGTTTTTACTGTTGTTAGAGGAATTTATGGCTTACTTTATCTAATATTTAAACCCTTATGGTGAGTATTGGTTTGCACACTTGTGCTGACATGCACATAAACCTCATACTATACATTGTTGGTAAAAAATACATCCTAAGGTGACATATTGTCTAAACTTATTTAATTATTAGGGTGAAAATTATTCTATCAAAAAAAAATTTTAGAGTGAAAGTTTGTCAACCACTTAAAAATATGCTGTTTTGTTAACCTGTAGTTACAGTGTGCCCCAGTCATCTAAAGGAGCCTCTTATTCTTTTCTTTTGCTAGTTAAAATAAATAAATCATGTTCCATGTTTCCCCTGAATTTGTTGATGCTATATATGCATATTGTAGTTGACAAGTGATTTGGATGCAAGGGAAGTTCAAGTCTTATTTACCACCGTAAACTTCTGATAATTATCTAGTTAGTCTGTTTGTTAATGTATGTTTAACAGTTAGCACTCATCCTTTGCAATTTCCATAAAGAACGTAATTTCAAGAGAATTTGTTCTCTCTGGTTCAATTAAATTGTATCAGTTGCAAAAGTTAACAAGTTTCTATGTGACTTTTCTGGGCTTTGAGATGAATCCATTTTGAACTGAAACATAATTCTAACTTTTGTTCTGCATCTGTATACTTTGTTCATTACTGATTGAAAGCAATATTCTATATTTTTCTCCTAATTTTTCTGTTATTATATGGGGCTTCATCTATTCTTTTATCTCTTTACCTGTGGGTTTCACTCATATACAGGGGCTGGAGAAGTATGTCATGACGAAGTTATTTACCCGTGTATTTGCTTCACTTCCAGATGATGTAAAACTTGATGACAATCTTTCTGAAAAGATGGCTTTGATTCAACAGTTTATTCGACCAGAAAATTTGGATGTCAAGCCAACTTTTCAGAATGAAACATCATGGTTGGTGAGTATAAAACTACACATTTGAAGTGGTTTTATTTTAGATTTCTTATCTCTGTATACAGTCTAGACAGTTGAATTTTCTTTCTCATGTCAATATTTAATCATGGAAAGAGTCATTAAATGCTGCATACATGTTGAATGGATTATTAAATTTGTCAACCTACTTCAATATAGAATTCAAATGAAGACTATTTCTTCCCTCTTCCCTGTTCTCATTTTCAATATCTTAGTTTGTCTGCTAAATTTGTCAGTTGGATAAAAAGTACAAATGCAGCCTATTTCTTCCCACATCTCTTTTCTCATAGTTCAGTTTATTTTTTAATAGCTTAGTTTTTATATGCTGACAGTTGGAGAAAAAGTGTAAATGCGGACTATTTTGTCCCACATCCCTGTTCTCATAGTTCAGTTTATATTTTAATATCTTAGTTTGTATATGCTGAATTTGTCAGTTGGAGAAAAAGTAATTCCAATAAAAATCCATAACTTGGGTTTTAGCTTTGGCAACTGGATATACAATTTTGACTTTTTCATGGTTTTCTGTAAATTTCCTGAACAACCTTCAGTTATTCATGCTTTTTCAAAAAATATCCTTTCAGACCTTGCCTCTTCTATCTTATTATATTGTTGGCAGCTTGCTCAGAAAGAATTACAGAAGATCAACATGTACAAGGCACCCAGAGACAAACTTGTGTGCATCCTGAATTGTTGTAAGGTTATCAATAACTTGCTGATTAATGCTTCTGTTGCTTCAAATGAGAATCCTCCAGGAGCTGATGAATTTCTTCCTGTGCTAATTTATGTTACTATAAAGGTAATCTCAGCATGTCAACATTGACAGGACAGCTAAAGATGATACTTTAGCTTCATGTGAACATGTTTTCTAAAGAGTTATTAATATGCTTGCCTGTAGTTTTTTCTCTTCCCCTTTGGTTCTATGTCATTCTGCTTTCTTTTCCTCTATATTCACAATAAAAAGATAGCTTGCAGTTTTGTAAAATTGCATTGAATTGATGTGGAAAAAGTACCAGAACTAAGAAAAAGTAACCAAAACACTCGATATTCTTTCTCGAATTCAGTGATAAAAGGGTGAGCTCCTATGAAAAATAATATGCCTCTATATAGACAGCTTAAACAATCCACATTCCTTAAAAGAGAAGTTAAACGCACCCAAGCTATCTAAAGACTAAAGAAATCCTAATTCAAGATTGGAAATAAAGTGCTAATCTTATAATGGGTGAAGATATCCAAAGGTCCAAGCAACTAAGTTTATATTCTCGAAGTACTAATAATAAATCCTGAGCCACAGATTAGAATCACATCATAAATTAATTCAATCAACGTAATTTTTATTCTCCAATACTGCATCAGGAAGTCACTGTTATTCCCATGGCAAGGGTTCATTTGGGTTTTGAAATATCATGTTGCACGTATTGGTGAATTAGTAATGAGAATACAATAAATTATGGCATGGGTCACATTGTCCAAAAATTTTTATATTATAATTATGTTGATTGCATTATTTTCTGGTAAAAAGAACTTGGCTTGAGGTTTGAACTGCTCATGGGGGCAAGAGTTATTGTTATGTCCTCTTTTCAGATGTTTGCTGTTGTAAGTTGTCTTTCTTTTGTGCTTAACAACTGAAGATTGAAGAATGATGAAACTGGACAAGTGAGATTGAATCCTATGACAAACTTAAATTACAATTGACACTTGTATATTGTTAGTACATGCTTGAATGGCTGATTTTTTCCAGCTAACTGAAAAGCCTTCTTATTTATATGGTACCATATGGTGGCAAGCATATAAATGATGCATGATAACATGATATTCTCATATCTATTTTTCTTCCTAGGTGCCTTTTAATGTGGACTTTGATTATTATTTTAAAGTTATACACCTTTTTATTCCCATTAATGTTACTATGCAGGCAAACCCTCCACAGCTGCACTCCAACCTACTCTACATACAAAGGTTTAGACGTCAATCTCGATTAGTTGCAGAAGCAGCTTATTTTTTCACAAACATGCTCTCTGCTGAGTCCTTCATCACAAACATTGATGCAAAAGCCATTTCAATGGATGAGACAGAGTTTCAGAGAAACATGGAATCTGCTCGTGCTGTTCTTTTTGGGCTTTCAACTGACTCGCACAATCAGCCCAGATTACTTGATCAAAATTCTGGAGACCATTCAAAAGCAGAGCCAATTAAGGAGTTTGCATTACAAACCACATCATCTGAATTAAAATCTGAAAATAAAAAAGTAACTTTTGCAGATCAGTTACCAATAGCGAAAATTCCATCCCTCTCAGATCTGGAGAATAAAGGGGTAAGTATGCTTTTAAAGGAGGATCGGGTGAATGAAGTATTCAGGGAATATCCATATTTGTTTGCTCGTGCTGGTAACCTAACAGTCGGTGATGTGGAAGACCTTCTAAATAATTACAAACAGCTTGTTATCAAGTACGTGTCTCTTTCCAAAGGGTTAGGGGTCTCTCCTGCATCTCATCTTCCATCTGATACACAAAACGATGTACAAAATCATGTTCAAACCAAAATAGATTCTTCAGATAGCGAGCCTGTAGATGCAGATGAAAAGACCGAAAAATCTTTGGATAGGACGGAGGATAGTTCAGATGGAGTATCACTTTTTAAGGAGAAAAATCTTGAATCAGATTTGCCAAAGGATGAGGCAGTGTAGAATCCTCTAACTAATAGGAACTAGCATCTTGATTTTTCTTAAATATATTATCTTTATTTTTATTTTACTTTTCCACTTTCGTGTAAAATTATTTTATGTTTTCCGTTATGTGTTGGCTGCCGTAAGTTACCTTTTTGTACGGGGTGCAATGCCAACCATTACTGAACTCGTTCTCTGATTTTTGCCCTGCAATGGGAAAGTTCTTCAGAACATGAGAGATTTGGCATTTGTTTTGTAATAGATAAAAAGAATGTTTGAAAACACTCAAATATAGCTGAGTTTCTTAGCCCTTAACTACATGTGCAGTGACTATGTTCCATTGTGTCCTCCATTAACAATTTAGGGTCCATTTGATTGTTAAAATCAAAATAGAATAAATGAAAATAAAAATAAGGTTTGATAGGAATAACTATTATCATATTTGGTTAGATAAGTAAAGGAAATAAAACAAAATGAATAGCTATTCCTTTTTGTTTACTCTATTTTTATCTATTTTTATTTACTAATAAATAACTTAATATGCTTTTTAAAAAAAATATAAATATAGCTATCTATATTTATTTACTAAGAAGTTGTTTATTCTGTTATAACAAAATATTTAATATTATGTTGTTTACATTGACCTCCAGGGGTAATACGTTGTCCCCAAGTAAAAGTTTGTAATTTTATAAAACAATGATATACCATGCATGTTTACGGTAATCAAACCAGTAACATAACCAAAGAAGACCTGGATAAAAATTTGAATGGACTTACAGTGGATCATATGAAATGAGTAATCTGTTTTTTCGTCTTTTACTAAGGGTTTTTTAGTAAGAAACTTTGCATTCCCCAGAGTTGTGGCTGATTCCTTACCTCCTTCAAGAGAATCACTCCCTTACTTGTGGTAAACAAAAAATTGATGGGAATGGAATCTCAAAAATGATTGGCATAACCAAACATGGGAGAGGGAATCAGATGCTTTCCCCCTCCCATTCCATCAACACATTACCTCAATCCAAAAATACTCTTAATTTTTAATTTCGACAATGAAAATGCAGGCTTGTTCATCATGGTAAGCTATTATGATTTTTTTCATTTGTCATTTTAAAATTTTTAATCTAAGGCAGATGATGTTTGTGATGGATTAATTCCTTGATTAGCTTACAGACGTTGAAAATTTGCATTGGAGTGGATCATGAAAAGTTATCCCTGGTGCTGGACATGTCAGGTCTTAAGTAGTTGTGAAACAAACTGTTCATACATGCAAGCTTTTAAAATAACCAACCTGCAGCCATTAATTTTTTGTGAATTTCTGTGTGGTTAAGATGGCACGAATAACTGAATCAAAAAAAAAAAAAAGATTGCAAGAATAACTGTTTACTTGGGAATTTGTTTCATTTTCTAACGTGTAAAATGCTGCGTGGCCATCGGAGTTGAAAGTACAGTTCATCTACAAACTAGATCTAACCCACGTAGGAACCAATGCATGAAAGAGAAAACTAAATGTCATTGATCGGAAATAAATGTATAAGAGTTGTTTCTTTCCTGTGTTTTAACTCAGAGAACTTGACTGGGATAGATATGTTAAATCATGCCAACCATATGAAGAACTTATCTTATGCTTTTTTGACAACGGTGGATAGCACCATTGCCTTGTCTCTTTCCTCTTATATTCTTCTTATAAGTTTTATTCCCTTAATAATGTAAGTAGTATACTGGTATGCTGCAAACCCATCTATGTGTTGAACCACATAAATAAATTATTATTTGTGCTTGCATGTAATTTACATGAATGGTGCCTTGGTTGTTTGCGAGTTTCAGGATCTGGGCCAATTGAAAATTTGACTAGTCTATAGAAGCAAGGCTATAAAGATTCAGTTAAGCTTATTCTTTTCCTCACCCTGTGGAGTAGATATCTTTAGCACAGTTAAATAATCTAAAGTACGTGCGGCTTAGATAGGTCACAAGCAGGCATGTCCTCCTGTTTAAAGACAATCTTTGGCGATAGCTATGTTTTATGTAGGTTCACTAGTTAGATCCATGCCTGGTTTACTTTGTTTATAGTACTTTATCAATTATTCTTAGTTATCTTTCTTTATGGGCACTTTGCTTTGGACATTATGTAAAGCTTTTCCCTCATAACTTCCTTGTTCTGTTGTTTTTTCTGGGGACACAATCCTCTAAAGTTCAGGTCTTCCTAATCCTATACCTTCAAATTAGATGGTTCCAAGAGCGAAGTTATAAATTTAGATTACCAGGTGCATGTAAATTTTGGAAAAAGATGCTTCCAGAAGCGAAATTCTCTTGCTTCTTTTTGAAGTTATACAGCTATGATTAAATAAAGCTATGGAAGGAAGAAGGAGGAGGAAGCTTATATGACCAAATTATACGGATAATTCATGAAGTGCTTGGAAAATAGCAAGACTCTGCCTGGAACACTATCAAACTCCACGCTTTCGATTTTGTTCAGCTATCTACAAGATGAAGGAAGAATTTTTTTTTTCTTGTTTACTTAGTTCCGCTGTTAATTTCATACCATTTGTTTTTATGCAGATGAAAGATTTGCTGAGCTTTTCTGATTCAAGTTGCAAATATTTAAGGTTGAATGTTACAGCACTTGAACAGAATTTTTGGAATTAAATTGATTCATCTTAACTGGAAGGTTTTTCTCTCTTTTTCTCTTTTCTTTTTCTTTTCAAATTTGTGAGATTTAAAAATAAAAAAGAACTGAGTTTCTTGGAAAAGGTGCTTCTTCAATCGTTCACCAGACGAAGCCATTTCATTACAAACAACAACCAGTAGGAAGTTTCCAGGTAGGAGCTCAAATATTGAAAGAATGAAGTACTTTAAAGCCCAGTGTGTTCGTCACGTGCCTCCCACGTGCGAACATTCGTGGCGTGTCGGTTGCACCGTATGTGCTTCTGTTCTGTGTTCAATTTTCTTTGCACGAGATATGCATGTGCTAGGTTCCCCATTT
Organism: Delonix regia; assembly: GCA_037074485.1. Taxonomy (NCBI): domain Eukaryota; kingdom Viridiplantae; phylum Streptophyta; class Magnoliopsida; order Fabales; family Fabaceae; genus Delonix; species Delonix regia. The sequence goes on from CM073453.1 coordinate 34,990,808, forward strand.
TATTTTGACCAAATTATTTAATATCTTGCACCGACCAAAGATTTCACTTTTGTTTTTTGTTTTTTTTCTTAATTTGATACTATAGATAGAATTTACATATAAATTTAAGAGAAATATTAATTTTATGGCATTACTTGTACTTATCCGGTATGTGTACGGTTGATGAAAAAAAAATGTGAAGGAAACTGAGTAGGCCAAGATGGAAAAATGTAAATAGAGAAAATTTAAATAGTTAATTCAGACAAGGGTACTTTACATGTTTGGAGGAAAAATAATAGTAAATAGCTACTTTCTGGAAATTTCTCCGTATAATGTATGATTCATTTTGGCAATAATTGATTAGTTTTTCAAAAATAAGATATCTTCTATTTGCAAACAGTTAAAAGTTATAGTGTAATATCTGTTCTTATCGCAATGATATCGAAATTAAAATAATATTTTAGCCCACCGAGCTTCGAACTCTTACAATAACGTAAACTAAGGCGTTAGTTTTGTTTAATCATCAACAAATTAATTATTAATTTTGGAACTGAATGTTCACAAGAATTATGGGAACTTCATCACAAACTCAAGTGGCATTAACATCTAGGTGGGACGACAACTATATTTCGGACATTTTACGAATTTGTTGTGTCATTTTCTCTTTATGAATACACATACATTTAAATGTAGAAAATCTATAATACTCAAATTTGTTGCTAGCACAATGGATCCACCTCACAAAGGACGCTCACCAGGAACCATCAATTTGGCATTTAATATCTTAAGAGTTTCGATGTTTTACATAAGGGTTTAGCTAGCCACCAAAAGAATATTTATTGATAATAATAATAATAATAATAATGAATGATTTTTATTATTTTATATTGTATCTAATTAATAAATTTTTAATTTTATTTTTATAAAAATATTATTCTTAATTTTTTTTTCAAAGAGTATAATCAATCTCTTTTATTTTAAAAAATTTATTATCAATCTCTAATAAATTATTATATCTTTATACATCTAAGTAATATCTTATATTATTCTTAATATATCATAAAACTTCATTTAAAAAAATTAATTTTAAAATAAAATAACTTATCTTTTAAAACAAAAAGTGAGGATAATATAGAAATACTACTTAAATGTATAGAGATATAAAAAGCATTAGAGATTAATTATACCTTTTCAAAAAAAAATATAAATTATATTTTTCAAAAAAAATAAAAGATAATATTGTCACAAAACAAAACAAAAAAATATTAATTAGATGCAATAAAAAATAATTATTACTGTCTATAAATATAATAAATTTTCCTTATCAATACGTATACTAGTTAGCAAAATTCATATTTTATTGACATCTTCATTAACTTATGTAATAAAGTGTTAGAAAAAGTTCGATGACAAATTAAGCTAACAAAATTGTCAATGAAACATGGGAAATATAAGACATCCTCGGATCCCCCTATCTCTTCGTTCCCTTACAAAACCAGAAATTGCGTAATGGTGATGGCAACATGAGTTACAAAATAAATAAAAAGAAATGCCAATAGATATAAAGACAAACACAGTACCTTTCACAAAAAAAAAAAGACAAACACAGTAAAGTAACCATACTTCATCATAGCAGTTTACTTGCCAAAATATGCGCTATAATAGTAACCTCTACAGATTATTAGCTTCTTGGTGAACGTGGCTCTATGTCATAATGTGTGTTGCCGTTGTTCATTATTATTTGTTTTGATCTCCTGGCTTTTCAGAACAAATTTTCTCAAGTTTTGGTGCAAGTACCTATAATCTTCACTGACTGTTAGCTTTGAATTTGCGTCCCATCAGGAATAGAAGCAGTAGCTTAAGGCCTCAAGCCGCAGTAATTATTGGACGAAGCCATCTCAGTTTATGCTAAGATCATATTTTCAGATACACTGAGCAGTTTTTCTTTGAGTGCGATCAAATTTAATAGAACACTTAAAGGCTGCAAAATATTACAAGTATTGTTCTACAGTAAAAAAAAAAAAGTAGCATTAACCAGAGTGGACATTTCACGGGAGACAAGTGGTTGGTCAGCCTATGATTTTTACCACCAGTTGCGTGTGTATTTTAGCATTATCAGATTGGTTAAGATCCAGATCTCAACACAGAGAGAGAGAGAGAGAGAGAGAGAGAGAGAGTGAGAGAGAGAAAGGAAGCTTGTCTCATTAGTCATTTCCTCTGATTAAATTTTTGAATTGAAGAAGAGCCTAATTACTCAGACATGGTCCACTGGTCCTGCAATTATAATCCTTATTCAATTATTTTTCGGTATTATAATGCATTAAGAAACTACCATTATTACAGAAGTGTTACTAAAAATATATTTGCAATTCATTTCTTTATGCGCCTTATTTTCTTCTTTACCTTTCACAGGATTAAGTAAAGGATCGCAGTGAGTACGCATTGGTTTCCCCAATCAAACTCTAACACTCCATTCCCATTTTCCATCTTCCGCCTTCACTCTTTCCTCACCAAACCATCTTCGACTCTCTCTGCTTAGCTGAAATTGGATCGACTCAGAAACATGGGTAACGAAAATCATCACCATCATCATCGGTTTCAGCATCAGAAGCTTCATGAAAGAACTAAATTCCTGCCGATGCTCTGTTCAAGACCATCCATCAAAGATGTGAGCCTTCCTCGGTGGAGGGACCCGCCGGCGTCCATCTCCGATGACCCTTTGTCCCCTAGGATCGGCTGCATGGGTCAAGTGAAGAGGAACAACAAAATAGTTGGGTTCCCTACCTCCCATAGACTCACGGTCACATCCACCTCCCCTGCTTTTGGCAGGTACTCGAAGCTCAAAAAGCTCTTCTCTGGAAAAACCTTGAGCACTACTGCTGCCATCGTTACTGCTTCTACTACCGGTGGAAGCAGGGTTCAAATGAGTAATACCAATAGGAGTAGGAATAAGAACGATGCTTCCGTGACTTTGAGCATTGAGAATATGGATCCTCCATTGCCGGTGATCAAGAGGGTGCAGAAGAAGTCTGAGGAAGAAAGCAAGGTGGATAATCTGTGGAAGAGGAGGTCTGGTGGGACTGCATTGAAAAGTTTGCAGCTTCAACGGATTCATCATCCAAGGCATCATCTTCAGCCTACTAGTGTTTGATGGCAAAACCTCTACACTGCAAGTCGGTAAGAGAGATGCAAACTCTTTTTTTTTTTTTTCCTTTGGGGAATTTTCATATAACATAATGTAAATGATTATATTTGCTTCCATTACCATCCAATTCCGTATGTATTGTTTGATTTTTCGGAGTACCTAACATGGCGGTGATGCAGAAACCTCATCAATACTGTATCGGTTCCAGCACCAAATGCGAGCAGAAAACTGAATTATTCCTTAGTTAAAATGATAGAAACAATCTAGCACATCAGAAGGATTTCTGTATCGTGGAAGACGCCCCAGCAGTGGGAAAATAGTTCAAAATAGAAGCAATTTTTTTGATTAATGATCTATCTCAAGAAACTTGCAAGTCTGCATTTCCACGTGGTAAAAGTCAGGTTTCCACGTCCTAACGGCAATATCATGTAGAAGCAATACATTATTTAATAAATGAGGGAAGTTGAGGATTATTACGACTAGGGCGTAAGTCAAGAATATCAAGCTATGGAAAGAACAGTTTTTAATGAAATGATCAAAGGTCAACCATGATCAGCCATGAATACTATGTCACACTTGCAATATATTTAAGTCTCCAATGACGGCACTAGAACAAGGATTATGAATGTCACCACGTCAGTACTCAGTAATTTAGAATTCACTATTTTCTTTTCCTGAGCTGCTTTAACAGCATATATTGTTAGACTAGTCATCGTTTATGACAACATGGACAAGCAACGAGTTTAAACAAATATTCCCCTAACGAATAAAATAAGGAAGAATGAAGAACATTGCTTTACACAGTATTTTCCTCTGTAATTCCAAGTGGATGAGCCACAAGCTCCCTTGTTACCTTCATAAGTTTAGGAGGAGATACAGCATAACATAGCATAGAGCATAAAAAGCCACAAAGCACATCGTTAACTGGTCACAACGTTTTACTAAATGACCGATAGGAGAAAGGAGGAATGAAACTTCCGTTGATCAATCCTCCTAATTCCTAAGCATGACTGAGACTACGTTCAACGTTGCTTGAAAACTTACGGGTACAGCACAGTGCAACTACCAATCGCAAGAACGACTATTTTCCAAACTGTTTATTTATATGGCAGACACTATAGATCATACAGCAAGGAATGTACATACATAATCTATCCCGAGATTAATACACATACCAATGTTCAGTATTTCAACATTTGGCCATTATATGAGATTTCATGTAAGGCGTATTAAGCCATTTTTTATATTATACAATGGGAGGTTGTTAAATAACTTGGAACTCTAACCTATAATATAATTTATACAAACACGAGTCACATCAAAAGAGCAGCTTCTTCGATGGATATGTTAACATCAACCTTGTTCTTTATAAGGAGTCCAGATCAATTTGCTAACATCAACCTCCAGACCACCTCTGCCAGCAGCTTTAAGATGGCGATCCAAAACCTTTGGATCTGCACAAATAACATGTTGTCCTTTCCTGTATTGAATCAATTCTAGGCTCTGAAGAGTGGTTAATATATCTTCTGCTTTAATGGCTGTCATGTCACTCAGTTCCTGCAGAAACATAACTCAGTAGCATGGCCACTTAATAATTATCAATATATGTAACACCACTACACCAAGTAAGTTTATTGTTAAAAGGGAAAGAAAAGAAAAGACATAATGCAATCAATTAACCACAAAGTCAATTCCTTATCATTATCATTATCAAAGGTAGCTGAAAAGATCTTATAGACTTGCCTCAGTAACTCTATTTATGTCAGGAACACAACAGTATAATACAGAACCCAAATACAGATAGGAACAAGAAAATAGAACAATTGCCAAATAGAAGATTTTCAACCACACGTCTAAAATCTTCCAAACTTCTTATTTCTGAGTCACCACTTTTGGGAGCTTTTGGGATATTAAATAATGTGTTACTACGCTGTTCATTATATTCTTTAAACATCAACGTTTAGGACACCCAAATAAGGTAAAGAAAGTCATCATTTAACCTCCCCACACCTTCTATTTCCTATCTCTTCCAAATCTCAAGCATACCCTGATACTCTGATACAAAGAAATGCAAAACACTCTTACCTTAATAGAAATATTACCCTTGTGCTTCTTTAATATGTCTAAAAGGACCCTGGTCCAGTATCCTCTGTAGCTCAGCAACCCAAGATCTGAAAGGGGTCTTTCAGGTGTGCCAACCTTGCCCTCCTTTTTGGAAAGTTCATATGCTGCTCCATATTTAAAATAAGATCAATTTCACTCAAATTATTGAAATAAGTAGGAGTCTCAATCCAGTGACGGAGAGTGAGAGAGCTTACAGAAAGCAATTAAAAATTTGCCATAGCCTTTCCTTTGGTAGGGTGGAAGGGTGAGAATACATGCCAGATTGTAAGATTCTTCTGAATGTTTTTCCTTCATAATAAAAAAATTCATATTAATTAGGTTATTCATCACATGAAACAAATAATAAACAACCAAGTAGGAATAGAAGAAGGATGATAACAGAGGAGGCTGCAAATATTTAAGTTAGATTTACATTCGTGCCTCATGTTACAGAACTAAGGATTAATGCCTGCCTAAAAACTATAAAGTTAGCTCCTTCAGAATGGAAGCTCAAAATTGGTTGAGTAAAACAATTAAATGGGTGGAGAAAACTGCATAACAAATGGTCCTTGCTGGATTGCACCTTTAAAAGAAGTTTATAAGGATTCTTTAACACAGAGGTAAAGATAAATAGGCTTAAATTATTTTAAAGAAGAACATGCAAACTGCATGATAAAAAAATTTGAAGCTCTCATGCCTAACCAAAGCCATGACAACAAAGAGATATATTAACCTTGGAGAAATACCCAACCATGTGGCATCCTCGATCATCACATTCACACAAAACATAGAACAGAAACAGATCAACATCATAATAGAGGGTCTTGTGATCTAGAAACAACTTAGCCAAATAACAAAGATTCTGCCCGTAAACCTTGTTCTTTTTGCCATCAACCTGTTTACAGATGTAACATAATAATTAAAAGCAAACACAAAATAAAGATAAGCATAATATAAAATTATACATCAGAGGTGAGAGGAGAAGCAATCACCCTTGGATCACATATCAATGGTTGAGATCAATGAAAAAACTATTAATGCAAAAAACACGCAAGGCATTTAATACACGTTTATGATGGTTTTCATATTAATCTTGACCAATAATTTGTGATCTAGGGGTGATTATTTCCTCCCATCATCTCTAACATAAAGATCACTATTTTTACTTGATACGTTCCCTGTATAATGAAAAGTCTGCTTGAGAAAATAATGAATTCAAAGCCTGATAGAACTGTAATACTGAATTTTCAAATATAAATAATTTCAAAAACTTTAGATTAATAGCTAATTTTGCCCGGAACCTCAAGGCATTTGGTAAATTTGATGCAAATTTGTCATTTTTATAACATGAATTTCAAAAACAAAAAACTATATGACAATAATATAAAAGACAAATTCCAATAGAAACATTTACTTTAAGGCTACAATACATAAAAATAAATTATAATATTTTCATGTTCATGTACGATTGGGCTTGAGGAATTGACTCAAATATCTATATACATATGGCAGATAATTTTAAGTTAGAGCCTTTAATTAGGTCCCTGGCTCTTGAAAGTGTCATCGGGCTGTAGATGATAAACTGACATAACCAGGCATCAAACCATTGGAAATCAAGCAATCCTCCTTGTTAAGCTTAGGGTTTCAGTTATGAGCAAAAACTTTCCAAAAAATAAAGAATACAAGGCTGCAATATAATAGAAGATTTCTCAAATCCAATTTTGGATAACAGCATGAAGCTCCTCAATCAACATTTACACCATTTGAAAGGTTTATTGCACCCACTGAACTCATGCTAAATAACATGAAGATGTGTGAGATAATAACTCATTTCAGACTCCATAAAATGAATGTGACATAGGGTAGCAAGTACAACAAAAATAGAAAAGCAAAAAATGGATCCAATTTGGATACCAAGTACAAGATACTCATTATAAATAGAGACAAGAACAATGTGAAAAGTGTACCTCAAACATTGACAGTGTACCACTTCTGTATATCTCGTCACCAGGAGGGTGCTTAAGATCACATTTCCTCTGCATGATCAAAAGAAATGTTGGTAAGAAGAGGCAGAGAAAGCTATTTAAAATAGTTCACAACTTCTTGAAATTATATAAAATGACAACTTCTTCTTTTTGGGAAAGACGGGGGGCAAGTTAAAATAAAGAATTCCTCAACTCTGATAAAAGCAAGATAAGAGCACCATTTACTATAGGCCCCAAGGTCAATTATATGTTAAATTTACTATTTTTTTTTTTTTTTTAATTATACCACTTCAAAGTGTTCATCTTTCAACCTGCAAAATGGTTTATTCAAACTTTAGCCAATTTCCAACAGCTGTATTCAATGGAAAATTCATCTGATCTCGTAACCTTAATTATAAAGTCACAAGCCTCACTAAAATTTAATTCCGAGGTATGATCATTCAAGCTACAGGTAACAGGTCCTTAAAGATTAGATCATATTAAAGAATACCAGAGAACAATTGGAGTGAATTGGAAAAATTTTTCAGATAAAAGCAGGTTTCTCTAATCACACATTTACTTAATTCAAACTTCAAAAATAAACCTATATAACAATTCATAGGAACAAAACTAAGAATCACAGGAGCACTGGAGCAGAAAAATCCCACCAGGAGGTAATAAAGAAAAAGAGAAATCCCACATACACACAACCACCCTGCTGAGGGAACCAACAGACAAAGTTTACATACCATAACTGGCTCATAACAGTATGCAAAAATTAAAATGACATTAACTATCAATTCAAACAAAATTTTCTATGAACCACATTAAATAAATGCAAAAATGCAAGTTCCCACATAAACATGATTATATTTACCAGGTAAAGTAAGATATAATACAAAGTTTATCTTCAAGTTAATTAACATAATAATACAAGAGAATACCAATTAAAGCAAATTAGAAAATGAAAAAGTAAACAATAAGAGCAATACAAGCAGAAGAGCATTAAAAAAAAAAAAGTGTACAGTCCTCTTCTAACAAGCATGGTACACCAATAAAAACTCACTTCCGAAATCAAAGGAATAGAAAGGGAAAAAGAAAACAATATATGAGGCACAGCTCACCATATGCCTCTGAAGCTGTTCTTTGCGCTTCATGAAATTGAGGCAAAACTCACAAAAGTACAGCTTCAAACAGTCATTGTATTCTGGTGGAAAGGGGGAGAAGTACCATGTTTCAATCTCATATCTTCCTAGTTCAATAGTAGCTATATTTTTCACTTTCGTAAATTCCTCATGTTCTCGCAAGCTGGCAGCATCAAGCTCCTCATGGCCCTGTATGTAGCAACAGAAAAAAATTTAAAGAATATGAGGAACAAAGCTACAACTAGAGGCAGAAACAGCTTGACCAATCTATAAATCCACTGCTTTCACATTCTAGAATTATCAACATCAAGCTCCAATACAATTTTTCACTTAACACACTATCATAAAATAAACAGCATTCATCAAAATTACAAGTTTCAAGTGATTTTGGTAAATAATTACTTGTAAAAAATAAAGTGCTTGCACAAGATTATATAGTGCTCATCAAGATTATGTGTTTCATGTGACTTGGTGATGTATTTAATCCCTACCCCCTCCTTCTCACACAAACAGTAAATACTCAATAGTACTTATCAGAACAAAATGTTCCAAGAAATTTTGTTATCAAGTTCCTCTCCCAATTTTTAGGCCAATGACCCCAAGTTCTAATAGCACCTATTCTCACACAAAATACATAAGTTGAAAGATTATAAGTAAAAGGTATTTTTTGAATTTGTGCATGTCTTAATTCTCTTTGAAAAATACATCTTTAATACCTCTACATGTGTCTCATCAATCTTCCTCTTTTGGTGACGTGTCATCTTCAAGCTCGTCACCTGAAAAAACCACATGAAATATAAAAAGAGTCATTCAATCAAAAGATAAGGGAAGAAAATAGAGAGATTGAAAATTTCATATATATATATATATATATATATATCATGTCTAGATTAACTCTCAACTTGCTTCTTACACTTTGCTTTCTCTCTTGCATTTATTTAGCAAACAGATATATTGGCCCATTAGTGGCTGCATTTGGTATACAGCGCCTGTAGGTGTTACAGACACTACAGTGCAGATTACAGTTGTTCCAGCCATAATTATTTTTGGGAAGTAACCAAAAATATTTAGAAATATATTTAACTGCTATAATTTTCAAATTAATACAACATATCAAGTCTAATATTAATTTTAATTTAATAAATACATATTTTATACAAGCCGATTAATACAACTTGAGCAAATTAAAAAAAAAAAAAAAAAGCAAATAATCAACATGTTAATAGATCAAAGATAATACACAATAAGCTTACATAATTATCTTACATAGAGAATATTACTAGTTATTCGTTTTATATGAATAATTTATTACATAATTTAATCAATACTTTCACATAAATACTGTAAGTACTGGTTAATAGTCATATTAATTTAGTTAAATTTCTGTAATTATTATTATTAATTAATATACATATCATACTTATTATTTGTTTTATTTATGTAGAAATTATCTAATGCAAGAAATATTCATAATATTTTAAAAATATACCAGACAAATTTAAATTATATATTTTTAATCTTTCTACCTAAGAAGCTCCTTCCCATAAATTTTATCTCCTTTGGAATTTGTAATTAGACTATAGATTTTAACTTGCACACTCCTTTAAGTTTTTCAAGCTGCTCTACTCCAGCCCTTCCATCCCTTTTCTCACCCATCTTCTACCTCCTTCCCAGCATCAATAGACTGGCAAAAATTTAACATTTGGCAAGCTGCAAAGCCGAGTTTCAGCCTTTCTCTACCCACCAGCCACCCTTATCCCACTGCCTTCCTAGTTTATATTCTCATTCTGCCTTCATTGTGACCGCATAAAAACAGTGTTGCAGAGTTTTGCAGCTGCAACGTGGCACATTGCAGTGAAAATTAATTACCTCGCATTAAGAAGTGGACTGCAATTTAGAACCATGCCTATGATACACCAATGAAAGCAAACTATTTTTGGAAAAAATCCTTGATTGTTTTCAGGAAACCAGCAAATCCCTTTTTGCACAAAACCTTCCCAAGGCACAAACAAACGCTAAAAAGAAGCAACTTAAATGAAAAGCAATAACGGGAACATAAAACGATTACCTTATCCTCCACTTTCTCATCAACAACAGCCTCCACCGAATTAAGATCAAGTTGTTCGAGCTTCACCCACTCATCAAGCCTCCTATTGACTGCCAGAAAGGACAACATAAACAAAAATACGTATGATACCATCACACTACTGCCACTAGTTAGCATTCCTGCCTACAGTAAAATACACGGCAAGAATTGGGACGTGATGCTGACAAGAATTGCATGTATTTGGTACTAGTTAGTAAACCGTAATAAGCAGTGAATCAAACAGATAAACCAAGCATCACTATCACAAAGACATTACGGCTACTCATCCCAGAAACGCCAACATAAAAAAACCAGAGCCACAACCACTCAGCCAAGATCAAAAGCACCCCCTCAACCACTTCATACCCAAAACCCTACCCTAACCATTGAAATCGGGCAAGGCCAAACACACAATGAATTGAACGTCTTACACTCAGTATAATGGACGTAATACTCGTAATCATTGGGACCTCCAGTATTCATCTTGCGCCGCTCAATGACTTTCACGGGATGAAACTTTCCGTCCCTCCAACGGCACATGACCCGCGTGCCAACCTCCAAGGGAAGCATAGATGCTTTCCTCTTCTTTGACATGTCGGATTCCAATGGCTTCTCCGTCGCCCTTTCGACAGGCTCGGTCGGTTGTAAGGGATCCCCATCGGCAGCGGAAACTTTACCGTTGCCGGCCGGCAGGGAAGAACCATTCTCAGCACTCGTCGGTGTCTCCAGCGAGCCCATGACTCGGTCCAAATTCCGAACGGGCGGAAAGGATTGCGGACAGTGTAATATACCGGCTTGCGGGTTAAGCCCATGGGCTTGCACATGTACACCGCCCTACTTTTTGTTTAACCTTTTTTTTTCATATATATATATATATATATATATATACTTCACTTTTTGGTAAGACTTTTAAATAATATATATATATATATATATATAAAATATTAAAAATCGCCAACGAAAATTATAACACAAATATATTTTTTAAAGATATGAAACTATGTAAAATTCAACCATAAAATAACATATGTAAATAATAAAATATTATAGAAACATTCACTTATATTTTTTATTAAAGGATTTAAATAATATTTAAGTTTTCACCATTATGGTTCACCTCTTTTAATTTTAATGTTTCACATTCATAATTTGCATAATTAACCTCTAGTAGTGAGTTCAAAAGGAGTTGATGTTGACTTTAAAAAGGTGATGGTTATCCATGATTGGCTAACGCCTAAATCTGTTAGTGAGGTTAAGAGTTTTCATGGGTT